>OY294030.1:27560056-28810056 GCA_958510845.1 Cantharis nigra | reverse complement strand
TCATTCAATTAATCTCCACTTATCCAAATTTAGATTGTAAATTGTTCGATTGTAAAAAAGTTGTAAATCGAATAACCTCCAAATATACTTAAATTTGTGACAGTTACCCAGTGGCAGTTCGTCAGAGCATCTATGTGGGGGGGGAGGGTTTAGCCCATTCTATGCCCGGTTGCACCAACCGACCGTAAAAACAGTCGATACAAATATCGTCGATCAGGCGATTAATCGACAATTCTCCGATTTTTCAAAATACCAGTTGTACCAGAAAAAATATCAATTGATTTTTGAATCGACTGTTTATTTGAAGCTTTAAAATGATAGTAAGTTTTGAGTACTTTTAAAGAGAGAAACATTTATTGTAGCTCACATGTGTCGGAAAAAGATAGGAATATTTTAATTGACACATCCAAAGTGATCCTGACGACAACATAATAATGTGGTTATAAAAATAATATACAAGCAAATACAATAATTTCATTTCAAATTAATAAATAGTATATTAATAACGCTTGCAAAATGAACTCAAAAAATAATTATTACATTTATAGTACGATTCTCTAAAAATTACATTTTATAATGGTACGATAACATATTTTTGATTTTTTAAAATTTATTGTAGCAATTTGTTAATATTATAATAATGATAGTAGATAAATAATTTGAATTTGTAAGGGTAAAACTTTATGTTGAAAACGATTTAAGTTGTAAATTAGGTTGAAACATCGGATTCATGCGAAAGTTTTGCTAAACCACGTGATTTGTGTCGAAGATTTCGACAATACTTCAATTGGGCAGAGAACGTGACGATAAAAATATTTTTACATAGAAACAAAGAAGAGAAAATTCTCCATAGGATATTAGAATGTTAAAGAAATCAAGAAATTATTGGAAGAGTGAAAGCTGAAAGCATCTGAAAATTTAGATGATTTTATACCAGCTGGACTTTAAGAAAAAAGCTGGAGTCCAATTTAAAATGTTTAAGATGTACAAAAATACATGCAAAGATGCACGTTTTCTTGTACTACATGATTGTGCAAATTTTATCTAAAAAGGTCTAAGTAGAGAGGAATAACAAAGGAAAAAGCAAAGCAACATTGGCCATTTGCAGGAATTTCGGATTCCAAAAACAATGTGTGGAAATAAATTCACGGTTGTTAAATAAATTAAATAATGGATCACGTCTTGGTCTCACTTGCCTTATTTCTGGAAGAAGTTTCATTATGCGGTCGAGCTCTTCATCAGATGAAGAAATGAAGACGTATTCATAACTAATAATCTATCATTAAAATTCACATTAAAATACATTGAAATCGTAACATTAATATAAATCAACTTATAACCAAATGGGTAGATTGTATATTTTTATAAATTAATACAATACTACTTATAAATAATATTAAAAGGATTGCCGAATAACTTGAAACTTCATAATAACAAACAAATAGTAACTAGCAAATTAGTGTAGTTATTGCCAAAAACCGTCCGTATTTGCAAATATCTCCCGAAAACGGTCGATTAATTCAGTCGGTAAAATCAATCAAAAAACGGAGCGTTTTTGGGTGGTGCAACACGAAAGCTTCGATTTACGGTCGATCGGTCGATTTAATGGACCGTTTTTTAGGTGGTGCAACCGGGCATAAAATTCAGAACTCTTGAGAATATGCGTTTTAGAGGGTTAGACTACCCTAGAAGCTGAACGAAAAAAAAAAAATAAAGCTACAAAATAAATGGAGATTACAAAAAAGAGTGTTTATCAAACATATCAGTGACCGTATACAATAATTTTTTTTGAAGCGATTAATTTTAAAATGGCGGCTGTGCTCCGTTTTTGCGATAACGTCTCCGTTTCCACGGCCGGCCAACAACTTTTGTAATTTTTGAATTAACAATTTTCTAACGATTTTTTGGGTAAATTTTTCACTTTTTACTTTAGAAGTGCGCCAGTTGGCCAAAAATTAATATAGTAGGTATTTATATAATAACCACTTTTTTTAGCGCGCAACAATGCGCGCTATTGATCTCAAATTTTGCATATGGCTTCCTACGATAAACCGCTGTGAGATTTGGGCAAACGGGGTAAAATTTTAGCTCAGTTTTTCGATATCTAGTGGCGGTTTCGAGTTATTCCAAATTCAAAATCTCAAATTTAAAGTGACTATTCATTCCGTGCACACGCAGAATGTAAAGTAGCACCTTAGTCCCATGATATATAATATACTTTTCACAAATTTTACAACTTTACATCCAAAAGTAAGATTAACCTACAAACACTTCCATGCGGCAGTGCTTACCTAATGCCTAATGCCTTTGTTGATGTAAAACGATCACAAAATATGTGACCAAATAGTACTAAAATATTGAAATGCGAACGAAAAATAAATAAAGTTAGCTGTAGAATAGGTGCATGAATTTATACTTTGACATAATAGCATTAATGCCAAAATAATTTGACAGGCGATCGCGAAATAAAAAATGAATGTAATACAAAATACATACTATAATATTAGAATTCGAACGAAAATTAACCAGCAGTAGAATTGAAACGTTTACTTCAATGCCATGTTCGTTGCCAACTTGTTTGAATGTGTGTAACAGGATTTATGTTTCTATCAAGTATAGGTATAGAGCAAAGGGAAAATTAACGAAAGTTTTTGCTATAAAACATAAAACCCAATCAACATTTGGATTTGACAATTATTTGATTGATTGTAGGTCTTATTTTTCAAAGAAGTATAGTTGTAAAAATTTTGGAAAATTATTTTCTCTTTATTATTCTTTTGAATTGTGTCGTTTTTACATAATTTGAACTCATTAAGACTAAATATAATATACAGGAAAATGTAGCGCAAGTGTAATGTCCGTATTATTATAATATTTTCAATTTATAAAACCAAAGAGTCGTTGGGCTCCTCCTTAGCCCCTTAAGTAATTTCATCCCTGTGAACTTCACCTAACTATTAGTAAAATTACCTAATACGACATCCTTGGCTTCAGCCAAGTGATTGCCTACGTACTGAATAGTGTTTAGCACTTAAAGAAGAAGATAGCTATATAGCTATAGCTAGGTATGTTCGTTTACTGATTTTCTTTAAAACAATTGCATACATTCTAGGATTCAGATGCAAGACTCAATATATCG
Organism: Cantharis nigra; assembly: GCA_958510845.1. NCBI lineage: Eukaryota > Metazoa > Arthropoda > Insecta > Coleoptera > Cantharidae > Cantharis > Cantharis nigra. The sequence goes on along the minus strand of OY294030.1, from coordinate 28,806,917 downwards.
TGACAAATCGTGACTGTCGGTTAAAAATAGCATTCGCCCACCTCTAAAAAAAATTAAATGTTTAATTTGTTAAAACGCACAATAAAAATGTTAAATGGAAACGCGGAGTCAAACTATAACGAAGAGATACTGGCAGATGCCAACCGAGTTTAAAAAACAACTTTACCTAATTTTAATCCAGACAAGTACTAATAAAATATTTAAATAGTAGGGGCAAATATGCAGCCATTTCCAAAAAAATTAAAAGTGGAAGGTTTTGGTATAGTCTATCCCACAGGAGTTCGATTGTGACTCATACCTAAAAACTATCCAAACAAATTAATATAAAATATTAATATTTTAAAAATTATTGTTTAGTATTTACTTACTAATAATTTCAGTATAATTACTTATTTGTAATAAAAAATTACGAAATTTAAATATTTTATATTGTTTGGGTAGTTTTTAGATATTTGTCACACTCGAGCTCCAATGGGACAGATCATACAGCTTATATCTTGATCAAGTTATAAATTCGTTTCGAGTCCAACGTTAGTGCTAGATTCTTTTTTCAATTGATTAATTATTATTATTTTCTAATACAATCACTTGAAATATCGCGATAAAACATAATTGGCATCATCTACCTGTATCTCCCCCCTTCCCTTGTAGAGTGATAAATAAAAAATATTGTTAATGATATTATTAAACCATAAATACATTCAGCACTAATCGGAATCTCGTTAATTCATTGACGATCGACACCGATAAGATGCTTTTCTTGAATGTTAAGAATTTTATTAAGCATTTTTAAGATGGTCATGGTCGCTTGAATAGAAGTAACACCTTATCATACCACACCTATACTCTAAAATTGTTAAATAATGCTATATTATTTATAGATACCCAGCCACCTGATATATTTGATCGAGAAGTATTATTGGTTGGATCGGTTCCACTTGATGATATGATTAATTAGTATGAGTAATAATTTAATGCTAATTGATTTGATGTAAATCACATACCTATAATGCCTTTTCTCTAATTTGTGAGAGAACAGTTGTTTGGAGCAATCAAATGATGTATCACATACGTTGCAAGTTAATGCTTCATCTAAAATCAAGTAAAAGCAGATCAAAGCATTTGCATATCAAAGTTCAAAAAAGTATTACAAGATTCATTACCACGCAAATTTATGCAAAATAGAATTGTTTCATGTTTAAATTTAACGACAATATCGCGTACTCGGTCAAAATCTAATTAAAAATGTGATCAAATAAAATTTTTTTCTTTCTTTGTAGTATCAACCTTACTTATTGTCAAATTCATACATAATTTAAAATGTCGCAAAATTGACCGTCGAACTTTTAATGTAAAATAATATTTTTCATAAAATGATTAAATAAACAATATCCGTAGTACACAAAAATTAAAGTAGGCATCGATTATTATAAATTATATTACTGTTGTAATGTCAAAATAATATAATTATAAATATTTTACTTGTGAAATTAAATTTGAATTAAAATTTTAAAATTAGCAGGTTTATTAATGAAACAATAGCCATTTACAATATAAGTGTTAGGACCGATTTCAGAAAGAAATTTAATGCAGTAAATATTAAAAGTTCATAAATTAAAACTTTAATTGAACAAGTTAATTAAATATTAATATCGCTTTCGTCAGAAATTTATTTGTTAACGATATCCTTCACTGAAAGCTCAAAATAATATTGATTTTATTAATGTTTAATTAACTTGTTCAATTAAAGTTTTAATATATTATATTTCACAAGTTAAAAATTTATATTATATTAAGATTTAGGCGAAGAATTAATAAAAAATTCATCACCGAATATCTTTAATTTCAATTTAATTTTTTTCCTCTTAAATTTTAATTCTGCATTACCTTTCTTTATAAAATCTTAGTGTTGGTAATCTTTTGGTAATTTTATACCAAAAAAAATTAGCAATGCAATCACGTTTGAAAACGATACCATCAGTAGCGGAACTAGCTTGGGCTAGTTCAAGGGGCATGACCGTAAGAAACCCAAAAGAACATCCAAAACATTTATTTTCACGTAATTTTATTTTATTTTGGTTATTCAAACAACTAAATTAATGTTGTACGAGAGTCAACACTGTAGTTGAATAGTTGAAAAGATGCAGGAGGACCCTAAACTGACAAAACAATTATTTTTTAGACAAATATTAGAATTTGAATTGAAGTTAGATTTTGTAACTATTTACTTTTTAATCTCTCAATGCTATTTTCATAACCTAAAAATTTGCTTTAAACAAAAGTTTGTTTCCGAGCTGAAAGTTGAAAAACTTTCATACGTCGAAAGTTAAGAGATTAGTGATATAGTGATTAAGGACTGGACGATTTATTTAATAAAACCACAGCATCTTCTTACGTTTAACTTTTTTTAATATAATATATTAAACTAATCAAGTAATTTAGCCTATACATTTTTATTCGACACAATATAATAAATATTAATAATTTTGTTACATTAAAATCAAATATTCAATTTTATTGAAGGAACTTGAAGGACTTGGCACGACAATCACTTGATTTTTCAATTAAAAATTTGCCAATCTCATTAGCAAAATATTTTAAGTCCGATGACCATGCACTAAGATTCTCCAAGCTTAAAAATTCAAAGCAGATTTTTAAATTTCGAACAGTCAAAGCTGCTGCACCAGCTGACCCAGATGAAGCTTTAATTGGTGACATAAAGCTAGCATGTCCACAGATGTGGCATCCCATAGCACTGAAAACTTTACTGTTAACACACATTTATTATGTGATTGACAAACTTTGGTACGCACGCTTAAAGAAAGACAGATACAAAGTAGGCTCTTGCCTAAAAGAGTATCAAGATTTGGAGATGGAAATGCCTGAAGTTTTGCTTCAGTTTCAAATTGTAATGTCGCTAAAATTTGTGCACGATCAGTCTTGGAACTGGTTTCTAATACATCTTTATAAATATTTTTTATATTTGGGTTAACCCAACTACTCTGCAAATTCTGGTCAGCAGGTAAATGTAAACCTGAAAATAATGTTTGCCCAGCCCTCACAGTTTCATCTATATGGCTTATCTCAAAAACATTGTAAAGTGTCGAAGAAAGAATTTTACCGATGAGATCAAAACTACTATGAGACAGCGGCAGCTTATCAGAGGAGGCAAGGGAGGCTTAGCCTCCCCTGAAGTTCTGAACTAGGGGAGAGTCTTGCAGTACCGGCCGGCATTCAGTACCGGCCAATTGAAATATTCGACATTGTGTAACAGGTAGCTCTAAGACAGTTATCGCCATATAAGTAAAACATGCTAATAAGTATATGTCTCGCACGACGTCGATTTGACGACATCGGTTAACTCTCAGTGATAAGATTTCTATTGCAGTTAGTGAAAGCAAGTGATTCAACTAATGTTTGTGATTGATTGGTGGAGTTTTGAGGACAAATTCTAAAGAAGTCAAACCTGGTATGTATTTATTATATATATTATATAGTTATTATAAAATGCTTTATAATTCAAACTTTGTGAGAACAGTTTTATCTATGGTCGAATTTAATGTTTTAATCCGTTTCCTACAGTACCGGCCACAAATAGACTAATGCCTTTAAACAGGCAAGCATTTCTTCGTCTCGCTTTCCAGATAGCTGAAAAGTTGAAATTACCTCACCAATTCAATAAAGAAAAGATGACATCATCAAGAAAAGCAAAAAAAATTAAGAAAACAATCGGAGTTCTCAGAAAGAAACAATTTGCCCTTTCTGCCTTGAATCCAGTGAAGAGGATTGGATACAATGGAGAACTATAAGAGTTGGGTCCACGAGGCTTGCTCAAACCTATCAAAGCTGTCAAATCAATATATTTGCGATTATTGCATTGTATAAATATTTATATTTTTGCTGGCCGGTACTGGAGGCCAATATTTTTGTAATTGAATTTTCATTGCTTGAAAATTTTATAAATAAAGTTGTTGTTTTCTAAAGATTTCTATATTTTATCATTCTTAATTATAGTGCACAACTTCCTTTACACATTTCAGCAGATATTAAACATGTAACCTAGGACATTTTTATTTTATTCTAAATAAACCTTAAGGTGTCGGTACTGCCGGACTCTCCCCTATTAAAATTTTCAAAAAAGTATTATCAATTATGATTATCAATTGTGAGAACTATCGGTTTAGACATCACATGAGCCGCAAGGTTTACTGTTTGTACTAATGATGATTTCCAGATTACTTCGAAGAGATCTCATCTCTCACCCACAGCGACCATGTATTAACTGAAACCTTTGCACACATATATATTACATAGGTATATGCCGCTATCGATTTAACGCCAGCCGCTTTTGCAAATCGTGCGTCATTATATACTCGTAAATAGTATCATCCTATCCTAGATATATTTTTTAATTCAAAAAAATTTGTGGAAATCTTTGAAAATCTGCAATTCAATAGAAATCCTTGGAGTTTCTTGGAAATCATTGGAATTTCTTGAAAATCCTTGGAATTCATTGAGAACTTTGAAATTCCTGGGAAATCTTTATAATTTCTATGAAATTACTGAAATTCCTTGAAAATCCTTCGAATCTTTAGAACTACCAGGAAATGATTGGAATTCTAAGTCCTGTGTACAAATTTTTTTTAAAGATATATAACTCTTAGCCTCCCCAAAAAGAAAAAGCACGAGGCCACTGCTATGAAATGAAGACAGAAAGACGGACAGAGCTACGCCAGAATCACGACAAATAGCTATTCCGCAAAACATAATTAATGGGAAGGTTAGCCAGTTGTCACAAATTATTATCATCTAATAGAACATTAATTTATACATTTTTCTATGCCGTTTCTAATGCAATTGTCCATCTCAAGAAGCAATGGATTTTTTTCTCAAGTAGAACAAACTATGTACAGGGTGGCTCAATTTCGATCCTTCTCATGGGGAAATCGGTAACTATAGGAGATATCAAAAAATGGATGGCGCATCCTCTATCTCTTTTTATGAAAAAATCTGAATGGCCAAAACCGAAATTCGCTATCTTTTTTCGTTTTCGGGTTATGGCCAAAAGTTTGCTTTCTCGGCTTTTCGTTAAATGTGGATATCTCGGTTGTATGTAACGTTATAGAAAAAATATTTACACCTTCTTCAGACACTTTTTTAAGGAGAATAAACTGAGCTTAAGAAATTTTAAATATTTTCATTTTTTTCCGAGTTATAATATAAAGTTGTGTTTTTTTAAATGAAAATCCTAGATAGCTTTGACATATTTAAATAGAGATTTTTATCCTCTTTTCAATGATATATAACATGTAGGGTCTATTATTTCAGTTTCATCCCGTTACATTAAAAAATGTTAAATAAAAATAAAAAACGATCGAAAAATTAAATTTTGGCTTTGACTAAATAAAATACTATACGTAATGTATTAATGTGACCAATTACTTCGATTTTTTTTTCTACGGACAATGACAAAAAGAAAAAACTTTACATTTGATTTGATTGATTTTCAAATTGATTTGATCAATTTTATGTATTAAAAGACTCAAATCTCTTAAAACTTCATCAGATTTTCTTCCTATCGTTCCATCGTCGAGATACCAAATATTAAGACTTGATTTTAGGAACTTACGATAGCATTAACAGTAAGGTTGAATAAAGCTGGCCCCATATAGGGTCGTCTTGCTGAAAACCTATTGAAGATGAAATAACATGATTCTCTTTTAAAAGCATTGAGAGGCTTGAATAATCTTGATAAATACATATAAAGAAATGCGAGAGTAATTTCGGTTTTAACTATATTTAAAATTCAGTCTCGATCTAAAATGTTAAAAGCATTACTGACATCCACTTTTAAAGTAATTTTAGCTTTACTGTAATTTTGATTATATTATGATTTAGAAAATTTGAATCTAATATCTGTTCTACAAGAGATCGAATGTAACTAATACCTAAAATCAATCCAAACGATATAAAATATTTATTATCATAATACTATCAATTATAAATTTAGATGTAATTTGTAAAATTATAAATAAATAAATAAAAACTATAAGTTAATGTTTTAATTCCGTAAAAACGTCAAAGGAATACTATCATACTAGTATACGATAGTATTACATTTTTTAATTTAATTTAATTTAATTTAATTTAAACATCTACAGTAATATAATTATATAAATCTATAGTAATATTTTTAATGATAAAAAATGTTACGTACCATAATAATTACAATAATTATTATTATTGTTAATATTATCGTTGTTATTAGAAACTGGATCCATCATTTCTTCCTTAATGCTATTGCAATTGGCGTAGTCTATAGCTTCGTTTCTCATTGTCGATTCCTTGGGGTTATTGGTAATTGATTTTTCTAACTTGATATTTTCAATGGAGTTATGATTATTTTGCTGTGTCAGTTTATCATAATTCTTCTTGGATGAACAAATATCTAAAAATATTAAGATCTTAGTTTTTGCTAACGATGATGCAACGATAAAATTGTAACTTAAATTGCAAGACATACTCTAAATGTTTTTCCACCTGTTACATTTTTCATGCCTGTTGCTTAAGCCTTAAAAAATTTCGCCGGTTCGTTTTTGACACTATGTGGTAATTTTTCTTTGCTCAATTTTAAGTTAGGTATGCATTAACAACAAGGGTAAAATGAATCGCAAAATTATTAAAATAATATTTTTCAGAAGATCCCACCATTTAAATTTTCAAACGCTTCAAACTCGAAAATGTTTGCATTAGAAGCTAACCGATTTTTTACAAGGCAGACGGTCGGTGTAACATTATTTCAGATTGACAATGCAGACAAAAGTTAATATAACTAAAATTTCAACAAATTTAATGCCCATGCCTACTCATATTGTTTTAAGCAGTGAAAAAGACTATTTAAATGATGATGCTTTCGAAACATTTCTTCTTTTTTCTATGTTTTTTTTTTTAGAAAGGATATATTAGGCACATCAAACGCTGAAACCCAATTCGCTATTGTTTTAATTAATTTTTTGAATGTGTTTACTTTAATCTTTATAAAGTTATTTTTATATTTCAATTCTTTATGCTTTCAAAAATATCTACCAAAGTGAAATAATTAAGGAAAAATGAAAGCTTTGAAGTTTTTTTTTGTAAAAGAAAAATGTATTTTGTTTTCAAAAATTTAATATAAAAATTAAAGTCAAGAAGCAATATATTTTTCAAGATATTAATGTCAAATAATATAAAAACTATAAATTAAAGTACCGCATGGAAATTACATATTATAAAATCTAAAAAAGTTGGTAGGCACTTAATTAAATTCTATTGTAGGTGTAATATTCAAATGTGCTTTTGGCTTTATAAAGAAATTGAAAAATCCATTTTCACCTTGAGTAATTTAGAATTGCTGTTAATAGTTTTTCCATGTAAGTTGATACCTCATTAAAATTCTCATTAAATGCGTAGACAAAAAAGTTTTTTTAAATTAGCTTTGCATTTAAAAAAAACGAAACGCAATTATAAATTTTTATTGCAGATTTTTAACAATATTTTTAGTTAATACTACTTACCAAGAGTGTTGTTTCTAATGACATTTAATAATGAGTTGCCCTTAAATTTAGATTTACGCAAAATCCAAAACATTATGATCCTTCCCACACAGAAAACGCACTGACAATGTATTATTGGGTGTTATAGGGGTAGCTCGCTCGCGTTAAGTGTTTCACAACCAGGCGGCGGTCGTTAAATTTATGCTTGAAGGTCTATCTATACTATACCTACACCCTTATTTCACCGTGCTCATGTGCTTTTCGTTTTTATATTAAATTAACTTTTGCAGTTTGATAAAAAAATAATTGCTGCAAGTAATTAACATTGGTATTGTTGCATCCAAGCAAGCAAATCAAATTAGAAGTTTTTAATTATTAGAATAAATTATTGAAATAATTTACATTTCCTTTTATTTTTTTTATTAAAGCTTTTCCAATTCGTATTCTTTATATAGTAAGTAATTATTCAATATTTCAATATTGCGATATTGATATATTTCAAGAAGTTACTAAATAATTATTGACATATTTATCAGTAATAAAGTTATCCGGCACATTAACACGCGTAATACGCGATGTATTGCAAGTAATATCACGAGCCATTAATTCTACCAATATCCTATGTCAATCAAGCTTCTCTCGGATAACTGTCGTACAATTTACTTGAACTTGGAATAAGAGTCAGAAACTAATTTAGCACTTGATTTAAAAATTTGGAGATTTCGATCTCCGGAACCGGTAATCCATATTTTTAACCTGATCTTCTGCCTGACGGAAAACTATCAGACCGAAAAAATAATAAAAATGATATACAAAATTTGCGATACAGACTACAATATTCTAAAATATTCACACCGAGAGAAAAGTTGTATATTCTATAGACATATATTCAGATAATTACCATAAAATGCATAGGTACGCAAAATGGTGACAGCCACAGTTTATATTTATATTTTTTTGTGTTTTGAAGTGTAGAATTTTAGAAAAAAGTAACGTTATTCTGCAATCGAACAGGATAGCACGATATCCAGAACAACGAATTTAAAAATATTGTAATAAAATTTCAAATATAAATATAAATTTTTATGAATCATACCCTAATTTTAGTAAAAAAGACCCAAAACCGAATAAATGTAATGTAAATACTATATTGGCTGTTTACATATAATTGCGCTCCCAGTCAGAAAGTCAACAACTCATTGCTTCACGTGAACTTGCAAGGTGTACTCGGGCCACTTACTTAATTAATAAATGTTATTTTTGACTTGACTTGAAATTTTCTCGGTTTGTACGTTACAACGGTAGTTATTCTTAAACAAATTCAGAAATTAGTTTCTCACGGAAAGTCTTATGAAACAAGTTTTTTATACTGTCTTTTTATACTGTCTTTCTTTTTTGCACTTTTTACGCCCTAAAAATTTCAAAATATGCGTTTTATTAAATAAAAGTATACAAAAAATACTTTTTTGTATTTTTGAGATACACGGTAACAAAAAATTTACAGGTTAGGACATTGCATAGAAATTTAAATAATAGCTATTTCTAAAACAAGAGGTAAAAGTTTAAATTTTTACAACTAGGCGTGAAAATTGTCCATCGAGGCGCAGTCGATTTTTTCTAATTTTGTTGCAAAATGGTTTTTGTTAAAACTAAATTTTTGAATTAGCAATATTTATCCCAAGTGATAAAAAGAATGACTTTTTATAACTCAAAAGACATTAAAAAAACAATATTATATCTACAGTTTATAACTTTTTTAATTATTACTAATTATTTTATTGACAATTAACATATTTAACACTAATTTATAGATTAATAATTTTCATTATAGTGACATTATTAGTTTTAATTTTCATTATAGTGACATTATTAGTTTTAATTTTCACTGATGATGACGTTTAGTTATCAACCTCGTAAAACAAAACATTGCGATTTCATTTATTCATTTCAATACTTGATTGAGTTTCAAAATTACTTTGTTATTTTAACAAATTATTTTATTTATTATTTATTTATTTTAAGAAAATTATTTGAAATAATTTCATTTTGTAATTTGTTTTTTTTAATGATTAAAATCAACAATAATTGCACTGTTTTTCGATTTTTTTTTATTAAGAATTGAAATATAGATAATTCACAAAAACGTCAAGATGGTCCCTCTTTTTTCTTCAATTTTATTCGATAATAATAAATTTTTCTCTATATTATTTGAAAGTACTTTTGAAGTGCTGGCGAATGCTGTAAATCTTTTCAAGATATCCATTTTATCAAAAAAATTTAATCTTGCTCCGAGCAAGATACGTGAATACAGAAAAACAATTCAGAAAAATGTATTTTTTAACAAATGAATGTCTTTCTTGGGTTCTAGCTCAATGTAAATAAAACAACTCTCCTTCTTTTAATAACAACTACTGACTAGTTTAAATTTCAATTTATTTCTTCATCAGGGTCTGGAAACAAAAATATAGTTACATAGATCATCAGAGCACCAAAATCAATTCAGAACCCAGAAGCCAATTTTCAGACAATAATGACAATTTGCAAACGTGCATAATCCGGCGTATGCTATAGTTTTTCGGTTGTTTTATTATTTTGGATTTTGATAGATATTTAGGTGCTTATTTCGAATTATCGCTTTTAATTCCGCTGCTACATACTATACAAACAATAATATATTTTACAGAGAAAATGTTATTAATTTGTTATCTATATTATTTATGGTTATTAATTAACATTATATAAGGAGATTGAAAAACCTCTAATCCACGAGAAAAAATGGGCACTCGAGGCGCAGCCGAGAGTCACATTTTTTCCAGAGAATTAGGATTAGAGGCTTGTTAATTCCCGAATGTAATTCAACGTTTTATCTACGACCATTGGTCAAAACCACAAGTAAAAATTCTGATTTTGAGAAACGTCAGGTTGGACAAATTTATTTTAATGAAGAATACTGATTTTGATAGTATTATGAATTCTAATCCTAGTGTATTAAAAGGCCTCTAATCCACGGAAAACGAACGTATATTAAACCTTCTTAATATAGTGGTCGTTGATAAAAGATTATAATTTATCGGTCGTTTCAACAAATTGTTCCTGGGCCGGTGACGTCGAGCCCATCCGCCCCTGTTGTATGTATTGTACTCGTATTATTTACAAGAGAAAAGATTTGTATTTCGTTTGTATGGCGTATATGCTTAAGGTTACATCTGCCATTTTGTTTCGGGCGTTCGAGAAAGCCAATAAAATAAATTTGAATACAATCAAAATTCATGTAGTCTGACAATAAAATCAAGTAGGTAGGTAAGTAAAATGCATTACTGCTCTCGTTGGAAAATTTTAAATAAGGTCGAAAGACCGTATCTTAAAAAGAAAAAAATTCTCAATTTTTATTAAATAAGCTATATTTGAAAACCTATTGAAAACGGTCAACTATTGTTGACTGTCAACTTTAAAATACCCTACTACATTATAATTATTATTATTTTCAAACGCACCTATCAAATTATTACAGTTAGTCACCATGCCAATGTTAATTTGGCATAAAAATTTTTGTCAGTATAATTTATGTGACGTTATAGAAAACAACACAAAATTGTTAACTGTTGAAATAATGCTCACCCGTCAAAGTCCAATGGTTGTTAATACTCCTAGTTTAATAAAAAGTGCAGATTCCTGCAGGCGCTGGAAAACTTCCAAATCCTTAATCAATGAGTCTGGTATGAAACCTGATAGCATAAAAGTTAAGAAGCGATTGGTAAAATTTTAGTCAGTTGAAATTTCTATTGTGATTAAATTTGTTTCTTTAGATATTTGACGATTCTTTAACTTTTGCTGAAGAAGATCCGTCAAAACCGCGCCGTAGCTTGAGGTTAGCATTGAAAAGAACTTTGATGATAAATACGACGACAGAGTTTTCTCCATCTAAGAAAAAGCGTAAATTGTCCGACTCTACAGAGGAAAAACTTGATTAGCTTGTCTGAACTCACGTTGCCATGCTCAAAGTGCTTGCTCAATATCATTTAAAACCACTCAGAAGCGTAATAGATGTAATTAGTTGTTTAAAAACTCTGTTTTAATTTATTCATATTATTATACCATAATTTATTATAATGAATAATATTGTTTTATCAAATATCCACTAGTACTATTTAGATAAATATTATACTAAGTTGATGGAAGTTGTATTGTAATGATGGATATAAAAAATATTATCTTAATATAATAAATACTATATAATATACAGGCTGTCCCCGGTTACACGTTACATAACTTAAGTAGTGATAGAGAACACTTTTCTAAGAAAACTAATTACCAAAAAATTTTTTTCTAAATTCAAATCCTCATTAGACCTCTTTAAAGCATTTTTTATAAATTTCCATCTTTACACGGCCATAACCCCGAAAATATTGATTTTTCAGTAAAAATGGTTTAGTGCTCTTATAAAGAGAATGAAATAATTTACAAACTAGAGTGGCTTTAAAAATAAAGGATGCAAACGGATACGAATGTTTGACATCTTAACCCTTTAACGCGCAAAATTAACCGCTAAGAAATTTGATCGGAAATATGTGGAATCCAATATATATATACCCAAGTCATAAACAAAATTTTCTATAAGTTCTAAAAAATAAAAATAAATCTGAATTATTAATATTTTAATTTTAACAAAAAACAGAATTAGTCCGGTCAATTTAGACATAAAAATAGTGGTCAAATAACAAAAATTGCCGGAGAGCCAAATTTTGGTGGAGAGCTTGGGTTTACCATTACAAATAAAGTTTTAAAAATCCCCATCGATCCTATGTGTGCTACAAAAGTTATTCGGGGTCAAAGGTTAAAATTTGAGGTTTTTTGGATTTTTCTTGAAAACGGCAAGTTTTATCAAAAAAAAACTTTAACTAAAGTTGTAGATCTAAAAATTCTCTACAAAAATAGTCTTCATAATTTTTTTCCTAAGAGTTACCATTCCTGAGATATTGCGATTCTAAGAGTCACATTATACATGATAATATGCACATTATATAAATCTGTTTTACTCACTGATTCATCATTTCGAGTGAAAATGTTTGACCACTTCTAGATGTCGTGGAAAGCTGAAATTTTAGCAAACCTGTTGGGTTACTGGCACAACCACTGAAAAAAATCGAAAGAGTTGGGAAAGTTACCCCCGAACCCTTCTGCGAGGGTTGAAATGTTTTTGCTGAATGCGGCTGCCTCACCGTTTTTTGGCGTCGGATTTTAATTTTCTAAAAAGTTTTTAAAGTCGTCGTGACGGCGGCATAATAGAATAGCAGATGTTTTTCAAGGCCACGTGGATAGAGGGGATTCAGTTCGTGGCTTATATGTCGTGGGCTTGTGGGTAAAACTGACAAAGTCCAAAATTCTTTTTTCACGGGAGCAAATAGAAAATTCAGTTAATCACTATAAATCAAGAAGTTATTGGAAATTTCTCAAATGTGTACCTATAATAACTATTTATGGTACAAGTGTGAGTTATGTTGTAATTATATTATATTTTATTAAAATCAACCGGATGTAATAGGAATAATAATCGTAAGATTGTAATTCAAACTATTATGTATGAAATAGGAATTCTTGTAAAGTTGACAAATTGTTTTTCAAATAACTTGCCAACTATGAAGAGCAGTTTGTATTTTACACTCTCAGAATAAAGTTGGGTTTTTAGTAATTTTGAATTTCCTTTAAAAAATCAAATTACAAAGGCCTAAACATATTTTGTGTTATATGACAAATAAGTCAAGCGAGAAAGTTTAGCCCGCGAGGCCGTTAGGCCGAGAGGGCTATTTTCTTAGTGACTTATTTGTTATTAACACACGCGTGGCATACAAGATTTTATCCAATATCTCGTAATAATAGTTTAAAATGTAATTAATTGTTTTGACATTTGACGTATTAAAATGTCAGATTTAAATTATGAAAACTAGTATAAAGTAGGTTTATTAAATAATTAGGTATAATTATTAAAAATGTGAGTGAGTTATAATATTAACCCCACTCATAAGTTACATAAGTCACTAGTGAGTTATATGTTATTTTACTTATTTAAAAAACCATAGTTATATACCTCTATTATTGCGAGATATTGGATAAAGCAGTTATTATATAATAGGTACACATTTGAGAAATTTCCAATAACTTCCTGATTTATAGTGATTAACTGAATTTTCCATTTGCTCATGTGAAAAAAGAATTTTGAACTTGGTCAGTCTTACCTACAAGCCCACGATGTGCATATCATGTATATAATGTGACTCTTAGAATCGCAATATCTCAGGAATGGTAACTCTTAGAAAAAAATTATGAAGACCAGTTTTGTAGAGAATTTTAAGATCTACAAATTTGGTTTGAAGTTTTTTTTGATGAAACTTACTGTTTCCGAGGAAAATCCAAAAAACTCAAATTTTGACCTTTGACCCCGAATAACATTTGTAACACACATAGGATCGATGGGGATTTTTAAAACTTTATTTGTAATGGTGAATCCCAGCTCTCCACCAAAATTTGGCTCTCCGGCAATTTTTGTTATTTTAAATGTCTATATTGACTGGACTAATTTACAAACTAAACACTTTTACGATGCACAAAAATAGGAGATGTCTAAAGGCGTGAATGCGCTCTGGTATACCAGGTATACCACTAAGAAATATCGGTCCTCCAGATACTAGGTAAACGATTGAAATTTGATCTCTATATCACGAGTGGTGAAAGATGACATCTACCGTCCCTATTGCACATTCAAACAGTGTTTAAAAATAATTTAATACCTGAAAAAAGTAAGATTTTTCCTTTATTGCAAACTGGTAATACTCTTTACCAGAAAGCGTTAAAGGGCTAATTTGTTAATAAATGGAAAAGACAACTCATAATAATAACTTAAAGGTTGATTTTATAGTTAAATTTAAATTCGATATAACTTGCATCCGATGCAAGATATATCGGATCCGAATTCAAGCTTGGAATATCTATCTGTTTAACAAACAGATTTGTTAAGCTACTCCACCAATTACTTCATGTATTGAATACAAAATTATCTCAACTTAAGTTTCTACAGATACTTATGATTAGATAAAATCCGAGCTCTAATGCAAAGGGGTTTAGCTTGGATTAGAATTCAATTGTTTCAGGTAAGATCTGTAGTGTGTTAAGTAAATAAAAAAATAAAGAAAAAATTTTTCCTGTGTCGAAGTTTTTACGTATAACACGGATGGAAATTAGTCGTGAATAGAAAAAAAGAAATAGAAAAGAACTGAATACTTAATCCTCCAAATGAGATAAGATTATTTATCTTTAGAAAAGCAATTATTGATTATTATTATTATTATTGTTGTTGAAATTTTGAACATAATTGAAAATAATAAACGAGTTCACCAGACAAACTAATGAGTTATATCAAATACATTAAACTACTAATACGTACAACTTCGCCAAATTGAGGGAATATTCATAAGTTGCGCCACCTACCAGCCGAGTTGGTACTGATATTACTTAAATGCGTGCTCTTGACGTAATAATATGTCTCTGTCACTGTTTATAACTAAATTGAATTTGACTGAAAGCACTAAACAAATAATTTTATGCGAAATAAATTTAATAAAATGTCAAATAAAGTTGGTGCAATGTCCAATGTGCTGTGTCCAGCTGTAATCATTACAAACAACAAAGTGGATGAAGCAAGTCATTTTTAGAAAGAAGTTTTTTAAATTTGTACTAAAAACTGAAAACATTAAATTACAAAAACTTTCCCACAGTAATTAAAACTGCACTTTTAATTTTTCTTAGCATTCTTTTTCTAAAGTTGCGAATTTAAAGCTCATTTCAAAATGTCATTTACAACGGAAAATTGGAATTTTAATGAAAATGAATTGTACCTTCCCGAGAAATGCCGCGCCGATTGCAATTAAATTCATAATATAGATAGCTACTCCGTCTACTCGGATAATTCCTCATTAGCTTTTCTCATTTGAAAGCCCAAGTTCCAACTCGTATGGTAGATGGCGCGAAAGAGCCTGATACCCAAAAAATGCTTGAAAACCCGCGAAGTTGTACGTATTAATAGTTTAATGTATTTGGTTATATTGTGTGTTCGAAATTTGTTTGTATCAGCAAAGCGAAACTTTCGCATTTTTTATTTGCTCGGCTCGTTCTACTCGCCTTGCATCTGTAAAACTCCCTCGGAAAGAAAAATTAAACTTTCATTCTAATAAAACAATAATACTATTATAATATTCAAAAATGCATGATAAATCAAGTAACGAAACAAAATATCTTGGCTGCTGCACCGCACTAATGGCGATGCATGAAGGATTGATCAAATGTGACAAAACAAATAAACCTACTATGATTAAAATTCAAGTTTAACAACGGCAAAAAACCTTATTTTTGAGAAAGTTTGAAAAAGATCTTCTCATCAACCCACACATCCGAATCACGTTTTCCCCACCATTCCATTCACTAATTTTGAACCTTGATAACTGTTATGGAAATCAATGCTAACAATAATTGATTTTTTTATACCTTGACATATTATTGGAAGTGTAGTAGGAGTGCGGAAGATGAAACAAAAATTTCTCAAAACTAAAACAAAACAAAACAATCTGCTTTCTGGTATTACAAATTATATGACACTCGTAAAAATGGGCACAAATGCAATTTGAGCAACGGATGTAGAGATGTTTTTCACTTCAGGACACAGAGTATTCGATATATATTCGTTTATTCAAATTTCCAACAATCCTTCTGCATGACTAAGGTTTTCGATTGCAATACACTTTTCTGATTATAAAAGTCTCGCAATATAATTTGAAACATTAAATTCATATTGTTCTGAAGTCCTAGTTTTAGTAAACAGGCACGTGGAATAAATGTAAGAGATTAATAAATTTTATAATATACATAAACTTTATATAAATTCTTTATTTAACAATCCAATTTATTCAGAAACTCACCCAAGACATTTTAGAAAATGGCAATAAAATATTATCGAATTTGGTACATCAACAGTAGGTACCTAATAGAAATTCATATTTATTTATAATATTTCTTAAGGAGTAAATAATCACTGTTGATAATTTCAACAATTTTACCTCTCGGTAAAAATTTACTATAAGAACATTTTGCCTTCTCATTCTTTATCACTGAGGGTAAAATTTCTCTAAAGAATTTTTACTAGAGTAAAATATCAGAATGTCAATAATTCGGGGTATTTTTAATAAGGTGCGCGTGCAAAGAGGTATAAGCTTAAAATAGTAGTAGTCCAGTCATTATATACATTTGGATAAGCATGTGAACACAACAAACTAAATTGTTGATATTACGATATTACGATATTCGAATTGTCGACCGAAATTTCCTTGTGGATTTTCCGCCATCTTGAAAAAGGGTTTAATTCAGTTTTTTCATTATAACTGGGTTCTTCGTTGAGATACGAAAATTTTTATGCAATACTTTTTTGTTGCTTTTTTCACGATCTATAATTAAGGTCGTTCAGATTTTTTACCTATCGTCCATCGTTATTGAGATATCGATCGAAAAAGCCAAAAATTTGGTGAGTAAAATTTGTTTTTTGCTATTTTCTTTTTTCTCGTGAAAGATATCGAAAAAATGTCTAGCATCAAACTTGTAGAGCGTGTTCAGACCTACAAATTCTTTTTTTTATTTGTTATATTAAATAAAAATTACGACGGCTAGCGCGCAGCAAAGTCGGTAAGTCTGTGCCCAGTTTCGATTTAGCCGCTCGCACGGTTGTATCTACTCGTCAAAACGGATGAAACGGTTGTTTAGGGAATTATTGCAATACGAAATAAATTAATAAACCAGCCAAATTATGAATCAAACACATAAGATTTATTGAACAAATAATTTTTAAGCAGTAAAAAATAATACAAAAATAATAGAAAACCAAAGGTAATTTTTTTATATTTTTCGTCGTTTTGATGGTCCTGGCTAGAGAAGTTCCTCCACGGTAGACTCTTCGAGTCGTGAAGACTCTTGAACTGAAGGAAATGATGCTGTGACAGTTGAGATATCATCATCATCATCATCGTGGTCGTCGTTGAGTAGAATGTCGACTTTAATCAAAATCTAATCAGTTCTAAGTCTCAATATATATGTACTAAATACGAAATTTTGTCAAAAAATTCTTATTACTTTTTGAGGTAGAGCGCACACAAAATTTGACCACACACATTCACACACACCCTTACAGATATTTTTTGGAAACGATGATTTTCCGCTTCTGGAACCCCAATATGACTAAATTCGTCAAAATCTCAATTTTTTTTCTGCATGATAACAATGCTTTTTCATACATTGTATGATAAAGTACAAAATAAATAAACAAATATTATTAAATAAATAATAATTAAATTATTTAATACTTCTAATATAATGTCGTTGTCTTCTGGTTCAGAAGAATTTTTGAAATCATACATGCTAACATTAAATAAACTCAATACTCAACTTCTTTTATCCCAGGGTTATCCCAGAACCAATATTTTTATACATTTATTTTATTTTAATAAACAAAAATAAATAAATATTCGTAATCAGAAAACCTCTAAAAATACCCCTAAAAATTTAGTCCCCCTAAAAAAAAACCATCGCACTTTTCACCCCTAAATTTGTTGGTAACCCTCCTCGAGACAACTGACTGGAATGCTACGAAAAGGAGCAGATATTCCGGCACGGACACGAAAAAGGGTTTTTATAACTGGGCTAAATCCAAACTCCAACAATCGCCGTATAGGCGCGTTCTATGGCGGACGAGCATTGTAGCATCGGGCGCGCTGCAGTTAACTTTGTGACGCGCTAGCCTTCGTAATTTTTGTCAAATATAAAAACTAAAAAAAAGAATTTGTAGGTCTGAACACGCTCTACAAGTTTGATGCTCAACATTTTTTCGATATCTTTTACGAGAAAGAAGAAAATAACAAAAAACCAATATTACTCCCCAAATTTATGGTTTTTTCGATCAATATCTCAATAACGATAGACGATAGGTGAAAAATGTAAAGGACCTTAATTATAGATCGTGAAAAAAGCAACAAAAAAGTATTACATAAAAATTTTTGTATCTCAACGGAGAACCCAGTTATAATGAAAAAACTAAATTTAACCCTGTTTTCAAGATGGCGGAAAGTCCACAAGGAAATTTCGGTGGACAATTCAAAGTTAAGCTTTTCTAAGCTTTTCGAAGTTAAGCTTTTCTAGCCCCCCCCCCACGTAATATCAAAAATTTAGCTTGTTGTGTTCACATGCTTTTCTACCCCGTTTTTTCCGACGTAATGACTGGACTATTGGTATTTTAGAAAAAGACAGTTTTAAGTTTTTAACTTTCATTTACTCTTATACTAATACCAAATTTCCCTAATGGGTTTTGGCCGTTAAGCAAGCCGGTAGATTAATATCGTTTTGTGCACATTTACTATATCACATAAGCAAATTTCTTACGCCGGTTATAGCGGTTGCGACAGCATCCGTGCTGAGCATCTATTTATTTGATGTGAATCAAGATCAGGGTTGTTCCAAGAAAAAATTAAAAAGTACTAACTCATAGAAATAAATTGTAATAGATTTCCTCAATTAGTAATAGATTTAAAAAGAAGCTGAAGAAGTAAGAGAAGTATTAGATATATTAAAAAAAAAATTGAAAGCGTACGCTCTTTACCTTAATTGTGTTAATTAATTTTTAGTTGTAAAACTTATGCACAATATGCGAGAATTTTGTTATCATATTTAGTTTATGAGCGCTGATATAGCTCGAGAACGCACGTTGGCGTCGGTCTTTGTTCTTGTGTAGTGACGTGAATACTTCGTCCACATGGAATGTTTAGACCAGTAGCCGTAAAGTGCACACAATTAAGTGATTACAACAAGTATGCGATACTGATGAAGACTAACGAGTCAGAAACACATGTCATGGTGTGATGGCTTGGAAGTCGAAAAAGCAGTACATGTGTCTATCGCTCTTTACCTTAATTGTGTTAATTAATTGATGATGATGATTTTTCATCTAATTGGAGTGGAGTTGAGTGGAGGAGCCGGGTGGAGTTGAAGCGTGCAAAGGCATTTAAAAGAAGAGAAGCAAGTAAGCGTAACGCGGAAGAGGAATTGTCCGCAAATAGGTCAAAAAAATTTAAACAAGAAGAAACTGAAGAAGTAAGAGAAGTATTAGAGATATTAAAAAAACAAATTGATGATGATTTTTCATCCAATTTTTGATAGATTAAATTTATTATTTGGGCTTTATTTTATTAGATTTGTTAATGCGTTAATCTTTTAAATAGGTAGGTACCAACGGAAATTTTTTTTACAAAAGGAATAACGAGTTCTGATTTTTTGTTTTTGAATCATGCGGACAGACAGACACGGAGCCATATCATAAGGCTTCTTCCTATACGTTGTATAGAAGCCTAAAATAAGCAGATATCGCTTATTAGAGAAACAAACATTTATTATAGATTTATTATCAGAAAATTTATTTTTATTATAAAAGCAAGAAAATAAAAGATATTATAAATAAAGATCATACATAAACTAAGTTACATACAATTACTCGTAAAAGAATTTGAAATAGAACAACGGATAGGCATTTCTGCTTGTAAATTTCACTTTTTAAAATAGTAATAGATTTAGTCAATTAGTAATAGGGTAACATATTTTCATTGAAAGTAATAGATCTATTACAAAAGTAATAGCTAAAACAACCCTGATCAAGATAGTAACGAGAGTCAACAAGCACAGGATCAAGCCCTTGGTAACACACATTACTAAGAAACTTGTTATTCAAGACGATTTATGAATCATTTCAATCAACTCGTAGATACATCACAAATCTGAGTTGGTCTTTATAACCAAAGCTCATGGTAGCAATATGTATTAAATATTATAATGTACCACAATCCATTTAGTAAACGAACAATAAATTAAATTATTACTTTAGAAGCTTTATTAGAGAATTTATAAAGTGTGAATCTTCCAAGAAACTTTTCATCTACTTTTACGTATATTTTAGTAAAACATATATTCTCCAACCGTATTGAAAGCAGTACGTTTTTAATAGCATTACCTAAACTGTAAGTTGACGTTTTTGTTACTATAATATAAAATAAAAGCACTTTTTAGTGCTAGCCTAAAAATGTTTAATATAAAATAACAGTACATTTTTAACGATGTAGTATTTAATATTTAGTTGGATTTTACAACTTATGCAATTAGCATTGAAAATTAATACTTACCTCAAATTAATTATATATAGATATATGTGTACCAACATATGCATCTAAGAGATATTTTAAATACTTGTTTTCTTTGTTTATACCCTTGTAACGAAGAGAACCTATCAAGTGTAACTCTAGGATCGGGACAACCCTTGGTAGGTTTAAAGAGTACTAAAATTAAACAAACAACTGTTTTTTTAAGAGCTGTGAGCAACCGTTTCTGAATAAATAGCGTTTAATAGTTTCAAATTATAATTTTTCGGCTAGTTTATTTAACAATAACTTTAAGATTGTCTAGCTAATGAGATGGTAATTAAGGGTACTTTACAAGTAATCAGCTAAATCCCAGGTTTATTTTCCTGCAGAAATAGTTATTTTTAAGAGATATTTTAATTATCTTTTGGAATACTATACTGATTTATTTTTATAACAGAACAACTGCAAGAAAAAGCTATTACTACGAAAACGTGAACCTTCCAATTCACTTGTGAATAGGTTATAATCTCGGTTAGAAGAATTTGAATTTTTATTTCATAAACAAGCTGAAGTATTGCGTTTAAATTTTTAAATACTATTTTCGTATTTTCTTAAAAACGGTTGTTCATAGTACTTAAAAAACAGATGTTTGCTTAATTTTAATGCTCTTTTAACCTATACTAAAGTTTGTCCAGATCCCAAAATTACACTGGGAGGTTCTCCCCGTAAACAGACCAAAAGCTTCATTTATTAGAGTACTTGTAACTGATAGGCTTAGATTGTTTGCTCTTTTAGCTTTGCTTAATCTGATGTACCAGTAAGTAAAGGTCTTTTTATTTATTTATAATATAATATACGGATAAACCAATTGAATTATACAAGTAACAATAAATACAGATACATAAAGTTAACTAGTAGCAGCTAAATTAGGTTCAAGTGCATTTAATTTCCACTTAATGCACTCTTTAAACCTGTGATAGGAGCTGTTGACGATGTCGAAACTTTGAAACCTATTTTGCTTATTTGCTGAGCGACACATTCTTGTGATAATGCTATTTAAACCATAATTCGTACGGTGATGACAGATTTGAAACACATCATCAAGCCTAGTATTACGGCAAGCAACACGAAATTTGAAGCGATCGTGAAGAAAACTGCAACTGATTTCCTCATGTAAGAGGTGATGGACAAAACAGAGCTCGTTTACTGTTCTTCTGTACTCCAGAGATTTGGTCCTACATTGAATTAAGCTAGCTTCATAGGAGAACTCACCGCTGCTCTGCCAGATTTGAAGTGGTGGTATTTTAAAACTTGCGTTCGATACGGTTTATCCTAGAGATATTGACCTGATAGTATGGGAACCACACGCTTGACCCATATTCAAGTTGCAATCTAACTAGCGAAAAGTAAAGTAGTTTGACGGTGTTAGCCGAGAAGATTCTACTTTGACGACGAATGAAGCCTAATGTGCGAAGAGCTTTATTGCATATTATTGTGATGTGACTCTTGAACGATAAACCAGAGTCTAGTCTAACACCCAAATCATCTATTTCCGATACACGTTTTAATTGAACACCGTTTAGGTTATAATTATATGAATCACAATTATGTTTTTTATAAGATATTACTGAACATTTATCGAGATTGAGCAATAAATTGTTATCGGTATACCACTGATATACATAGGTTGTCCAAGTCCAATTGAAGTATTCAATTGTTTTGAAGATTTTTAGATCATCGGCAAATAATAAGAATGAACAATACTTAATATAACGACCAATGTCATTGATAAAGAGCAAAAACAAAATGGGTGCGCAGTGGGAACCTTGCGGGACACCCGAATGTACCAAAATATCCGATGAAAGATAATTCTGAATTCGCACGTTTTGAATCCTATTTATTAGGTAGCTTTCTAACCATTTAATAACTTCAGGTCCGAATCCCAAGGAAGTTAATTTCGCCAGAAGGGCAGAGATAGAGACACGATCAAAGGCCTTAGCAAAATCGGTATATACTGCATCTACATGTTTGTGATCTTCGAAAGCTTCAAAACTTAGAGTGACGAATGATAATAGGTTAGTGGTTGTCGACCGGCCCGGGAAGAACCCGTGTTGATTTTCCACTATATATTTATTACTGGCTTGTAATAGTTGTTTGGACACCAATTTGTCCAGCAACTTAAGAATTGTAGATTGTATCGAAATAACTCTATAGTTACTAATATCGTTCCGATTACCTTTTTTGAAAATTGGAGTTATGAAACTCTTTCTCCAGATATTCGGGAAACGACCACTCGATAACGATAGTTCAAACAATTTAAAGATTGGATTAGATAGCGAATACTGACATCTTTTCCGACAACTGTCGGGTAATTCGGAGATGACATTGAAAACTTCTTCAATAGTAACTCTAAATGCATCACAGTTAATCTCGTTGAGTTGTTCATAGCTACAGTTGGCATCTTTATTTTTTAAGCTTATTCAGCTTATTCTTAACTTATTCGGTGTTCGACTTCACTCATTTTAATTTTGTAGAAAATTAATCAATTATACATGCGCTTTGCACATAATGTACGTACATGCATATGATTGGTATGATTTTTAATTTAACGTTCAGAATACAATTTGAGAAAATTAAATAAATTTATTAACAATGCGAAAGTAAAATCAGTCACAAACAAAATCTAGGGTATGAGTATACATATTATGTGAATGTTCCTAAAAATATATTTAGTATACAGAATTTTTCAAACACGTTACGACGCATCGCACGTCTTATAGATTTAACGACGGAAAATTAACATTTGCTAAGCACTTATTAGATATCGATTACAAACAGAGCAGTCTTGAAATTCACCACATAAAGTCAAAAAGCGAAAATATCTAATATTTGGAAGTATTGGAAATCGATAAATTGCAATATTTATTTATTTTATTAAAATATCAGATTTAAAATTTTGAAAAATATGGTAAAAGTCTTAGTCAAATTATTATACTTACAGTGTATATACCTATATATTCTTGTAGTTGTAAAAACTATGTGCATTTTTAGCACTATGAAGTGTTGAATTTATTTATTGGTGATTCTTCAATATTGAAGTGCATTAATTACTATGATCTCTGTATCTCTGATAGTAATACAAAAATAAAACCTACTAAAATTAAATAAATTTTTATTAACATATTGAAAAGTTTTACAAAAATACATAAAATACATAAAAGAAAAATAAACTGCAGTAGGTATGGGGTAATACTTGCAACTGGTGGAGTACCTACTCTTTATGGTAATTTTAAAATTAAATTAATAAATTGTACTTAATGAGGATTTAAAACTGAGAAGTTAGAAATACGTACAGTTAGATTGTATTATTATTAGGAGAACGATAATTAATTAATTTTTTATCCGTTTATCGATTTTTTCATATCGGATACTGAAAAGTATTAGGTACAGCAATCTTACTGAAGTGTTTGGTTTGTGTTGAATGTAACATATTTTTAATTTGTTAATTGATTGCTCAAGTCGTGATTGTTATCTATGAATATTATTATTATAATAAAAATATTATATTTTCTGAAAAATATACTATAGTTATTAATATTAAATCTCTTTTTTAATAATAATCATGTTCTTTTATTAATTTAAATGTGTTACTTATAATATTATGTTGGAATAGATAAGTAGTTTACAAAGATGTGTAAAATCTGCTTAGCATTTTCGGTGTTGGCGTTCACCGAATTCTTTTCTATTTAATTATTGCGGTAATTATTTATACATTATGTTGAAGAACATTACAGATTTAAATTAAAATTTGTATCCTACTCAAAATAAAACAGAATTTTTTCAATAGAAATTCACATTAATATTATTGATTAATATTTAAGAGATCAGTAGCTATTAATTATTGTCTATTTGGGTTTCATCATTGCTTATATGACACAATATCTAAATTATCAATGTATAGCATCTACTGTTGCTTAATATCAACTATATTCATCATAAGCTTCGGTAAGTTAGCAAATTATTTTCTATTATTTTACCACGTGGCCAAAACGTTCTTTTATAGTAGAAACACAACAACAATTTTTTTGATTTTTATTAAAGTAATGAAATTGAAAACATTATTTTAAGAAAATATAAAATTTTATAATTCAACAATCTCTAAGTATTGCCTTGAGGAAAAAACTGTTCTTATGGTACATCAGTAAAGTCTACTCTTTGGAATGTTAAGATAGTAATTAATTGTATTTATTATGGTGCACTTACAATTAAAATTATTAAATTTAATTACGAGTTATTGATATGTAAAAAATCTGCAAACGTACATAGATGTTTAATGTTGTATCACAGGGTTTTTGTGTTAATAATTTATTATTTTATTAGGTAATGGTACCTACCTAAATATTATACAAGCTATATTGTGCTTAGGTAACTAATAATTCATATTTTTTCTATTATTATAATATTAATATATTTAATTTATTAATCACATTTTTGGTAAATAGTTAATTATCGACATTGCAATTAATGAAATGTTAATGGCTAACTTTACAAAAACATAATCAATATTTAAATACTATTAATTGTCATATTTATGAACGCTCAATTTTTGAAATGCGTAGGTAGTTACATCATTGGATTGGTCGCAATGGCAGTGAACTATAGGGCTCAATATAGAAAACTGTCGTTACGAACTACATTTTTACTAAAACTAACAGCATTCTACTATAAATGTTCTATAAAAATCTGCTGTAAAACAGTTTTTTATAAAATATAATATTCGATACACTAATATTGTTTTTCTATATTAT
This sequence comes from Cantharis nigra, assembly GCA_958510845.1. NCBI lineage: Eukaryota > Metazoa > Arthropoda > Insecta > Coleoptera > Cantharidae > Cantharis > Cantharis nigra. Next base: position 28,781,363 of record OY294030.1, on the reverse strand, counting down.
ACAATTAACACTAATAATAATTGAGGTTTTGCAAAATCGTTCGAGTATCATTCTTACAGCATAACAATAACTTACATATTAGAACATAAGCTGTAATTATTGTCCTTTATAATATTGACTTGTAGTAAGAAATGCAAAAAAATGTGACATTATACAAATATTTTAGATACCTAACAATTATTGCCGTTCTAATTTATTATTATTAATCTACAATAATATCAATAAATTTATAATATCTAATTTAAATATAAATTACGATAAATGTAAATCACCTTTGAGAATGCGTGTAAAAGTTTTTTTAAATTGCTGATTCGCAAGCGCGTAACAAAATGGATTTAAAGGACTATTCGCGTAGCAAAGAAAGTAAGAGAACATAAATAAGTGTTCGTTCGTGCAAGGCGGTTCTGCACAAAATCCTTCTACTAGTGCTAAGACGTGATAAGGGGTCCAGCATACAACAAATGCTCCCAGTATAAACGATATCGTACGCAAAGCTTTTCTTGCCCGATTTTCCGATTTTGATTTTTGCCTTCCAAGCACCCCAAAAGGTCCTTCAATTGTTTTTTGCTTTTTACTTTTTAATTTTTTTCCTAAATTTTTCACAAAACTTCTTTTTAATTTCGTACTTTCGGTATTGCACGAAACAGCGGTTTTATTATTTTCGTGAGGTACTTCAGAAATTACACTAGGCGCAGTACACGTTTGATTATTAGATATACCACAAATTTGAGTTTCTTCTTCTGTAGAGCAATCAGGTGTGTTGAATGTCGGTTGATTCACGATACTTGTAACGGTTTTTTCCGATGCGATGGTAACTTCTGTACTGAGCTTCTTCGATGGCGGAACATTTTGAGAAGATGCCCTTAAGAGTGCAGTCTGAAGCAAGGATGTATTGGTTACAGTATTTATAGTATGTACAGGTGATTCGTAAGCTATACTTGATGGAGGAGAACTTTCACAAACAGGTGAGGGTACATTTACAGAACTTTCGTCCATATAACGAAGGTCGGCACCATCGAGTCCTACTAAGACATCATAAGTGACTTGCGATTTAACTTGCAAACTACGTGGTCGATCGGATACGGAAGTAATATTACTATTAGGCAGTGAAGATTTACATAACGATACGGGATTATGCAATACAGGTGGACTACCTTGAAATTGTACAGGAGGAGGAATTATAGTTTGAGATCTTTGAGAAAGACTTGGCGAAATTGGTTGATCTACGGGTTTATTAATTAGTGCATCATCGCTATTAACATTTTCGGACTGTAAGGGTATTAATTTTTCACCTACCCCGGTATGACCTGCTTCCAATGAATTTTGCTCTACAATTTTAGGCAAAGTACAAGAATCGTCATCGCCGTTTAATTTTTGTGGATTGATCGGCCTCGGCGCTCCTGGAGTTGATTTTTGAGTTGATGGAATTCCACCGTTAATACGATTGCTACCGTCGAATGCGTAAAGCGGTACGCTGCTTTGTATTAAAATTCCTACCATAGAAGAACGTTTCTTCGTTAAATTTTCTTGATTTTGAAATTGCTGTTGTTGATTTGGAGCGGTGCTATCTTCGTCCGATTCGAAAGCTGGACTACTTGATCGTTCAGATTTATCAATATCTGCAACAAGCTGTGTGGTTGGAAGGCTTAAATTACGACGATCGCAACTTTTATAATCTGCGGTTGTAGTTGTTATAGTAGCACCGCTACCCCTATGATGCAGGTTTGTTTTTTGACTTGAATTCGAATCGCCCGATCCAACTCCTTGATTGTAATCCGCCACTGGTAGCCCCAAATGAGTCGGGGCGCTAGTTTGTACATTTGGAAAAGCTACACTAGATAATATAGGCGGTTTATCTTGACTTAATAAAGTACTTTGTGTTTTCGACAAACCAATTCCGGCTGCGCGCCCTGCCATACCTGACATCGCACCGGCACTTAGCGCTACCATGGACTGCATTTTACGTTGTTTCGCTTCACTCTTTCTTTGCATGTCATATGCCGTTTTATATATTCCACCATATAAAATAAATAATACAATGAGTGTCGTCCAATAATATCCTATTATTAAAGCGGTGTTAAATACAGGATCTTTTAAAAATTGTACGGTGCATTGGCCTGGTAATAAATCACGATAACCTACAAAGTGTTCCCATCCAAATATACTAATAAAAAACAATAGAGCTGGTATAATCCAAGTTATAGTAACCATCCAAACTACTTTGTCTTTGGTTCTCCAACCTCGATATTTTGCTGCAATTTTCACCGAACAAAATCTATCGATTGTTATGAGCAATACTGTATACTGCGATACCAAGCACACCGTATAATCAACTGACAGCCAAAGATCGCATAACAGTGGTCCTAAATCCCAATATCCCATAAGAACATAAACTGTATAAAATGGCATGGATACTGTCCCTATAAGCAATAAAAAATGTTTTATTAATTAATTTTTATCGTAAAATATAGAAAATAATTATTACCTATGAGCATATCGGTCGCCGCTAAGGAAGCAATAAAATAATTACTAGGTTGACGAATGCTGCGATCAACGATAAAAGCGAGAAGCACTAAAACATTTCCAGCAACGGTTAAAATTATACATATTCCAAGACACACAGCTATAAATATTGTTTGCCATAGTTCAAATGGTGGTAAAACGGAAACAATGGTAGGTTCTGAAAAAGTTGTGTTATAGTTTTGCGTGCTGTTTTCATATTTTATCCAATCGGTTAAAGAGGCAGAATCATTTCCTAAGATATTTAGAGGATCTGGATCCCAAGAACGAAACGATGTAGTTGAATTAAAAGCTTGAGTACATTCTGTAAATGATAATAATCCTTGGTATACGGTTTTGCAAAATCGTTCCTTTTGTTTTTGTAATTTCCTAAAACAAATATACAAAATTATTTTACAAGTTTATTTTAAAGTCGTACAAATTCAAAAAAACTTAGAAAATGGGTAATTTTAGCATTAAGTACAGAAGAACCCCGCCTCTATAACGAGAGCTCCAGGGACCAGCTTACTTACTCGTTATAAGCAGATTTTCGCTATAAACAGTCAGTTTAGCATGTAAACAAATGTCAAGGGACTAAACTTTTACCCGTTATAGCCGATAAATCGTTATAACCGGACTCGTTATAGAGGGGTTCTACTGTATAATAATTCTAGTACCTACAACATAGAAACAATTAAGAATAAGTGTAGACTATGTAACTCACATAAAAAGTATTTTGATATTATGTTAGCCTCATATTTATTACTATAATTTAAATCTATATGCTTTCTTAATATGTAGTACCTACGTATGTAATATACTATATATATGTATTTCCCATTTGTAGAGAAAGTTTCAATTCAAATACATTCAAACAATAAACTCTTTATTCCTATATTGTTGTGCTTTCTGGATTACTGGATTTTCAATAGATGATAATATAATATAAAGATAATAATTTAAAGATAATAAACAAATAAATTTATATATTTTTTATTCAGTATTAGGTACATAAAATCTCGAAAGTTATTAATTTATGTACAAAATATTTAATAAAAACAACCTAATGCGATTCCTTGTTTAAATTTACATTTTTAATGATAAAATCCGTTATATAATGAAAGAAAGATGGGAGTCGGCAGGAATGTAATTTTCAAGAGCTAAGGGACCATTTAGTTATCAGTGTAGTAACGGTAGTAACCGTTTAAACTGCCAGCGTTTACTCACGCCAAGATGACGAACTGAAAATGTCTATAAAGTTTTTCAAACACATTTAACAAACTTTAAAAATCACTTAGTATGTATTCAGTAAAACGTTTATTATGCAAGATCTGTAGTAAGCATGCAAAGTAATTAAAAAAATAAAAGAGTGGGTATAGTAAGTCGATAATTAAGAAAACGAAATACAAGATAACTCTTAAATATTTGCATTAAAATTATGTAATTTTTCCGAAATACAAATAATCGAATAAAAGTAGATACCTAAAAAATAATTTATTTTCAATTTCAAGCTTATGTTGCAAAGTGCAATTTTCAGCTATAAAATTTGCTTACAATTTTCTTCTAGGTGGTATAAAAAATGGTGATATGGGATGCTTACCCGAACTTTCCCTAGGGGTCTTTGACTGATCAAGAAAAAGCCGACATTGACTGATGAACAGGAAAGTTGATAAGTTGGTAATATATACTAAACTTTTATAGATTAATTCCCGGTTGTCAAAAGATTGCATTTCATGTTTATTGTTATAATGTAATATTTACTTTATAATATATAATCCATTTAATTATCCACAAAGTAAGTTTAATACTCGAGACTAATATCTAACGAGAGATCTCATTAATCTTCTTTTTATAATACCTAGTTATTTGTATTAATTTATTACCATTATACACAATTTAAACTTGAAATACTAAAAGAGTAGACAGTAGTTTAAGTCTGCAAGACAGACTAAAAGATGCAATAGTAGATATTTCAACTGAAAATAATCCATCCTATGTATAGGCAAAAGGAAATAATTCGTCTACTTAAATAATACAATATTTATAGCCTCTAAGATAAGAATGCGTTGCATTGGGATCTCGTAAACGAGAGTAATACATAACCGTCAAGACTCCAAAAAATGACGTTTAAAAACCCAAATTTTTTTCTTAATTTGCAGTAAATTTCAAAGAATAAAATAACGATTTCTTAATCTCTATTTGGATTTCTGGTACATATGTATCTACAAGTTATTTTTGCCAATAACCGAATCAAGTTGGAAAATACTAATTATTAAATACTATGGAAAGAAGCTCGACTTCCCACGTTATTCGGTATAATAATATAGGTATAAGGTACTTGAAACGTTAGGTAGCCGTTGTGTCGTTCAGCCTGCTACAATTGGAAATAGAGTAGCGCAAGACGTCAGTCAGCAGATTTCAAACAAAACTTAAAAAAATTACAAACCAGTATTAACGGTTAATAGTACAAAATGTATAACACGTACTCGGTGTTGATATGCTTAACCACGGCACTGATGTTTTACTAATTTAGGTATGACAATTTATTAATGTTGAAGTAGAATTGACTACCTTTTATAGCAACAATAATTAAATTTGCTATAACATTTTCTTAGAATATTCCTTTACACGATGGATGTTAGTATCTACTATATACTACTATATTATGTCATAATATAAAAAGTGTGCACAATACTCGGAGGTAAATAATAAACCCAGAAAAGTTTATAATTGCAGAAATTGGGATTTTCTATTGTTTCGATTACCCCATTTAAAATGTTTTGCCACATAAATAAAGTTGATAATATCAAAATTAATTCAAACTTTTTGTGCCGTATTTTAAAGATAACTGTTTCTCGTGATGAAAATTCATGTCTAACAATCAAAAGAAATGATCACAACTCTCATTAGAAAATGGAACAGCTTATATCACAAGAGAACCTTATTTTTAAATAAAAGTCTTTCAACTTTATTTAAAATTCTAAGTAAATACTAAATTAGTAATTTCTTACCATTTATTAAAAAAACATTTTAATTTCATATCCCTCAAAAACTTCCGCGCTTTCCTGCGACTTCCTTTCAGTTGTTGAATATTTTAGTCGGTCGAAAATTAGAATATTTACAAGTTAATATCAAAATTTTTGCATTCAATTGCATCTTCTATCTCTATTGTATATAATATACTTTTGAAAGTTTGTGTGTGTGTTTGTGTCCGTCTATGCACGGCCTTAACTTACATCCAAATGACACCAATAAGTTTCGTAAGCATATTTTTAATAAAAAACCTAGATCAACAAAACAAAAACTTTTAAAATTAGATCAATATTTTGCGAGAAAATCTAAACTTCATTTAAACATATTTTAATTTTAACTTGATTGATTAAGACACTTGCATTGCCTCTGCTAATTTTGTATAATTTCGTAGTTGGTGTTCATTTCGAAATAACTCAGCTTGTACTCGTAGAAAACAGTGCATTGTCATATTGTCATTTTGAAAATGCTATTTTTTGCGTCACTAAACAAAGTCACTAAAGCGTCACTAAAAACATTCTATTAAATAAAAATAATTTAACCTCGAACTATAATAATAAGCTGTAGTGATAATAAGATTAAAGGATTATTAATCCTATCAATGCTATTGCTATAAATTGTTAGACAAATAACCATGGCAAGGTGGTTATTTCGCCATGAATGATTTTCTCACGAATGTTTGAAGCGCGTATTAATGTTGAGCTCTGAAGTTGATAAAATATGTGTTAAGAGACATACACAAAGGTTTTAATCAAGCTGTGTTCGGCATTCAGAAAGATGGAAAATCGAACAACAAAAATTTTGTTAATCGAATTTCCGGCCGACCGCTACATCAATAGCAATGAAGCAATTTAGGGTATTTTCGCCAGATGTGCGAAGAAAAAAAAACACTGACACAATCACGCTATGACAAGACTTCTGCAATATTGCAAACTTAATAAAAGAACTTCAAGGCAAGATGTTTCCTGATATTCTACAGAATTACAATCACCATTTGGGGAAAAAATACCAAAAGAAGAAACGACGAACAAATTCTTATTGATACGAATCAAGAAATTCATTATCCAACAGAATTCCTTAATACTCTCAATCTCAGTGGAATACCATCCTACGTATTATAGTTTAAAGTTGATTCACCGATTATATTTATGTGAAATTTAGATGAGCAAGGTTTCGTAATGGAACAAGACTTGGCATCAAGTTCTTACTTAAATAACTATTTAACTGGCCGTGCTAAAGGAGACAATGCTTTCATTCCCAAGACATGTTTAATACTATCCGATACACCATTCCAATTCAAAAGGCTCCAATGATATATATGGCAATATCTCGTGTTGGAAGAAAAAATGTATACGTGCTTACAAACAACGGGAAAAAGAAATATGCTTATTGTTTACTATCAGACTCGAACTGAAAAATAAATGTAACTTATTATACAATGATTATTTAATTTTTGGTAATAAAAATCAAATAAACCAAAATATTGCAGCTTTAATCTATGTTACATTTTTGGCACTATATGAGTTATTGGTCCCACAAGGTTCTATGGTGCACATAGAACATTTTAATTAATATAACCATAGTATCAGAAGTTTAGAAATGGTTTTATGTGTACATTTACAAAGTTCTATGTGCTGAAAATTTCGTTTCGCTAAAACAACGTTCTACTTAGAACCTGATATTGTATCTAGAATGCTATAAAATAATCAACAAAGTTCTATGTTGTTACATACAACTTTGTATCTGCAATAAGAAATAAATTGTGAATAATAAAAAACTGACATAGAATCATTATACCGGGTGCTGAATGAGTTAGCCGAACATAGGAAATTAGCATGTAAAAACTTATTTATGCAAATTCCTGCTTCCCTAACTATTTTAGGGAAAAAATGAAAGACACAAAAATAATGCAGAAATAAAAACTACCAATGATAATAGCATTAAATTTCATCTAACTTTTACTTAAAAGGTCAAAAAATGCTTTCAAAATTGTTAAAATTTTCATTTATCGTACTGGCCATGGTATAAGTTTCCATAAGTTTCCATGGTAATTATATTTGAAAATAGAAATCAAATTGAATTTATTACATGGCCAGTGCAATAAATGAAAATTTTAACAATTTCGAAAGCATTTTTTGACCTTTTAAATATAAGCTAGAAGCTAGATGAAATATATTGGTGTTATCATTCATAGTTTATATTTGTGCATAATGTTTGTGTCTTTCAGTTTTTCTTTAAAATAATTAGGGAAGCAGGAATTTGCATAAATAAGTTTTTACATGTTAATTTCCTATGTTCGGCTAACTCATTCAGCACGGTATTTGCATACCAAGCAGTATATTATCTTCAGAAACAAAAACTAAAGAAAAAAAGTATCTTATGCTTTGTGATAAGAAAACTACGCCAAAAAGGAAAAATGGTAGTAAATAACTGATTCCAGTTCACCAAAGTAATTTTAATTGTTTAGTTTAACTTGTAACGATGTTTCTTTCTTTTTATATTGTATTTTTTTTATATTATTTCAATACTTTTAAGTCCTATGTTACCATTTTTGATTATAATAAACCATTTTGATAAAACAAAGTTCTATGTTATTTTTGAGGTCCCTATAGAATTCAAAATTACCGTCCAATGTTCTTGATTTTGTTATATATTAGTCAGAAATTAGTTATTTAAACAGCTAGTAAGTTGAATTACGAATATATTAAATATAACTACCATAACCAATATCCAAAATTTCAAACGCGCTTATCTCGGCTCCAGTGCATTGTAACATAGAACCTTATAATTTTAACCCAGCGATCTGTCAAACTTTTCTATCAAGGAAAACCTATTAGATAAACTATTTTATTTTAAGTAAAACCCCGGGCGCAGCCGGGTAACCAGCTAGTGTCTAATAAGGATGTGATGTCATACCGCATAGTTTTCTATTTACTATCGCATCTGGCCTTGGTGTTTATTTAAATAAAAATTATTTAAATAAAAATTATTTAAATAAAATTTATTTAAAGTTTGGGTTTTAATTTGGATTTGGCTTATTTAAAAATTTTAATTATTAAGAGGAGTCTCATGCTCACATATGAGCATGAGCACCGTTAATATTAAATATTAACCATTCTCCGATTACACGGCAATATATTAGCAATTATCATTGAAAAACCGTTACTTCAAAAAAACTAAACTGAACTACATCTGAGAAATAATATTCAATTTAGAAAAATATAATATTTATAACTTCAAGGAGAGATAAAAAATAAACTTTCAAGAAATTAAATTTTTTTAACCGGTAGTAACTTAAAATTATTACTATTAGTAGTTTCTGATGAGATGTAATAATTGTACACTATACATTAAAAAGTTTCTCCCCCGATGATGAATCAATATTTTTTCTAATTGATATTTTTTTTTAATATGTCAGGTAGAGTTAGGGTGAATTTTACTAAGAAATAAGTCAATACTTTAATAATTAACCCAATTTTTGTTAATCTTTTTCGTAGGTCACAGTTGGTATGAAAAAAAGTTTGGAACTTATTTTATCAAACGATTATGTTCGGGTAGCTTTTCATGCTGCAAGCTAAAATCACATCGCGATTAACTAAATTTATAAATAAAGAGTATTTATCACGAACAAACTGTTCCCATAATGCAATCGATCAAATGGACATTTTTCCATTAATAAGTTAACTGGGGATTGAAACAGTATACAACTTGCAAAATGAAGTTTAAATTTTACTATTTACGAAACTACTATAAAAAGAATGCCAGCTACAAATATGTGAAATGTTACTAATGATTTGAATTGAATGTAATGAAATAAATAATACAAAGTAGTAGTATATAAGCTAATGCTGTCGAGTGTAAATAATACCTATTAGCAAATTTCCAATATTTGAGTGATTAGTTAAGTTTTTTGTACTAATTGCTAAATTCAATTTATTTACTTTAAATTTTGATTTAATAGCGATTACTTATACAATTTAATTTGCATTGTGTCTAAGTTTCCATTTAAATTTATATTGATATATCACTGCGAACATGACATAATAATAATTATAATAATGAAATTTTCAATAACTTTCTCATCTACTTATTTAACATTTTAGTTTAGATAACCGTGTTTAGGTGTACCCATTACTTATAGTACCTATATAATATATGTAATATAAGATTCTTGATTTTCGCTTTATATTTGAAATATTCCATATTTATATTTAAAATATTAGATATTAATGACATCACCTATTTTTAAATTGCTTTGGTTTCAGATAAGTACACTTTCTTTTATTTTTTTAAGCAAATATGTCTGTGTCGATATTCAAACTGGAGCGACCCTAGGGTCGCATTATATTACATTGCTGTTTGCTTTTTACCCTATACTCCTATTCTATATTTAATCGTATGCTAGTATACAAAACCATGGTAAACTCATCACAAAAGTAACACTCTTTTTGATTAATATTTATACTTTTTAAATACTTGAGTATTCAAAATTCTTCAGCAAATACAGAAAATTTCAAATAGCTTAAATTATTCGCTTAATAAATATTAAAAACTCTTAACTAGCACAAGGTAAGTTAATTATACTATTATTTCATTGAGTTTAATTTCAGCTTTATAATAGGTACATAGGTAGATTTAAATATTTATTTAATTAATATTCATCTCAGTTCCTACTATCTAGTATTATACTCTACCCAATTTGTTACTGTATTGTTTGAAATAGACACAGCATATAATATATTATATAATAATATAAAATGTGAATATACATAATGTATGCTAGGTACTTGGAGTAAAACATTTTCAATTCAGTTTTAAATACAATCGCTTTAAATAAAAGAAATAATTATCTAATGTAGCAGCAATCGTGAGTATTGATTCTACCTTATCATATTTTAAAATTCAATTTTGCGGTTTTACATTAGCATTCATTTCAAAAATAAAAACGTAATTAAACTTGACTTTTGCATATATTTCAATCTTCATTAATTCTATTATTATAACCTAAATGAATAATACTAAAACTGACTTTAAAAGTTTTTCAATAAATATTTGCATGACATAATGATAATTACTAAAAATAAATAATAACAATTACCTATATAAAGAACATCTAAAATTATTAAAAACCTCACATAGTGCTATGCTGTTAGCCACTTATTATTTTTTAATATGTCACCCTCATCTATATATATCTACGTTTTACAAATTATTTAATATGCAAGCAGGTCACGATTATACTGAATTACAAAAAATTGTCATCAAAGTAACGTAACGATCACTAAAATTCCGCTTTTTTATACTAGTTAAATTGTGTAGGTATATGCAAGCCACTTTGCACAATATCAACAAAATTCTAGCCAATAAATTTGATTTTTATTAAGATTATTTGTCCAGTCAAATAAGAAAAAATAGCGGATATCGGACCTAAAATTCTAAAATTAACCATACATAATGCACATTTTATCACTAAATTGATGTAGCAAAAAGTCATCACCTATAGACCTGTTGAGCTAACTTCGTCAACTTTTCCCCTATATCACTTTAATTGTGTACTATATCGATATAGACAAGGTTAGACAAAATAAAGATAACAACAATATTTCACTCAAAAATTTCAAAGCCAAGATGTCTTACTAGGGAACATAATAATTAATGTGATGGTTTTAAATTGCCTTACCATAGTCTTCAGATCCATATTGCGCTTTACTAACTTTAGTAACTATAATGATTTAATATTCTGTTTTGGGAAGACGACGCCCCATCACCCTCCTCGTACCAGCTGCCATTCATATTTGGAAAAAACTTCTTATTTTGCTATAAGACAATGGTTCCAAAACTTTTTTTAGGTTTTTATTTTAGGTTTTTTATTTTTTTAAAGTTATAATTCTACACTAGCTCTCCTAGATATGATATCTTACCAGATCTCACAGAAAATGAAAAAATAATAGGACGCCACAAAATTATGCAGCTCTTGAGTGAAGATACTACGGTTGTTTTAAGAGCCGGCCTCGGAACCCACTTTTAAATTAACTGCTATAAAACATACTGTTGTAGCATTTAATAATAACTTTAATAATTGTACTTACAGTTTCAAAATCGTGTTCGTTTCTTTTTTTGACTAGACTAGTCCAAAAATAAATAATACAGCTTATTTATTCTTAATGGTTGAAGATTATTAACAGATATGAACGATTTTATGATTATACATAAAAACGACTATGTTATTAATTTTGGTGTCGATTTCTGGAAACTTTACTGACGGTTTCAGAAAACAGTAATGTTTTCTAAAAACTATATACGAACAGTTTACTTTATGTCAATCAATCATCGAATTATCAAAGTTCAAGTGTCATTTTTTATTAATGCAATTCGTTTAAAGCAAAAATTGACGGGCGGCACAAAAATACTTCACTATACTGCCAGTCGCGGGCAGTAAAATACTTTGCTGCTATCCATTTTACTTAATTAAGTATTTTTTTCAAAATTTTATTGAAAAAAAGAACATTTTTTTCCGCGATAACCGTCAAATTATATTCTAACATGAAAAAAATTAATTTAAATTGTTTGCTCTTTCCATTAAAACTTAATTTTTGTACTTATATTTTATTAACTTATTTAATTAAAATTGTTTATTCTAAAATGTAGTTGTAGTTATTATTTATAAGAATTAAATGCTATTCATTAAGACTACAATTTTTCTTGTATTTTATGATACATTTTTTTAAATTTTGTTGTAATATAAATATAAACAATTTTAATGTAGGTAGATCTATGTTCACACAAAAAATTAATTACATCGATGGATTAAAGAAATTTAAATGATAATTTTTGATACAATTAAAAATTTAAAAGAAAAAGTATGAAAGCTTGAGGTTATATCAGTGTTAAAATGATTTTACATAATATTTCACGTTTCAGATCGAGTAGATTGGAGATTACAAAATTTAAATAAAATTATATTCCAAATGAAAAAACGTACGCTAATAAACACTAATTTAAATTAAAAAATATAATTAAGTTTTAAATTGCAGGATTTAATTCATCTAAAAATATATATACCTATCCGTTTGTATTATTAACGAAACAATTAAAATTATTAATCTGTAAAATTTATACTGCAATACTTTACTTTCGTGCAAAAATGTCAACATGTTTAATTATACATTTTTCTTCGATACTTTAGTACAGTACACGCATTTTAATGCTAAGTTAATGATTTTATAATATTTTTTCATTTTTATAATAGACTGCAGAAAATGAAGTACCTATACTATTGCTCGTTGAACAAAAATATTTTATATGTGCCTGTATATACAGAGCATATTTTTAATTTGTGTGCTAATTAAGTTCTCTAACGAACAAAGCCAATTTTCAGTGGTAAATGCATATTGCATGATTTAATCGCATACGGAGCTCAACGATAACCGGGTTAGTTAAATGCATCTAAATATTTATGACAATCAATTTCAAGTAGGTTTTAATTACAAATAAAAAATAATATGAATGATTGTCTAATAATCCTTATTCATACTTAATGATATATAACCTACAATTAAGCACTAAATAAAATTACCTATGTAGTGTAGGTAATGCGAGTTGAGTATAGTTTATAACATCGTTTTTACTAATTACTATGTAAATATAGTAATATTAGATTAACATAAGCTTACCTACATAAAATTGAGTTTCCCTATAGCTTATTTGACCTTTTTTCAAAAACTTAATTAGTGTTTCGTTATAGTAACTTTTAATAAACTCTTGTTAAATTGATACATTTATTAAATTTAATAATTTTAATTTTTAACAATCTTGTATTCACTAAATGTTATGTTAAAATTTAACAGACCATTTTCACAGTGTTTATGTTCAAAGAGAAGAAGATGTTTTATTCGGAGCAAAAGTATCTTTTATGGTTCGTCGGTAATTGTTGAACGCATTTGTTTTATTACTATTTTTAAAATAAAATGTATTAGGTTATTAAATTAATTTAAATATTGATGTTTATAATAAAAAATGCTTGTTTTGAAAACGATTCCTTGTTTCCTTGTCTATTTAACCGTTCTTATTAAATATTCATATGCCTACTATACGTAATACGGTTTATAGTAGTACTAATAGTACCTACTATGATATACTAATATTATGAGTTATGATTAATTTAAATAATGAATATATTTATAAATTATGAATGTTATCAATAACAAGTTAAATGGGCATTAAAATCATACTCAATCTTTACACATTTTCCAGTTGACTTACAATTAAAATCATATTGTAACCAATTGATTATAAAATACCTAAGAATTTTATAGTTTGACATGAAATCTGCTCCACTTGAGCGAGTACTCTACTTTACAAAACTATCTGTAGTGATATTTACTAATAACTTGGAAGAAGGTACTCCCTTCTAAATTAAATTCAAAGATATTTATTAAATCAATATTTAGAGATAACGACGCAAACAAATAAAATATAGGTACACTATACTTTAGTGAAAAGTATAGCGTTCTTTTAAATCTGCCTCGTCCTTGTGAGTTAACTTATTTTATTAATTAAAACTTAAGTAATATTTCCTATTGCATGCATATAGCTAATATCCGGCTCTACCGATTATTTTAAAATATTGTAGGTACAAAAAGTAATTTTGCATAATAATGTGATCAGGGTAGTTTACTTCTAAATTGATGAGTAATTTTATTGATTGAAATTTTGAAATATAATCCTGGTACTGAATTTGTTAATATTATTATAGTAATAGTTAAGGACATTTTTAAAATAATATTAATTAGAAAAAATATTAAAAAATAATTTAAAGCTAGAAATAAAAAATATTTAAATAATTTTAAATGTTCACTTTCCTATCCTACCTTATTCAAGAACATAGTATTCACATGTTATGGTTAGCAACAATGCCGATCAGAATACAATGAAAGGTTTATATAAAGGTATGTGCCAGTTTATACAATAATTTCCAACTCTAGTGGTAAACGAGTATACATAAAAGTGAACATATAAAATATGACACTCTCTTGTTAATGGTGGTCGTACTAGGCCACACCACATTGTTAAAAGATAACCCATCCAAATAATCTGTCGTTTTAATGATTTACTTCTACGCCTTCAAATGAAATTATATAATATATTCAATTATTGTGCAAAAATTAAATCATGCAAAATTTGCGCATTCTCTTAGAAGTGACCAATCATATTGTTACAAGTAATCCGTCATTTTAATGTTTTATAACTTTTGTTGGAAATATAATTTCCATATAGATTAATTTAATGAAACAATTTCCAAATAATGTTTAATGTGGTATAAATTTGTATTGTGAGCTTGACAAGATTTCAAAACGAATAGAAAATAATATATTATCATTGAGTATATTAGTTTATCAAGAGGCGCAGCTGTATATGTTTTATTGCAATACAAAAGTGTCGTGACAACTAGATGGCGCTACCTAATGATTTCAATTGTGGATCGCGAGATTTCTCACGATCCACAATGGCATCAATCTGTTAGCAAGGTGCAGAGAGCGTACCTCGCGGAGCGTGTTTACTATAATGGGCGTATCGAATAATACGTGCTCAGTTGCGTACGTTACAGGATATGTTTCATATAAATTAATAAAAGATACTAATTACGAAAACTTTAAAAAGGACTTTTTGAAACAAGATGACGATCCCAATCTTATTAATAAAAACTAAATGCTAATTTTATTTCCCCGAACATTTTAAACATTAAAAAATATTGCTAAACAAATTAAATGTGATATTAAGAATTTTCTATTGACAAAAACAAACTTTATTTTACAATGCAGTATAGAACTACGATACACAATGGAAAATTTGTCGACATCATTATCAAAATGAAATTGTTTAGGAATTGTAAATGGGAAAGTGAGAGATTCACTAGTTCAACGTGTTCTGCGCTGAAACCCCATAGAAAAATGAAAATTTTGAATTTTTTTATTTCAAATCTTAATTCAAATCTTCCTGACGACTAGATGGCGCTAAAAAATTATTGCAATTGTAGATCGCGAGATTTCTCACGATCCGCAATGGAATCAATCTGTTATCAACGTACAGAGAGTGCACTTCATTAAGATTGTTTATTATAATGGGTGGCTCGGGTAATACGTGCTCATATGCTAAATGCGCAAATTCAAAAAGATGTAGAGGCATAAGTTTTTTTAAATTTCCAATTAAAGACAATGCGAGATGCCAAATATGGCAAAAGAATTGCGGAAATATTGTAATATATAATATGGATCCTTCGGATTTGAAGGAAAAGATAGTATGTGAAAGACATTTTTCTATCAAAGACATTTATAAAAGTGGATCACGAAAACTTTTGCGAAAAAATGCAATTCCAGCAAAATTTACTGAATCAGGTAAAAGATAATTTAATGATACGAGCAGCATTATAAATAATGTATCATCATTTTTTTTTAAATTTTAATTCTGTGCACAACAATTAAAATATAATAATCAAAAATTTGTCTTCTCCAAATAGAAAATTATGCAGAGGTATAGTTTCTCCGATTCCAAATTTTGAAAAATTAAAATTCAAAAATAGTAACTGTAAGTCGTGTTTTTCTAGAAATTTTATTTATAAAAAAATTAAATAAAAAATTAAAAACACCTATGCTTTTATGTCTCATGCTATTATATTCTAACACTCCTATGTTAACAATGTAAATTCCACATTTGAAACCGTTTTTAGACATATAAAAATCGCTTTTACAGCAAAACTTTTTGGACATGTTTTTTAGATTTTATTGTTTACAATTTTGTGTCTATAAATTTCTCAAAAACGGTGGAACAAAAGAGAAAAATATATATATAAATAAAAATGTAGGAACATTTCTCTGCTTATGTACGCGCAGGGAAATTGAATTTCGCCGTCTAGTAGTCCGGTATTAATTAAGGATGTTAGGAGATACAATCGGAGACATAAGTAGGGTTAATTTGAATTTCACGAATATCGGTCTTATGTGTGTAGTAAAATACTTTTTAAATAAATATAGTTTTTAAAAACGATAAACAATTAAAGTTATAAAAATGCTTTCAGAATGGTTTTTTTCTTTTAAATCTGTTTATTTTTTGAAATTATAAATATTAAAATAATTTAATATAACAAAAATTTTGCGAGTTACTATCCCTGCAATCCAACCTCCTAACAAAATTTCTTTTAATTTCGATTTATACGATTTTCGGAAAAATTTAATACGAATCATGTCAGGAAAATGTCTCACTTTACTTGAAGCTCTAAAATACTCGGCGCAATATGCCTCGTATTTCAGTATTGCTCCTCGTCAGTAATTTGTTATTTTCCTGACTTTTATATAAATAACTATTAATCCAAATACATAACTATGTACAAATGTACATAAGGTGTACACTAATAGTATTTAAGTTGTCATTAATTTTAACAGTTGCCAGAATTAATTTTTGAAAACCTAAATGTGAATTTTTTTCTTTAAAATTCAAATCATATTTAATTTTAAATTCAAGTATTAATTTAATATATCTACTTATTAACAGAAGAAAATGAAAACGATTCCACGTTTTTCGTTTAACTTTCTTTTAAATGCCCACTTGGTTCTTAAGATCCTTCTGTATTTGGGTTTTACCACTATCGTCCAAGTGTTATTTTCTTCGATATTACTGAATTCTTCTTCCGTTGCCTTCAACCATTCTCCTTTTTCTACGCTACGTAGAGCTTCTTTGTATGATCTTGGTTCAGTCGTTAATTTCTCCCCACATACAAAATTTAGCTTCATGTTGTAATCTTTCGTCCAGCTAGGTTTCTTCACTTCTCTCCCACTTCTTGTTCGTCTCATTTCTTTCGTGCCTGATTCTTCTTCGGTTTCAGTGGGTTGCTCGCTTTCTACTTCGCTTTCGGAGGATTGCTCGCTTTCTAGTTCTGTTTCGAAAGGTTGCTCGCTTTTTACTTCACTTTCGGAGGATTGCTCGCTTTCTACTTCGCTTTCTGCTTCTCTTTCGGAAGGTTTGTCTTCGTTTGCCTCTGGTGCCATTGTTGGTTCCATATCATCTTCAATGGATAGCCCCCCCCAGTTTATTTCCTGTCTCCTAGTCATTTGCGGATTCGTGTTTGACGTTTTCAGAGGGAAGACGTTTTCATCGAAAATCACGCTTCTGCCTATAACCACTGTATTTCTTTCTTCGTCCCATAGTTTGTACGCCTTCGCTCTTGCATCATACCCTATAAATATGTACCTTCTACCTTTCGGTTCCCATTTGTGTTTCCTTCTTTCGTTAATGCACCACGCTCGACATCCAAAAATTCGAAGGTGATCAATTTTTGGTTTCCTGTTGTTCCATAATTCATATGGTGTTTTCCCGCCGTTTGAATTCGTCGGTATTCTGTTTTTCAGGTAACATGCCGTTAGGGTGGCTTCAGCCCACATGTCACTATACATGTTGGATTCTTCCATTTCACACCGCACGATATTCATAATCGTTTGATTTAAGCGTTCTGCTACACCGTTTTGTTGTGGCGATCTTGGTGTCGTGAGTTCTCTTGTTATCCCCAACTTTGATAGGTAATCGTTGAATTCGTTGCTGGTGTATTCGCCCCCGTTGTCACTTCTTATGGTTTTTATTTTCTTGTCAAACCTTCTTTCCACTGTTCTTCTGAATTCGTCGAATTTTTTCAAAGCTTCATCTTTCGTCCTCATCATGAATACTTCAGTGTAGCGTGAATAGTCGTCCGTGAAAGTTATTACATATCTATTTCCACCCTTTGACGTGGGAGTTATCGGTCCCATCAAGTCAGTGTGTATTAACTCCAAGACTTCCTTTCTTCGACTTTCGGTTTTCTTTGGGTAACTCTTCTGTTTTATCTTTGACGTTTCACATACGTCGCATTTTGTTTTGTTTTCGTCTTCAACTTTCTCGACCATTTCTCCGCAATCCTTTAACAGCTGTTGCACATATCTTTCGTTGGTATGACCTAATCGTTGGTGCCATAGTTTTTCACTGCCTTTCGTGACGTGATACGAGGTTGGTTTTGTTATGTATTCCTCCTTTATCGTATACAAATTTCCCTCCCGTTTGGCTCTAAATAACAGCTCTTTATCGCTGTCCAAGATTTGTGCAACTGTTGTGTTCGAAGGTTACCGTAATTCCTTTATCGCACATTTTTGCTGTTGACAACAAGTTTGCATTAAGTCCTGGTACGCATAGGACATCCTTCAATGTAACCATTCGACCGCCGTTTGTGCTGTGCCATTTTGCTTTTACGTCTCCGTAACCAATTGCCTTCAATGTGGTCCCCCCTGCGTTAATAATTTCATTCGATCTCTCATGGAACGTTGTAAATTTTTCACGATCACCAGTCATGTGATCGGTGGATCCGCTGTCTATTAACCATACCGTTTTATCGTTTTCCATGTCTCTAGCGTGCCCTAAATTACTTTTAATAATGTGTGCTGTACTGTTATTGTAGTATCGGTTGGGTGCATCTCTACTTGTTTGGCAATCCTTTCCGATATGTCCAAATCTGTTGCACCTAAAACACCTTACATTTCTTATGGTATTCATGTGACTTACGTTTAAGCTGTTGTTTCTCGAGCTGATGTTGTTTCTTGTGTTCATTGCTCTGTATTCGGTTTCGTCTTTTCCCACTTCATTTTCCTCTAGGCGTCTTTCTTCTTCTGCTAACCTCATTTTTAGGCTGGCTGGGGTTAAAGCATCGTCGTCGATCTTAATGGTTCTTGTCAAATATTCGTATTCTTTTGGTAGCCCAATTAACATTAGTCCCATCAACACTTTGTTTTCAAAATTAAAACCAGCGCTTTGCACTTTCTTGTAAAGGTTGTTTCTACGGTTTACATATTCTAGTATCTTCTCGTTAGTACTTTTTTCCAAATTTATGAACTCCTTCAACATCAGTACCGCGTGGTAGCTATCGAATTCTGTATGAACCTCTTTTAACCTATTCCATACTTCGTTGGCTGTTTCGCACTCTTCGATACTATCTAGGTTGTCGTCGTCTACGGAAAGATAAATTAGAGACTTACATTTTTCGTCGGTTTTCTTTTGCTCTGGGGTTAACGTGCTGGTGTTGTACCCGATGGCATCCAAACAATCTTTTAATCCAAGTATGCCACGCATTCGCATCGACCATTGCCTATAATTCACGTTGTTCAATTTTTCCACTTTGTCGTCCATCGTCGTTAAAATTTAGTTTATTTCGCCTTTATGTAATTCACTCTTGTTCGATCAATAAATTGTATATTTTTCTGCAGTATTTATTTGCTGGGCTCCATAACCTGTTAGTCCACGTGGTCTTCACAGTGGCAATCAAAAACTTTTCTTGCGTGAAATACTGAGAATGTTTGTACACAATTTATTTACATAACTTTATATTTACAATTATAACAGATTATATGATTTTCACGTTTTCTATATCTTCACGGTTCTTTACTTCTTTCTCACCCCATTCTCCTTTTACACACTTGCTCTCAGCTCTGCCCTTTTTTCGACCGCTGCGCCTCTCCTCGACAATCTCGCTTGCGACCTCTAGTGAACCTTTGTCGAAACTTCAAACGCGCTAAACTATTTAAATTTGAACCTACGTATCTAAATACAATTTCCCATAACACTTGGTGCATCAATTTGTAACTGAGGAAGATTTCAATGCAAAAGCATTAGAGATGAAGATTAAATTGAATTGAAGAATGAAAGGAATTTTTGAAAGATATTACTGATCATTTTAAAGTCGCAATACTACAATAGTGGAATGCCACTATCCATGAGCAATAATAAAACTGGAAATGAATGCAGACAATATCATTGAAAACACATCATGATGAAATTGATAAATCAGTACAGTATATTAATAAACTTTTAAAAATAGCTGAAATCTGAAAAACTTTCCGGTAGAAGAATAAAAATAATATCAGATAATCCCATTGACAAATTTAAATTTTATCAGTACGCAAAGAAATTAAAATATCTATATACTCCACAAACATAAAATTCTTACCATTAAAAACTTTTTAGCAAATATCTCACCATTTAAAGCTGCAAACTATTGCCTTTGAAAAGCATCAAAATGAATACAAAATCCTCAAGAAACGCTATCATCAGCAGACAATGAAAGATGTGCTAGAAATGACCAACTGAGCTTACATTTTCTCGGAACATTTTAACAATATATTTCAATCTTTGCAGACACTTTTCATTAGATTACGGTGTTGGGACATCGGACTGGTTGGCTATCATTCATAAAACACAAAATTTACCAAAGCTCTTCTTTTTTTAGACTTAACTTTTCGTTCGACAAATTTTTCAAAAAGAGGAAGAACAAAAAAAGAACAAAAAAAAACAAATTTTGATAGCAAAATCGTTTATTTTAGTTTGATCTTTTGTATGGTAACCATGTACAGTGGCTCAAGAAAGTATTATTCATACCCTCCTAGAGGTTAGCAACGTAAATTATTATTGTAAGTACCTTTTAAAGCTATTTTTTGTTATATAAAAATCGCCTTTACAGTAAAACTTATTCGACATTTTTTGTTGCAAATTTCATTCTCTTCATTTTAGTATAATATAAAAAATGTCATTTTTTAGTCACTTTGCTAAGTCACTAAAGCAAGTGACTAAAGAAAAGAAATTTTTTCATGAAATTAGATTGACATCAAGACATAGTAGTATGTTATGTGCATTGTATTAGTATTCATATCAGTAATTTCATATTATTTTTTGGATTGTTTTCATTACATTTCGTAATTTAACCCTTTCAGACCCGACTTTTTTTGGCTGAAGGAAAATATTATTTTTTTTTAAATTTCGTATTACTCTGCTCTAAAAAGTGTTTTTGGCGAGTTTCATAATTTTCTGATTTTTAAATAAGAAAATACAGCTAAGTAAACTTTAGTTGACCTAATATATAAACCATTATAAAACGCATGATAACAGATTTAAACAGGTGACTATTATTCGTAGACCAACTTTAGTATGATAACAACTAGCAAAAAAAAATTATGCATTTATAATGATATTTGGCTGAGATATGTTTAACTAAAGTTATACTTAAGTATAAACTATTTGACAGGGGAATGATTTTATGCAATTTTTATTTCAATTTATTTATTATCATAGTTTATGTTACTCATAGAACATTTTTTATATTTTTATCGAATTCCTTATGGTTCTTTCATTAAGAAATGATTGCTATCTAACATATAAGTTTGTCACCAATTTCAAAATAAATTAATAAACGTAGGTACACTATAGTGTACCCTGGGTCTAAAAGGCTTAACATCCGAGTTTCTGTTATCTGTTAAAATTGTTTTACCAAAAAATTATTTTTATAGTTTATCCTAGAGATACGAGTAATAAGAAAATTAAACTGATAAATACTTAAATTTTTCAATTAAAAATTGGAATCAACGAGTCTATTAGCTTTAGTACAAAACAACTTTTCTTTGTTAGGGAAATAATGTACAGATGTCCACATAATGTCATGGTTTTACTTTACGTCAATACCTTTCAATAGAAGAGTTACAAAAAAATGATAACGCAATCTTGAGGTAACTTTTCAAGACAATTTTTCACAATATTATTTTAAGGCTTCAAACGTTAGACGTTGAAGTTAAAAGTTGATCAACTGGATGCAAGTGATAGGTGTCAACTTATATATCTATAAATTACAATACAACTACGTAACTTGCATACTCTGGCTTGAGAATAAGCATCAGTCAGCGATTTAAACCAAAATCCCGCATGAAGGTAAGAAAGTAATTTTATTTCAATTTTAAATATTAAAATTTATAGTTTTTTAATATTTGTGAACATTGATAATAATTTATCAGTTTTCAAACTTTTTTTAAAATTATATAGGTAGGTACATACCTACCAAATTAAGGGTAAAAATTTTCAAAGAAAACAACGAAATTCCAAGTTGTCGGTTGGAATTACTAGGTATCACATCTTCCTCTTTTTCAGTGAGGGGGATAAAAATCAAGGTACCTGACTGACTAATAATGGTATTATAATGTAAATAATTAAAAAGCATTTTAGAATATATTATTACGTAAAATATGGAAATTTTTGTTAAATTACAATTGAAAATTAACCTTGACACCATTATTTTATAGCTCAAGAAAATTTACAATAAATATATAACGTGAAATATCAATATTATGTGATATGGATTGGTATAGCTAATACCGTCGTCCTTGTAAGCTTACCCAGGTACAGACACGCCAACTGGAATAACGCGCTTTTCCGCTAGACGGCTTGTTTCTCTTTCATATTTTCACTTGTCGTTTATGTTATAATCAGCCACATTAAAAGTACCTTAAAACACTCTAGAAATATTGTAAATTTTTAATAAATACTAGTATTAATAGTACCTAATCTAAATTATAAATATCAAATTTTTCCAACACTTAAATTATTGTTTTTATTTGTCACCAGCCACTTTCCAACAAGGAATTTACTATTTATAAGAATAGATACCAGTAATAATCAATGATAAATTAAAACCTAATTTTAGGAGCTTTGGATGTGACCAATTTGCATCTTTTATTCCTGCAAATGCATTATTTATTATATTTATCAATAGATTCTCGTTCAGCAAAAAATGTTTTATTGAAAAGAAAATGAACATTTTACAACCTCACTTTTTTTGTTAAGGATTCGATTCATGTCATTTCAATGCTGATCCTTAGATGTCTTGAAATTTTTAAGGTCTTGTTATACTTCCGTAAAAAATACAGTCGGCAAGCAGTGGTAAACATACAAAGTGCATTATAATTTGGAAATGTAAAGTTTATTACTATCCAGCTGATTACCTCACTGGAGCGAATTACCAGTACTCACAGTCGTCCAAAAATAGGAAGAAAAAAAATTATTTGTACCAAGGTGGGTGACTGTTTTATTCAGATTCATTCCGATATGCAGTTACTCACATCTCACATCGAACTGTGCTCATTAAATGTCATCAGGAATCGGCCCTTTATAACAACTAAGTATGAAAGTTATAGTTTTCTGCATTTATCCAGTTTGAATTATTCGCGGTTGAAAGTTAAAAGAAACTTGCTTTTCATGCCAAGTTTTCATCGTTTTCGTTAGTATCGAGATTAAACTCTTGCAAATAAAAGTAAATTCTTAAGCCTTAGTACAGAAACAAACTCAACTTATGTAAATCAATTGTTGTTAACTTTTATTAACAACAAAATAATATAATTTCTGTTTTGGATTTACTTTTTACATGATTTTAAGTAATAACTAGATGTTAATGTAAAATGTACAACTTTTAATTACATTAATTATAGAAATCTACCTATAATCTATTTATAATATTTAAATTGGAATACTTCTATCTGAGCCGAGTATTTTGCATTTTGATGTGTTTAGAACTTGGCTTTTAAAATTTTACAAAGTTAATTCAGATTTTTGCTGACAAATTTTTTATAGTGCCTAATGCATTATTCTTTTGATGTCGGTATTTCCGGTCTGTAGTCGTTACTTTTACACTTAAATAATATAATATAATCAAATTTTTTATTACCTTTATATTAATTATATTTAGGAATAAAAAATAAACAATTTGGGTAATAAAATATTGTCGGCATTCTGATAGGAAAACGCGAATAAATCACAAATGATTTATTTGAAGAAAAAAATGATTAAATAGTAATTAGTAAATAATGTAAAGTCAAATAGAAGTACTATATATTTCACATATATTCAATTTGATTTAGTACATGCGATATTTAAAAAGTTACATATAATTTAGACTAATATTATTTAAACACAAATAAACGATGTTGAACTAAGTTAGAAAAAGGCTATAATTATCTGCTTCCCTTCTACTGTTTTCATACACAAATTCTAGATTACACAGTCTGAAATCTTATTTTTCCTTGCCCTTTGCGTAAAAAAAGTTTTGTAGGCAAGAAAAATTTGACTTCCCTCTTTTTTTAACACTGCGAACGCATTTGCGTGTAAACGAAGGAACGAAATAACTCAAAAACTGCTCTGGTAGGAATAAGCTGCGAAGCCAAATTATACTTTATGTTTAACAGTAACAAGCTAAATGTATTCAATAAAAAATAAAATTATTTTCTTTGAAATTAGATATGGCATTTTTTATTTAAAAAAAACTGTTTCGACTTTTCCATTTTAATAGTTTATTTGTTATTTTATTTTTTTGTGTTCGGATTTAATGATCACCCAGTATTAATCTACATATTTTTTACAATTTATTTTATGCATGTGAAACATGTTTTGCAGTATATCTATGCTTTTTTTATTTTTTCGTACGCCAATGATGTTCCTATTAAGTGAAACCTTTAATAAGTGAGGCGTTTGTCAGCTTAAGCTAACATACAAGATCATAAAATTATGCATAAAAAGGGGAGAAAGTATTTATTAAATTCATCATCAAAGAGATAAAAACTTTTATAGCTTATTGGAACATTTAATTTTGACGAATGATTTCGATTTGGCTCCGTGTAAAAAGGGGTTTTCTTCTAAGCTGCAAATCTCTACGACGTACTCTACAGTGAAAAAGTTTAATCCTTGATGGCTTTCTGTCAACTGACGTGTGCTCTTACTTTTCCTTTTTTTAATTTACTTTTCGTGGTGAAAATATTTTATTTTTCTCTTTGAATACTGTCTTCGGTAATATATAGGAGAAGTTAACTGCTAATTTAATGACTTTAAAAATAAATTATTACTAGATGGGAAAAAAATTCTTAAGTAGAATTTTATCTGCAATATCATAATTGAAAATATTCAATGGTTCACCAACTTCACTTGTATTAACTAATATTTATAGACGGCCAACTGAATGTAATTTCCGATAAGTTACTTATTTCAACCCTAACAATTAGTAGCAATATTACCTTAGAATATTAAATACAGTGAACGTCGTATAAAACGACGTTCGTCGTTATTTTTCTATAACGTAATAAATTAATAAAATTTAAATAATACATTATACCTAATAAAAAAATTTATTTCAGAAAAGCAGATGCTAACATCACAAAATATAATATCTAAATCAATTACGTTATTATTAGTAATAATTTATTATCGTTGACCTTTTTTTAATATTTAAATAATAAAAATTATTGAGATTTAGGTCTTTTTTATCAATTTAATTGACCGACGTTTCGAGTCTTTTATTAATGACCCATTTTCAAGGCTAAAAATAATACAATGAAATCAATTAATTATAAAATCTTTAAAAAATTTTTACATGTAAATGACAAATTACTTGACAAAATAATGTCATAATAATGAAGTTGTACTAAAACACAAATGCATTAATAAATTAATTAATAAACATTAATAAAATTCATTAATAAAAGACTCGAAACGTCGGTCAATTAAATTGATAAAAAAGACCTAAATCTCAACAATTTTTATTATTTAAATACGTTATTATTAGTCGTATATGTATGTATTTACAATATTCTACAATGTTGTACTTAATGAAAAATTTTGTTCGAAATGTTTATTTATGAGTTCATAAATAATAAAATTACTACCTATACTGACTGAATAAATGTAGAAATCTAAAACTTAAATTTTGTATAAGAGTTCATTAAGACTTTCAGTTGAGCACTTCAATCTTAAATAAAGTTAAATATTTTTCTTGTATTAAATTGTCGTATCTACTGTGTTGCTTGTTTTCTTCGGTGAATTAATCTAATAAATCTTTTATGTTCGTATTTGAATCGGGGAGAAATATTGGCAGGTATTTATAACATGTTTAATTGTACCGTTTAAAATTTAAATAGTACATATACCTATTGCGAAAAACTTTTTAACTTCACATTTGAATAAATTATTATTACTAGCCGAAGTTCAAAATAAGATTTTTTGTCACGACAACTTTGCGTGTTTATATGTTGGTAGGTATAAAATATATAGCACGAATATCTGGACATCGGTTGCCTTGAACAGTGTATTATAAAAATGCAGTATTTTATTTGCTCTAATGAGTATTGAGCACTATCGTTTTTGTCGTAAAATATTTAAAAGGTTAATTTTGTTACAATGAATAATTAATAATGGGTCACAGATAGATAATATGCGTGCAAATAGTATAATTTACTAAAAATAGATACGTTGATATCTCAAAATCGAATCTAGAGAGCTCTCTTATACTTCATGCGCTAAATTCTTTATATTTTCTCGGCTATGAAATTGTAAAACTAGTTGGCTCACACTAAAAAAATAAAATAATAAATTAAATTTTCTGGTAAAAAAATATTTTTTTTTATAATTTTTGATTTGTAGGTAAAATTTTGACCAATTTTTTGTCTTATTCTACTGTGTAGAATAGATACACATATCGTCGGCATACAAGCAAAATTGACTAACTGCAAAACTCGAGTTTGACAGGAGAGCAGCTTTAAGGTTAAATATCTCTCATAAAATCAGACAATTAATGCTAAATTTCAATAATTTTAGTCATAATACAATTAATATAGTTTATTATATTAAAATTTTAATTATTCTTTTATTATTATAGCGTTAATCAACTCAATCAGTCAAGTATATTATTTTCGCCATTTATGCAGTTGGTCACTTATGCTTGTATGTAGTACACATTAACTGGTGAAATATTAAAATACCCTGTATAGTGTATACCTACCTACCTTGTATAACATTTTCGTAAATCTAAATGACGTTTTAAACCCAAATTGTGCAAAATTGCAATATAAATTATTTTAAACACAGTCAGTAATAACTAGAATTTATGTTGTAATAACGGTTAATAATAATTTTAATAACACGATTATTCGCTTTATTATTATTACTTGTGTTGGTTTTGCGGCAAAACAATAAATTAGTCTGATATCGATAATATTTAAATGCTAATGATTTGACCCCTTGATTTTTGTTATGGGGGTATGTTTATTTATAAGCCGAGGTATGTCAATGTTAATCCGATAGCAAAAAAACAGATAAGTAGCCGAATCGTTATTTAAAAGTAGCTTGACGATACCTACGCTGAGAATTGAATGAAATACATTGTATATTTTATAGCAAAAGTTATTTCAAGCTAGGTTTATAATTTTTTATAAATGCTGTTAATTTATCGATTTTAAGTCAAATTTGAATTATCGTTTTGTAACTGTTTTATTTTTAATATATTAATATTGAAAAATATTGACTGGATTCCAATATATCAGTAGGTATGTATATTAAAATATCGTACAGTTATTATATTTGGGTGTGCCACGGTGTAATGTAGACAAAAACGAATGATTGGAGTTTTCCTAATAGAACAAGAGAAAAAAATACCACATCGATTAGTTTTTTCCTAGATTAAAAAAAAAATTATTAACAGTCTAAAGTTACTCTAGGTGCCACGTAATTGCTTAGTTTAACATTATCAATATTAAATACTTAGTATTTACTTATGCTCCCCAAATTATTTTTTGGTATTTATTGGAATATTTACATAAGCGCCAAGATTTGGTATAAACGACCAAAAGATGTTTCTTCCGAAAATCAATAATTATTAAGGCCGTGTATAGACATACTATTATATAATATACACTGTAAAAAATAGGGGTAATTTTATAAGGTAAAAAAGTAAAGTTACGCTTACTACTAAGGTAATAATTTTAGAAATACATCTAAATACAGGGTATTATTACCGTTGTATAAGCGTAACTTCACCTTTTTACCTTGTAAAATTACCCCTATGTTTTACAGTGTAGGACGACCTAATAAGAGATTGGCTGATTAACAGTGACGTAACCAATCAGATTTTGGATAATGTTACTTTAAATTTGAATTGTTGTTTTCTAATTGGTTTCTTAATTTATCGGACGGAATCGTATTCCATAGATAATATCTCTAAGTAAAGAAACGGACATTAACCATGTACCCAAGACAAAATTCACATAAAATATATCATATCAAGCTAATCGTTAACGACAAAATACCGAAGTTGAAGTATAATTTGTTTCACGATAAATGGAATTAAAAAAAGGAATATATTAAATTACTTTGATATAGTATAAACCAAATAAATTTGCCGGTGCGTCATTGTTTAAAATGGTTTTAATTTTTGTTTATAACCTGCAACACTTTGACAGTGACATTTGTATTGTTTCAAATTGTGATGAAAATAGAAAGCCATATTAAAATAAAGAGAAAAATGCATTTCCAGCTTGATTCATACCAATTTAAACAATGATGCACCGGAAAATTTATTTGGTTTGTACTATATAAGAACGTATGAACATTTCCGCTAAAACATAATAATGCTACTGCCAATATGGCTAGCTTCTGCGATTAAAAACATCACCTTATCTCTATATTATATGTTTTTGTGGCAAAGTTTATATGTTTTATATCAAAATAATTTGATACATTATGATCTTTTTTAATTTTTTAAATTTTTTTAATTCCATTTAAATTGAAACAATCTATACCTTATATAGCAGGGATGAAATTAATACAAACTAACTGCCAAAAAAGTGTCCAGATCAGATCGTTTTCAGAGTGTCTTAGACAGACAATTTTGTAAGGATTCTATACATTGACCCTGAACCTTATCGACCAGAAAAGACTAGAGATTTGGGAACAAAAGATTTTTACAAAAACTTTCAAAGGTAAATACTGAATGACGAGTTACAACAACTTCATAAAAAAACAAACATAAGAACAGTTGTGAGGACAAATGGAATGAAATGGATAAAATACGTTGAATGAATTACGAACAAAAAAATTCACAAAAATGTACTAAAGAAGAGTGGAAAGGCCAAAATCTAGGTTCAATGAAATGACTGTATGTTATTGAGTAGAATGAGAATCAATTATCCGATGTAATAAATCAGAATCTATAGCTATTGCAAAACATACTTTAATTGATGGACATGATACCATCATAGAACGCCAAAATACTTACTTCAGTTACTAATTACAAGGATAGAACTCTTCGTGAAAAGATCTTCATCAAAAGTAAGAAGAACTCGATGAATATCCTAAACTGGCATAATGTAGGTGGTTTAATCAACATGTACAGATATTTACTTATCTAACTCTCCAACCACATTCACGTATTGAAATTACGTTTTTCCTATACTTTGACGGAAACTCACTGTAGGCTGTTCTTTAATTGACGATCATATTTCAAGACCAAGAAGATATTTATTAGATCATAAAAAGTAGCAAATAACAATACGATTATTTTAGTTGCCTTGTAAAATTTTATAAATTAATTTTTGCAATTGAAAGCTTAAAAATAAAATCATCATTATTTAAAAATAAAATTAATTTTTATAAATATTGAATTAACATGTTATAATTGAAGTTTCAATTTATTATATGTTACAAGTTAAGAACTTACACATACTATGTATATTTCTGTAATATAATAGTGTCCGGTTAAATGGTGAGATAAAATGCAATTAAAATGCATAAAATGGTATATACGTATTGAAAAATTTTAATCACAAATTAAATTCTAACTCACCTTTGTAAAACCCAGCATAATTAAATATAATAAATTTATATTGCAATATATTTTTTTATTTTATAAATAATATAAATATACGAAAAAAAATAAAATAAGTGCTTGGTTAACTCAATTACTAGGTACTCACCATTGAGCGATAAATTGAGGTCCTATGGCAAAAACGGGAGTAGTAATATTCGTCTCCAATTCAAGACCACCAACCTCGGTATTGTTTTCCATACTAAAATTATTTCACCTCATGTTTTTCGTATTTCGAAAACTATATTTGAATTGAATTTTGATCTGTAAAAAAACTTAATTATTAAAAGCATCATAGGCAAACAATCATTTTTTAATTGTTAGATTAAATTTATAGATATTTTGTGTGTTAAATATATTATATGTACATATTAATAATATTAATAAATAATCAAATCGTTTAACTAGTTTCGTTCATAAAAATCTTAACTTTTCAACTTCAAGATTATAATACTTTTCCATAAAGGAAGTTTTGAATTTTTAATTTAAAAGTTATTAAATAAATTATCTTTGGCCTGAGAACATAGGACAACTACTTCATAATACACAATTATGTATTATATGTGTAATGTCAATTTATTATAGTATCTCGTACCGAGAAAGTTTAAAAACTTGGTATCTATTCTTCTTTATTTTGGCGAAGCAAAGACCATATCTTAAAAACTATTAAAAACGTTTTAAATATTGAAATAAGTATTGGAGAAATGAATAAAACAAAAAATAATATTTACAAGTCTGTGTTAATAAATATTAAAAAAATAAATTAATAATAATAAACAAATTATCTTGAACTATAAGTTTAAATGTAAGGTATATATAAATTTCATTACACAGAAATATAAAAATGAAGTTAAAATAACGAAAGCGGAAACGGAAATTATGATTTAAAAAAGAAAAGGTTTGAAATTAATGACGTTAGTTTCATTTTTCTACTTCCTTTGTTTTCATATTTTCATTTGTTTCAAATTTTCACAATTAAATAATAGCTATATAAGTCACTAGTTGAAGAAAATCGTATAGGTAACATATTTCCGTACACGAGATATATTTTTTATAAGATGTAGTGAATTAGCCGAGCTTAAAAAGGAGTCGTGTACGGAAAAAGAGTTTTTTTTTATTGCTAAATATAGTGTTGTTGGAAATTGTTATCACTCAGTTGTTCTGATAAAATAGAATAACTATCGCTACTGGGTGACCATTGATAACACATGTAAATTTATTAATCATTTCTTTCAGTGTACTGAGACATAAGAAGATTATGTAAATTTTACACAAGATATACTAATTTCAAAGGATTAAATGGACGTAGTTATGCAGAAACCTACCAATCCACAATTTTCGAAAAATGAGTTAATGACGAAAATGGGCTTACTAGGTACGATTCTTTGACTGGAAAAAATCTAGAAAAAATTCAACAAGCCAAATTGGATTTTTTGTAGCTATTTATTATTATGCATAAAACTACCACCCCACATAATTTGAGTATTTTTGTTCAGAATCCGGAAATAGTATTTTTGGTTGAAAGATAACTTAGAAATAATTGACTTAAGGATATAAAACCACTTTCACAACTGTCTTTCGAAGTGTTCTATCCAATACAATTTTTAAAATTAAATCTTATTTATTTATTTTCTCAATAAGTGTTTTATTGGGTTGGTAGGTTTCGGCAAAACTACGTCCAAATAATAAAAATGTACTTCTACAACAATTCCACTACATCATAGTTCTAAAAAGTAAAACAATTAAGTGTGCTTTGGGCAAACCACAATCTATGTAATTTTAATTTTAGGATCTATATAATTAAAATGAATAATGTGACACAATAAAAATATCACTGCAGCCGATTCAAAACAAATTGAAATATTTGTAAACTTTTTATTTATTTATTCTTTGTATTGCAATAATAATTATTGCATATGGGGATTATTTATTTTACTTTCACTGTTCTACATTTTACTTTGTTTTAATAAAGCAATATAAATTATTAATAATCCTTTTAACAGGTTTTTAAAAAATTTATTTAAAATTCTCTTTAAGTTTGAAAATTTACAAAAACTTTCTTAGAAATACTAACAATTTAAATTAACAAGATTCTTCTACAACCCTTTCTGCCCATTGCAGGATAATTGGTTTCTTTCTCTAAGAAAAAGTTTTTTGAGCATTTAGACCCCACGGTTGTTTAATTGGGAAAACCCTGCTTTTAATAGTTGATGGTGGAAATCATAAATCCATCAGAAAGACCGTCGGCTTTACGTGCCCTCCGAAGTACGGAGATGGCCATATGAAAGTTTTAGACTTTGCCCGGATTCGAATCCGAGTACCTTAGAATCAGCTGTAGTTCGGTTAAACTATTAAGCTAATGACCGTCGCAGACGCGACTGTCCAACTCCAACTTGGATTTAGTGTTGGCACTCTTGTCTTGCTTTTTCTTGTTCTTGTCTTGTCTTGTCTTGCTCATACAAGACAAGACCAAGACAAGACTTGGTGATTCAATTGCAAGACAAGACAAGATATTTTTAGCAAGAAGTCTTGCGAGACAAGACAAGAAATTTGCAAGAACAAGAAATCTTGCCAAAATTTTTCTATTTTTTTAAATAAAATTAATACTAATAATAATGATAACTTGACGCAATATTAAATAGCTACACTATATAAAGAGTTCGTTTTAATTTAATTATTTATGATATATTAATTTAATAAATTTTTGTATATTTCTAAAGAAGGAAGCAATTTTTTTTCAATTTAGTTTCATTGATAAAGATTTAAAAATTTTCATTTTCGAAAAACCAGCAATAATATATTTTATAAAATATGAAAGTTTTTTTGTTATTATTTATTAAAACACGGTATTTGAACAATCAGGGCCGGCCCTAGAGCCGAGCCAGTGAGGCCATGGCATTGCATTGGGGTGAACGGCAGATTGGGGCGCCAAATACATTATATATTGTGAAAAAAAATTTCAAATCAATTTTGCACAAAATATTAGGATGCCCTGAAACTTGAATTTATTTTACAGTAAATCAAAACAATGATACCTACGTTATATTATGTACCAAAAAAATTATCAATTAAAAATAGAATTGTAGGTTTGTAAACACATTTGTTTAAAATTTTCGAATGTTAATCGGCGTCTTTAAGGGATTATTTTTGAGGTATTTATGGTGACCTAGGAAACGGCAAACTTTGAATCCCATCTGGAATATTTTATACAGTGTCGATCTTTTCCGTATTTTATTGTTCATAATAAATGCATTTTAATGCATTATTTTTAATAATAATTAATGCTCAAAAATAATGCAGATACTTGAAATAATTCGAATTATATTAATAATTAAATAATAAACATTACTTGAATTATTTTTGAATTAACGAAAATATATCAAATAATTCATGGGAATTATATGTTTTGTTTTAGTTATTTTGTTTTGTTACACAAATGAATAAAAATACTGGTACAACTGTTTTTGGTGCGGGTGTTGTTTATATAAAACGTCGCTATAGTCATACTCATAATGAGACGCGGCATATTTTCGATTAAATATTACACTTTACACTGATGCTAATATTGAATATAAACTTTCTTATTGAAAATTTAACGAGCTTCAATTTTTATATAAACTATTTTTTCGTAAAGTTCATAATTTTGGAACTATTATTGAAAAACCATAAATTGTCACTTAAAATCTAAGATGGTAGACACTTCCGGACTTCGGAGGGATGGCGACTTTTTTTGGTTAAACAGTGCCCTAAGACGAAACTTTCTGCCTGGTTTCAAAACTTTATTATTTATTGCAAGGCAAAACCCCCTATTTCCAGGACTATATACCATCCGACAACATTTATATTTTATTTATATTTCTTATTTAATCTTCCTACTTCTCTTAAAGTTTTATATATTAATTTTCAATAAAGATTAAAGTTTAATATAAAAATTAAAATATTTATTAATACCTAATTCATATTTTGGGTTAACAAAAAATTTTTCTGATGGGGCGCCTCAAATGCTTGGGCCGGCCCTGTGAACAATTGAATAAAGATCTTTAATTGATACTTTCTTTGAACCTTAAAACGGGAATTTCCAAATTTTTTCTATAGAGCGTAAACTTTGTAAAGAGTAAATTATTACATTTACAAAGATCTTAAATTAATACTTTCTTTGAATCTTACAACTGGAATTTCCAAATTTTTACAATTGAGACCTTTTAAGTGTTACCTAGTGGTAAATAACTTACCTGATGATAAATTTGTAAAGAGTAAATTGAATAATATTTATGTAAATCCTAAATTTATAATTTAAAATGTTTGTTAGTAAAGCCCTGCGAGAGATTTGGACAATTTCCAGTGACGGAACTAACGTGCGCAGATAATAATATAAAATAATGCAATAAAACATTTTTTTAAAGTATACATACTTACAAAATTGCAAAGACTTTATTGGAAAGTTACAAAAAAATATTATATTTCTTATAAAAAATTTTTATAAACAAAATACAATTTTATTAAAAGACAAGAAATTACTTTTGCGAGTGGGCAAAATTTTTAAGTTCCGCCACTGAAGCAGATACGAGTATAAAGAAACTGAAGGAAGAATTAAAATTTAAACGAAGAATTAAGTTGAAATTAAAATTTTTCATTGGTAAATTTTAACTTAACCCGGCACTGAAATTTTAATGTAGGTATCATCATTTATTTATAAATTTGGCCCAAAGTATACAATACAAAGCCCTGTGCTTTCATTATTTTTATTATTATTAAAATGATTTTCATCAGTGGAAATAAACGAGTAAACGGCATATTGGACTTCTTGTTAAAAGATTAGAAATATTTGTAAGGGATATAACCAAAAATAATAAAAATATGAAGGGGGAGGGGTTTATGAAATATTGAAAGTCATTCTGCAAGACAAGAAATAGCAAGACTCTCGCAAGACAAGACGAGACGTAACCTTGCAAGAGTTGAGCAAGACAAGACTTGAAACAATTATTGTCTTGCCTAAGCAAGACAAGACAAGACTTTTATAAGTCTTGCGAGACTTCTTGTCTCGGCCAACACTACTTGGATTACTCCAACAAAAAGTGTTATATATTTATGTATAGATAGAAGTCATCAATAAAAATGAACACAACTCGCATACGCAACTGAAATCCAGTTGTGTCCATTACTTAAAAGCACTGGTATAACTCAAATAACCTATTACCTATTGTATAAAACTATTTTAACCCTTTCGGTCACCTAGTAATCAATTGGCTACATTAAAATTAATAATATATTTTTGCAAGGAAACTAGACGCTAGAATCGGTTGATTCAAACTTTAATCAATTGTTTACCCATCTGTCTTATAAGATTAGTGATAATGGTAGCATTTGGTATTTAAAATCTGAAGCTGCAGAATATTTTCCAAAAAGAAATGTACAGGGTGGTTCAAATTGGAATGTTCTTATGGGGAATTCGGTAACCAAAAGAGATATGGAAAAATGGATGGCGCATCCTCGATCTCTTTTTTTAAGAAAAGCTTAATGGTGAAAACCGGAATTCGATATCTTTTTTCGTTTTCGAGTTATGGCCAAAAGTTCGCTTTATCGACTTTTCGTTAAATGTCGATATCTCGGTTGTTTGTAAAGTTATAGAAAAAATATTTACACTCTTTTCAGACACTTTTTTAAGGAGAATAAACTGGGCTAAAGGAATTTTAAATACCTTAATTTTTTTCCGAGTTATAATATAAATAAAATATTTTTTTAAATAGAAACCATAGTTGGCTATGACATATTTAAATGGAGTTTTTTATGCTCTTTTCAATTATATATAACATCTGGGGATTATTATTTCAGTTTCTACCCTTTATATCAAAAAATGTTAAATAGAAACAAAAGAAGATTGTAAAATTAAATGTTCGCTGTGTAAAAACAAAACACTATACAAAATCATTATTGACATCGAAAACATTTGTTTCCAATTGTTTTTATGTTGTATTTTTTAGTAGCTACTCCTAGACCTACTTCTATTTAGCACCTATTTACAGGTGTCATAACGGTGTGAAATGGCTTATGAAAAACGTGATATGTTAAAAAAGGAAAAAAAGTTTAAAAATTTAATATAGTAAATAATAATATAGTAAATAATAAAAATTAATATAGTAAAATTAAACAATAATATAAATTAAACTAAGTATTCAAACTGATGTCCATTGTTTGCAATGCATAAATTGCACCTTTTTCCTAACACTCTGAGTTGCATTGCGTATGTGAACATTCGTTACTGAACTAGCACAATCTATAAAATTTTGTCTGAGTTCGTTAATGTTCTCCCCTTTTTTTTTATGAATAAGATTTTCTTTTAATTTATTAAAAATTTGATTATCGGGTTGTCTTCTTTCGGGATAACAATTGAATTAAGTTTCAGATGCAAGAACAGCACTATTGTTACTTTGAATGAAACATTGTAACATATCATATTTTTCATAGTTTTCATACGCCATTTTACACTTTTATGAAATGATTTTGTATAGTGTTTTGTTTTTACACAGCCAACATTTAAGTTTTCAATCTTCTTTGTATTTATTTAACATTTTTTGATATAAAGAGTAGAAACTGAAATAATGGACCACACATGTTATATATAATTGAAAAGATCAGAAGAAACTCTATTTAAATATGTCATAGCCAACTATGGTTTCTATTTAAAAAAACACAAATTTATATTATCGCTCGGAAGAAAATGAAGGTATTTAAAATTCTTTTCTCCCAGTTTATTCTCCTTGATAAAGTGTCTGAAAAAAGTGTAAATATGTTTTTTATAACTTTACAAACAACCGAGATATCAACATTTAACGAAAAGTCGAAAAAGCGAACTTTTGGCCATAACTCGAAAACGAAAAAAGATATCGAATTCCGGTTTTCACCATTAAGCTTTTCTTAAAAAAAGAGATCGAGGATGCGCCATCCATTTTTTCATATCTCTTATGGTTACCAAATTCCCCATAAGAACATTCCAATTTGAACCACCCTGTACATTACACTGTGCATTTATACATTATACTGCTATACTGCATTACAGCGACGCTGTAAAAACATTTATAAAAACTACTACTATTGCGATATGAGTTTGGAAACTTTTGAGGCATAAAGAAAAATGTTTAATTGTTTGAATGTAGTAATAAAAATATATATTTTTGTAAGTTTATCAGTTATTTGTTTTCAATTTTCAAAAAAAAGTTATTTGATCACATACCATAACTCCCCCGGGAGGGTAGCTAGGGCATTGCAATTTTCATTAAAAATTTTAAAAAAATTCAATTAAGCAATGGTGCAAATAGCTAAATTTTTCCTTCGGTAGAATTAAATAGTGACTGAAAGGGGTAAGACCGATAACCACGTATGCTGTTCCGTACTCATTCAACAATAGAAACATTACATGAAGTTACCAACATGGAATATTTAAAAGACCACGTAATTCGCATTTCACTTAAGTTGTATTCCAAACAAACCAAGAAAATAAAATTAGCAAAAATCATAACAGAATATAAATACAAAAATATGTCATTCAAAATAATAAACCGACCTGAGAGTTTTGAAGGTTTCCAACCTTCTTAGGTTTCTAATATATGAACTATAACAAGAAACTTTGGTTCCGTGTTTGTCCGTCCGTTCGTCCGCATGTTTAAAATTCTTATTCGTTAAGGGCAAGAGAACGGTAAAATGCAATTGATAAGCCAGTAAAATACGCAAAGTTCTAAGCGAGACAGACCTATTTAAATTAAATGCACGACGTATTGTTGAAATTATCATGTAGCGTAGACATAAATACCTTGGGATAGAGATTCTAGTACAGTCAATGCATTTTATTTATGCAGTTATCATTTTTCTAATTGTGATCATTCCTACCTACATAATTATTCTTATCTATTGTGTGCGTACATTTTTGTAAAGCTTTCTTTAAATAAGATTTTGTTAAAGTGATATTTTTTTATTTTATTTTCTAATTAAATTAGAATGGGCAAAATAAAAACTGTTCGTCATTCTCTGCGATATTCTCGATCACGGTAAGTAATATTTTTCTATTGGATAATTTATTGTTCTTCATTCGATTAAACTTGATCGCAAAATTTTATGTTGATTTTCTCAATACTATTTTTGCGTTTTTTGTATCATTTTAATTCATTTTTTTCAAAATTTCAAAAAATTGTTTTCAGCTTAGCAGCTAAACGTTGGAATAGAAAAATACACGAACAAATGAATCCGTCTTTTGCAGAAAATAACTTGCTTGAACAAGATCAGCAAGAGATGCATGAAATTCAGATAAATTATTCATTCAAGGGATCCTATACGATGAGACGTCAGTTAGCGGCAATTTCTTATAACTGCAATGAAAATTATTTAAAAACTCTTTTAGAAGGCAGCGGTCATTTATCGGGATTTTATACCAATAGATTTATGGTTAGAAAGAAGTTGAAGCTAAATTCAGATAGAAAGGAAAGATTGAAAAGGAGTAGAAAAGGACAATTTAAATTAAAAGCAGTAAGTCGGCCAGACGAAGACTATGGAGAAGTGGAAGAATTAATTTCTGAAGGTGTGCTTCAAGAAAGAAAAGAAAAACTCTTCAGAATCATCAAAAAAAAACGAAATTGAAATAGGGTTGCTTGAAGAAGGTACCAGAGGACAATTTTGGAAGACTTTGTAAAATGCGAAAAACTACCAAACCTGATTGCCTAGTGAAAAATTTACTTTATAGTAAATTTGTAGGTAATAGAGCAACAAAATACGGAATAGACCATGAAGCTGTAGCTTTAAAACAATTTGAAGAAGTTACGGGATTCGAAACACAATGCTGTGGATTTTTTGTGGGAGCCGAAAATGAATTTTATTTAGGTGCAAGTCCAGATGGTGTAGCAAAAAGCGAACATGCAATTATAGAAATTAAATGTCCGGAAAAACTAAAAGCCATTTCTGTTGAAGAAGGTGTTGATAAAAAAATTTTAGACTTCATGGTGAAAAGTGAGACTGGTGAAATAAAAGTTAAGCGTAACCACAATTATTATTACCAAATACAAGAACAGCTTCACATTACAAAAAGAAACTATTGTTATTTTGTAGTTTGGTCGCCTGTGGGTTCTATGCATATAGAAAAAATTGCCCGCGATACTGACTTTTGGGAACAAAAAATGCAAAAGCAATTGGAATTGTTTTATTTTTCACATTTCCTTCCAGAAATAATAAAAAATCCTGTATAATATATATTTTTTTTTATATTGTTAAAATAGATAAATAATATTTAATAAATGAAGGGGCTAGAATCAAAACCGGCAATTTCCACTTTTTACAATATCGAGTAACTGATGAAAAACTGTTTTGTGTACCTACTTAGTTATAATATGTACTAGCATAGGCGGATTTAGGGGGGGGCACGGGAACACGTGCCTTCCTTCCCAGACGCTTAAAATTAACAAGGAAACAAGACAACAATGCCAAATCTGAGAACACCTTTTGCCCGTCTCGACCCTTTGTGCCCCCACAGAAAAACAATCTGGACCCGCCCCTGTGAACTAGGGTAACTTTCAAGACTAAAAATAAATAGATTATCATCGAATTTGTTTCCAGTAACTTATACCATATGATAGAGTGTATCAAATACTACAATGTAGTTAATGAGCCAAAACGTTGACAGATAGTTAATTTTTTTTAATTTGCGTTCCTAAGCTCAAGATTTCTATCTACTACAATGTAGCATAAAAAAAACATTTTTGTCAAAAATGGAGATTGCCGGTTTTGATTCTAGCCCCCTCAAATAACGTCCTTAAAATTTTATTACATGCACAGAAGGTTTACCAATTTCAACTCAATGAGTCGGTTGTTTTTTTAACAGTTCACATTACATCTAGCATGCGATACCATTGATTTATAAAGTGACATCATGTATGTAAATGAATATTTTGCTGCCTATGCGTTTAGAAAAAAGCAAACTAGATTAATCAAATTTGCTTTTTTTTTGTTTGATCATGACATGATTTATATGAGGCCACCCTTGAGATACCTATTTTCGAACAAAAAAGGAATCATCAAAATCGGACAATGTGGTAAAGAATTATGTTTAAAAATTTTACTTAAAAATTAAAATTTTCCGACTCCATTTTTTGAAGTCGGTTTAATCTTTACAGATTAAAAATTAAAATCTTCATTTGAGACATATTTTGGTTTACTCTATCCTCCGACAAAAGTGATCATCAAAAACAAGTATCGTAAATGTTTATTTTGAATTTTAATCAGCGAAAAAGTACCTCCCTAAATATTCTTTTTTTAATCACTTCTAAAAATGAGAAGGAAGAAATGTATTTTTTATGTATGTATGTATAATATGTTTACGTATAAAGGTATAAACATTATGTATGTTGAATCCTCAGATCATAATATAATATTATGATCAAAGGTTGAATCGGACTGTACATGACGAACTTGGTACTTTCAACCATGTGAGGCAGCACTTGACGTTACCAAAACTTTGATACAATTTTTTTTGGAAACTATGAAGAATAAAAAGTTCAATTTTTGTGTACGCATATAGAATTGTGTTCTCTAGGGCCTACGCATTTAATATTAGAAAATATAATAAAATCAAACAAATAAAATTTGTTTTCTTAATGTTATGATTAAAATTTTTTAAAAAGAATATGCGTAGGTCCTAGCTCTACTATCTATATGCCTTCCTTTAAATTTTTGTTCAATTCGGTCCATTCATAGCTGAGAATTTTTGTCTTAAAAATTTATCGCACCTATTACTTCCCCTTAAGCTAATAATAGTTCTTAAAGTTCATCCTTTATATAAAATTTGTGATTTATCAATCACAAAAAACACAATTGTTCGATTTATTTATAATGAAATTATTATAAAGCACTCCAATAGTATAAAAACATAAGTATAGTTTGTTTCACGATAAATGGAATTAAAAAGGAATATATATTAAATTACTTTGATATAAGAACGTATGAACATTTCTGCAAAAACATAATAATGCTACTGCCAATATGGCTAGCCTGCAATTAAAAACATCACCTTATCTCTAAATTACATGTTTTTGTGGCCAAGTTTATGCGTTTTATATCAAAGTAATTTGATAAGTAGGTATATGAACTTTTTTAATTTTTAATTTTTTTTAAGAATTCCATTTAAATGGAACAAACTATACATTATCATATTAATTAACATAGATTTTCATAAATTCTGTTTGTACAGCCGTGCTTTCGTAAAACCAAAATATTAATATGTAAATGCCTAAATAGTATACTAATCAAACCTTGAGCTACAAGGATTACATTATAATATTTTACTTATTTTCACCTCCAAACTTTAATGTTGTATATATTATGAAAAATATTTTACAAACCCGAAGTTAGTAGAACTCTATTTTTCAATCACAAAAATCACGAAAAAGGAATCTTTATTCAATAAAAGAGTGCAATAAAATGATCAAAGCATTTCTAGGAAATTTTCATATTATTTTACTAGCAGATCTCTCATCGGTCGTCTTATTTAGTATATTCAACCAGGAAGCGGTATATTTCTAGCCTATAAAATATAATGAACGTCAAGTTGACATCTTACAAGATGACAAACTATTGACGAAACAATGTTAATTTATGTAGTAACTCTTTATTTATTTATTTCTTTGATGTATATTCTCTTCTACGCGTGAGAAAACACCATCTTCTCTAAGTGTATTTGTAGTCCATGGCTTGCCTTCTGGTTTTAAAATTACAAGTGAATATTTCAAAACTCTTTTGAATTGTAAATACTTGATGTTCTAAAATAGAAACACTTCTTATTTTATTTTAACAATTGTAGTACATATATATAAGTTTAAATGTATAAGTACAAATTCTTGAGTCACATTAAAACAAATTCAAACAAGGAACTTTATATGTTTTACCAAGGAGTTAGAGTAAAAGTATGATATTGAGAAGTTTGAAAAAATACTTGGAAACTATTTGGGGGAAAATGAGAAAATTATAGCTGACTAAGTATATAATGTTTCCATTACCAATCACATTTCGTGAACGCAATTAATTGTTTTAAAGCAAAATAATTGGCTAGCGGTATAAAAATACTTTAGTGCCGCGTCGGGTGCCATTAAAGTACTTTTATAACCTACTTTTTTTAATGTTGAAAAGTGTCGTGTAATGAGATTTTATCGAATTAGCAAGCCGGTTCTCTCTTTGTACACATAGAATAAATGTACTTGTGCAATTTATATTTTGGTTAATGGGCGTTTGACCGTATAGAATTGATATAAAAAATAAATAATAAATAAAATTTATAATAGTTTAAATATCCTGCTTACAACAGCAAATGAAACAGATTCAAAACTTTAAAACATATTTGTATTAACTTAAAGAAGTACTTACTTAAAAAACATGAAAGGTAATTGACCAACCTTAAAATCAATTTTGTATTAAAAATTTATAATCAAAAAAATCTCGCAGAGAAGTGTGCATTGTAAACGTAAGTAATTGAACGTCAGTTGATAAAAATTTTAGGTGAGTATAATACAGCTAGATTGTTGACGCATGCAGAGTAAAATTGGAGAGAGTCACTGCCATCATACAAAGAAAACCCTTTTTTTAGGAAAACACTGATGATGGGAAAGTAATCTGCAAAGCTCGAAGTACAACCTAAGCTATGTTGTTTTTACTAAACTATTATGATATTTGAATAACAACTGAATAAAGTTTATCAAAATTTGCCTTTTTATCGGTATACGTTTAATTAAAAATTACAAAATTCTACTTTGAAAAACAAACATAGTCAGGATGTAAGTTGTACTTTATAGCATCGTCTAGTACTACAAACGCATTTTTTAATTACAAAAGTATTAATTTGTTTTGTTTCAC
The DNA here is from genome assembly GCA_958510845.1 of Cantharis nigra. NCBI lineage: Eukaryota > Metazoa > Arthropoda > Insecta > Coleoptera > Cantharidae > Cantharis > Cantharis nigra. The sequence goes on along the minus strand of OY294030.1, from coordinate 28,738,444 downwards.
TTACGAGGGAAACCGCTTAAGTGTAACTCTAGGATTAGGACAATCTTTGTCAGGCTGAAAGAGTACTAAAATTAAGCATACAACTACTATTTTTCAAGTGTTTTAAGCAACTGTTTGGGAAAAATGTTTGGCTGCACTACTTTAGTTAGTTTATGCAACATAAATCTCAAGGTCTACTTAGTTCAGATGGTAACGCATTCGCAAGTGCCCTGGTTCACTTTTCTGCAGTAATAGTATGCCGTGTCACAAAGGTAGTCTCGTATTTGTGAATATATAAAGCGTTCTTAAGGAAAGTTTCTATTTCTGAAAAGAATGTGTGAACCTTCCAATCTATTTTCGGGCACGTTAGCATCTTATCAGCTAGAAACCCTTTGGATTGTTGTTGCATAAACTGACTGAATTACTGCAGTTCAACCTTATTTTCTCAAAAACGGTTGCTTAGGTATAGCACTTAAAAATACATGTTTGCTTAATTTTAGTGCTTTTTCACTGTGCCAAAGCTTGTCCTAATCTTAGAATTACACTTGAGGGGTTCCCCTAGTTAGTAACTACATAATATATCGTCTTACCTAGTACTAATTTCCCCTACACATTCTTTAATAATTATTTTGATTAATGTTATGTTAAACGTACTGGACGCAATAGGAAAATTTTAAATTTGTGGTGAACATATATTTAAATCGAAAGGTTGGCGATCATGGATCAGTAGTACCAACTTACCAACAATATCACCAAGACGGAGAGGGAAAATGCGGCTATTCTATTTACAAACGACGACAACCACGTGGTTAATTGATTGAATTATTTAATTACTTGTTTATTTGTATATAAGTTAAACGAAATTTATATTGGAAATAAATGTATCTCCAAAAATTAACCAATTCGTCGCAATAACACAATATTATTAATGTATAATAATTTATGGGAACTTTTTACTGATGGTAGGTATGTTGTTTATAAATTGTAATAAGTAATAACTTAAAGTTTTAAATTGATTCTCGGATAGTTATTGTGTAACCTGGCTCAAAGTTGACAAGTTCAATTACGTACCAAGTATTTCAAAAACTATTGACTCGGAAGTCAATAATGCAAGGATAACTTCCTCGGGTATTTAAAATATTTATAGGTATATCTATTTAAAAATAATTCCTTAAAAATTAAAATTAGTTTATAAAAAATAAAAGCAATATTGACGGACGCCATCTTGATGACGATTTGCACGTGGTAAAGAGTGGGGCCATCGAAATTATATATTTATATAGAGATAGCTTTTAACGTGTTAAAATCAATCTCGTTTCATCCGTATAAATGCTGAGTATATTTCATAGAATGATATATGTATTATACTTCCCTGCTAGTAAGTTCAATGTAATAATTTTATAATAGTGTAGTATTCAAGCTCCATTCAAAAGCTTTATAATATGGGAAAATTTGAAACCTGTTGCATTTATTATGATTTATCTACCTTTTTTAGATATTACATATTATTTGGAAATGAAGTAAATTATTTTTGGTATTTGTAAATAGAATTGAGATAATTTATATGGTGGATATAAAACTCTTCCCTTTAGTTTATACCCGAAAGCCTTATCACAATTTCGCATTTACGTTTTGAAGTGACATGTGCCAATTTCTAATGCAAGAAGTTCGATATAAATACACGACTTTATATTGAATTTTAGAATATTTAAATATTGAATACCTATGCTCAACTTTACCATCTTATACAAATAAAACATGATTACCTACATTGATTTAATATTTTTTATTTTTTAAAAAAAATACTAAATAACTACTTAGAGGCAAAAATGATGTGATTGCATTTTTAACATTTGAAAAGTATAAACTGTATCACATTATTTCACAATTTAAGCTATTTAAAAATCCATTTTTGTTTTAAAATCAAAAAGCCAGCCAGCCAACCACGTTCACCATTTTCAGTTTGTTAATTTTTTACTAGGAAAACCAATATGCTAGGGTTCATGCAGGAACTCTGCCGGAGAAAGTTGAGATGTTCCGACTCGAGAAAAGCTCGTGTAATGTGTATAATGCGTGTAATATACGGGTCATTCCAACTCAAATCGATCAATCATCGTGCAAAATACAAGAGTTTCTAATGATTTCTTTTACTTTCCTTGATGAAACTAACACTATTATTCAATTAAAATTACTAGTACATAATTGTAATTACATTACCTAGTAGCGATTTAACTAAATACTATAAATTTATTATTTAGCTAATACTTTGCCATTATTAAATTTTTAAACTACACGAATATGAATTTTTAAGGTAATGGTATTGGTTATAGCAACAAGGTAACGTGTACTTTTTACTTTCGTTACCCGATTAGTAGGTAACGCTGTTGGCTGATTGTTTATTTCCGTTTGTAAAATTCTGAGGCATTCCACATCCAAAACAAATTTCCGATTTTCAAGAATCGACTATCTCTATTTTCTGCTTTTCATTGCCATACGCCCATTAATAAATTATTATCGCTTGTTTTGAATTTTTAAAGCGCAAATTTTTTAAAGTTTTATACGCTTTTCAGTCTTTGTTCTATTTCGAGATATTTTAATGGGAAACTTATATTTTAAATAAAAAGAAGGGTAAACGAAAATAACTTTTGTATCTATATTTATCATTTTTCAAAATTTCTCAATTTAATAATAATTCAGCTCGTTGAGTGTTTGCATACATTTTATTTTTATGCTTAATCTCAGATCTGAAAATTGAAAGCAATTAAATATTCATATAGTTTAATTGATTTTTTATAATTATAAGTTATAAGATTAAGCTTAGAAAGACAAATAGTTTAAAATTTACTATAAAATTTAAAAATTACGGTAATTACAGCAAACAAATTTAATTTGAATTTATTTTCAAAAACATGATAAGTACTTGACGTTAATTTAATTATTACTTATTTGAAAATAGTAAACTAATAACCGCAAATACTTTTAAAAGGTTAGTTTAAATAATAATATGTAAGTAAGTACATACATATATTTATTATTTTAATAAAACTTTATTAAACAACAGCTAGTTAAAAATGAATCTAATTAAAATTTTCTTTCATTCTTTTATTCTTTATATTTTACACTGTACTTTGCATTCGACTTTTTAATTGTTCACTACAATAATTTCTTAATAAAAAGTTGAACTAATAGGCAAAGATTTTAGAATATGTAAATTTATTAAAGAAACATTTTACGTTATTTTACACTCACGAATAAGAAAAATTTATACAACTTTTCCGTCGGAATGACTTTGCAGATTTAAATTCAACGGAAAATTCAAAATAATTAAGTACATTATTATTACTGACATCCAGTAATTTCAGCAGATTTCAAATTTTGTATTAATTATTAAGCCTTTGTGACTCATAAAAATATAATTCAGAGAAATTTCCATAAAACTTTTTAAATCCAAGTTATAAAAAATTAATGCAAATGTCCAACTTGACATATAAAATAATAATAATTATAAATTATATATTTGAAAACTTTTTTTTATAATTAGTAACCTCGTATCTTTCGTATTATCTCTCTTCTAAATTAAAATTATTAATATCCATAGAGTTAAATTTTGTTTAATTCCTCAATAATTATACGAATTTAGTTGTATACAAATATTATCATTTATTCTTTACCGGTTTCGCTTTCTAGCATCATCAAATACTCGTATTCACCTGATTTGTCAGCTAATGACTATTTTAGGTCTCCAATATCAAACAGAAAATGCTAGGACAGCGATTTTCATCACTTAAGAAGCTTTGAAGCTTTCAAAAATCATGTGTTTGAGATATCATCTTCAGAATGGACAATATGTTTTGAAAATTGGTTTCAACGTATGCAAAAAAACAATAAAATAGTTTGTTTCTAGAAAATCTTCTTTTTTCCTATTTTTTGCAAAAATATCTAAAAAATAGATATTTTCGATACAAGGTAGAAAAACTAACATTTTTCCATTCAAGGCAAAGTTTTACGATCAAGGCCTTTGGCCGAGATCGTAAACCGAAGCACACACTTTTAAAACTGCAGAAAAGTAGTACTTTTCCGCACACTTTTGAATATCACAAAGTTAAACCTTTTGAAACATGATTAGATAAAGCAGCTTTTCCATCCTATTACACACAGAAAAACTATTTCTTGATTCAAATTGCAGAAATTTAGTTCTAATATACGTTATATTCGTATATCAGCAAGTTGATGGTATATTAAAAATAAAAGAAGTTGCATATTATTTAAAATAATGAGATACTATAATGAATTTGAATATACCTATTATCTAAAATTAAAAATACCATTGGCTTAGGTTAAAAGTATCATAAATATACAGATTAAAAATATAGTATATTTCTTTTTAAAAGCTACGTATACTTCAGAATAAAATGCTTTTATTTAATTCCAATAGAGCCATTCTTATGATGAAGTATGTGATATACTTAAAAGCGTAATAATTATATTTAGTTTAAGTATATGAATTTTTAAAACCAAGTATAATTAACTGTTATCGAGAACAATGATATATTTAAATTTAAAGTATTGGGTTATTGAAATAAGTACATATTTTATTTACATTAATTTTATTCATTATTAAAATTAAAAATATATAAAAATAATACATTATAACAATATATTGTTCCATTTTTCGAGCGCAGCAGTATTCCATGTTTCATAGTTGTGGGTAAGCCATATGTATATTATAATCTTCATTTTTGAATAATCGACTAAAATTAAAGTGTTAAAATAATACGTATTACTGAAAACAATAAACTCTTACCTTCAGTAGAATTTCTTGTGGTTGATTTAGAAGATTGGCCAGAAGTTTCACGTTTTCGTTTCACCAGTGAGTCACCTTCACCATCACCGAGTTTGATTAAATTATTTACTTTCGATACCAACCGTCCTTTTGCCATCAATGCTTTTCTCGTTCTTGAGTCGTTTAGTTGGACTGATGGAACATAATATGTTCCTAAAACTTCAGTTGTAAAGAGATGTCCTATGTTAGCAGCAAGAATAAGAAAATCGTTTTTCCTTCCATTGACTAAAATAGTAATAAAATAATTATTAGGTAAGTTAAAAAATCTGATGAGAGATTGGATTTGCTAATCAAAATAAAATTTAAATTCCTAAAGTTACTAATATTAAGTAAAAAGTTAGTGTTCACAATAATATTTAATAAAGTTAGGTACTTATTAATTTATTATAAATGTGTAAATATGTTTACATACTCGTATTATAAATATCCTCCAATCTTTTTAAGCAATGATTATAAGCAATAGAATTAAACAAAATAAAAGATGACTTACCTTACAATAACTTATAATCCGCACAATCACAGCTCAAAAGCATGCAGTTACACTGGCGATCAAGAATAATATACGAAGTAGCATAATTATTTTTATCATCCAAGTAACCGATTACTAGCAACAACTATAACATTATTTCATTCAAACTTACCTATCAAAACCGTATACTTAGAATAAATATTTCACTAAAGAATTCAGTCCAAACATACATATATATTTGAAATAATTATATGATGCCAGGTATATTTAATTGAGTTATTTGAATATTCAATTTAAATTTAGCAGAAAAATCGCATACTCGGTATAAGTATTTCTTAAACTGATTACTTTTAAGTATACTAATTTTTCAAATTTAAGTTATGCATTAAGAATATTTGACATTAAATTTAAGCATTTCGATATATTTCATTGGAAAGAAATATTTTTAAATCGAAAGTTATTTGTTTAATACAAATAGAACAATTCAAATATATACGAATATTAGCTACAAGTAATCATTTTTCTGTGTGTAGGTATGCCGGTGTATTTCTTGAAAAATCTTTCCTGTCCAGATTAATGTAGGGGAATGTCGTCAGGGTTGGCCCGCTGTCAAGGTCGGCCCACTTCCATTTTTCTGTGTAGACCACTGATGACACCTATGTGGGAGGGTGGCTAAACATCCCTCAATGACAACAAACTTTTCGTGCCATTACTGATTTCGAAGTGTGCAGTTGAAACATGTTGTGCACTCAGTGACTTAATAAAGACAAAAAAAGTTTTCCAGTAGCTGCTAATAAAGCTTCAAAACTTGGGGCGAAAACATGAATTCGTCTTCTTTAAATGTGTTGTGGAGATAGCCTTTAAAAATTCAAATCAAAAAAATTTCATGTTTGTAATCTGTTTGGTTGTGGTGTGACGCGATGCGGTAATGGCACTTGTCGTCTAGGTTGGACCATTTGTGTAGTCAGGGTTGGCCCACTGTGATTGTGTTCGTTAAGGTACGTACCTGGACCGATATCGGCCAACATCGTACAATGGCGGGCATCCGACATCTAAAGAGGGAATACAAGAAAGAAGTGCATTTGAAATATGCCAAAATGACTAGAAGCTACTTCATTTGCCAAAACTGCGATTCAGATTAACGTTCAAGTAAAGCAGTTTTTTGAGACATTATAGTGTAAAGTTTTGTTCGACCAAATAAAAATAAAACGAATTTGGTTTATTGCTTTATCCAGTTAACTTTTTCAGGTAATTTTCGATCATTTTTGCATGAATTTTGTCGATTCTAAATGGTGGGTCAACCTAGACAGCATGGGCCAACCTTGGCAACATTTTTACTTTTTTTAATTCCCTTATAAGTTTTCTATTTTTTACCCAATCAATTTGCAATTGCTACGAAAGTGTTCTTATTCATAGACCTTTCTGACCATGTGCTTAAATTAACAAAATTCTTTCTTAAACGAAAATTATGAGCAAAAGTTAAAAATGTGGCCAACCCTGACGACATTCCCCTACTTCTAATCGAGTTATATAGATAATCTAAAATAGTTTTGTTCGACATCTTGTTCTTTTCTGTATTTCAATCACCTCTCACCTGCTTTATAGACCATTCGGAGGCATTTAAAGATCGAAAACTTTACATAAAATATAACATGCATTAATTTGTGGGAGGAGCCAAAATAATTTAATTTAATTTAATTTAATTCATTCATTTTACGGTGGATCCGTGATTTGCCGTGGTTGCGCCAGCCAAAATTAACTCTTCGCAGCTCTCCGCTGCGCTCCGAGTGCTCCGGGCCGTTTCGACTGGCGCTTAACTCGCTGAAAACATCCCCGAACTTAATCCATTTAGACTGGGAAGTCTGCACTCTGCGAGGTATGACGGCTATCACTAAGACTAGTTCAGAGTACACATACAGTCAACAGAAAACCCGTTACTTGAAATTTCTATGTACTTCCATGTTAAAACATATGGAAAATTTTGATTTTCAAATGTCGTTTTCTCGAAAACTAATAGATAATCCACCATAAAATTATTTTTAATATAACTTAAGATATTGTCCTCTTTCCAATGGTATACAGCAAAAAGTAAAATTCGTGGTACAGATTAACTGACAGTAACCTAAAAATAAAGTTTGGAGCCAATGAAAACAAATTCGGAGCAAACGAAAACAGACTTAGAGCAAATGAAAGATTATATTAAATGAAAACCAATTTTCTACAAATGAAAATTGTTACTTAAATACATATTTACTTTTATCTAATTTTAATAATATTTTCCTGCCTTCATGATGCACCATAATACGTTTCCACATGGTTTGCATAGCCAAGAAGATGTTCCCGTCTTGTGGCAGTCCTTGAAATGCAATATCGAAGATGTTTCCCAAAATACGCAATTGACGTTTTACTGAAGATTTAAAAAAACTCCATAGCAATAATAGTTTAGTATGTAGTATTTGTAAATAATTTTAAGATAAAAAATACAGGACGTACAAGATCAATTATTCAAAACATTAAAAATATAATTATCACTTGATAGATCAGGATTAAAAAATATTTAAAAAAAATATGAATGAATAATATTATTCTGTAAATAATATATACCTATGTGAAAAATTAAAAGTTCAAAATTCATAATGCGATATAAGGCCCTATTTCACGGTTATTTCCGATCCTGGCGGTACCAGTTTATGAAAATATCCGTTCAAATTATTTTTAAATCAGCATTACTACACGTGACATTGCTCAGATGTGATATTTTTGTCGAGTTATTATTGGTAAGTTATTTTCGTCAATTTTTAATATTTTAATTATTATTTATAGATTCTTATTTGTTTAATTCGAATATTTTTCTTATTTCTTATAATTTTTCATTTTCTCTATCGTATGCGACTGATGATTTGAAATAACCGTGAAATAGAGCCTAATATCGCATTATGAAATTTTAACTTTAATTTTTCACATAGTTACCTATATATTTTGTACAGCATGTTATTCATTCATATTTTTTTTAATTTCTTTTAATCCTGACCTGTCAAGAGATAATTATGTTTTCTTTGTTTTTTAATTTAACATATGTAAAAATTTTTTAATTTTTTCAAATATTATCACATGTACATCATAATAATAATAAAAAACCATTACCATAATAATCTTTAAAAAAAGTCACAGTAATTTAAAGTTTATTACCGGATCGTAATTCCTGTTTTAATTTCTTACCCATATACAGATATTAATCGATTTGGCTTTATTTGTATTTCTAACACCGTCGCTTGTGCTTAAATTTTTAACAACTTGTGGAATGTAATCATTTTCAATTTCAATTCACCTATCCAGTATCCAGATGCACATTATGTACATAGGTATACCTTATCACTGAAATCATTTTACAATATTCTCGCGTTTAAGAAAATAATTACTTATTTTACGTTTGACATTATTAAATTACAAAAGTAATTACTTTTGCTACTGGTAACTATTAGTTATCTGAACTAATTTGTTATACAGATTTTGAATACACCGCGATTTAGATAATCAATATCAAATTATATAGAACCCAACTTCATTTAGATCAAAATATATCCCCCCCTCACAAATATATCCGATGTACACATGTGTCTGCGCAAAATTTCGGTTTGTTAGGTATAGTATAGAGGTGGTCAAACATTCTTTTGTCTAATTTTTGTCAATCCTTAAATTTTAAATTTATACATAAAACCACCAATAACTTCTTACCTTTCCTTTGGCTAGTACGTGATTTCTATAATTATAGGACCTTTACCTACGAAAATTCATTATAACTTTGTTAAAGTACAAATAAAATCAAAATTAAAATAGAAAATAATTTTGTTGACTTTACTATGTATCTTACTAACACTGACGTAATAGTAGGCATGGTGTAAAAATGCTGGATTTAGTTTGCTATCCAATGGTAATTCTTCAAATATTTCAGTTAATAGATTTGTCATGGGTTCTAGTTGTGTGTTTGGGATTTGTTAGTATTTGGTAATTGTTTATTGCCCTTAGAATCAATATATATTCCAAGCAATATTGCTGAATATTGGGATATACTTATAAAGCTAAAATGATGATCCCAATATATACTTACTAAATAAAAATTTTAAGTAATCAATTTTGTCAATTTTGTGCAAAAGTCAATTTTGTGCGTTTTGGTAAATATTTTTGAATTCTTTTTTGTTTAGTTCGAATATTTTTCTTATTTTTAAATTTTTTTCAATTTTATTCATTAAATGTGACTGATGATTGGTAACAACCATGAAATAACGTTATATCACATTATGAATTTTTCATAATTTCAAATATTCTTAATCCAGACCTGTTTTGTGATAATGTTGCTTTTTTAAATTTTTTGAATTTTGATTTTCTACGTATGTATTATTCTTATATATTTTTTAAATTTATATACTTACTAGTTTATTTTTGTTGTTTGAATTAAATATTCTTTTATATTATAGCTCTCGCTTTTTGTAAAAAGTCATAACATATGGTTTTCCGTTGTTCTACATTATATTTCTCATATATTCAACAAGCGTCGTCGTTGAACCAGGATATTCTGTATTTAAACACCGCAGGTTTTGTTCGTCTATATTGTCGGATAAAACTATTACTTAGTTAAGTCTATAAATTCAAGACTTAGGCTGTTGAGTAAAAATATTTTCTGAATTCTGAATCGCACTTTGTTTATTTTTAAATTATGCTTCTAGCATATAATACAGGGGATTTTGCTACTCTGATATCAATTCAACAAGTTGTAGAAGAACAGGAGAAGAATAAATTAGTTAAGTGTAACTGCACAATGTGCATATACCTACCGATTCCCATTTCATTACAGCAATCAAGTGTTGCTATCTTGCTGTTCAAAATGTACAATATGTGTATAGGTAACCCTAATGAGATACTATGTACCATATTATGCAATTTTTGAAAAAAAAAACGTTCTTCAATTTATAGCCCTTCAAATTTAATATAATGTTTCGATCACCAATACTATTCATAAAAAGGTAGTTTGATACTTGAAGACAGATTAAAACTTTGATTCCACCTGACATAAGTGAAAATCAATTTGCTCGTGCTTTGCGTGATGAGTATTTGCGTGTTGAAAATTTATTAATAACGGCAATAAAGATAATTTTATAAACAAAGTATTAATTATTTTTTAATGAAAGTAGGTCTGGATTCACAATGAAGATAACCATAAGAGATACGTAAGGCATAAGAAATATAAATATAAATAAAAGCTTAATCAAGTATTGCATAATAATGCGGTTATTTTGCTCTTCATTTCAACATTATCAGAAGCTCTATTAAGCTGTTATAATATCTGTTACATGAATCAAATTATGTACATGTAAAGCATTGTCTAAGATCACCCAAAACAAGAAGTAGATATAACTTTACATTGATATCCTGGCCCTAGTTATTGGTATTACCGGACGTCGAAACATTGTCAAACAAACTATCAAACTAATTTCAATTATTTTTCAATTGTATTACCACTGTTAAAATAATGTTGTTGAAGTTTTGTTTTACATGATAAGGCTGCGAATTATTCAGTCTGTGTTAAGAGAAGCTTAATGGAATGCTTAATGGAAGCTTTTCTAATAATTCAAACAAATCCGCTAGATCTCGGATTTTGATACAGTATTAGGTAATAAAACTTTGATTTCATTATTGTTATGTATTGAATCTGTTTGTAGTAAAACCAACGGTTACATTTTTTAAAACCAAAAGGGGAGGGCCTAACGTTTGAATTCTTATGGGTATGTGTGTTGAATTGTATGTAAGGATACATTTTTTTGAGGCTTGACATGATTCAATTAGAGATGTTACACCAATTTGCTAGTTTTGCTTATGTGTTTTAATTTCTGTATAGCAAGATTTTCATTTTGAATACGTAGAGCATTTATTTGAAGCGAGGATTCTTCTTCAGTAAATCTTGGCTTTGTCTTTGTATTTGAGAGGTTGGTTGCTTAAAGTCCACTAACTAGTCCATTTTACCATCTTTGATCAGAGCAGACCGGAAATTTGGATCTTCAATCCAAGTCTTTCAATTTAAATTTTCTTTGTGTTCCGTCTCATCCCTTGATTTAATTACGACACACTAAGCACAAAATTATAACAAATATTCTACAGTTATTAATTTAGTCATTTCATTGGGTACTTTTGCATTTAACAGAACAAATATAGCAAATTTGTCTCAAAAATCACAAAATCTTAAATTAGCCGTTTCTTGCACATTATCATATTCAAAATAGGTTATATCAAAATTAAAGTAAATAAAATTCTACGTAAAAGTATAAAAAAATTATTGTACTAATTTATGTAGTTTCCAAGCTATGCCTCTTCATATAACTTCAAATTTTGGTGATTTTTGACTAAGAAAACGCAAAAATGGTCTAAAGATAAATTATTAATGTAAACTCATTTATTTTACTCAATTATCTTAATAAGCTCAAATATGTAATCGCCGTGTAATATATATAGCGATAAACTTCGAAGAAAGCTTAAATTTCAATTAGTTTTTATTAATGTTTAATTAACTTGTTCTATTGAAATTCCAATTTATTTAATAAATTATTATACCGGGTGCTGAATGAGTTAGCCGAACATAGGAAATTAACATGTAGTAACTTATTTATGGAAATTCCTGCTTCCCTAATTATTTTAGAGAAAAAGTGAAAGACACAAAAATATTGCATAAATATAAACTACGAATGATAAGAGTATTAGATTTTAACTAACTTTTAGTTAAAAAGCCAAAAAATGCTTTTGAAATTGTTAAAAGTTCCATTTATCAAACTGGCCATGCAAGTTTCCATCTTAATAAAGTTTGAAAATAGAAATTAAATTGAATTTATTACATGGCCAGTGCGATAAATGAAAATTTTAACAATTTTGAAAGCATTTTTTGACCTTTTAAGTAAAAGCTAGATGAAATCCAATGGTGTTATCATTCGTAGTTTATATTTTTGCATAATTTTTGTATCTTTCATTTTCTCTCTAAAATAATTAGGGAAGCAGGAATTTGCATAAATAAGTTTTTACATGTTAATTTCCTATGTTCGGCTAACTCATTCAGCAACCGGTATATAAGAATTTATGTATTTAAATAATAATAATTATAAATTACATGTATTGCAAGCCGTAACCGCTTCATAGGAAATATACTTCTTTTCAACATATTCTAGAAAACTTTACTTGAAGGTCATTTCCATCGCAATTGTTTTCATAATCCGTTTATAAAGAATAAAAAATGAATTTTAAAATAATATTGTATATTATAAAAAAAGACGACAAATATGCGGTAATGTCTGATGTAATAGATATTTTCATACTGATGGGTAATAAATACCCAATATTTATAAAATACATAAATTTTGACATTAATTTTATACTGTAATATTAAATTTTGCTATTCTAATCAACAATAATTATTAATTGACATAACTTGAGTGCATTATTAAAAAAAATCAATAATTTTTTATTATTATTATACAATTATTAAACCAAGTTTTTGGATTAAATTTCATTTGTTTGACTTTGTCGGTATATGTTTGAATATAAATTTAATTACAAATTGTCTTTTTAACAACGGTATGAATTTTTTATGGGTTATTTAAATTATTTGCCATAATAAAATAAACGTAATTCTTATTCTTCAGCTAGAAAATATGTCTGAAGCCCAAATAATTTATTTCCTAGAAAAAAAAATGGATTCGTTCTCTAGCCGTCGATGTATGCTTTGCGTCACACCGCTACTGAATTTAATTTATTTATATATTTTATACATAATTGAGCAACTGACAGCTACTTTTATTAAAAAGTTATTCAAAATAAATTTGAACGTCAAAAACTGAGAAATTCCTCATTCGCCCATGCATTCCGGTTGCAAATTAAATGTTTACAGAATTGATTAACTTTTATAGCTGCTGTTCAATTTTTAATTCTTTCAAACAATTCGATATTTAGAAATTAAATTAATACTACTTATATGAAACAAAATGATACGGTTTTCAGCATTTTTTTTTTCAATCATTTTAAAAAAGCAGTACGTTTTAACATCAGCATCTGAAATTAAAGTGGATATTTTTGTGACTAGTATAAAAATACAAATATTGTTAAACAACCATTTTAATACATGCTTTAATATATCTAGATTTTAATGTTAGACTTGAAAGTTAAAAGATATGAAATGATAGTTTAATATAAAAATAATCAAAGTTTTTAGATTTTCATTACACGAATATTCGAACAAAATGTACTTGTAAGTAATGTAATGTAAGTAATTTAAAATTTGCAATATTTCGCATTATTTATTTATTTGGCTTAGACACACTACAAACAGTTAAAACTAATTACGTGAAGTGTGTATAACACAAAATGATACCTACCTATAATACATAGTAGGTATGTATTAGTATCTAATGTTCGGTTGGAAAAATAATATGTCTAATTTGGATTAAAAGTGTCTTCGTTTGGCTTGCAATTATTGCATCCAGCCATCGGCTCAGCTCTGCTTCGCAATACAATAATTGCGAGTCCAACAAATTTTTACTTTTATTTCGAATAAGACAAGCCACTTTTTTTAAAGCATCCGTCAAATTGTCCATAATGTAAATTGACCGTCCGTAAATATAAATTATTGACTGTGAGTTGATAAAATTTGGATGGAAATTACAGGGGTTATTCGTTTTGTCGCACTTAGTACGCCGCTTCACAATTCCCTATATTTTTGAAAAGGCGATAATGTGATTATTAGTATAAATTATATGATATTATAGTAAATTTACTATCAAGTATGATTGTGCAATACTATAAAAATTTGTAAATAATAATTTACATAATGAATAGGTACTACACTATTTAAATTCTAAATAAATCTTACAATATTCACCAAAATTGGAATAAAAATTTTAGTTTTCTTTTCTTTATACCCCAGATACATTAAGTTGAGATATTAGCGAGAATGCGAAAGTTTATTCTTCTTTTTTCTAACAATGGAATAAAAAATATTTACAAATTTTTACAAAATAACCAAATAACCTGTCGATAAAGCAACAGAGTATGTACTATGTATAATAAAATTATCTTGCTTTAGCGTAACTTAATTCTGATATTAATAAATTGTTATTTTGTTTTTGTTTGGTCTAGTTTAGTTTTGCTTTGTTTTGTTTATGGAGCACATTTACTCTGAAAGTAACTATCGGCTTTCAAAAATTTAAACACTGTTATTAATCGAGTTTATTGAATTTCCATATTATAGTGTATAATATTATATTATGGTGTTTCTAAAACCCAAACTATTGCACGTCATGAGAATTGACGACGTCATATTTAGGGTTGCCAACTTTTTTTGAAAAAAATAATGTAACTAGTCTTCTGAAAGAGAAAAAAAAATAATGTATTCGTAAGGTAAATGTAAACAAACTTATAAAAATATAAATCACTATAAAATCGCAATTAGCATGTTATGTGATAAATTGGAATTGCATTTTTCTGTGGTGGTGATGACTTGTATCAGTTCAAAAATTTTAATCAGCATATCACTAAATATTTTTAAGTAAAATTAATTTATTTTTTGGGATTGTCAGTTACTAAATATTTCATTTTTAAATAAAATTGACTTGTCTGAACGTTATTGCAATAAAAAGTATATATAATTATACCAATAAAATTAAATTATTTGTCTTTTAAATAAAATTTTTAATGATATCGAATAGGTTTATCACAAGTTATATTGAAGTGTCGTTGTCAATTATTACATTTATTTATTGTTGATGGAATGAAAATTTCAGTTATTCTGTAATTTGTTTGAATTAAATTCTTTTAATTAAGAGTATTACATAATGCCTAAAACCAGTCATTAAGGTATACCTACCTAATTCCGATTATAATCTGGTTATCTCATTTACTCCACATCGGTAGTTCTGAAATTAATTAAGTCAAAATTAATTATAAAACCATTCGTATAGATCTTGATTCGAAACACTATACTTTGATAAATATAAACAATTTATTATATCTTCTATTACACAATATTGTTTAAAGTGGAATAAATGGCTATCAATATATTTCAATATTCAAACTATAGTTGCTATGTTAATTATGTACATAGGTATAGGTAAATTTTGAAGTAATTCTGTTTCTCAATAATTTAAAGTTAATGAGTGCTATTAAAACTTAGTTTTAAAATTTAGAAAGGTTTATCCAAAGTTTAACTGCGTACCAATTCGATGCATACATTATTTTATTTAAAAAATGAATAAATCTCACAACATGATACTATTTCTGTTATAATTATTTAAACAATAAAACTATAAATAACAAGTTAAATTCAATAATATAATCAAATTATATTTTTAAGCTTTCGACGACTTTTATCGTCTTTGTCAGAAATTTATTTAATATAAACAAAATAAATTACATGGAAACAGAGAACAAACACATCGTCATTTGATACGACCTAAGATCCAAAAGATCGTGAGTTAAGGAACAACCTATACTGAGTTTCCGTCAATTAGAAAAAACTTAACTCCAATGTGTGCAGTGGGAACTAGACTAGTAAATGGCTGTAGATGTTGCTTTAGCCATTTCCATGTAATTTATTTTGTTTATATTAAATAAATTTCTGACGAAGACGATAAAAGTCGTCGAAAACTTAAAAATATAATTTGATTATATTATTGAATTTAACTTGTTATTTATAGTTTTATTGTTTAATTTCTCACAAGTTAAGATTTATATATTTAAAATTATTTAAAACCATTATTGCAATATTAAATTGATATATTACAAAGATGTTGTAAAAATATTGAACTGTTTACAATTTGTGTGAAAAACAGGAGTTTTTAAAAACTATATGAAAACTTTTATTGCACAGGATTTTTGAATAACTAGGAGAGTTAATACCATATAAAATAGTATAATAAATAATAATACAAAAATAATGTAAAAAGTTGCTTTCCGGCCTAAGATGAAAACTTATGAAAAAGAAAAAAGATGAAAAATAATTCAAATCTAATCATATTTTTAGATAAAGGGTTTGTTGATGATCGCATGTGATTTAAACGCGTCACTTTAAGTAAAAATAAAGAATATGCGAGAAAAGTACAGTTTTTTTAATTGTTGACTTATAAACTACATAAGCTAAACTAACAATACTTAATACAAAATTATATAAACGATGGATACGTGGTTTAGGTATCAGTGTAGCACAATAGTGTAATATATTGTTTGTCAAAGGACCAAGCACTTTGCGATTTTCTTACAAGATTTTGTCATGGACTTATATTTGCATAATATAATATAAGATATAAATATCTCCTGATGATATTGCAAAAAGTTTTATGAATTGCATATAGAGAGAAATTAAGCCTTAAACTTTTTTTTCCTTCTGATTGTTTTTCTATTCTTCTGATCTTTATGTTTTCTTCTATTTTAAGCCACAAATTTCTCTTTTTCTGTATACAAGTTCTATTGGAAAACGGACAATTGTTTCAGCACATTAAAAAAATTTTTGTGGATTATCGATTAGTTTTTGAGATAACGGCATTTAAAAATCAAAAATTTTACATATAAAATCGCATATGCATAGCATAGTGGAGGAGCCTAATTGCAATTGAACCCGGGACAATTATTTGTCGTACACCACCGTCAACGATGCCACGATCCACGTTTCCTTTTCAGAACCCATATAAATATACAGGAGTTTTTATTTACATTTAAATTAATTTAATTTAATATATTCATTTTGAAATGGATCCCTGATTTGTCGTGGTTGCGCCAGCCAAAACGGCCCTGGAGCACCAGCTAAAAACATCTCTGAAACAGCTTCATCTTGCCACGGATGCCCCAACGTGTCACGGAAGCTCCAACTCCAAAACACGTACCGTCAACAGAACTCTCGTGGGCGTACAATTCCTATGTACTCCCATGTTAAAATGCCGTTTTCTCGAAAACTAATGGATAATCCGCAAAATTGTATTCTTTATAAAATGCTTAAAAATGTGTCCTCTTTCCAATAGTATATTGGTAAAATATATTATATCGCACTTAAGATCTTATGGTTTTTATCGCCAGATGGCAACTACGACAAAGACATTATGTTTACTAGAATGAAAAGAATAACAATAGCTATTAACTTTTGACATTTTGACGTTTCAGTTTTGTCGTATAATGCAGATTATTTAATAAATATTGAAAAATATAGTCTTGAAGTGATTGTAATAATTATAGGATCAGTATTTTTATGAATTGATCAGTATTTAGATAATCAGTATGATAGATACGTGAAATAAAATATCAGTTTATAGTAACAAAAGCTGCCTATAAAACCTTTTAAATTTAACTTTTCTAAATTAAATTTTTTTATTATTTTTGATTGATATATTAAAAATCTAATTTTTTAATTGTAAGTCAATTTGCATTGATTACCTAATTCATAAAATGTACTGACTAAAATATATTACTGTAATAATTTATAGTATTACTGACCAAAAATCAGAATTTTGACATAAAATCATGCTGATCAAATTTGATCAAACTTGACACTTATAGTCCAGTCAATATAGACATTTCAAATAACAAAAATTGCCGGAGAGCCAAATTTTGGTGGAGATCTGGGGTTTACCATTACAAATAAAGTTTTAAAAGTCTCCATCGATCCTATGTGTGCTACAAAAGTTATTCGGAGTCAAAGGTCAAAATTTGAGATTTTTTGGATTTTTCTAGAAAACGGTAAGCTTTATCAAAAAAAACCTCAAACCAAAGTTGTAGATCTTAAAATTCTCTACAAAAATGGTCTTCTTGATTTTTTTCTTAAGAGTTACCATTCCTGAGATATCGCGATTCTAAAAATCTCATTATACATGATATGCACATAATAAGCAACCAACTGAATCCCCTCTACCCACGTGGCATTGAAAAACATCTGGCTATTCTATTATGCCGCCGTTTTCAATATCAGGTGAATAACGGCGATGCAACCGCATTTAGCAAAAACCTTTCCACCCTCGCAGAAGGGTTCGGGGGTAACTTTTTCAACTTTTTCGATTTTTCTGGGTGGTTGTGCCAGTAACCCAACAAAATTTGCAAAATTTCAGCTTTCCACGATATCTAGAAGTGGTCAAACATTTTCACTCGAAATGATGAATCAGTGAGTAAAGCGGCTTTATATAATGTGCATAATATCATATAATAATGTGACTCTTAGAATCGCGATATCTCAGGAATGGTAACTCTTAGGAAAAAAATCATGAAGAACAGTTTTCTAGAGAATTTTAAGATCTACAACTTTAGTTTGAGATTACCGCTTTCGAGAAAAATCAAAAAAACAACAAATTTTGACCTTTGACCCCGAATAATTTTTATAGCAAACATAGGATCGATGGGGATTTTTAAAACTTTATTTGTAATGGTAAACCCCACTTCTCCACCAAAATTTGGCTCTCCGGCAATTTTTGTTATTTGACCATTATTTTTATGTCTACGTTGACCGGACTATAATTATTAAACCTGAAACACACGGCGAGCGGCGACGACCGTTTTCGTCCAAGTTTATGAGCTCCGACTAGAATATATTTGAAAATAATAATAATAAAAGACGAAGTTAAAATATATAAAAATATTTGTCTAAAATATATCCGTAAAGAAAAATATTGGCTATTTAGAAAAATTTGTTATGACGTCGTAGGGTAAAACAAAGTCACGATAAAAAATTGTCAACGACAGAAAAAAGTGCCAATTAAAAAAAAATTTTAAGAAATTCTCTCGGAAAGATGTTATCGTATTTGGTCCAAATTTTACAAACTCACTGTATAATGTAATAATCAATTATTCTGTCTGCTTAACATTATGTATGATATTCAATTTATACCTGATGTGCTAAGTTACCAAACATTTTTAATAACTGTGGTGCTTTCACTTAATAATGTCAACTATAAATTTGTTGTTACCACCAATTCTGATTTTATCGTGCTTGAAAGCGTTTAGCAGTAGCTATTCTGATGCGTATGGTATCTGATTCTTGTAAAATATATCACAGTTCTAGATAAATTAGTAGATTACACTGTAATGGTTTATATTCAATTTCAATTTTTGCCAAATTTTCATAATATATTAAGGTAACTTAAAAGCGTTATTGACATACTCAGTCAACCTTAAATATCCAATTACATAATATTTCCTTTAAAAGTGTACATTATTTTTAAGCAATAAAATTTCTATTAGATACAGAGACTTTAACACTAAGATACCAGAGGTAGAGAAAAAAGAATAAATTAAAGTACCTACCTACGGCATTTTATGTGTTAATTTTTGATGATTAATATAATTTGTTACAATATTTAATTGTATCAACTTATTTAATATGCTCTAAGGTAAAACTTTGGATGGAGTGCTCAGCACTAATTAAGATGGTACAAAAATCTATAGTTGGTAACTAATCCTATTAAACTATAGTATATTAGGATAGAATTTCGGAATATTGAAGTCTTGGTCTTGCTTACATGAGCTTCAGTATAAAAAATTTTACTGAAAGTCATTTTGTATATTATTATTAAACATCAAACTAAAGAACTAATTAAATTTTTTAAGTATTATTGTAACATTTCACAAAAATTCATTTTGCTAAATTATTAATATTTTTACACTGGTATGGTGGATGAAACAACTTACCATATTGAAAAAATGGTGATACTATGTTAGTTTTATCATTTCTTTTTAACAAAATGATGGTTATCTGAAAAAAAGAACATTTTGTAAATTAAAAAAATCAAATACATTATTATCAATAATATTTCAGTTACAATAAAAATTAATATTTTATGCTAGCATTTATTTCTATAATAGTTAAACGATCGAGAGTTTAACTCCATTCAACTGTGGGTACGGTAGCACTAGTATTAGGTACAATCAAAATGTAGTATATTTATTTATCAATATATGAAAGAATTTGTATTTGGATGGGAAACCGATTTAGTATACTATTTACTATATATAAGAGGTATGAGTATGAAGAAGAATTAGTATTCAGATTTTGTTTAAGTTTGCGTCTAACTTATCCGTGAAAAGTGGAAATTAGCTGCCGATTTAAGTGCTGCAGCTGCTATTCGAATATATTCGTGAAGTTTTGAGTTGAAAAGTCTGCATTATGGGGGGAGTTCCGCATGGCAACCTAATTGACACGTTTGTTCTAAATGGAGATGCAATTGTGAGTAAATCATAATGTATAACATAGTGTTGTTAGATTTTGTTTTGGTATAGTTTGCATATAGCACTCTGTACACACCTTTTACCCGGTTATATTATAGTAATTTTTAATAAAAGTGTTTCTATCAAACATTTTATTCCTTTCCATTTTCTGTCTCAGATTTCTTCGCTCCGAGAAATTATATTGATGGGAGATGAAGGCTTCTATGGGGTATGCGATTCATTGTCGGCATAACTGGTTCCAAGTGAGGAGATTTGTATGAGCGTTGCCTCACCTGAAATGAACTGGATGGTGTAGAATGGTTTTGTGATACTTGGAGGAGGTTCGATCGGCTTTAACTTTCATTTGGGTTTGAGATTGCCTAGTGTGGATGTGTGGTCGTGCCATTTAGAAATATTTAATTTGTAACAATTGTAATGTGATTTGAATGGATGGTTTTGGTTAATCAATGCAATCTGCAATGTAACAGATTGGTGACAAAATTACTGGGTAATGAACTTCGTTTAACCCTTATGTTAATACCCAACTTTACCAACTTTGTTTAGCACCCGGGTACCCGGGTATCCATTTATTGTAATATTAAAATTTTTAATGTTTCAATACAAGAAAATGTTGAAAAAAAATCTTTTTTTAAGTATACATTGTTTATTGAGTATCTAAGTAAGTTTAAGAAGAAAAATGCGATATATAAACTAACTATAAAAATCTGATTTTGCCATCGCATAACTTTTCGAAGTATAAAAATTAATACCCAATTTACCTCGCATAGAAAAAACTAAAAATACTAAATCTCATCAGGGAAGATTAGTAATCGTGAAAAACATTCAAAAAATCGAAATAATAAGCAAAAACAAAAATGCAAATAATAAAATATTACAAATAACTAAAAAATTTTGTACAAAAAAATTTTAATTTTAATATTAATAATAATATACTTCATTAATATTAAAATTAATAAAAAATTAATATTATAATATAAAATTATAATTAATAATATAATGATTTCGATACTTCATTTGGATGCTATACATACGCACTCATACAGAAATTTTTCAAAAATCATAGAAATGGATTAAGGGAACCTTGAAACACAAAAATTTGATAAAAATATTATAGCTGGCCAATTATTTTTTTCAATTTCAGATAACAATACTTTCCTTACTAAGGAGTTCGGAAAGTACCCGGGTACCCGGATACGAATGGAGCGATGGCTGAAGTTTAAACTAGTTCAAACAAATAAATAAAAAAAATAATAATAAGTTGAATTTACGATTTTCTTGATTTCGAGCTAAATAACGACGATCCTGGAGCTTCAAAAAAAATTTTCATTTTTTTACAGTTTTTTTTTCATGCAAATACAACAAGGTGGGTATCCGGATACCCGGGTATTAACATAAGGATTAATTATATTTCGGTTTGCTTTGATGTTTTAGTGATCTTATTTGAACCCTGTCTTTAAACAGGAGAATAGGAAAGCGGCATTCAATTTTATGAAGCGGACTTTTGAATATTGTAATGAAAATGTGCGGGGGTAAGATTCATATTAATATCATTGTGGAAGATTAAATTTATTTATTTTGGGATTTACTATTATAATTGTTACTGTTAATTGGAGTAGCGTTGAAGTGTTCGCTACACCCTCCATTCAGATGCACAGAGCTTTTGAACTGAGTTTTTCTCTATTAAGCGATTTCTGGCATTGTTTTTGTGGTAACGCGAGTTAACGAGTCTTCAACTCGACATTCTCAAGTTACTTGCTTTGTGATGAATTGGGTGGTTGGATGGAGAAATGTCGTCACTTACTGATCTATGTAGATTTTTGATTTGGGCAGATTGGAAGCTTATTTTCCACTCCATTTTTTGTTTTATGTTTTAAATGTTTTATGTATCTAGTCTCACAGTTGGAATGCCATATAACACACCTACCCATTTAGTTGGTAATAAATAAACAATGTTGAGAGTTGTAGACTTAAATTTTTTTGATTTATTTATTGGCTATATACATAGGAAGGATTTGCTGATGTTTACCTCGGCTCTCTCATACCGTCGAAACATAGCCATGGTTGGTCACGAGGTTTCATGTTTTTGAAAACAAGTGCTTTTGTACCTTTGATTTAAATTTATTATATTTATTAGATTTAAAAGAATCGCATAAAATGGAAACATAAATCAACTGATAACTTGCCTAGTTGTAGTTGATATCAATTTTATTTTATATTTGATTGATTTTTTAATTTTAATTTTAGCAAATCCACTATTCAAATTAACTATTAATTATTATTATACCAATCGTTAGTTCAAATCTTATCCTGTCTATATTTGGGGATATTTGGGGATCATCCTAGATGATCAGCTAACATGGCAACAACATGCAAATTGGATATTACAAAATTATTATTCTGTTATAAGAGTTATTATGTAGATGTAGCACGTTAATACATTTTGAATATAAAAAAAACGATGTATCACGCAAAATAAATAAATTTTAAGACATCCAAAACTTGTACTTGTTTATTTCAATTTGTTAAATCAAAGTAAAACCAATTTCAATAGCGTTTGTACTACTATTTAGAATAATAATTAAATTTTCTCAGAAACTACAAACATGACTTTTTTAAGTTTGGTGTACTTATTTATAACTTATAATATTTTCATAAATATTTTGCCAATTTTTGGTAATGCTGACATTTCTGATTGTCAAGATAATGACGTTTAAATCAATGTGAACGCAATGTAACTTGAACATTTTTTTATCTCGATAACTAAAAACAAACTTCAAACTTTACTAGAGTTTTTTTATTGGGCAAATAATATACTGTAAAACTTTTGAAAACTTCTCATATTCATTACTTTCCATCTTAGAGAACCTTAAGTAGGCCAAAACTAAATCTCTTATTTAGTTATACAAAATTTTGTCCGTGTACTCAATTGGCCATTTGTCAAAATGTTGCTACTTGCGTTAAGTTCACAACTCACGGCCAATACAAAATTTACAAAATTATTTAAAATTAAAAATTAAGTAATTTCTTAACAAACAAATTATTCTCAATTTTGTTCAAGTCCCCTGTTATATTAAAAATATCCCAACAATGTATACTATTATTATGAAACTTTACTAGAAATAAAATAGATTAAAATAAAAGATCAATTTAACACGATTATAGATCATAAAATGAAATTAAAATAAATCAATAAATAAAAGTACAAAAAATCGAAAATTATTTACAAATACAGAAAAACATTTGAAAACATATATTTTCAATAGATTTTTAAAATTGAGAAATTCTAAAAAAGAATCGAAATTATATCATGGATAAGGAACTGGAAGACGAAAATTTTCTTATGGAAATACATCAGATAGAGATAAAGAAAGAGAAAGAAGGGCATCAAAAGAAATATAACCATGGACACACTCATTATCAAGTTTAAGTTGGGTATAAGAATTAAATATAAAATTTATAGCTTTGATTAATGAATTTGATTAAAAATTATTATTTTAATGTAAATAATTGTTAAAATGGCAGTAATGTTGGCAAAAATTGTTTTAATATTGTAAATAATTTAATTTGATAATGTAATGATTTGATAAAAAATAAATATTTGTTTTTATATGTTAAGGAAAGCATAATAATGTCAAAATGCATTAATTATAGATATTATAGATATTCATTAAAATGCAATAATTTCTAACGTCAAATTGATAAAAGATTTATAAGATAATTTGTAAATTATTTTTTTAAATAAACTAAATCTTATTATAGTCCAAATTTTTACAAAATAAATAATCACTTTATTATCCTTTATTTTAATAATACATTTTTCTTGTAATCAGAATGTATTATTAAAATTAAGGAGAATCAAGTGATTATTTATTTAGTAAAAAATGTGGACTCTAATATTCAGTTCATTTATAAAAATAATTATAAAAAACCTTTTACAATAGCACAGTTAAACAAACAGAGTATAATTATTTTCGTTCATATTTTAATTTTTTTTTAAGTTGACACCATCAAGACTAGAAATTGTTTTATTATAATAAAGAATATGAAAAATTTTTTACTTTCACCTAATTACAGTGAAGTATTTTATTAATAATTTTTTCAAAAACCCATAAGAAATTGTTTTAACTATTATTAAAAAAATACTTCATTGTAATTAGGTAAAATTTGTAAAAAAAATTGACATATCTTTTATTACAATAAAACAATTTCTAGTTCTGACGACGCCAACGGCAAAGTTAGGCAAAATGTAGACTTTTACACAGAGTTTTATTAAGAGAAAGGTCCAAAAACCCGAAAAAAGAAACAAAAACAGAGCATAATTTATAAGTATTTTAATTTATAATATTTATAATAATTTTATATTAATAATATAAATTAATTATAAATAATAATTATAATAATAATTTATAATTTATAATTATAATAAATGTTAAACATAATTATATAAACAAAATGTTTCAATAATTTAATTTGTCAATCTTATGCTCGGTTTCACAAAGGTTAAGGGTTGTCAACAATAAAATTTCATTGTTGCGACATTGTTGAAAGTCCTTAATCATAGATTAAATTTTAACTAGCCTTTGTGAAACCGGGCATTAGGGAACTAATTTTTGAAATAAATTGATAAGTTTTTGATTTTTATTAAATACTTTACTAAGTATTACATTGTATTACAATGTGCGAAGAAGATTTATGTTTGATTTGATATTTTATAAATAATTGTGAAATTTTGATAAAATGATTTTGTCTTAATATTTTAAATTTAGTCAAAGAAGTAGTAGTGACTGGTGTTTGAGATATTCAAGGAGGAAGATGCAATGATTTATATTGTTCTGGATAGTTCTGGCGAAGTTTCAATTTCATTAATTTGTATTTGCGTGGTAAATATTGGCTTAAAGCTACTCTATATAGGAAAAGGAACACTACGAGTGACTCTACTAAAAGAATTAAAAAAAAGTGTAATTTTATTAAGTGTTTTTTTTTTAAATTTAAAAGATAAAAGTGGTAAAGATAAGAGTTAAAAAGTAAATCAAATGAAAAAAAGTAATACAAAAATTGTATTAAAAAAATTAAAGATTATAAATTCAATATATTAATAAATCAAGAATAATCATAATATAAAGTAAGTTTTCGATATTAAACCGAAGAGAATATATAAATATATATATGTTTCAGAAGTTCATTTTTAATATATGTAAGGAAAATTGTAGTGATAAATTAATAATATTGCGATGATAAATTGTGAAAAATTAAAGTAAAATCGTTAATAGTAAAATTATAAAAACAATGTTTTTTTAAATTACATAATACATTATGTTTGTATAGTATAATAATCTACTATACTCAATCTACGTATGTAGTTTCATGTTTAAATGAACGATTCGGTAATAAAAAATACTTCAACAGATTCATAAACTTTTACTTTTAGTTTAAGTCGATAATTTGAAAATATTTTGAGTAAATACATATTCTAAACCTAAACCTAGCAAATATTTCAATTAAAAATAATATCTATTGATAATATTTTTTGTTAAAAACTACAAAGCCCAGAGTATAGTATTACTAATATTTGCATTAGTTTTTTTTTAAATATATGAACTTATTAATTCAGCTATTGTATGTTTACAAGAAATTTTAAACTTTAGTAGCTTTTGTAGAGTAACGTGATAAAGCATAATGATTTAAATTAGTTACTAAAAAGTAACTTAAAGTAGCTTAAACACAGTCAGAAAATTAAAATTCATAATCCTATGTGATTTATACCCAAAATCAAAGCTTGCTATATTAGTCTCCCGTTAAATACATGAAGTGTAAATTTATCAATTTAATGCGGTTGTAACCTCTTGCAAAACCACTTGGTGTCAATCTTAATATAAAAAAGTTATATATTCTAGCACACACCAATTTAATTTGCTTGAAATTGAGCCTTAAATTTTAAAAATATTTTATTCAATTAATATTTTTTAATTATATAAAAAAAATTTAATTACAAAAATATTAAGATTTTTAAACATTATTTGAATTTTTCTTGCATACATAATAGCACGTATAAAAGCTAATTTATAGGCATTCGCTTGCAAATTAAACAATCCGAATTTACCTACTTTTTCTTTTGATTCTAATTTTAATTAACATTATTTGTTACTTAACAAATGCTACAGAACAAATAATACTATACCAAAATGTTGATTTTGAATGTAAGATAAGCTTTTGAAACTTTTCTCTCCTAACAGGCAGTTTGTAAAGTTTCTATACTTTACTTTTTTGTAAACTCTAAATAGGTGGGAATATCTATCTATTATTTTTAAAGCCATACAAATGAAAACTTTACTAAACATAGTTTCTTAATTAATAATTTAAATATTATAGACTTTTCAAACTTTATTGTACTCTAATAAATATAAATTATGCTTTTATACAATTTTAATCCAAAATAGAATTAAGTATTAGAGTAAAATAATATGATTGTTGATACATTACCTACATAAACTAATTAATATTATGCCTAAATTCAAAATAATGGTTTCACATACCTTAAAATATTTCTTTAAATTCACCAAACTTGATTGCATCCATCAGTTTTGTTAAAAAATTAACTAAATTTCCACCAATCGTAATACATAATAAAATAATAATAAATAATAAAA
The DNA here is from genome assembly GCA_958510845.1 of Cantharis nigra. NCBI lineage: Eukaryota > Metazoa > Arthropoda > Insecta > Coleoptera > Cantharidae > Cantharis > Cantharis nigra. The sequence goes on along the minus strand of OY294030.1, from coordinate 28,711,275 downwards.
CAATAATTTTTAATAAAATATAAATTAAATTAAAAAGAAATTTTTAATACATATTGTAATCAGGCAAAATTAGTATAAGATTGAATTACATTTGTAATAATTTTTAAACTAAGAAAAAAAATTAACAAAAGTTTCTTATAAACAATATTAGCGCGCCTAAAAGAAGTGCTGTAAACCACATTTACCGAATAACCGATGCCGAATGCAGTTTACTTGTTACGAAGCGCGTCTGTTTGGTTAAACTTGAAATTGCGCAAGTGCGATTTTCCATACGAAAATGCAATAAATGTTTAAAAATTCACTAAATATTAGGAATTTTATTATTATAGCTAATAAGGATTATACTACTATGTATCTATCAAAATTACTATGCAGAAAATAAATTAGATATTTATTTCGCAGAATCATTTTACTTATTTGTACAATTTGTTTCTACATTACTGTGAAATGTGGAACATTTGGATTTTATAATAAAACAGAAATTTTAAAACTAAAAGAAAACGTATAAAAAATCAACTTTTAACACTAAAAGACAATCATAAAGACAAATAACTAGAATTTTTTGCTAACTTGTCACGTTGACATGAAAGCGAGAAAACTATAGTAGCAGCTTTGTGGTTTTTGATTAAAGTTTTCAATTCAAAAGAAGGTTTTTTCTTTCTTTTCTGGTTGTTACTTTAAAGGAAAATGTTTTCTTTAATTGCCCTACATTTAATTACTCTATACTTTTAATAATATTATTTAAGAGCATGGGTCATAACTAGTGGAGTGCTTAATTCATAGCTTTTAATATGTATTTTGCATAATATGAAAAATCATTTAAAAAATATAAATTACTTAAAGAAAAAAAAGTATTTATAATAAAATTATTTATTTTGAGAAAAATAAACTTTAATAGCGAACCTTTTAAACACAAATATATTAAAAAATCGCACTTTAAAGCGTTTAAAAAATTTTTTTAACGTGTGAAGCGGAAATTACAAAATAAACATAAAAATCAAATAGTTATTAAAATTAAGCTAAAAGCTAAAAAGCACAAAGACCTTGTTATGAATATAAATGATAACTTATTTTGAGCGCGGTCGTAATAAGCTAGAGTGGGTTCGATCCCCGACTAGGTACATATTGCTGTTTCGACCGTGTCTCCCTCACAAAATGCTGGCAACATCTTGGTTGTATTAAATGCCTAAATAAACACATGGGTAAAAACCTACACCGAAAGGTAAATGGTTAAATTTGATTATGATGATGATGACTTATTTTGTCGAGATTAATATTTCAATTCTAAATTCTAATAACTAAATTCAGTTGTTATAATTAACAGCTACTTTTCTTAGAAAAGTGCATCAATTTTTTTCTAGATTTATCGAACATACCTTATAAGCATACCTAAGTAGCCCAAGATTTTAAGCATTTGATCTTAGTAAAAAATAATGTAAGTCTGAAAAGTGGCTTAAATGGTTTTTAAACAATACTGAACCACATAAAACATCCCAAACCTACCTCTATGACGTCATGGTTCCTTTACGGTAACATATTCTAAATTAAAAATTAGCTCTAATATACATCTAAGGTTTGCTGAATATTAAAATTTGCTCGATTTCCTCAAAATTAGTTAAGATTTGATTTTTTTCAGAGCGAGTTATCAAAAAATAATTTAAATATCATCTATAACTTCATAATTTTTTATTCGTCCATGGTAAAATTGATATTTGTTGAAAATTTAAAAAGTGCGTTTTTGTGAAAATCTAAATTATTAATTTAATTATTTTTTTTCCTCAGAATTAACAAGTTATAACAACAAACTATCCAGTAAGGTCTCTACTGCAGAAGCTAAAAAGTCATAATGATCTTTTATCGACTTATATTTTTTATAATGCTTCAAAGTTTCCACTTTTTTTCCTGCCGACGCGACGGACATGGCTATTTGACACGAAATATTCCCAAGTGACTTGGAGCCCGAGTATTCACGCACTTTGCGTCCCGCACCAAAGCTCTCCTTTACCGTCACGGTCACCCCTTCTGGTCTCTAACCATCATCTCGTAAAATCCTTACTAGTTCTAAGATGCTAAGAATGCTTGCAGTTGCAAGAGAGTATCTAATAATTTCATTAACGATTGCATGTCTATCCGGGCTAAAATATTTTTATAAACAATAGAAGACAGTTTTTTCTCCAACAATTTTGAGAGTAAAATAGTTAATTTTTTAACAAATTTTTTTTTACAATTTCTAACCGAATCAAACCTATGCACAAACTTATCTAAACTCATGCATCTTATCTCTTCTCTCAAAAATCACCTGGTTCGGATGAAATACCTAATATTGTACGAAATACCCTATCCGGACATTTCTTAACCTTTCTACTGTCAGATGGGTTATTTTTCTAGAGTTTAGAAACACTTTAAAGTTCAAACTAGTACAGATTATTTCCAAAACGAGGCAAAGACCGAAAAAAGCGGAGAGGTTCTGTCCAATTAACCTTTAGTGCACATTATCAAAAATGTTAGAAAAAGTAATACTTTCTCGACTTGAAAAGAACTTTTACAGCGTAACCATTTTTCCTCACTATAATTTGAGATATCGTAAAAGACACAGCACCAATGTCCAACTTGCTAGAATCACTGATCTCATTGAAATTGGTTATTTCTCAACCCTTTAACCGTGTCTTGCAAAAGAGTTTAAAATAAAAGCTTCTTCAATTGTAACTACTGGAAAACCTAAAGACAATCCTATTTTCGTTCCTCGACAACAGAAGTTTTTATTTCAAAGTCAACAATACTTTTTTATTGAACGGATGAAGAAGAAGAAGACTACTTACAAACATTGCTATTATTACGCACGTGTCTCTGTAAATCAATTACAAGACTTCAATCTTTAGCAGAACCAACAAATTGGATCACGCCCGAGTCCGGGCATCGTGGCAGCATTCATGATGAACAGTTGTTATATTCTGTTCTCATCATGCTGCTCTCTTGGAACAGGAGATGAATGCAGTGGGGGTCCCGCTCCCTTCTGCACTTTTATTTCTGACGCGGCCAGGATTTGAACTGAGGTTACTCTATTCACAGTCGGCTGGTGCAGTGGTGCATACACTATGTTATCTCACTTCGTGACAGAAAAACAAAACAATATTTGATTAATTACAACAAATTAACAGTTTTAACATCTACATTTATCTTCTAAATCTATCTCCAACCAGCAGGTAAATATCCAGTAAACTTTCTATACGCAAGACTCCAAGGAATTCCAATGGTTTTCAAGAATTCCAATGATTTCCAAGGAATTTCAGGGAATTCCAATGATTTCCAAGAGAATTCCAAACAATTGTACACAAAATTTTTGAGATATTTACCTCTTGTTTTCAACCATTCAATCAAATCCAGTTTCCATAATAATCCAAAGTTATCCAAAATTACCAAGTTATATTTAACTTTGGGACAATTAAATTAAAATCATGATAATTATAGCACTTACTCGAAACAAAATCATATATTAAATAAATTAACTCAAGTCAGAAATCTTATAGGTAATCAAAATCTTAAAATATTCCAAAGAAACCGCAACTTCGTCTCAATGGTGGCCATTTTCGGTAAACGGTCAAAGGTAATCTTCGTGACAGAAAAACAAAGCAATACAAATTTATTTACAAAATCAGAACAATTAAAATATTTATAATAAATATTTTAAAAATATCACAAAAACAATATCAGAAATCACAAAATTGATGGAAGATTTTGAAACACAACAATAGAATAGAATATTTGCATATTTTGTATCAATTTTTGATACAAACTATTTATCGTGCGTATGCAAATATTATTTGTTTTTCATTACGTAGAAATAAATTTCAAACGACCGCTTAAAAGCAACACACTCTGTATATCGTTCACGAGTTATACAGTGGAATGTTTCTGTTTAGTTCAATTTCTTTTGGGCACAAATCATTTTCTACCGACTGTCAAGCAGTACTTAAAAATGCAGCAAAGTGGAATCCACACGTGGATTTAAGGTAGATCGAAATCGGGTAATAATCAAATAAATACCACGCAAGTAATGATGCGTAAGGATTACTCTTGGACTAAAGCTCTTATGACAAGCAATAGCAGAAGTTTCATCCGGGCAATCCTCACAATATCATCATTCTTCTTATGCTGTTATATACATTAATATATCGTTGGGTAATTTTCCTTATATAAATAATCCAAACTCCACAATGTCACTAATAAATGCTTAACTTAATTGAAACACACATTTCATACAAAATAAAAATTTTAATCTCAAAAAAGTCACAAAGACTACAAAAATCGGGAACATAAAATTTATCCTTTTCGTTATGTTGGTTATTTCTACCACCAACTACCTCGCTTCCTCCCTCCTCCGTAATAATACCAACTTCATGGGGAAAAACAAAAAATAATCCAAAAATATTTACAAAATTCAAAAATATTCGAATATTCTGTTGTCAGAAAATTTATAACATATCTTTCTATACGTGAAAATTCCACGACAATATAATGAATATTGAGAACAATTAATACTTAAATACTCTGGCGTCAGCAATCTATGACCCGCGGATTACCAATTGACCCATTTGATAATTTCAAGTGATCCACTTACTAAGTTCCACAAATACAGTAGATATAAGATATAAACGTAAATTATAATTCAGATTATTTCAAGTTGTGTGACTGAAAGTATAGATGTATGAAAATTGTGACAAAATGAAAATGTCCATTAACCTAAACCGTTTCTTAATAGATACATTTTATTTGATTTTAACTCGCAGCCAAAAAAAATTCCCGACGCCTGCTCCAAACTGTATATTCATTAAACTAGAATAAATTTTTTTCAAGTAAAACTTGATTACCTTGCTTTTTAATTTACCATTTTTTTCTACTCTAGGTAAACTTTGGAGCAAGCTTTTAGAAAAAAGTAATGTCATTTGCATAGACCACACATTAAGATATTCCAAAGATTAATCTGCAACTCGTTAATATATTTAGACGATGAAGAATATTAAGACTCAAGTTGGATCGATCCCTGAAACACTGTATTGATTTTCTACTAGTAGATAGTTTTTCAGTCCAGTAAACTTTGTTTTCTTCCTGGCAATTTTCAATGCCGAGAAACATACTCCACATAAATTAGGTTTTTGTTGCTGGCTAATGTAATTACAGATGACTGTGTTTCTAAATCCTCAGAAAAAAGAAAAAAGAATATCTTCAAAATGCTGTTCAATAGTTAGAGTTTAGTATATAACACCTATTAGTCCAAAATTTTTTAACCTATTTTAACATTAAAAAGAGACTTGTGTCTTCTCACGAACCTTTCTTTCAAAGAAAAATTTACTAAAAAAATAACTGAAAAGTTGCAATTTCTTTCGAATAGAATTTGAGTTTCAAGCATTGCAACAGTCAACAAGATATCAATATTCGTCAAGTAGGTTCTCACATGCATTTCCGAAATACTTGCAGATAATCAATTCCTGCTAATCATCTGACAAAGCATTCCTACTGCTGAAAATCCACAAGCAGTGCTGACACTCTAGATCGTTTGTTTTTTTTTCGTTTTTGGATTTAGAATTTTTTGTTGTCTGGTTTGTTTTTATTTATATCCATAGCTTTTCAGCTTGATTATAGAATGGTTTATTTTAAGTTTACATTTATTTTACATTTGCATTTATTTCATAAATGCAAATAAACGTATTTTAAACACAATAATTCCAACGAAAAACGATTATACCCTTTTCCAGTGCATAGTGAACCAGAATCCGTAAAAAGATACCAACAATACAAAAACCTTTAAAGAATCTAATTTTGTTGTCTACACAATACAGACGTTTATTCAGACGTTATTCGAAATGATTAGCGATTGTGTGGATTTTTCCTTTTCTGTTTTGTCTTTCTCCTTATTGCAGCTCAGAATTGCTAGTATATTTTTGAATAAATAGTTTCCTGTACTTACTATATTATCTATATATTATGCTCATCGTTTACTGTTATTTATTGCCTGTAATTAATGGCTACAACAGGTTTTTGATCAAAAAAACCTGGTAGTACTTGTTCATACAGCATAATATTGTTACTATTATTTAGTAAGTACTATAATTTATTTGTGAGACTATACAGTATTTTTTGTTTATTTTTAATTGAATGAATGAATGTATTGGTAATAATGCTGATAATAAATATTGTAATACAGAAAATATTAAAAAGATTTCTATTAAATATAGAAATATTATTACAATGGTATATAAAATAATTAAATCTTTGCATGAGATGAGAAACAGGGATGAAACATTCACAAATTAAAAAAAATTTGAATTTTGAAGACGAGAACTAACTAGAATTATATAAATATAACCTTTTTTAAAAATAATAATTAGTTTTAAACTATAAACTCTAAAAAGCTAATTCGAAAAATTAACTAAAAACTATTATTATATTAACTAAAATAATATACTTAAATATAAAAATTAATAAAAGTATAAGAAGTTACATAATTAAACTTTAATAAAAATCTATATTATTATATTAATAAACAATTATTATAGTTTAATTAACTTGTTGAATTAAAGTTTTAATTTAAAATAATACACATAATTAATATTATAATATGCTGCCACAGTAGTAACGTGATTTGAATTAATATTGTCAATATTCTCTGACAATATTGTCAGATACGTTGTTAAATATTTTATTATCGAAAAAATCGAAAAATTGCTGCGCCTCGATTGCCCATTTTTTCTCGTGGATTAGAGGCTTTTTCTTCCCCTTATATAATAATTAATAACTATATTTGTGCTCCATAATGTTTGTTCTTACAGTAGAAACTCGTACCCAAATATATTATGTACAAGAACTCAAGTATGAAATTGAGCAATTAAAATGGTGGATTTTGCACTTGGTGTTGTACTCAAGTATAGATCCAACAAAGTTTCAACTATTAGTATGAACGATATTATTGCTAATATCTAAACCAGTAATTAATTATTTGGTTCTTGTATTGCTGTTGTTTGCAAATAATAATTTTAAATTAAATTATTGGTTATTTTGAGAATATGTTTCTCAAATATTTTTTTAGCTCTAATCAGCTCTAACAATTTGGCATACATTCATTCTTACTATGTAGTTATTGTTTAGTTAACTATAAAAATGAAACTCTGGTTTTAAAGGTTGCAAGCAAAGCAAATAAAAAAAATTTTAAAAAGTTCCTGTCGTACAGAATATTGCTGAAATGACTATTTCTGGGTAAAAGAAGCTGAAACTTCTTTATCTTCATCAGCTGTTCAGTCCTCTTCTAAACAATCAGTCTTTTTATGACGGTGATTATAATTAAACCAAGAGAATCGACCGGTTTATTTACAACCTAACTTACCTAAATATTTTACCTAAATAAAGTAAAACAATTTTTCTTTTTCTTTTAATTTCCTTGCAAAACAAGGAATTATTGTAATCCCGATTTTTTTTGGTTTCCAGATTTTGACGGAAATATCCGTTTTGACCTTCCTTGAATCCATTTTGACTATTTTCGTTGTGACGTCTGTACGTGCGTACGTATGTACGTACGGACTTACGCAAGTCTATATGTCGCATAACTCAAAGTGACCGTGCCAAAAGTCGTAATTCATGACGCGTATAAACAGATAAACGAGATTCTTGTTCACATCAGATTTTTTCTTCTACACCAGGTGCTAGGTATAAGCTTAACCTCACTTGAAGTCAAACTTCGAAAATATTTAACTTGATTTTGGAATTGAGAAGCTCATTTATTTACCTCTTACGATTGAAATTAAACTGAATACACCAACGTTTTTGCTTTTGTAACGCTTCTAGATCTATTATTTGTTGTTTCTTAAATCTAACTCTTGTGGTTGTCTTAGGTACGTTTAATGATAGAAAAACAAAGCGTGGGTTTTAGCATGTAATTCGGGCCTCCTGGAAGTACGGTTGAACGTTCTATCATAAACCCTTTGGGTTATTGGCGTTCTACCTTGCAAACTTAATAATTGCATGCCAAATAAAATTTCACTTTTAATCCGAAGCCGATATACTATTTTTTGTTCATCGTTTGTGCTTGTACGTTTATGTTTATTGTTTAAACTCTTAATCTCAGTTATAATTATGTAGCTGTTAACGGAGCAAACTCACTAAGAACTGAATTTGTAGGAGCAATTATTACTGAAGGTTTATTAATCGATTAAACCTATTAAATACAAGAATTTGATAATCGCACAATTCTCGATTTTTTCCATGTATGCTTTATATAAGTTGTTTACTTTGGATGGCTGATAAAATGCAACTAACTTACTTAATTATATCAGCCTGAAATTTTATATTTAATGGTTTGAAGATTGGTAAGGTAATAATCTGCTCAAATTAATATTGATAGATTTGATGCTATAAAAATGTCTTATACAAATTATTCTAGTGACATATCAGTATTTTATATAATATTACAATAAATTAAACCAAAGTATTTATTATTCGAATATATATTATGCTATTTACAAATTAAATGAAGATTAATCGAATTAAAATTTTTTTAAGCATATAGCCGAAGTTTCCAACTTTCTTGAAACTTGTTTAATTACAGTACGTTAGGTAGGTACGGCATTACATTCTACAACAAGTAAGTTCTTAAATAAATTTTCTCTAAAAATATAATTAATTATTACACTAATTAAAAGTTTTACACTTTCACTTACTTTTTAAATATTGTTTGGATGGAAATTTTTTAAATATATTGTTTCAAATTTTAATATTGAGGTAAATCGATCGACTGTATAATGAATAAGTAATACAATTTAAATTCAATTATAAAGTAGTTGACTAAAACCATAATTACAACCACAAGATATTAAGCACATTGTAATTATTGTGGATTCAATATACCTTAGTACTACAGGTAACACAGATTTAGGTCATGTCTCAGAATGCATTCCTGTTTTTATTTTAAATTAAGGTATATGTAGATACATTCTAATGTTAACTGCCAGTTTTTTTAATATCTACTTAAATGTTGGCTTGATTACTTTTAGTTTCCATTTACTTGACTATTATTTCAATTTGTATACATTTTATATTTTGTAAATTTTCTTCTGACATAATATATGTTTTGCAAATACGACTTTAGTCTGAAAAATATGACAGTTTCTGGATCAAAATCTTTTAAATATAATCGATTCAGTTATATTTTTTACAATGTTGATAAAGATTGCAGCGGGGGCTATTTCATAATGTAAACAATATAATATTTAGATTTGACAAATTACTAAATTAAAAATAATGAATAAAAAAAAATATTTAAGTGTGCTCATAAACCTCTGATCTAGTCAAAATGTCCGACTTTGATTTTTTATTTGTTAAGTCTGTTTTAAAGGCGATGTCTTTTCTCAATTTTCTCAGAAGAAATTCAGAAAAAATTGCCAAAAATACCTGTTCCGAACAAAATTTAAATGAATTCTTTCTAAATTTTCTTTTTGGTACATCTCCTGGTGATGCCATAGTATGGTGAAAACGTTTGTGATATTTTATACTTACAGTGTATTTTGTTTCTGATAACTTAAAAACAATTTAGTTCTAGACTTTCATCCATCTTCAAACGATTACCTCTCAACAGAAGCGTCATGTGGAACTCTTTGCTTTTCGGGGCATATTACCTCTGATATTTGCAATAGTCTGCTGAGGGAAGGGGCTCGGAATGAATTTTTCCACCAGGTGCGAACCTCAATTTTCAGCTACTTAGAGCAATAATATCTTAATGTAATTATTCCTCATATTAGTGTATTAATAAGATTAAATGTAAAGTTATAAAGTCGTTTGTCAATTTCAAAGTAACAATTCTGAAATTATTAGAAATTGGTCAATTTATCCAGAAGTTTGACACGATATGTATGCATTTCTGTAGGATATGTTAGTTACAACCTCGAAATTGCTGTATTATACTGTTATTTAAAATCCAATAATACCAGTATTTAAAACGAGAAAAGAAAATATAGAAATTATTCAACTTCCGTTAAACAAAAATTACTATAAATTTATTTTATAATAAAGAAATATAAGTATATAACAAGTATAATAAGAAATTTCGAAAAGCTAAAATAAATTTATTACAAAAACTGCTATAATACGTACAGTTATTGTGCAGACAATCAAATAGTATGGACTAACTCTGAACATATTGAATATTGATATTGATATTTTATATATTCTATAAAATATATAAATATGACGCGAACCCTTTATGTACAGCATATTTGCCTAACATTTGAATCAAAATTAACAAAGTAAAGAAAAAAACTATAAATTAATTAGAAACCGCAGTAAACAGTTAATAACACCATACAATCCTAAATAAATACTAAATTCAAACCACAAAAAGCACTAACGCGATAAGAGAATCTATCTTGTAACGAAAATTTCCTTCACCCCCTCGAGGAGCAACCAAATTCCTTATCTCCGACCCCGCATACATATTGTGCCCATTAGTTCAGCACATAAATCCACTCAAGATGATAGCTGATAACTGATGATAGCACCAACAATAAGCCAGGCCAGAAAACAAACAATTCCTCTTCCTCTCATGGGGCCTCCAGAATTTTTCTCTACACGCTGGGAAACGATCAACCAGCTTTATTTTACTGTAGATGCCCTGTAGATGTTAATCTAGCTGTAGATAGTGCGGAAAGCGAGGGACGTAAGTTCCGAAAAAAGGTTACAAAAAAACCAAAAAATAATCTCTGCAAGAAGTGTGCTGCCAAGCAGCAGTTGCAACCGAACACCAAAAGTCGCAGCTACTTGCCTCAATTATTATCCTCCAGAGTAACATAACTAAGAACAAGCAGCATAATATGTTAATTGGTGAACCCAAATAATTAAATAAATTTAATTATAAAATTAAATATTAAACGTTGTTAATAATATTTAACGTTGGAAAAAATTTGCGAGCGAAGATAAAGCTATATGAATAGATAACTCGCAATGAAGTTGGTTCCATACAAAATAATTTACCATTGCAAATTATTTAAAATAATATTCGGCAATTCGGAAGCAAATACGAAATTCCCAGTCAGCGCAAAAGATCGAAAATAGATGACTAATGCCCTTATTCACAAATAAAGTTTCACAAGTAAAAACTTACTCCAAAATTTGATGAGATAACAAAAACACTAGCACGCACAACCAAAGTAAAATTAAAAGTCCCGGAAATTGCGCTCTGGCGTTTTCAAAGCGCAAACTCCATTCCCCCCCCCCCCCAATCATACTCAGGCAGAGGCGCACTCAGCAATTAAACAAATTGCCAAAATTTGTTACAATCTTCAATTTATCAAAAGAAGAAACCTAGCCCAAGCGAACACTTTACCGCTACTCCATACTAAGAGCACATGATAACATGTATAATCCTACAATAATTTTAAAAATGTAACTTACCTTTCGTACCTTTTCATTACAAAATTCAAAAATCCGCTTCATAAGATCAAATGTCGCTTCCCTAACCTTCTGTCTAATGGCAGGGGTTGAACAAGATCACCAAAACATCAAAGCAAAGCAAAACGTATTTAAACAGTTCAGTTCCCAATAATTGTGTCATATATATTGCAGTGTCTTTTAATGCAACTTAACCAAATCAAATGCAGATGTCATTAGCTGTCAAGTCAAAAATTATATATCGTCATTTAAATGTCAAAGAAACTTATGTGATAAGTTATGACAATGTCAAATTTGACGATTTACAGTTTTGAGGTTAAGTAAAACAATTGAAATGTTAGGGTAAGCCATGTGGCTAGTGACGATGTAGTGACGTACGTTTACGATGCGCTCTTGTATTCAAACAAGAAAAAACCGAATCATAGGAAGAGTAACGTGCCGTAAATAAAAATATGTGAATCTGAAAAAATATTTGAATTGCCTGGAAACGGCTGAGAAAACAATTTTGAAATATTTAGTTAAGAGGGGCGACATGTAAACGCCTGAATTTTGACCGTTTTTTAGAGGCTGATTTAAATTGGATAGAATGAATGAATCGTTTTTAAATTCAGTTCGTTAATTTATTATATATTAAACTACAAGTTCCAAATTTTTTTTTTTTATCTTTTTAAAATGGGTGCCGCAGTAACTAATCTCCTAAGACCCTAGCGGCAAAAGGCATCAATCGGCGGGATTTTTAGCTTCTGTTACAGCGATCTGAGATCAAAAATTTTGGTTTGAGCGTGTTCATAAAACATGTATCTTCTAGTTGAACCAATAAAAAAACAAAAAAGTCAAAAAATCATAAATTGGCGTCTTTTTTTCCTTTTTTCGATGGTTTTTGGGTCAAAAATGGCAATTTTTGAAATTTTTTTTGACATGTTTGAGGTTCAACTAGAAAATACTACTATAGAGAAGACTTGTGCCAAATTTCATAACAATCGGTTGAGAACTTTTTGAGTTATCTTGCCCGCCAATTTAAAAAATGTAGTTGCGAGAAAAGCGCGTTTAAAGTTTTGACACACAGAAACTCTAGGATACCAACTAGTCAGCAATACTAGGGCCATACATTTGAGATCTTATTTTAACTATTTATGCATTTATTTATTTTATTTCAATTTATTTTTCATGTATCGCCCCCCTTAATCCTTGGACGAGGTCCGAGAAGGTTGATCTTTGAACACGTTCCGAGGTAGTTCAATTTTGGACAAAGGTCCAACATATTGGAACACGGACTTGAGTCCAATCAAGTTGTTAAGTGGTGGTTCCAAGAAACAGGAAACCATCCACTAAGTGCTAATAAATTTAATTTCGGCAAATTACGAATAAATTCAATTTAAGAAGCAAAGATGCTACAAATGATTTGGGAAAAGAATTTGGAAAGTGGCGTAGAAAATATTGGAGTTAATTTGGACGTACCTCCATTTCAGGTGGTGGCGATACAGGAGAGGAAACCACAAACAAATTAAAGAAGAAGCGGAAGAACGAGTTGCTGCTGTATAGGTTTGCAGAAACTGATTTTTAAAGTGCTGTTGCGGAATATTGAGGATTTTGCGGAAAGTTTAGATACGGGACAAGCCCATTGCTAGGCGGAAATTTAGAACCATAATCTTTGTAATTCATTTGTTTAATTTAACTGAAAATAAATTTTAAAATTCATTTCAAATTTAAGTTTCTTTGAAAAATATTTTGTTAAAAAAAATTGATCATTATTTATTTCGTTCACCACCTAGATGCAGAGGTTCGTTAAGTTGTGCATTCATTGCATTATAAAGAAAGTTAGTATGGACTCTTAACAGTCTTACACTGTTAACAGTGCAATATATTGATGACACAATTATGACACAACAGATTGCTGTTACCTCTCAGAATTACATTAATTAACCAAAACCATCGATTAAAATCACATTACAATTGCTCAATTCAAATCTTCCCATATGGTACGTCCATATCCACATTAGGAAATCTCACCAGGAAAACACGAAAGATGAGGCAGATTGAAACCACGAAACTTGTTAGCCAACAACATCATTTTTTACTTGAACTGAAAGTGGCGGCTACACTGACTTGCGCACTATAACCAAAATCTCCAACCTTCCATAAATTCATTCGACGAAGGAAATCCGTTCTCATATGTAAGTCAAAAACCATATTCGGAAACCGTCGTTAACCAAACACAATATTAGTCATCAGTGTCTCGCAAAAATCACACGCACAAAGTGCGTCGAAAACAATACACCTACTTCAAACAGACAACGGATGTTTTCCAAAAAGAGTCGACACCTGAGGCTGATTACAATTGACGTCAATCGAGGTCACGACATGTCATACAAAAAATGTTAAAATAATGAAAACTTTGTAAAATCCCTAGTAGCAATGAAATCAAAAAAGTTAACTGTGTAGGTAACAGCAATATTTAATCAAAGTAAACACAACAGAAACACTGAAAAATATTTCAAAAACAAACAAATATGAGAACAGAAAACGTACAAAATTTGACTAGTCGGATAGCACGAATAAATTAGAAGTTACTATTAATTGCTACAGTTTAAATATAATGTAATATGTATAGTGTAAAAAAAAAGAGTAAGATGGGTCCACTAGAACTTCTAGAAATCCAAAAAACACAAAAAGATTCTAATTGCTGATGTCCTCATTCACTCCAACATCACAATTAAAAATTAATTTTTTAATACGCAATTCCCTTGCAATTAATTTCAAACTTTTATTAATAAAATTTCAATATTAATATAGCACTTATACTATGTAGTACAAACGTACAATGTACATACATTATTACAAAGTATAAGAATATAATTTATGAACAAATAATTTAGATATTTCGATCGAATCTTCAATGAAGCTCATTCAAACGTTCATGTTATGGTTTGGTTATAAAACATTGAGACACTCTCGACACATGTTACCCAGTTTTCATGTGATATTCATGCAAAAGAATTTCATATTAAATTAAAATTTTAAAAATTACAATTATGAAAATTTCTACTAAATTATATAATAATATTGTAATAGATATTAAAATAGGTCAGGTGTTTAATCCGGTATATTATAAATAAACAATTCATCTTTAGTCGTTTTATTCAATGTATGGCAATCAACTTTTTACTCCGAGAGAAAGATTTCTGCATTTTAGACCTCACGGCTGCTTCAACCTGATTGAGGAATGTGCCCGTAACTCTGTTTTGATTATAGCAATCATCAACTCAGGAGAACTAAAGGCTTTACGTAGCTTTGGATATACAGAAACGATCATAGAAATTTTAAAGTTTAATAGGATCAGAGCCGGGTACCTTAAGCGTCAGTAATTACCGACATCATAAGTAAAAAATAATAGATGGAAACAGAAATATGAAATTGAATTTTTTTATTGTTTTTACTATCAAGAATACATAATCGGCACAACTGGATAATAAATTGAGTAATAAAATTGGTAATAAAATTTGTATTATGTGGAACACCCCTGATTTGAGCTGTGCACATAATATCGTTTCAAACATCGCTGCGTCTCGATCGCACTTAGGTTATTTTAAGTTTGATCGATTAATGAAACCTATGAATCTGAAGTCACTGTTGGCGTTATAGCTGAAAGAAAAATGTTTAAAAAAAAGCACAATGAAAAAATATTTCAGCACTTTTATGAAATCAGATTCTATCGATGATACTAACTTTTTACCTAACATTTATTATAAATACATTTGAATTAATTGGTTTTCTGAATAGGTAGGTACCTATTTAGATTATGTAACACTTTCTAATAATTTGTTGTACATGGTTATAATACCATTACTTCAATTATAATTTTTGTTAATTATAGGATACCTACACCACAAATTTCAATATATTGATCGCAATAAATTATTATCTAGGTATAGGTATTTAATATAGCATATGCACCCCTAAATGGAAGGGCGTTGTTTACATTTGTCACTCATTTTAATATTAATTAGAGTTTTAAAGTTAGAAATCGTGTTTCTCTTTTCTAACTATTCATGAAAACCATCTCTGTTTTAATCTCAAAGGCAGCAATTTGCTTATGTTAAATGAGCCTACATGCTATAGGAGGGCTTGACCTCTCGCTGTGTAAGCAAGCAATGCACTGTGTCAACTTAATAGCAAGCAGTAAAACCATTCAATATTCTTGATAACCTATATCCATCTAATTAGTGTATTTTTAATAAATTTTAACATTTCCCTTACCATATAATATTATATCTTAAAATATTAAAATACCAGGTATTATTCGGTGATTTTATTTAAATAAAAACCTAATTATTGTCTCAATTATAATTTAGTTTAGTTTTAGAAATTTATAGCTGTTAAATTATTTACGTGACTCACAATATTAATAACCTGTATTTTGGCAGGAATAAAAATTATGCCAACCAAGTTCTGACAGGGTCTTTCGTAATAGAC
Organism: Cantharis nigra; assembly: GCA_958510845.1. Classification (NCBI taxonomy): domain Eukaryota; kingdom Metazoa; phylum Arthropoda; class Insecta; order Coleoptera; family Cantharidae; genus Cantharis; species Cantharis nigra. The sequence continues at coordinate 28,695,372 of OY294030.1, read as the reverse complement.
AAGCGCAGAGAAACGAAAATTTCTACAAACTAAATTTTGTGGTAAACCAGATGGTTAAATATTATCATGTCAAACTTAATGCAAAATGGATACCAAATTACGTATGTTATTTTATATTGTTCGTCTTTGTAAAATAACAAAAAGAATTGTATTGTAGTAAAATAATGAAGAAGTCAAGTTTGAACTAATGAATTGTTTTGTAATAGACGCCAATAAAATTTTATTGATTTTGTGTAATCCATGACTAAACTTAAAAATCTTTTTAAATAATTGCCAACTAATATGAAATTTTCACAAGTGAAATGCATAGGTACATGTTATATTAAAATCTCTGAAAAAATTCTAAACATTTATGATTGCAATGGCAAATGCATTCATATAATTCAGGATTTAAGAAAACAAACGAAAAAAAACACGTATAAAAAAATAAGACACGAGAAAATGGTGCTTACGATTTAACACAAAGAATGATTGTGAAAACAGCAATACAATTAAAGACATTCTTAGTAAAGAAATTGGTTTGTTTCAAAGTGCGAAAGTGCTCTTGATTCAACATGATACCACCATGATATTACACAACCGAAAAACAGTTTGCTTTCCCATTCTATCTACAAAGTAATTTGTTTCAAACAGGCCAATAAGAGTATCTTACTTAATACAAGAGATTCTTACTCGATTAAATTTTTGACATTAAATGACAAATAAAATAACGTAAACTAATTTAAAAAAATGTTTAATATAAAACTTTTTACAACCAAATATCAACTATTGGTAGCTAGTTAATTACCTATTGAACCACTTTTACCGTTGAATAAAAAATCTAGCAAAATGAATTTATAAAAGCCAATTTTTTTATGATTCAATCAATATCTACTAATTTTAAAATACTTTTCTTTGGTCTTGATTTAAAAATATATATTGTACTCATGCATGTATTGATTGACTAAATTTTGCAGATAATATAGTTAAAAACAGTATTATTCAATATTCGTACTACCTAGCAAATAGATAGCGATTCAAAATTATAAAACTTTTTCGTAAGTATGCAGGTGGTATTAAAAGTAAAATTTTGTAGGTTTAAAAAATTTATTAACCTCACTAGTACCCATTAGAATTGCTTTTGCTTTCCAATTCAACAATTATTGGAACTAATATCTTAATGGCTTTAACATTTTTTAACAAGTAAACCTTTGAGATACAAGGTTTGAGGTACATTTTCTAATAACATAATTTTTGAAAAATTTTGACTTACGAGGTTGTCACTTAACCCTGAGGATATAGAATTAATATTAGGTAATATTTAAGATAGGTACGAAATAAAAATTATTTTAAATTAAAATTATTCTTAATAATACAAACCAAAGTGTAAAACGTTCAGAACCAATACTCGGAATAAACCTTAAACCAGGGTTGGTTAGCACGATAAACTCTCAAAATCGTCGGATATATTATACAATAATTGTATAAAACACAATTATTGTATTTTAAATATACTTTGATTTGATTTTAGTTGATCTTCCATAATAAAACAGTAGTAAAATAATTGAGCCTATGGTCAATGTAAAGACCTCGTAAGTGTCTGACGTTTTGTATCTTTTCTTGGCTAATTAACACGGCTATCACAAGTTATATAAAATTGACAATTTTAACAAACAAAACTAAATAAAGAGAAAATATCGCAAACATTCGAGAGAAAACAAATTCTGATGTTAAGAAAAAATATAATTTAGCCAAGAACCACATGGAAAAATACCGAAAGCTTGAAAACTAAAGATAAAAAAAATAAGGATTGTAAAAATAATGAGAGAATCAGCGAAAAAGAATCAAAGGAAAAACCAAAAAGATAAAAATAAATAAAAAAAGAATAAAATGGAACTTACCGATTAATGCAATTTATAGTAAAAGAGCTATAAAACTAGCAGAACTAACAACTGCAGATCTTGAAGTGCTTTATTTAAAATTCCGAATTAATTTTATTACTTCGAGTTTCTAATTTGAAACTACCAACCACAGATTTCAAATTTCTTAACTTAAACTTCCGAATTTCAAACTAAAAACTGCAAATCGTAAAGCTTTTACTTGAGAAATAGTATTTTACTCTAGGGTAGAGATACAAAAAGTGAACTAGTTTTATATTACGTGCATTACTAACATGGATGGTATTTGTGAAAATTTTCAAAAATTATTGAAGATGATCAATAATGGTGAACTGTTTCGGTCAGATTGACTGTTGAAAAACTTCTAACTTGTAATTAGTTAGAAGTTATTATTAGTAGCAATTCGGTGCTATTTCGATTTAACGGAAAACTATTGATTTTGAATTTAAAATTAAATTATCTATTCATATAAATAAATTCTTTATTTGTGAAATATAATAAAATTAAAACTTCAATATAACAATTTAATTAAATTATTAATAAAATGTTTTTTACCTAAATCACGTATATCTATTGATTATGATAAGAATGAGTGGTATACATGTATACTTTTAAAATAGATCTTAGTTAATAAAAAACTTATAAAAAAGATTAAGCCAACAAACAATTAACTCTTGTTTGTAATCTAAAAGCAATGAATTAATCTAAATAGATTAAATAAACGTAATATTAACCCACTTTATTAAGATTTCTAAAAGATCAATTTTTTAATTAAAAAAAATTAATTGAAATTTGAGAATACATACTATTAGATAAGTAAGTTGTACTATACTAATACCGGTGCCTATGATTTATTGTTCATGTTTTCTTGTAACTCCACAATCTCAATAATATCATATTTTTTGCTTTTCTTATTTAGCACTACGGTATTTACGCGAGTTTTGTTCCAATTGTGTTTGCAGTTGTTTAAGAATGTTTGTTTTTGATTAGATAAAATATGATAAATTAAAATTTTTTTAAATTTCATTTACCTATTTCAAAGTACATGCGATACATTTATTATCTTGAAATATAAAAATGTAAATAAAAAAATTAGAAAAATATAAAAAATCCTGCTAAAAATAATTGTTATTAAAGTATTATCTCAACTTAAATAAGAGATACAGGGCTGATTGGAAATAAAATCAAACAAATAAGACTTGTTATGCCAACTTTTCGGAAAATGTATTTTTACTTTCCATATTCATTTTATTGCAAAATCAAACAACTCAACATCCTGACATGTTTGGTGAGTATATCAAACGAATTTTTGCCTTGTTTTAAGGCTTATATGTATTCTCTTTTATTATTCTTGAAAATGGAAGTCTTATTTGTTTCATATTTTATTTCAAATCAGCACGATATTCCTCCGTTTTGAGAATTGTGTTACTTATCTATACTAAAATTTTATTTGAATAACATTGTCTAAGTAGGGGAATTTCGTCAGGGTTGGCCCGCTGTCCAGGTCGGCCCACTGCAATTTTTCAATGTAGACCACTGATGACACCTATGTGGGAGGGTGGCCAAACGTCCCTCAATGAAAACGAACTTCTCGTGATTTCGAAGTGTGACGTTGAAACATGTTGTGTACTCAGTGACTTAATAAAGACAAAAATAGTTTTCCAGTAGCTGCTAATAAAGCATCAAAACTTGGAGCGAAAACATGAATTTGTCAAAGTAAATATCTTTAAATGTGTTATGGAGTTAGCCTTTAAAAATTCAAATCAAAAAAATTTCATGTTTGTAATCTGTTTGGTTGTGGTGTAACGCGATGCGATAATGGCACTTCTCGTCTAGGTTGGACCATTTGTGTAGTCAGGTTTGGCCTACTGTTATTGTGTGCGTTAAGGCACGTACCTTGACCGATATCGGCCAAAATCGTAGAATGGCGGGCATCCGACATCTAAAGGAGGGAATACAAGAAAGAAGTGCATTTGAAATATGTCAAAATGACTAGGAGCTACTTCATTTGCCAAAACTGCGATTCAGATTAACGTTCAAGTAAAGCAGTTATTTGCGACATTATAGTGTAAAGTTTTACTCGATCAAATAAAAATAAAACGAATTTGGTTTAGGGCCGTTAACCTGACTATTAGTTAACGTCAACTAGTAGTTGTAGAGGTTGACCGGTTTTACCAACTTTGAGCAACTTCTAATCATGTTAACCAACAGATCATATTACCTACCAGCAAATAGTTCGTTTTACACTACTTGTTTGAGTGTATTGTGGTATTTTAACCTTATTTTATCAAAGAAGTTTGTTAAATTTTGTTCGATTAGTTATTAGTAATTATGAGTACTCCAAAGAAAGATGTTAGCGAAAGGGGAAAGGTTTTTTCTATTGCTGAAATGGATTTTTTAATTACTTTGGTTGAAAAATACGCACACGTAATCGAAAATAAATATCGGATTCCCAAATATGGAAATTTTAGTCTGAATAAGATCGAGAATAATTAGTATCGTATTCTTTGTCAACCTAAATCGCATAAAAATTGTTCTTATTTATTAAATAAGAAAATTTATTAAATAATATTAAATTTTTAATTAAATGGGTTTCTTTTACGAAGTTGAATATATTTTATTTTTAAGTACTTCTTCGATAAATTAATGAAATTCTTATTGTTTCAGCTTAACTTCAAAAAAAATTTTATTTTAAATTTGCAAAAATATCCGAAACATGTCGTCAAAATAAACATTGAAACAAGAATTCCATTAATTTATTGAAGAAGTACTTAAAAATAAAAAATATAATATTTTAATTCCAGTTACCAATACATATTCCAAACAAATATTAACAAATCATTCGGAAAGTTATCTAAAATAAAGTTATGTTCGTCTTAACTAATGGTTAAAGAGCTTGATTATCAGAAAATCTGCTAGTTGATTTAACTATTAGTTATGACGTCAGTTTATGTCGACTATAGATTGTAAAACGGCAAAGCGGTTATCAACTATTAGTTAAGCATTAACTACCACTTAACTAGAGGTGGTAAAACCGGCCCTTATTCCTTCATCCAGTTAACTTTTTCAGGTAACTTTTAAACATTATTTCATGAATTTTGTCGATTCTAAATGGTGGGCCAACCTAGACAGCATGGGCCAACCTAGACAGCATGGGCCAACCTTGACAACGTTTTTTTCTTTTTTTAATTGCAGTATAAGTTTTTTATTATTTTAACCAATCAATTTGAAATTGCTTCGAAAGTGTTCTTATTCATAGACCTTTCTGACCATGTGCTTAGATTAACAAAATTCTTTCTTAAACAGAAGTTATTGGCAAAATTTAAAAACGTGGCCAACCCTGACGACATTCCCCTACTTATTTTCAAATAAACATGCACATGTTTTCGCAAAAAATTAAATTTTGGTATAGTGAATTTTTCTCCATAATACCTACTTTATCTTTTCATTTATTCCTGTATACAATTCTACATCATTTGTGACTTTGTTCTTTGTTTTTTGGATAACTACATCCGGATTATATAAATATCCATATTATCTGAGTCTCACTAAATGAACTTACACAAAGTTGAGGCAGGTAGGTACAGTTAAATATAATAAACTTCAAACATATTTTAACGGTGAAATTTATTTTGTTCTGGTACCGGCAATCAATTCTTGCTAAGAACTTAAATATTTTAGTTTTATTGTTTCATTAATTGTAGTTTATTTTCTAAATTTAATTTAATAGTAAGTATTTTTATGTTCCACTAAATACTTTAGAAGTAAAATTTGAATGTCATGCCATAAAAAATGATGTCATTATTCTAATCTATTGATTGATGTAGGCCAAAGGTAAATAAAATTACTAAATTATTATTAAATTAAAGTGAAAACTATGATAACATTTATAACTAGATTACTTGATTTAATAATCAACAAAAAATTATTTTTTGTTGGCACAATAGATTATCTGTATAGACTAAAATATAAATAATTAAGGTCGGTAAACTGCTACTGAAAATGTTTACTGAAAAAAAGATATCCAGCGAAATCTGTACTACATGAATTAAGTAAAATGTCACAAAACATTAGGCTTTTTGCTTTGTAGAATTATAGCCTTGATGAAATTTTAATCCAAAACTGTCTTTTTTATGTAACAATTTAGAAAATTCTATGATACTATGTGTTTTGAATTTAGATTTGTATGGAGTGCAGGGTAAACATATCAGTAGTCAACCAATTTGTTAGAACGTTTAACTACAAGAAACCGTTTCATACACTTATGTCATTGCAAATTTAAAGTATGTAGTAGGTATGTAGTAGCTTAGTAGATTAGCCAAACAACCGCTGACTCTATAAGGTACTCGGTTCGAATCCGGGGAGAGTCTAAAACTTTCACATGACCGTCTCCGTGCATCGGAGGGCACGTAAAGCCGGCGGTCCCCCTGAGTTGATGATTGCCGCCATAAACTATTAAAAAACAGGGTTACAGGCATTCCACAATCCTCTAAATGCTAAAACCTTATTTAGAAGAGGCCTATGTTAAAAATTGGACGACAAATGGCCAGAAAGAAGAAGAAAATGGAGTGCAGGGTAAACATATCAGTAGTCAACCAATTTGTCACAACGTTTAACAGCAAGATACAGTTTCATGTACTTATGCTGTTGTAAATTTAAATTTGTATGTAGATACCATTTTATTTTGAGCGATGATTGATGTCTAAACTTAACCATTAGTTTTTAACTTTTGACTAATTGGAAAGTGTATTCTGGACATTCTCTTGTTAGAACATGAAGTTCTCTCCAGTTATCCAGCGTTCACAAAATACTACATTAATTATTATTATTTATTAAGACTGTTTTACTGTTTACGAGATCTACCAAATTTATTTATTGGGATGGATTACTACCCATATTAACATTTTACTTTATCGTTTATTTACAATATGGGTACGTTTGTTCGTTTTCATTTTTGTTACCAGTTGTCTCCTTCTGTGTCTATCTGTTCTTTATTCTCTTTTTGAATCTTCGATATAAATACGGCCTATATCTTTTTTTTTTCCGCGGGTTTCTCCCCTCGGGATAATTAGATTTTGTATTTATCTATTATAATCTATGTAATAATAAATGCTATAATAAGTATATGTTCTAAATAAGTTAAAGAGTTGTTTGAAATTTCTCAAGATAGGTTTTATCCTACATATTTACTGACAAATAGCAGCAATAGAAGCAGTTTAGGTTTGCTAAAAGGATATAAAGCATTGACATGGGTATAGAGAATAACGATCGTATTCCGCAACAATTTGATCGTTTCTGATGATCGTCACAATCGCTGTTGTGAACATAAACTCGGCAGTGACTGACACAAGTCAAGTTATGTGTGCACTGATAGCAAGAGATGTTTAAAAAAATTTGTTAAAGAAAAGAAAGAATAGGAATAGGGCAAGGAAGTCGATTCTACAAAGAACTCGAACTAATTTAACTGTAGAGCTTTCCGAACATACTGAAGATTTCAAAATGTTAAATAGAATTTCAGAACACCTTTTTTCAATATTTATTGGATCGTGTTAGCCCCAAAATTCTGAAAAATGATACTAATATGAGAAAAGCTATACCGGCAAAAACAAAACTGGAAATTATTCTTCGATATTTAACTATTGGGGGACTCTAACATTGTTTGCGTACATTGACAGAAGAACAGCCAGACTGATAGTTTTTGAAATTTTGATTATTTCTTGCGAATAGGAACTGCGTAGATTTTTAAATTTTATTATTACTTATATGTACTTCAGTAAAGCATTCAATTTGCATTGAGGCAGCTATCCTTCTTGAACCAGCAGCACGAGATTCCCTTTTTTATAGTTGTCTCTTGTCTCTTCGCTAAACTTCCGAATATATGTTTTATTTGCGTATTGTGTGCATTGTATTGACGAATTAAACCCGTAACAAAGTGTTTTAAATCGATTTGCAAGAAATCAAAAAATAGAAATATATTATTAATGTATCTATATAATATGTAGGTAGGTAGGTATACTATAAAAATGCATTTTTGTTTGTATGCCCATCAAATAAAGGAAATAAAATGATTATACAATACGGTGTTTGTTTTTTAATTTGTAGAATTATGATTTAAAAATTTATATATTATTATATTATAATATACTATTCAGCTTTACACCAATCGTGTTGCACACTAATGAAATTATTCACTAAACAAGTTGAACACTGCCAACCAGGTTATATTCGTCTTGACTTCAGAATATTATTTAGATTGATTTACAGAATGCTTATAAAATAATGAGACATTTCAGAAGTTTAAAAATGTTTAAATATTGCCTAATTTAGTTATTACTAACTTTTATTTTTTGCGGCGAGATTTATTGTGAAAATCTAAATCCATTGACTTCCTGCATAAAAGATAACTATAAATTCTTATTATTTTTTTATTATCTGATAAGTTTTATATTTAAACATGTTTTAGAAATACTTTGTACCAAAATGTAAGAATTTAATATAATTTCACTTTAAGATTCTTCCTATTTATTATTGAAATGAGGTGTTACTTTAAATCCATACGTTTTTTATTTCGTTTATATTCTCTATTAAATTTTAAGATTGTAAGAGGCTTTATAAAAGAAATTTAATATAACTTTATATTATGTGAGCAGACAAGGCAATATATTTTATTAGATTTTAGGATTTGCTATTACAAAATATCACAAAACTACGTATGTATCATACATATGCCAAATACAACAAAATTTCGATATCATATGAGCTTTGCATTAGATTTAGAACCTTATTACCTTAAGGCAATTTTATTGTTTTTAACAATGAACTTTATTTTTGCTTTACATTTTTAATTTAAAAATTTAACTACTTAATTTAAAACATGTAAGTATCTAATAATTATTGTACCTAATGATAATAACTTGATTACGGCAATGCTATTAATACAAATAACAATAAATAATGAATGTTTTATATTATGCCAATATAGAAATATGTTATTAATGTATCTATATAATATGGTAGGTAAACTATAAAAATGCATTTTTGTTTGTATACTCATCTAATAAAGGAAATAAAAAGATTATACAATGCGGTGTTTGTTTTTAAATTTGTAGAATTATGATTTAAAAATTTGTATATTATTATATTATAATATATTATTCAGAATATAGTTCAGTGTTTTAAATTTCATTTATTTATTCGAATGAATTTAATATCGGTAGGATAATAATAAGTGCTATCATCATAATATACTGATTATTTATATCGATATTGGTATAGATAATAAAATACTCAAAATCTCTTTTGTCGATTAAAAAACTTTAAATAGGTACGTATTTTTTCAAGAGCCTTTTAAATAACCATATTGTATTACAAAATGTGATATTGGAATTAGTTCACGCAATAAACAATAGAAAGGCGTAACTGCGTAACAGGTATGTTACAAATTAAAATATGTATTTTGTTTATAATTAAAATTCACTGTAAGTAAAATTTTTTAGCTATCGTATCAATAAATTCATAAATTAACAAATTTTAAATATATTTAATTAATTTAAAAGCAATTTCTATTGAAATTATATTATATTCATATCTTCGATAATGTAATATATACATTAAAATATATACAGTGTGTTCAAGATAAGAGGTAACAGTGAATAATTCTTTTCTTACTAGATATAAAAAAAAGTTTAAATAGTTTTTTATTCAGTTCAAAATTTTCCATCGGAAACCGCAGAGGTACATATTTTTGGACTTCAAACTCAACCGGAAGTAAACATGAATTTTTTTTTTTTAATAGCAACATATCTTTTTTTTAACATTTTTGTAATCTGCAGTTTTTTCTCTATACATACATATAAAATTATCATAGGGTTACATAAGAAACTTTTCGAGAAAAATGCAAGATAATTTTATTAATTATTTAATTTATTTAGTGTGTTATGGAAACAAAACAGCCTCACGGTACAGAAAACACAACCTATCTGATAAATTCTTCAAAATTGCCAACATTTTGTTCAAGACATGATACTATAGTATCATTTTGTTTTCATAGCACACTAAATAAATCAAATAATTAATTAATTTATCTTGCATTTTTCTCGAAAATTTTCTTATGTAACCATATAATAATTTTATATGTCTGTATAGAGACAAAATTACAGATTACGAAAATGTTAAAAAAAAGACATGTTGCCGTTTGAAAAAATAAATTCATGTTTACTTCCGGTTGAATTTGAAGTACAAAACATTTACTTTCGCAGTTTCCGATGGTAAATTTTGAGTTAAATAAAAAACTATTTAAACTTTTTTTTGTATCTAGTAAGATATAAGAATTATTCGCTGTTACCTCTTATCGTGAGCACACTGTATATATATTTTTAATACTAAATGCTTTTTATGCATAATATGCTTCATAGATGGTAAATTAATCGTAGACTAATTCCAGTTAAATTTGAATTTTAAAAATTTAACAATACATGAAGCAATAGATATCTTTGCAATAATTACTAGTTTTACATTATTTTAGAATTGAGATGCTATTTGCAACTGTGATAATAGTATTAGTGGGTTTATCTACTAGTGACCCACTTTCAAGAAAGGAAATAGCTAAACCACGAGCAGATGACACGACATATCGTTTAAAAACTGATGTTATCCCCAAAGAGTATACACTTAAATTGACTCCAAATTTTGATAGTAAAACTTTTCAAGGCGATGTAAAAATATTGCTTGAAATAAACACTAATATAGATAATATAATCTTTCATCATCGAAATTTGACTATAGATGAAACTTTAATTTCTATCACCAAGTTTGACGATCCAACTGTACAAATGGATATTAAGAAAAAAGGTACCTCAGGTTCACCGTTACAAGAGTTTTATGAGATTATTACAAAGAAAAAGTTAATGAAAGGAACACAATATGTTTTACATATACCCAAATTTGAAGGATCTCTAAACGGGTTACGTGGTTTCTATTATGCCGAGTATACAGATGAACAAAACACGCTCAGGTAAACAAAAAGTTCTTAACTAAATTCCCAATAAGCAATACATAGTTTATCATTAAGTTTTTGGCGTTTTACGGTCGAAATTACGTATAATAACGTATATCGTTGAAAAAACTACACTATGAATTTGTTTATTCAACGTTATATCAACCGTATACGTTGAAAACATATTGTTACGATATATAGTTAACATCTTATTTTGTTAAGTAGCAAATATGTTGTTTTGATGTTATTCTGTTATGTTGTAATTGATATAATATTATCAAAAATAAAACAAAAATTTCTAAAACTATTTGTATATAAGAAGTAGGTACCTATACATAATATTATAATATCTACATAACAAATTATAACAAAAATTTTATTTTTAGAAAATTTGCCACTACACATTTTGAACCTACTGGTGCTAGACAAGCATTTCCATGTTTTGACGAACCAAAATTTAAAGCTCAATTTAGAATTCATATTATTCGACCAGCTAGTTATAATTCCGTATCTAACATGAAGCTTAAGAACACAAGGTTTGTAAAAATTAAATACATTGATGTAGCATGATGTCCACACAACATATTATTAGTATCTATAATATTAATACAAATTCAAAAGAATCTTAAACTGAAATTTTATACTCAAAATTTGAACTTCGAACTAAATCAATATGTTATTTTAGCGTATCGATGATTAAAATATAATTATATAATAATGAGAAACAGATAGTAGGTTCATAAAACATGCAACCCACCAATACAAACTTGCTTGACATCATTATTTTCTCAAAATTTGTATTTTAAGTAATAAAAATGAATAAAAATTAAAAGACTGAAAATGAAACTTTCTAATATAAGGTAGGTAAATTTGGATGTTATTTAAGATACATCATACTGTTTACCCTCGACATGAACAAAAAGAGCAGAACTTCGAAGAATTTCGAGATTTGTTAATTTTTTGGAAATAAACAATAAATACACACATTTTAATTAAATATAATTACTGTAATTGAACTATTTTTGCTTTAATTTTAGCAAATTAATTTCTTTATATACATTTTCGATGTCTAACAAAGTTAGTAATAAACTAGATGCACATGCCAACATTTTTCTTTACATTATTTTGATAATAACAAAACGGCTATTTTCAAAATAGATTTAAAGTCGGAAACACAAATTTGCTAGTATTTTTCATCTTTGTATTTTTTTGATTGATCAAAATTGATTTGATTTGTGAGTATAAACATTTTTAATTATTTGTAATAATTAATAATAATTATTATTATTAATTATAATATAATAAGAGTAATTATTTATAATTAATAATTTTGATCGCTCCAAATTAGACTAAAATTGGATTTTTTTGATTTTAAAACTTAAAAAAACATTTAAACTTTTGATATTTTGAAAAGTGGATAAATTGAAGTTTGAGAAGATTTTAATTTGGAAATATTAATTGGAATTTGTTTGATTGGAAAAATTATAATATTAGAATTTGAAGAAGTCGTAATCATGATGAAACAATATATTTGGTCAAATACTAAATTATTTGCTTCAAAAATAATTTGCAGTAGCCCAATACTACTAAACTTTTTATTGTAGCAGAAAAATTAATTTTCTGCGAATATATTAATTGAAATATTTGCAATGACCAAATCTATGGTAGAGAACAAAACATTTTTCCAACTCAAAGATGAATAATAATACTTTCTTTATTATTTTAAACCAAATGCAAAATTTTAATTATAACTTTTGTTATTTAGATATTTAGATGCAGCAAAAAAAGATGTAGAAGATGAATTTGAATTAAGTGTGCCAATGTCAACATATTTAGTTGCATTTATAGTATCTGAGATGAAGTTAACGGATGAGATAGAAAATAATATAATTCGTACACTTGCACCACCAGCACATATAAGTCAGGGTCATGCTGCCTATTCAGTTGATACAGGAAATAAGATTATTAAATCTCTTGAAAAATTTGTTAATGTTAAGTATTCTTTGGATAAAATGTACCAAGCATCAATACCAAACAATTATTTCACTCCTGGTGCAATGGAAAACTGGGGTCTTGTTACCTATAGGTAAGTTATCATGATGTTTGTAAATTTTAAATTAGTACACGTCATAGATACAAAGACGACATTATTATCATCACCTCATCTGTGATCACCACTACATAAAAATTAATTTCCAGTTTATCACATATAAATACGATTATCTAGTAAGCTTTATTTTTATAATTTTGTTTATGTTAATCAGTTTTATCGGAAAACATAGTCAAAGCGATACTTTCCGAACCTCCTCTCGGGTGAGAAAGCGAAGCATTCTCTAACAAATCGACCAGTAATGAAAAATCGACTTGTAATGGTTTTCATTACTGGTCGCTTATGTCACTTCAGCATGTCAAATCATTTTTATTATAAAATGCTATTAAAAAAATTTGACCGACGTGAGGATCGAACTTACGATTTCCAAGCAATATTACGCCATACTGACTTGACCTAATTACATTGTTTTAATTCGTCTTATTTGTTACCAATATAATTTTTTACCGAATGCATGGCCGACCGAATGCGTGGTCAACCGAATGCGAGGCCAACCGAATGCGTGGCCAACTCTCACTGCCACGTATAAATTTGCCAAAAATCGTTGAAAGTTAAATATTTACACATAATACAATTTTCTATTATTTTCGTAAACTTAATGTAATGCCTAATGCACTTCGTGCGGCAAAGAAGGGTTGTATAAAAAAAATTATCAAATAATTAAAGGAAAACAACTGTACAAGACTGGTCATCCATCCATGCACCAAATGCTTAGCATACCCGACTTTTCAGATCGGACGGAATCGGGTTACTCCCACTAAGCTATGGGCGTTGTCTTAACATTTAATCTTTTATATGGTATTTAATGTTGTGATATACGATATTTTATATTTTTTGTTTAATTGCTAATATTTTTGTTTTCCGATAAAATAGTATACTCACCTCTACTCGAAAAATGATTCGTTACTGGGCTTGCAGCTTTAAAAAGCTCGCTATCGCTCGCTTTTCAATTTAGCTGCGCGCCCAGTAACGGATCATTTTCGAGGCTCGGCCAGTAATCTACTATTAACAGCATTCTTCTTCTAATGGCAGTTCAATATGTAGTTGCATGGTATTTAGAATTTACAAACACGATATTATTATTACACCTACTATACGAGTATTATATACACGGATTATTTTTGGAATCAGTGTTAAAATTGGAAACTTTGCATTTTATAATTTTAGAAATAACCTGTTACTAGTGACCGAAGAAACTACAACTGCGATGATGCAACAAATAGACACAATAATAGCTCATGAATTTGCTCATCAGTGGTTTGGAAATTTGGCTACTCAAGAATGGTGGAAGTACCTTTGGCTTAGTGAAGGCTTTGCAACTTATTTTCAGTATAAAATAACTAATAATGTAAGTGTTTGGTAATTTTTTGTAATTATTATTGTAGTAGAACATTTAATTTATTTATTTATGAACAATTAATTAATCTGAATAAATTAAAACTTAGCTGAGTAAGAATGCTATTTAAGGTTAAACCCGAATGGAAACTTATGGAACAGTTTATTGTTAGAGTAACTCAGTTAGCTTTTGGACCAGACAGTTTAAATACCACCAGAAGTATGAATCATGATGCCGGGTCTCCTCAAGAAGTATCTGCATTATTTGACAGAATTGCATATGAAAAATGTAAGTGAATAATACACATATAAGTAATAAAAAAATTGGCGACGATTATTGCTTTAAAGCTTAAAGCTCAATATTAATTTCTATTTTATTATTTGAATTAACTTGTTATATTGAAGTTTTTAATATTATTAATTCTCACAAGTTAAGATTTATAATATTTAATATAGGTAGTACATATAGTTGAAACTTACCAGAATAGCAAAACTCCATATTTTTGCAAATTTTGCCCAACATTGATATAAGTTTCTGGGTGTCGAAAAAATAAAATGTTTGTTAATACTAGTATAAGCATTATAAGAAATTGTACAGTTCATAACAATATAAAATCTAATTTTATTATACCTATCCATCTAGTTATTACATTTTGTCAAATTATTTTTAAGTAGGTATTACTTATTTTGATAACACATTATATTACTATTTTTGTTTGTACAGCTGGTGCCGTAATTCGTATGATTGAAGCAATTATGACAGAGGATATATTCAAGATTGGACTTAACGATTATCTTACTAAAAGGTTAGTTATGTTATATTTTATTGCTAGATATTGAGTAATAATAAGCATGCAGTCGGCTTACACTGGCTGACTAGGAAGTTAGGGACAGTGGTTAAAATCCTGATCGTTTCGAACACACTGCTGTGATCTAAAGCACAAAATCGATTTATGGGTTTATGACAAAAGCAACAGAAAACTATTTCATTAATAATTGTATTTCGTAGTTAGTCATCTTGTTTTCAGTCAATTTTTGATCCAATACGCACACTGTACAGTATAAAAAAACTCTCACAGTCAGTATGTGGTATTGGTATATCTAAATGAGTTACATAACTAAAAATCCGATTTTATTTAGCATCATTGATTATTTTTTCAAGTATTGCATTGGTAAAAGAAGTCAATAAATTTGAAAAATAAAATTACCTAAATTGGTACAGCCAATACCTAACGATTTATTTCTAATTTGGAAAATAGAATCTTCCTTCTTCAAATACCATACACAATGCAGTGCGTAGATGATCACTTGGCTGAAGCCAATGTGACGTATAAGGGAATTTAATTAATGAGGTGGTTTGCCGTTGCCTTCTCCATAGCCCACAGATATATTTTGGACTTTAGATCACAGCAGTGCATTCGAAGCCACCAGCGGTTACCCGCTTCTCAGTCGGCCGGTAAAGGTTTTACGCCACACTGCTGATGCTGGTCTGGAAAATAGAATAGATAGATAAATATATTCAATATATTTAACAGAATCTAATTAATGAAATCTTTTAGAGAATATAATTGGGCAGAACCTAAGATGCTTTATGAAAGCCTTGACATTGCTTTAAACAAATCTTCTGTAACTCTACCTAAAGGATTTACAATAGAAAGTATTATGAACACATGGGATTCACAGAAAGGATATCCTTTGGTAACTGCTACGAGGAATTATGATGGCAACGAAAAAATGGTTGAATTAGTTCAGGTATTTGTTGTATATTAACAATTATATTAAATTTAATTAAAAAATTGAAAATATTAGAATAGATTTATGCACAAACCAGTAGAAAATCAAACTTGGGCCGTACCTATCAATTATGCTACACAGGGACATGCAAATTTTAAAAATATTAGAGCTACCGAATGGTTAACTAATCAAGAGAAAAGCATTGAAATCGAGGAATTGAAAGGATCGGATTGGATTATATTAAACAAACAAGAAGCATGTAAGTAAAATTATAACAATAGTTGCAAATCTTAATACTTTACTAACAATATTAAAATATTACCATTATATTAATAGACTATTATCGAGTAAATTACGATGACCAAAACTGGAATTTAATAACTGACGGTTTAATGGAAAATCACACCAAAATAAATGTTATAAACAGAGCTCAACTTATTGATGATTCATTTAACATTGCAAAATTTGAAATTTTAAATTATTCTGTACCACTTAGCTTAAGTTTATACTTGAAAAATGAAAAGGAGTATATTCCTTTTGTTTCTTTTTTCAACGCAATAACTTTTTTGAATGACAAGATTTCTGGTACTTCATCAGAAAAAAATTTTCAGGTGAAAAGAAGTTTTATAAATTTTTTAATAATCTCTTTTATTATGTAATACATTTGTTTTTAATTTTATTTATTTAGGAATATATATTGAGTGCCTTAACGGGAATTTATGAACACTTAGGATTTAATGTAAAAAATGAGGATTCTCACACAGATAAACTAAATCGTGTATTGGTTATCAATTACTTATGTCATTTCAACCATTCCGAATGCAGGAGTAAAGCTATGTTTGCATTCAAAACATCGCAAACTGGAAGTACACTTCCATTAGATTTAGAAAGTACAATATTATGTGGTGCGATGAGAACCGCAACTTCAGAGGATTGGAATTATTTATATAATAAGTATTTGAAAAATCGAGAAAACACGAAAACAAAACAATCCAATTTTCAAACGTATGCAGTATCTGCTTTGGGTTGCAGCGAAGATAGTTCTATTTTAAAAAAGTATGCATTCATAGATTATTTCAAAATAAAAACTTCAATTAAACTACAATGTTTTTCTAGTTTCTTGGATTTAACTATGCCAGCTTATAGAAATGGAATAAGCTTCAGTCAAGGAATATCTTCAACAATTAAAGGTGGATCTATCGGAGTGCAGACAGCATTTGATTATGTCTCAGAATATTTTTTACATTTATTATCTCTGTCAGTATTTTTTGATATTATAAAGTAACCGTCAGTTTATTTTAAAATTTTAGGTATGGCAATAATACTATGTCTGTGGTGATTAGAGATATTGGTTCAAAATTAACAACAGAACAACAACTTTTTAATGTAATGCGATCATATAAAGCTAGTGTGTTTTATATTAATATAATTCTCTAATTTCAGCTTGAAGCTCTAGCCGCAAAATATAACTTACCGTCTGTATTTGATCAAGGTATATTAAAAGCAAAAGAAAATGTTGACTGGAATAAAAATAATTTAGATCAAATTACCACATGGCTAGAAGTAAATAAATATGGTAGTGGGTCAGAGGCACTTTTACCTCAAAGTATGTTCCTATTCATAATATTATATACTGTAGTGATTAAAATATTTTGATTAATTTAAAGTATTATAAAATTAAATATTTTTAATAATTACAAATTTTTAAATGTTATTATTTTTATTTAATACAATTGTTCCTAAAGTATTGGTTTCCAAAGTACTTTTGGGAACTATTCCATTCCCATCCATTGCTAAACAGGATTGTTCAACTTTGAACTTAGATCGCTTTCTTATAGAGAAAGATTTCAGCATTTGGACCCACGGCTGCTGAAATCGGATGCTGAAATTGAGGAATGGTTGATGGTGATAATCATCAACCAAGAAATTTAGAACCGCAGAAAAAATCACCAACTTCCCTGGAAATTATTAATTTCAAGTCACATATTTTATAAAGTATTTTTATTCTTATATACTATGAATTAAATCACTTTTCAAATTTTGACCAACTTAAGACTATCCAGTTCGAATACTTAATTGAATTCATAAGTTTATTAAATATTATATGTATTTTAATAATTAATATGATATGCAATTTTTAAATTAAAAACTAAGGCAATAAATTCTTAATGAAATTCAAATTTATTTATTTAAAGCCAGTAATTTAAAATTTATTATTATTAATGTTATGTATTTTTAGTTATCATTTAATTATCCAAAATAATATACAGATAAATATTTTTTATTCGAATAAAAAACCGATTAAGATGTTTGCATATGAACTTTGACAAATCCATATCTATTTCTATTAGTAAGTAGTAAATTACAATTACTACATTAACATTCAAGTATAATATAATTTAAAAATATTACAAGTGTTTATAGTATCGTCAGTGTTACTTATTTTCCAAAAATTAGGTAAGAAAGTTAAACAATTAATTGTTGCGTTAAATAAACTATTTAACTGTCTGCTTATATGACTTTAATATATATTTACAATAAGTAAACTTTACTTTAGGCTTAATTAGTAAACTTAGTTTAAATAATAACGAAATTGTTAGCTATACTAAACTTATTAAGTTAAATCTAACTTTTAAACAATATTTAGTATTGTTTTGTTATTTATATATAAAAATTTACTATCGAAAAGTCTCTTAAGACAATCTGTACAATTTTTTATGTATACAATATACAATATAATGTATATTGTTGGAATTCCCGATAAAACCTTTAACATTTGTAAAGAATATCAGATACCTAATTAATAATATCTATTGGCTAATTTTAAACTATTCGAAGAAGTTTAACTGATCATAATATTATATCTAGTGACTATCGCAATCAAACAGGTCAAGCAAAAAATGGGGCAATATCTACATGAATTGTCTATTATTTTCATTGATATTCAATTTAAAATATTTAAATTGAGAGCGGTTAGCAGTTACTTTCCTAATTGTTTCTCTCATGCATTTTTAACACATTGTTGAGATTTACTTTATTTTATTTAATTACAGTCTAAAATGAAGATCTTCTAAATCAAAAATGTAAATGGCATCAGTCGAGTGATCTATCTTTTAGATTGACACTTCTTTCACTAACCCATCTAAAACTTTTCTTGGCACTAAGCAGTGGCATCGGCTTTCTGTTTAAAATATAAATGTAATTTGTATTTATATTGATTTATTTTAAATCTGAAGTTGTTGGAAGAGCTGTTGTTTATTTATTTAATACATACTAAATTATTTATTCCATTGCAATATTTACTCAAAATTATACATAGGTACAGGGTGCTGAATGAGTTAGTCAACCATTAAAAATTAACATGTAAAAACTTATTTATGCAAATTCCTACCTCCCTAATTATTTTAGAAAAAAATGAAAGACACAAAAATAATGCAGAAATGTAAACTAGATTTCATCTAATGAATGCTCTTATCATTCGTAGTTTATATTTTGCACTATTTTTATGTCTTTCATTGTTTTTCTATAGGGAAGCAAGAATTTGCATAAATAAGTTTTTACATGTTAATTTCCTATGTTAAGAAATTACTTGAATTTCTGTATTACCCAGAATAATACACACGTCATAGTTTTACTGTGAAATTGAGATAATATAAATAATTTTAATAGCATCATTTTTTTATGTACACTATTAGAACTAATATATCTCTAAAAAATGCAATAGAATCCATATTATGTTATATTGTACAACATACAATAATAAATTACATTAGCATTAAATTTTTTTTTTGAGATCTCGCAATGGCAAATGGAAAACTGCTTTAGAGTAACTGTGATTTTAATATTGCGAATCTAATCAAAAATTGAGTACTTACCTTTTTTATTGAACATAAGAAAAAATGAAAAAATATATTTATTTCAAGATATAAAAATGTGTATCAGCGTTATATAATGTAAATATAATGTAGGTATACATATTATCCTTGTTGTGTTCTAAATTGGAGTAATGATAAGGTTGTAACAAGGGGATGGGGCGCCTACGGCAAGTGTCTAACTTGTGCCTTCTCATAAAAAGATCCAAAACATGTGACTTGAATAATTGTCACCATATTTGTTATGTAGTTAGGATTACAATAATTACTTATGTATTTCTACATTTCTTATATTTTACATTTTTACATTCCAATTCGCACATATTGCATTTATAGTAGTTTCTTTCACTTGCACCATATTACCAAGAATTTTTAAGTTAACTTTTAATAGTTAAAATAATTAATTATTTAAAATAATTTTTGTGTTTATTTTCACGATTTTTTTTATTTTTAATCCATCTAATGTCATTTAACTGTTTATATTATTTCTCGCAGTGACTGACTTAATTTGCAATATAAAATTCCATAATATTTAATTTTGAGTTACATTATCGAGGAAACCGGTCTTTTCTACTAGTTTTCTCTAAATGTTGCCAAGTCGTCAACTAAATGCATTTTATAATATTTAAACTGTTTCTTCATTTCTTCTGGAAGTTTGTTGAAACACATGCAGCTGTGTGAAGTGTTTAAGCTTGACCTGAAATAAGTAGTAGATAATTGAGATACAACTATACTGTATGTATAAGCAATAAACTGAATATATTAAGTATGTGGTATTCAGATACTAGATGTTGCGACAGTTTCTAAAATTGTAACACAATCATCAGTATTTTAGTAGTTCATCAATGTGTTGTTCGATTGTCAGTTGGCTAACTAGAATCTATCTCAAATATCTAGCACTTATCACTTATTTCAGGTCAGTATTGTGTAAATATATTATACGTTAATATAATAAGTTTGTTTTGAGTGATTTACATTTATCAAAATACCCAATAGAAAACCGAAATCATTGCCACAATTGTTCTCTTTTGTCCAATCTAGAATCTACTATATTAGAATAATACGTTATCGTTACAACATGATTTCGGAATAAGTAAGTTGTAACATTACTTTGTCAGACGGCATTCCGGTCGCCATAACCTTTTAGCGAGTGAACGATGTGGAGCTGTTTCGGTACTGGAATTTTTTTAAATATTATTAATGAATAAATGAACCGATGATTCCCTTTTCCACCGATGGTGCAGAATCGTTCTAATTCCACATTATTGACATTCCGTAACAATCGCTTCGCTTTAATTTTTTAAGGGTTTTAATTTATGTTATTTAATTTAAAATATACATATATAATTTACTTAAAGCTTTCATAATAAAAATTAATGTTATTATTAAACGTATGTTGGTTCTAATAAATGCAGTGCCTGTTCGGACAGGACAATCAGTTGACCCCCCTTTCTAGCGGAGAAATAAATAATTGATAGGAAAAATATTATACAAGGAGAGAACATTTCATTTCGTGTTTAAAGAAACATAAAATATTTTTTTGGCAATTTTCGCTCATCTCTTCCTTTCCATCGCTACCTCATTCCATCTCATAATGTTCATAGTGAGTAGATCGTCTTTCAGTTCTCGTTTCCTTTGCGTACGTGGATTGCCTCTTCTTTTTCTGCCCATTTCTGGGTTCTAAGCTTTTTTGGTATTCTTTTTTTGTTTATCCTGTTGGATAAACTAACGCGTATGAGCCTTTTCATAGCATGTTTAATTCGCAGTTTTATACTACCCACCCCCAATTACATACGATTTTGGAGCAATTGAAAAAATTATAAAGACAGAAACGTGAATCAAACTTAAATAGCATTCACATAACTAAACAGAGTACTTAATTGTGATAATGCAAGGAATAGTGAACGGTTGGAATATTTACTTCAATTATTACGTTCTACCAAAAAGATTAGCAGATTTAACTTTGTACAGAGTATATTTAGCAGCTTCTGCGAAATAAATACGGATAAATATAAATCTTAACTGAAATAAAGGAGGGTAACATCATCAACTTCTACTTTTAATAAAAAGAATAATAAAGGAAACAAAATTTGAATTTTGTTAGAAAATATTGTTGTTTTTAAATGTTTCGAAAAATTCATTTATTGCAGTTTGAATTGAATTATAATATTATGCGATAAGTACCATAAGCGGCTTTGTGAGTTTTAATCCAGAAATTTTATAAGTTAGCATCGGTGGAACTTACATGTTGAACACCACTGACCATCGGTGGACGTTTCCACCTCAACAAACATACTTAACGTAATATTTAATAAAATTTTTAAATAAATATAATATACAAACAAACAAATAAATAAGTAAATTACTAAATTGCATTTTAAGTTTTCATTTAACTGTTAAAAAATTAATTTTTTTTTAGTTATAAGAAACAATAATGAAGTACACGGTGTTCGTATTTTTAATATGTACGACAATAATTACAATGAAAGAAGTGGATGGAGAAATGGATAGTACATATGTGTTACCAGATAGTGTAAAACCAATACGATACAATTTAACGCTAGAACCAACCTTTAATATACTAAATGATTACTACGCTTATTTCAATGGCAGCGTTGCAATAGACATTGCAGTTTCCGAAAATACCGCTTGCATTAAATTGAATTCTAAGAGCATACATATAGATACGGATTCTGTTCAAGTTGTGGATTCAAATCAATCTCTAATAAAAGTAGTCGATTCTCTGTTTGATGAAGTTAGAGAATTTTTTATTATAAATTTGGAAGTAGAATTGATTCAGAATGCAACGTATAAATTAATAATCTCCAATTTCTCAGGAACCTTACGTCAAGATAACGTTGGATTTTATCTAGGAAAATATTTAAGAAAATCACAAGATGGATTATACGAACAGTAAGTTAGCTCTGTTATAATAATTCAAAATATTAAAGTAATTTTAGAATTTTTCTTGAGCTCACTTTTATATTAAATAATAAAACACTTTCCTCAAACTACATTAACGTCATCTTCAGCACATAACGCAAATTAATAATGAACAAACGTTACACGTAAATCATTAAATGAAATTCAGACAATAAAAAATTACAATTACAAATCAAAATTGAGAACGAACGTTATATTATGCTGAAGATGACGTAAAGTCGAAATCGGTAAATTAATTAAAATGTAGCTTGCGGGAAGTGTTTTATTATTTCAATAATTTATAGCAAATTTTATTTATTAAAGTTCCCTCGAGATCTTTATTCCGCAATAAACTTGAATATTATTTTGTTTTTTTTTTCAGAAAATACTTTGCTGTATCCGATTTCGAACCTTCTGATGCTCGAAAAGCATTTCCTTGTTTTGATGCACCTAATATGAAAGCAACATTTATTATAAATATTATACGTAGTGATAACTACATTTCACTATCTAACGAACAACTTAAACACACCGAGTAAGATAATTTTCTACTATTAATTAATAATGTAAATAATTATTTATTGCATGACCTTTCAGAAATTTAGGTAACAATCGTTTTCGAGACACATTTCAAGAAACTGCGATTATGCCCACTTATGTAGTTGCATTTATTGTTGTTGATTTTGAGCATACTGCACAAGTAGAACGACATCGAGTTTTTGCCAAAGCAGAAGCTATAGATAGTGGAAAATTAGATTACGCCCTAGCGGAAGGTGTTGTTTTATTGAAACTCATGGAAGAATTTACAGGCGTAAAATATGCTCTTTCCAAAATGGATCAAGTTGCTATTCCAGAAAAATACTTTCAAGAGGAGGCTATGGAAAATTGGGGATTAGTCACTTTTAGGTATATTGGATAAAAACAGATTACATGTAAATTTATAAATAAATTTAGATAACAAAATGAACTATTTTAGTGAAGATCATTTATTTATATCCAATGAAACGTCAAAAACAGAAGATTTTGAACGCTGTACAACATACATAGCTCACGAATTTAGTCACCAGTGGTTTGGAAATTTAGTTACTTTTCAAGAATGGCAGTATATTTGGCTAAGTGAAGGATTTGCTGCATTTTTTCAATATTATCTAGCATCTTTGGTAACTTTTTTGCTTGTAATTAAATAAATTAGCGCGTTCTAGATGAATTAAAAATATTTTTCTATTCCAATTATTTACTTAATCTCTTTAGGCTAAACCTTCTTGGCGATTAATGGATCAATATGTTGTCACCATTTTACATAATGTTTTAATTCGAGATACAACTGATACCGAACCTATGAATTATCCACCGAAAAGTATAGGAAAAATTCCGAATGTATGGATTTGCTATTTAAAAGGTATATTTAAAATGTTTTCAGTTTTATGCACTTAAAATAGTTAATATATTTTCAGTGTTTTAAACGAATCTACTTCGTGTTTGTATTTTATTCTATGTTTCTTATTTTCAATTGTAATTACAATTTCTCAACTCTTTTCTTTCGATACTTCATTAGAACCTTCTGCTTTAAATTGAAACTTTTCAGTTTACAACATTTTAGATATCTATTTATAAATTTTAATAATAATTAAACTAGAAATAATAGATAAATTCGTTGTTATTATAGTATATATAAATCATTTTAAAAATACTTATTAATTATTGTGAAAATTTATTCTCATCAATTTTTATTTCAGCAAGTGCGATAATTCGGATGCATCAACACATTTTAACACCACCAATATTTCAAAAAGGATTGCATATTTATCTTGAAAGAAAGTGAGAAAATTTGGAGAAATACTGTCAACATACTATTAATCCATAATTCATATACATATTTCAGTAAATTTAAAGCTGTTACTCCATCAGATCTCTATCAAGCTTATCAAGACGCAATTGACGAAAATAATGCAAACGAGCTTGTAGGAAATTATAATGTTTCTACAATATTGAGCTCATGGGACTCCAATGCTGGTTTTCCTAGTATAACTGTAACTAGAAACTATGAAACAGGGACTATTACTATCAGCCAGGTATTTTAACTACTACTCCGTAATTACTTCTTCAAACTAATATTTTAGACTAGGCACTTTGAAAATATGAAAGTAAATGATACAAGCACTTGGTATGTCCCCATAAATTATGTTTATCAATCAGATAAGAACTATAATTTTTCGGACACTTCTGCGAGTTTGTGGCTAATCAATGAGAATATTACTTTGCAACATCAAATTGATGATGGATGGCTTCTGGTTAATAAACAACAAACTGGTAATTGTTTATTAAATTAGTATAATATTAACACTTGTAGAATAATATAAAAGCTTAACCTAATTGCAAATAATATAATATAACAAGATAGATATTCAAATTATAATAATATTTTTTCAGAATCTCAAAATTCTCAAAAAAGCGTGTCTAAAATTTATAAGGCATATGCTGTTAATAAATTTAATTTAGTTTGTTATAATTATTTAGTTTTATACTATAAAAAACAAAATCCAAATCGTAGGTTTAAAATCAAATTAGAAAACCGAAATGAAAAATTTTATAATGCATAAAAAATAAAAAATATATATCTAAATTGCTTTATATGAAGTATTAATTTGCGTTTTAGGTAGGTCACTAAAACTAATAATACTTTTTAAAACGATATAGTTTAATCTTTTTACGTTAAATATTCATATACATATGAGGTACATTATTATTATATTTCCTATATACTATATTATTATGTATGTATAATTTTCCAATTTAATCGTTAGATTAATTTGAATATACAAAAGAGAAAGTACTAATTTAATACTGATATATATATATATATATATTACTATGATCTTTCCTATAAAATTTGGGTTGTTTTTGAATTTTATTATCCAGAAATCAATTTTAATTTTACTTCAATGTAACAAATACAGGATAGCAATGATTGTATCAGCACAGCTATATATTTATAATATATATTTAGTTTAATTGTTTATTTTATAATTAATATTTTAATTTGCCTACAACTTATCGTAGTAGAGTAATTTCATTTGTCATTTATTTTTAAATGCTTTACTTTTGTTCCTCTCCAAAGTTTTATTACTTCTACAAACTTATATTGAATTGAAGAAAATTAAGTTAAAATTATCGAATTTATTCTAAATGTATTCTAAAACACTATATCAAATTTTCTTACTTATTTAAATTACTTAATTAGTTATTCATAATTTTTCATTAAAGGTTATTATCGAGTAAACTACGACTTGAAGAATTGGGACCGATTAGCTTCATATCTTAACACCGAAGATTATGAAAAAATACATCTTCTTAATAGAGCCCAATTGATAAACGAAGCATTTCATTTTGCCGAACATGGCATAATTTCATATGACATTCCTTTCAATATAAGTAAATACTTGGCAAGAGAAAAGGATTACATCCCTGTTTACGCTTTTGTAAACAACCTGTACAACTTACAATCATTACTAAAATCTTCTAAAGTATATGATATTTTTCAGGTAAGAATTTTTTACCATGTTTAGTAGGGTTGCGTGGAAATAACTCAGAAATATTTTTTTTCCTCCTGATTTCATGGACCAAAGCGGTTTTTTTCCACCCAGAGGAAGTAAATAATTTTCTTTTTCGGCAAGAGAGTCATTTTCTCTTCAAATAGTATGTTAGTTTCAGAAGCATACGTCAAGGAGAAAACGACCCACTTTTCTCCCTCAATAAATAATATACTTTGTTTGCTTTTACTTTAGTATCAGAATGAGCAACCCGTAGTTTTTTACAACAAAAAATTCGAATCGAAACAGAGTTAACTTTGTAAAGAATAAGTAAAACTAAACTTAGTTATGTGTAAATTTAAATTTTATAATGCAACTTGAGTGGAAAAATTAAAAATTAAATTATTCTAAATTCCGAATCCAAATTGCGGGACAAAACAATTGCGATCTGTTGGATGGCAAAATACCCAAACATTTTGGGCTTCTTCAAAAGTTGCGATAAAATAAAATCATTCTCATTCAAAATATTAAATTTCCAAAACTTGAACACCCAATCATCAATGAAAGATTTTGAAATACCACAATATATCTTAGTAAATGGTTTTTAGAAACTGATAAGAAAAAACTGAAAGAAAAAGAAACTTATTTAAAGCCAATGCTGATATTTTCCACTTCTCTTTATCTCTGCATTCTCTCTATTTATTTTTTTATATTTTGTTCACAAAACGAAACAACATCTAGTTCAAGATAGCTAAGATATAATTTTAATAAGAATAATCATACCTACTCCGTTCCCAACATATAATTAAATTAAATTTGTTGTAGACATTTGTATTAAACTCATTGGAAACTGGCTACAATAATATTGGATTTGAAGAAAGAGAACAAGATACACATATAGATAAACTTCACAGAACAAAAATTTTACCATGGCTTTGCAAATATGGTCATTCTGACCTCTCAAGTAAATCTTTAGAATTGATTAAAAATTGGAGAAAAACTGGTAGACCAACATTACCTCTTAATTTAGAAAATGAACTTCTTTGCTGCGCAATGAAACATGCGCCATTGGAAGATTGGGAATTTGTTTATAGCATTGCGCAAAAATTCGATAGTAAAAAGAAGCAGGTATATTATTACGCTCTACAGTGCAGTGACAATGAAGATGTTTTACGCAGGTATTTAATAATAAGCCCTAAAACTACTACCTATGTAGTTTCAATTAATTACA
Source organism: Cantharis nigra (assembly GCA_958510845.1). Taxonomy (NCBI): domain Eukaryota; kingdom Metazoa; phylum Arthropoda; class Insecta; order Coleoptera; family Cantharidae; genus Cantharis; species Cantharis nigra. Next base: position 28,667,766 of record OY294030.1, on the reverse strand, counting down.
CTAAATTAGGAACCAATATTTTATTACAAAATGCAAATTTATAAATTGACAAACCTAGTAAAATAGTAAAATATATATATAGTCTCATAATAATCTTTCAATAATAGATTATTACCAAAGAGTTGACATATCCAAATTTAGTGTAAGTACACAAGAATTAATACTTAAAGTACTATATTTTTGGGAATTTCTGAAAATTCTTGGAGTGAATATACACAAGAATAGGGTTGGGACATGATGTGGAAAATCAGTGTAAAACCACTTTTAATACAGAGATTACTCACTAAAACCATCAATTTTTCGTTAAAAATAAATTTGAAAATCGAAAAATGCTCGGGCCGCTCGAAATGGCTACAGTATCCTGACGTCACAATAATAGTGGAATCTAACCCAATCATGACGTAGAACTAAGTGAATTATAAATCAAAATTTTCGTGTTGACCTATTGGACCTAAAAATTCAAAGTTTAGGACACTTGCCATTGTGAAGGTCAAAAGTTATAAATAAGCCAAATACGAAAAATAAAATTAGTTTTATTTAACCAATTGGAGAAACTTTTGAAATCGTTCCATACTTGAAAATTGTTATAGGTACCAAGATGATTTTAACACTATTATTTAGCTTGAAATGCCTACTTTCCAACGATATATAAAAATATGTATTAATTAAATTCTAATTAACTCTAATTTAATATTATACGAGCAGTGAGTTTGTTTGAAATTTTTTCATTCAAAATGGAAAGTTTTTCTTTAATAGCATTCTTGTAACACTAAAATTTAAAAATTCGTGCACGTGACAAAAAGCGGAATTTTATGGAGAATATTTTATACGCTTACACTATACACTTATTTTTATAAATAAATACAGGAGAACAATAAAACAATAAAATTTTGCAACAACGGCGGCCACAACGCGTGCTCGCTCTTACTGTAGCTGTTGGAAAAACAGGTCCACTAGTATCCTGACGTCCAAGGTCACGGAAGCGTTTTAAAACTCGGAGTTTTCAAAACGCTGTAGAGTTCTCAAAAATGGTTTTAGAAACGTTAGAAAAAAAATTTAATAACTAAGTCGTATACGTAGATTCCAAATATGCAGCAAAAAAATCTCATGTCCCAACCCTATTCTTAATCGGATTACCTATAGTTCATTATCTTTTGTTCGATGTTTCTAAGTTGTAAATAAATAGGTAATTTGCGATTTTTGCTGGGTATTCACAGAAAATATTGACTATCAATTTGACTGAAGCTAGTACTAAATTGATCTATCAGTAAATTGTAAATATAAACTTAAAGATTGATTTGTTTCAGAATTTTCGACATGTATTTGGCTCCTAATTTTAATAATCACTCGTTTATATATACTAGGGGAATATATTTATCATTTTTCCGATTTATTGATAATCAAGTTGGTGGACTGAAAATAGCAATGGATTACATAAGCAATTCGAATATCACTGTGTAAGTATACAAATTCATTATTTAACATACTAATGCCCGTATTCACAAACGTTCCTAAAAGATTTAACGAGCCGTTTAATTTTGCAAACCAATGAAAATGATCTCGTAGTACAAGAAAATAAATTTCATTGGTTTGTTTAAATAAACGGTTCATCAAAAATTTTAAGAACGTTTGTGAATACGAGCATATACCTGATATGATGAAATAATGGTTTTTCATTACATTTTTATACTTATTAAAAAATATAATAAAAAAGAAACAATTAGGTACGATACCTCGAACAAAAAATCTAAAGTGGGATCATTGAAAAATTGGTATGCGCCATAAAATAAATTCAAATCACCTTCGAAAATCTATTTCTTGGTCCCAATAAATAATTATAAACTTTCTATTAGTGATGAGAACCATCAAAATTTTTGATTATCGTTATCGATAGTTAGTAACTAAAAATTTAGTTACTACGCACCAATTCGAATAAAAACTACCGAATAAAATCAATCGAATAGAATCAATAGAATAAAAATGTCGAATGAAAACTAACGAATAAAAACTATCGAATGTAAACTATTGAATTAAAAATATCCAATAAAAAATATTAAATTATTGGAATTGTTGCTTAGGTTGTCATTTTAATTTTCGGTAAGGCAATGCCGGGTATGATTGACACATCTTTACAAAAAAATTTTTTCTTGAGCATTATCATCAATAGAAATCTGCAAACGTGGATTTAGTTAAATGAGTATGTTATACGTATAGTATATAGAATGTCAATTTCCACATTGAATTTAATTTCCATTGCTACGATATTTTTTTTATTCCGGCAAAATGTCAATGTTACCCCCCTGGGTCTGGTAACATTGACAGTCTATGTAAAAAGCATTATATATTAATGTGTGACAATAGGGATGTATTATTGACCTAAAATACGATGTAAAAAACAATTTTTATACAAAATCTTTCAATTTATTAAAAAAATTTCCAGGATTTTTCCAGTTTTCACACAAATAAAATTAGTTTTGAATACATGCATTCCCCGACAAATGGTTGGTTTCTGGGGGAATCCTTACAACGTCTTTAAGTATAATTATTGCATCATCTACATTTGGGTAAACAAAATGCTTTTTATTCAACCATACTCAAGTTATTAGAGCATGTACAGTTACATTCTATTTGATAATAAAAACACTAGGCGGTTTTTTAAAAAAATGTGTCAATGTTTGCACCCTGTCAATGTTACCCGGCGTTACCTTATTTACCGACCTTGACGGTTTTTAATAAATGTTCAAAATTTTAAATAATGATTTTTATTATTATTTTTATTTTCTTTATAAATCTTCTTATGTTACTTAGAACGGTAGTAATCCTCTCATCAAAATGGTATTCGGGCAAAACATCTAAGTTCTTTATTGGCAGTAGTACTACGCCGCCGTTTTATCCCTTTAGTGGGTATAAAATAAAGGGTATAAATTATATAAGTAGTACATTATTTATTCTTTTTATTACTTTTAAAAAAATCATAAAGTAAACTTTTGCCGCATTACTATCGTGGGAGTGTTCATGTATTTGTTTCAGAACGTCACCATTTATTGTGTGTATTCAAACTTTGCAACCGTTGTTTTTTTGATCACATCTCCAAAATCGTTTTAACCCACATTTACTGAGCCCTTCAACCTGTAATTTTTCATTTCCTTTTTGCGAAACTAATTCCATTTTTTAATTTGATTTGGTTTTAACTTAACTTAATTTCTATTCGTAATTTAATTTTGAATTTGATTTATTTACTTTATTTTACTTATATGTATTGCAGTGTCCTTTAATACAACTTAATCAAATCAAATGCAAATGTCATTAGTTGTCAAGTCAAAAATTATATGTCGTCATTTAAATGTCAAAGAAACTTATGTGATAAATTATGACAATGTCAAATTTGACGATTTACAGTTTTGAGGTTAAGTAAAACAATTGAAATGTTAGGGCAAGCCATGTGGCTAGTGACGATATAGCGACGTTACGCTACGTTGCGCGCATGTAAACGAACAAGAAAAAAACGAATCATAGGAGGAGTAACATGCAGTAAATAAAAATATGTGAATCTGAAAAATAAGTTGAATTGCCTGGAAACGGCTGAAAAAACAATTTTGAAATATTTAGTTAATCCTTGGACGAGGTCCAAGAAGGTTGATCTCTGGACACGTTCCGAGGTAGTTCAATTTTGGACAAAGGTCCAATACATTGGAACACGGACTTGAGCCCAATCAAGTTGTTTAAGTGGTGGTTTCAAAGAAACTGGAAACCATTCACGTAGTGATAAAAACTTTAATTTCGGCATAATAAAACAAATTCAATTTAAGAAGCAAAGGTGCAACAATTTATTTGGAAAACTATTTGGAAAGTGGCTTGGAAATTTACTGGAGTTAATTTGGACGTGCCTCCATTTCACGTGGTTTGAAGACAAAGGATTCCACAAATAATTTCAAGGGAGAACCGGAAGAACGAGTTACTGCTGTTTAGGTTTGCATAAACTGATTTTTAAAGTGCTGTTGCTGATTATTACGGATTATTTCGGATTTTGCGGAAAATTATTAGATACGGGACAAGCGCATTGTTAGGCGGAATTTTAGGATCATAATCTTTGTAATTCATTTGTTTAATTTAACTGAAAAATAAATATTTAAAATTCATTTCAAAATTTAAGATTCTTTGAAAAATATTTTTGTTAAAAAAATTGATCATTATATTATTTTGTTCACCAGCTAGATGCAGAGGTTCGTTAAGTTGTGCATTCATTGCATTAAAAAGAAAGTAAGTATGGACTCTTAACAGTCCATACTGTTATATGAAACTTATGAAACTTCGTATATTTATTAAGCAAAACTACCCACAAAACATCTCAAATAGGTAAAATTAATAATAATTTTAAAAAACAATCAACTAATTTTCGGCAAAATCACAATATTATTATGTAATTGTTTTTAATAAGAAAATTATTAATAAGTAATTAGTAGTATAGTAATAAATTTATTCAGATTTTAAAACTACGCTTTTCGTGCTTTTATTTATAAAATTTATTTAGTTATTCGTCCAGGCCTTTGAGGGCGCCGGGGACAAATCCCCGAGACCTTCCCATCTTATTGGGCCTGCTTATAATCCGCTAATTCTTCAACATAATTTACGAACAGCCCCTAAAGGAAATCTCTTGTATAAGAGCACCGTAAATTTATTCTCTCTATAATTCGTAAAAAAATAATAACAGAAGTAAGACAATAGTTATAAAATTTGGCGCCTAAATGGCTCAGCGCCTAAATGGCTTGCGCCTAAATACATGGGTGCCCATTTGTCCGGTTCCGTATAGTAATTCATTCGATAGTTTTAGTATCTAAAAATGCATTCAATAGTTTAGGTAACTAAAAAGTTAGCTATCGGAAAATGTGGTAGTTCTTATTCGATAATCTCATCACTATATTTTATTCTTCGTTATGATACTTATACATCGTTAATTATAGCCGAATTTTGAAAATTTTGAAATAAATAATATAGGTACTTACATATTTGTACGTATTACATTTTTTTTATCTGATTAATTTTTATTATGTAAAATTTTAGTGCCAATAGATATTTGTATGCCATTGCTGATCAACTTCGAAGTACAGATCAACTTAATCAGGTATTGTAACAAATTTTTAAAATAAATATGGTGATTAATATCAGTTAATTGCAGTTAAATCTACAAGGTCGCGTTAGTAGTGATCTACTTAAAAAACTTGAAGATATGGTTAAAAATAACATTGAATTTGGAAAACAGAAAAAATATATTGATATTGAAAATTGGTTTACGGAATATAATAAAATTTAAAATTGTTAAGTGTTCATTACATTTTAAATTTTAAACTTAAAGACGTGTAACATGCTTAGTTGTATCAAAAATATTAATAAATCTTTTAAAAGATCATCCATGTTTATGAAGTACCGTCAAACGGGGTGAGTCCGGACAGGTTTTGGTATATTTTGAATGACTGCATCTTTTCTGTTACGTTTGTAGGTCCAAGTATTTAACCATGTTGCAATCGAAGCCTAAGCTAGAACTTGAACTAAATACTTTAGCAAAAAATTATCAAAATTAGGAGAAAACAATTTTTGTTTGCTGTCAAACACTGGGGTGAGTCGGGACAACGCTTTAAAATGCCCAGTTTGGCCCGTTTTTCCCGTGTTTGGGGAGAGTAGAGATATATTTTATGACTTAAAAAAAACATACACATCACCTTTACAAAAATGTGCTCCTTTTGGTCCAACAAACTCTATCTAATTAATAAAAAACAGGCAATTTTTTAAAAACTTTGAAAAACTCTTGTTATTATATATAAATGTAGATAATCCTCATCCACTGTTAATAAAATTTTAATAAATATTATCAGTTTGTTTGGAAATTAAATTCCTGTTAAGAGTTACCAAAAAAAAAAACTATTTATGATCATCACGAATTTGTTTGGTGAGCAAAATAGAATTTTGTCAACACTAGTTTTAGGACTCATTTGTGTATATTTTTAGTCTTGAAAATTGAGGAATAAATTCTCTGAAACGTCAACATAAGAAGTTTTAACAAAAATTTAATTTCCAAACAAACTGATATTATTTATAAAAAAAAATTGTTTTTTTTTTAATAATCAAATTTTAATTATTGACGAACACGTACGTGATAAGCACGGATAGAATACAAACATTCACTATAGAGGACATCGATGAGTAGGTTTTGAAACTTGAAATTAAAATCTACCGCTATTTATCAGCAAAACATGTTTGTCCCGACTGACCCCCTATGTCCTGACTCACCCCGTTTGACGGTATAGTAAGGCTACGGCAACACTTACGACACAAACGTCGCGACAATAATACTAAAAGTTGTATACTGTCGCGTGTCACGACCTTACCCAACCCTATTTAAATACCTATATACATTATAACAAATTATGACAACCAGGACGCGACGTTTGAGTTGCAAGCATGGCTTTGGTCTAAATCCCGTTTCACATCAATAACAATTTGTGTTGTGCTTTGTGTTTGGCACACATGCTTTTTATAATATAATAATTTCGTTACGAATAAACTACGCTATCCGTTATGATGTCGGTTTTCTAGTAACTTAAAAGAGATTTGTGTCGTACCTTAGTGCTAATGTGAACTTGATTCTGAATGCACACGTACTACGTTCACCAGCCGACTGGGAAACGGGCAACCGCGGTTCAAATCCTGGTCGCTTCAAATACACTGCTGTGATCTAATGCCCAAAATGTATCTGTTGACTATGGGGAAGGCAACAGGAAACCACCTCATTAATTAAATTCTCTAGATGGTCATCTTGGCTTCAGTCAAGTGATTGCCTACGCACTGCATAGTGTATGGCACTTGAAGAAGAAGAAAGTACTTCGTACGAATGGTTGCTGCAGAACAATACACAAAATAAATATTTACGTGGTAAAATACTTTACCGGATTTTTGTTGAATTTCCAAGTACAACATACTACAAAATAAATATTTATTAATATGGAACCAACTTTAGATGTAAAAAAACTTACTAAACTCCGACAATTTTTTTAAACACTTATTTCTTTTAAATAATATGATTATTGTTATTTTTTATATTGATTTATATTATTGTTATATTTTTAAAATAGCAGTTTGGTTAGTTTATTGATTATTTATACTATCAATCTGAGAATAACTTTTATCAGTTTGTTGCTTTGATAGATACGTTAATAAAATAGTCCTGATATAATAACAGCAATTAACTTCATATACAGTGGATTGAGCAAATTGGATACCTTATTATTAATTATTAGATTTTACTAATAATAATAAGCCGATCGTCATTTTTTTGTTTCATTGTAAGTTTTAACAACAAAGATTTTAAAAAGTCTGAACCCGGTATCTGGTAAGGCGAGAATAGTAGTAAAACAAAATTGAAACTTCTCATAGATTATAGACCTGCCTATGATTAAAAAGTCAAAATTTCAAATTTTGTTTAACCCTGTCAAATGCAAGGTTCTTCACCAATTTGAATAATTTTTGCATATGTGATAGATTATCGAAAAATAAGAGGACCTTAATTTTTATAGCTGCTAATACATAGGTTTAGGGAGTGTAGTCGCCTTTCAAGAATAGGCCAAAATTCAAAGTTTTCAAAGACTTCTTTGGTTTAAATAAAAAATGCCAAAATCTTTATTTTATAACTATATTCCCAATACATATAATATTTTCAAAGAGATCGCTTAATATCTTACGCTGGAGCATCTCCAAAATTTATTAAAACTCGCATAAAGCATCCATGACGCCATTGTTAGTTGTTGGGCAGAAAGAAAACTGTAAGCTATGTGTTATTGCATTTTCCTTTAAAATGATATTTAATAGGCTACCAGCCCCTTAACTTTGCCATGTGTTACCATTTTCAAATACAAATTTTTAAATATTTTATTGCAAAAGACTTGCGATAGTTTTTTTTTAGATACAAACTGTTTGAATTCCAAAGGAAAAATATTATTTTTGTTAGGTAAGGTATCTGCCCAGTCAGAATAGTGGTAATGTTAACGTAACGTTGATGGTACTGTTAAGGTAACATTGAAAGTAACGTCCAGAACATAGCAGTTCAATACAAGTGTTCACAATCATGATCATGTTGACGGTAATAATGGTGGTACGCAATATGTTAACGAAATACGTCCCAAGTATATAAGAGTTCAATACAAGTATCCACAATCATGTTAATGGTAACGTTAAGGAACGTAATGCTAACGTAACTAAAACTGCCATCTTGACTCTATAAAATTTCTTGATCGTTAACATCACCCCTACCATCGCCATCGTTGGTATAATTTCAAAATATTTTTGAAACCTTTAGCTGGTAAATATTTTTTTTAAACTGACGGCTCAAATGACAAACTATATTATTAATTTAAATGCCCTTTTAACTCTTCTCTGCACAATAATGTAAATGTTTTCAAATTTTAACTATTAGTTCTGTAGTATTAAAGTATAAACTCACATTTCCCCTATTTGCCTACAACTAGAATTTAACCCAAACTTCTTAAGCGCAAAGCATCATAGCCAAATGAGTGTTATGAATTACTTTATAATTTGAATTATAGCATACTAACTTGTTATAAAGTCTTAATATACTTTTTCCAACGTAACTTGGTATATATGTACATAATATACTCGTATATAATATATATCTTACGGTCAATGATGACAATTCAGCCATTAACATTAATGGCCTGACAATAACGTCAATGCGCAGCTTAGTTGGGCATTGACGTCATTGGCCTGCCATTGACGTCAATGACCTGTCATTGACGTCAATGACCATGCATTTTGGGCAATGTTGACATTTTAAAATTCATGTGTGGTTTTTACATCATCGTCCGGGCAATGACGTCAATGCCCAATACATATGGTGGGCAATGATGAAACTATTATTTTATAGATTCTATCTGACAGTAATATATTAAATGTGTCTTTGCAATTAATACTGGTTATTAAAAAATACTGAAAAGTTAATTTTGTTAGAAAATATTAGTGATACAACCAAAGAAAATGAGATTACTCTTAGACAAGCAGCGGCTCAAACTAGTGTTTTAGGAGTCCAGGATGTAAAAATAATAAATGTGCATGTCGGGCCAGCAACAAAATTTGCAATTCTAAGTGCCATGGCTCACTCCCGTGTCAGAATAAAAATGATTAATTTAAAAAATTTTATTTCATTATTTTTTAGTTTTTATTATTTTTGTTAATGAATGATTACATTATAAAACAATGAATACAAATACAACATTTTATGCAGTTACGTAAATATCACTTGTCAGTTGGCTGACCAATTTAAATCGCCATTTTGCTGTTCTTTATAGTAGTTATTCCATAATATCATCACTGCCCAATCCATTTTGGCCATTAACGTCACTGACTGACCAAAGACGTAAATATTAATACAATCAGAGAAAAATATTTACATCATAGCCCACCGTTAACGGGCGTTGACGTCAATGGCCGGTCAATGACGTTAATGGCCAGCGTAAATGAGCATTGACGTCGTTGCCGGACCATTGACGTCAATGCCCAATTTACGTCATTGACCGTAACATAATATATACTAAAAAAGCGGTAGGTACATAAAAAGTAGTACTTCATTTTTGCATCGATGATCAAAATTCATAGTATTGATGAAAAAATTATTGTATTGATGAATTTTGTTCATAGACGCAAAAAGGTTGAATTTTCCGGAAAATGTACACATATATTATTATTATTGCTGAACGGGTTGTGGTTCCATGCCCACTTGCACTGAAGCTTGAAGCTTATTGTACCCCGCGTTCCAGGTTTTACTCCATCAGCTTTGTTTCCTCAATAAAGTTGAGTATACAGCTGATGGGTGCTTGAGTTATTTCCTCAGTTGTCGGATATGGCCAGCCAAGGTGTCGGAGCCTCAGCGAGGCTAGAACTGGACACACACACAGCAAGCGGTGTGGACTGTGGAGTCTCTTCCTCCTCACCGCACTTCCTAGATGTGGGATCTTCTACAACCCCAATTATATTGAGGTGCCTGTTCAGACAGCAGTCTCCTGTAAGTAGACCTACTGTCTTCCTCAGCTGTGGTCTACTCAGCTTGAGGATTTCACATTTTCTTTTGCTACTGGAGGGCCCCCCAATCAACATCCGCGATTGCCTCAGTCCCGGAAGGTCTCTCCAGTACTCAAGATGTTGTTTCCTTAGTAGCTCCCTTTTGCGGTCAGATATGCTATCCCGCAAGTTGGTTCTGGTACACATATATACCGATGTTTATGATAAATAATGTAAACACAATGTACTTACTTTTCTTTAGAACTAAGAATAATATAAGACATACCAAGTAAATTGGTAAAAATATATATATATTCAAATATTATGACCGTAATTGAAACATTATAATCATTTAAAATTAATTTTAAAAACCATTTTGCAATAACATGATCATTCATTATTATACTTATTTATTATTTCGTAAGTTTTCAATATCTTCGTGATATTCAGATATTCAAATTTGTAATTCTATTTGTATTGATAAAATCTTTTGAACAAATAATGTATATAAGTAAAAAGATAATCCTTTTACTTATATTCAATATCATTGGTTGAGAATTTAGTGTTTCTTAAATAATTTATATTTATATTTATTTTCAATAGCAAAATGTGAAAAAGAAGATGTTTTAAATAATGTGCCACCATACTCCTATAATATCAAAATTAGATCCATTTATAATTAAAATTATAAAAATATAGTATACTACATTTCTAAAAATTTAAATAAAAAAAATTATAAAAAAGTTATTTCACCCTGTATAATAAATAAAATAATATTTACATGCTCACTAGATATATTTATAAGCCTTTCTTTATACATATTAGAAATAACAGTTATTCAGTTATTATAATACTCATTGAAACATTTTTAAAAGTAATGAAACAATGAGAGATAAGATAAAAAATTTTATTAATTTGTTGATTTTTTTATCAAACTCTTGTGTAGTGAGTATTAGACTTCATAGTAGTTAATACTTGATTATGCTACAAACATACTTTACTCCAAGGTAAGAGACTTTTTGTAACTAAAATTATTTTTTAATACATTGGAAAATGAAATAGCTATTTATTTAGCAAGTGGTATAATTTAGTAGTTTGTTGAACGCGTGTGATTTTGTTATGACAAAAGACGCGTAGCGTCCGAGTTCTAGAAACATAAAGTAAATGATTTTACATATTAAAAATTTGCATTTAATGCAAGATTTTATCTAATTATAAAAGTAATATGGGTTATATCGGAATATCGGTTAAAATTAGTAATTTTATGAAGAATTGAAAGGTGAAATAAATACACATGCACTACGAATCGAGAGTCTAGTAATAGCAACAGTACTAATGTTAGGTTTCACAAAAAAGATTTAAAATTCAATCCACAGTTATAATTATTATCAAACAATATAACACAATACGTTTCAATTGTTGAAACAAAGCTTATAATTTTAAAACTATAGTAGCTTAAATTTTAAAATATCTTTATAAACCCACTATAAGTAGTGTATCAATATGAAGTATGGAAGTATTTGCACTATCTGTGAAATTAAATTATACATAAATAATATATATGTTATAGCTTCTAAAAATGTTTGCTCTATAATTCAACCAACAATCGTATCAATCTATTGCTGTGGTTTGAGGTGGATTGTTGTTAGTTGGGATGTTTGGCTGTTTCCTCATAACTTTGAAATGAATGCACCAATTTTAATGTGGTTTTTGACAAATCATTAAGATTTTACCACAGCAGGTTTTAATTTATAAAAATCTGGCGCCATCCGTCATGTTGAATTTTCTCAAAAATTGTCTGACTGAATAAAATTTTAAATCTATATAATATATTTTTCCTTTTTTTAAGAAATATGATATAACATTTTCCCCTATGCTAAATCTAATATAACTTTTTATATAATAATAAATGATGCAATTTTGATAAAAATTAGATTAACATTTGACTAAATGAAATAATAAATTGATAAAATCCCCGCCGTGCAATCTAAAATATATATACATTAATTAAACCCCATATGAAAAAAAAATTTTATAAACTAGCTTTCATTAATAAATTTCAATATTCCGTTTTCATAACCGAAAGTCGATGAGCTGCAGTAGAGTACATTTGAGTATTTATTTGAGTATTTATAAATATTGCCAAAACCCTTATGCACTATATATGTACCATGATGCATAATAATATGTACATACTGGTAGCGTCACAAAGAAAAAAATCTGATGTGACAACACATAACTTTCCCATTTATTACTAAATTAATAATAATAATAATTAAAATTTAAAAAAAAAATAATAATAATAATAATAATAATAATAAAATAATTAAAATTTAATAAATAAAAAAATAACGTATGGATTTCGACCAAAATCTAATCAGCTCTCGAAATTGCTATTACAAACCAGTATATAAAATTTGAATAAAATCGGTTCACGCGTTTTGAAAAATCGTGGACGAAATAATCGCACACATACGCACACACATCCGGACATCATTGCAAAATTTGTCTCAAACGATTTGTACGGACTCATAGACTATGGAGAAAATGCTAGTTCAAAAATTTTTTTTTACTCGATTACAATACTTTCCTTTACTACGTAAATGGGAAAGTAAAAACAATCCTTGAAATAATTTTGAAGTAAATATTACATCAATTATAGTAAATTTTATATTAAATTTAGTAAAATTTATTTCAAATTTAGTAAAATTTACTTTAAAATTGGTGTGAGGCTGATTTGAACTACAATTATAGTAAAAATTACTTCAAAATACCAACAATTTTTCTTTGTGTGTGAGCTGTAATTTATGGAATTATTAATTTCATTTTTTTTAAATTTTTGTATTCGTGTTTTTCAGTGACAATAATATTAATAATAAATACTAAGTATATCACCTTGCTAAAAAATACATTCAAATTTAAAATATCCAAAAATGCCTAAATACTTTGCAGAGTGAAAATCAGTTTTCTCAAGTAATGATTATCCGGACCTTGGGCTACCTGAAGCACGAATCAATTGATAATTATCTATTACGTAAATAACTTATCTATTTAAAACAGTTACGTATTATTTTTAAAATGTTACAAATAGTTGTTTGTATCAGCCTTTCAAATATATCTTGAACAGATTTGGTATAAAAATAAACATAATATTAATTTTTAAAATATTTTTTTAATTATAATTTATTATAAGAAAAAAAATTATTTTTTAATATTAATTTTTAATTTATTTTAAATTAATAATAATTTGATAGAAAACAATATCGCATCACATGCAAGGTATGTAGTTTAAAAACTAAAAATTAAACACAATTAAGGAAAAGAGCGATAGACACATGTACTGCTTCTTAAACTTCCTAGTCATCATACCATGACATGTGTTTCTGACTCATTAGTCGTCATCAGTATCGCATACTTGTTGTTATCACTTAATTGTGTACACATTAATTAAATAATTATAATTGCAAATAATAATTATAAATTTGATTTATTTGACATAAATTTAGAAAAGTTTAGCAGTCAAATTTAATTAATTTCTTAATTGAAATGTATACCTACTTGACTTTGCATTTCCTATTTTTATTAAATTTTAATAATTCGAAGTTTTGATAATAATAGTAATTTTTTTTAGAAGTCACTTGAGGTTACAATAATTTTAAACGAGTTCAACTGTAATATATTTTCAATTTATTCATTTATTTTTATATAATATTATATTATTACGTTTAGTATACCTACCTTTTTAACTATTACAATTTTTTTCATTTAAATCTAAGTTCTTCGTAGAAGGAAGTAATTTTATTTAAACCTTTTTTATTTTTATTTTTAAATATTTATTAACTTTTGAAGTACAATTTGGTTGCGATTTGTATTAACCTATCTTTTTAATTAGTGTTAATTTATAACATCCTGTTTATATCTACTTTTCTTAAATTAAAATTATGTTATCTACACTTTTACCACTTTATCTTTTTATTAAATATAAGCCATTGTATACTCTCTCAAAAAAATCTATTATCTATTACTTTAAGGAAACCATTGTTATATCTGACTTTCCCGGTGCAATCAAACGTAAAGACATTATGGTATAAAATCAAATAATCAGCAGTTTGCATTTTAAAATAGATTAACATATTATTTTGTTTTCAATTTGGAAGTAAACGTGTTTTTTAAATTTTATATAATATATTGGTATGTTTATCTATTTTAAATATTATGATATTATACAATAATAACTTGGAAACCCAAATTAGCATTTGAATTGTTTCTTAATGAAACTTTTGTTTTGCATTCATAATCTAATATTACTCTACATCGAATTACTTTATCGAAGATTTAAAAGTAAAACCTCGTAACTGACAATTTGTGGAATTGACAAAAAGGTGACTTATTCGAAGTTATTCACATACAATTTTAAAATATTATTTCGATAATATTTTGAAATTTTTAATTTTTTTTTATTATTTTTTCAGATAAACATGATTAAATTAATTAAACCCACGACTATATCAATTTTTTTGTTACTAATTCAGTGTTATTTAGTAAAAAATGAAGACATAAATTATAAGGATTACATTTTAAATAATGAAGTTATTCCATTGGATTACAAAATTGCTTTAGATCTATCTAAACCGTTTTCGCCCAATAATAAATATGATGGTTTGGTTAACATTGTTGTTAAATTTATAAGCACACAACGTGAAAAAGCTACTACTCAACCAATTAAACTTCATGTTAAAGACATAAATGCCGATACAATAACTGTTAAAATTAATGACGTAGTTGACCCAACTAATGTTATAACTCCAACCATAAATGTTAATACCACGGTAGAAATGTTAATACTTACTTTTGCTGATGGTACCATACTAGACACCAACAAAAATTACAATATAGAAATAAAATATACTGGTGAATTACATGATGATATGTACGGACTTTATCGAAGTGAATATAAAGATGAAAATAACGAGACTCAGTAAGTATATTTTTAATATTACTTATAGGCGTATTAATTTAAAATAATAATTAATCAGTGACATATTATTATTGATTTAAAATTTAAAAATAAGCTGGACAAATAAACATTAAAAATTTATAGTACTTTATAGTACTTTAAATTTACTTTATAATTTATAGTACTACTTACATAAACTTTTAGCAATGTAATATTGTTTATTTCTATTGTGGGCATCGATATTCTTTAATTTTATATTTTTTCATTACAATAAATTTTGCATTTTATTATTTATTTAACCAGTTGGTTTTTAAATTTTGAATTAATGTTATTGCTCACAAAACAAATAGATTTATTAAAAAATAATAGCGATTCTTGATCAGTTTGTAAGAATATTATTTATAATGCATTAATAAATAATATAATTACTTAAAAATAATTCTAATTTACATTTTTGACTGACTTTTTGTGGCAAGTATGTTAAAGTTAATAATTTATAATCAAATAATAAAAATTATATTAACTCCGAATGAAAAATATTATTATTGTTTCTGATAACGTAAAATCAAATTATTAAATTTAATTATCATTGCCTTTATTGTAGCACCTTAATGCACTGAAGTATTTTAGTAGCCCCTATTTACTTTTTGCATTAAAAATATTTAAGTTTTCAAAAAGTGACACTTTTACTTTGATAATTGATTGATATAAAAAAAAATGAACTTTTTAGAATATTATTTTTAGAAAATTTTATTGTACCTTATACTATATTATTTCCAAAATGAAACTATTGTTATTATCATTATCATCACCATCATCAATATTAACGTATGAACAAATTTTTTACAGATGGATTGCTACAACTCAATTTCAAGCAACCCACGCACGAAGAGCGTTTCCTTGTTTTGATGAACCTGCTCAAAAAGCCACATTTACTATTGAAGTTAAGCATACTTCTGAGTATCACGCATTAAGTAATGCTGCAATCGATGAAATAAAGCCGTAAGTGAATTTTATTTAATTTTTTATACCATTAATAAACTGAGATTAAAAAATTGGGCATAATCAAAGAAGATTATGGGTACAAGAGCTTCCCCTCCAATATTAAAATTACATAAATTTGTATTCATAATATTACATCGTAGTTAGTATATTAGCGTTTGGATTACATTATTGCTTTTACCTTAATACAAAATGTCATTTATTGTAAATAGGTATCTAGAATTTTAAACAAAGTTTTGCAATTTGAATTTATATTTATATAAACTATATGGCATGTGTAGCTGGGATTTCTCAAATTGACACAGTATCCTGAGGATGGTCTAACCGAAACTAGTCGATACTAAAAGTTTTATTTTACAAGAAAATATCTTTTCTTTAATTAATGCTATACCGTAATATTAAACACTATCTACTTATATAGGTATTTAATATTTTTTATAATGCAGTGAAAATGGGATTATTACTACAAAATTTAAAACAACTCCAATAATGTCGACATACCTAATTGCTCTAGTAGTATCTAAATTTGCTAGAATTGCTCTGGATAATGTGGATAATATAAATCACGGTTTATATTCTCCTAAAGAAGTTATAGGTACAGGTCAATACGCATTTCAAATAACTCCAAAACTATTAAATGTCATGGACGAATTTACCAAAGTTTCGTATAGTGAATCGCAACTAGGGAAGATAGATCAAGTAGCAATTCCTGACTTTTCTGCAGGTGCAATGGAGAACTGGGGATTGGTTACCTACAGGTAAAATATTTTAGTATTTAAAGTTTATAATTTACTTAATTTTATTTTTTAAATAACGATTAACTAAAAGAGTTCGTTGAAATAATAAACATTTTACTTATTGATTTTTCTAGAGAAACTGCTTTATTATGGGATCCTGCAGAATCTTCATCTAAAAATAAAGAAAGAGTTGCAAGCGTAGTAGCTCATGAACTCGCTCACATGTGGTTTGGAAACTTAATTACTTTAGAGTGGTGGAGTTCTACATGGTTAAACGAAGGTTTTGCTCGATATTTTCAATACCACGCTACTGCAGAGGTGAGTTTACTATAGTTGCTTTCAGTTAAGTTTAACCAAGAAAATATTTTGCTTTCAAAAATGTTATCGTAAACCTGCACTGGTATAATAAATTTTAGAATTGACAGTTTGAGATATCTTATAGTTCATCATTAAATAATATAGTATATTATCTTGTATTTTACCCACTTAATTTTTATCATCGAGTGTAAAATTCCCATTGGAAATTTTTACTTCGAGGAAGGAAATTTTACCGCAGGAAAGTAAAATATAAAGGAGTCAAAAATCCCGGGTACACCTGTATCAATCGGTGGCAATGGATGAACAAAGTTTTCTCAATAAATTCTATTGTTATTATATTATTCCTTCTTTTACTACAAGATTATTAACTTTGTATTTATCACTATGATAATTATATGCAAATTAATGAAATAAATCATTCTTTTAGCATTGCACAAACCATCATTTTCGTATAAATTAAAGTGAAAGTGCTTTTTTTTTAATACTTTTATTAACATATTTTGAAATTTATTTAACATTCATTTCTTACAGTTTTTTACTATAATAAATTATTGTAGGTTGAAAAAGATTGGGAGCTAGATAAACAATTTGTTGTTGAACAACAACAATCCGTATTTATTGCCGATGCTAATGTAAAAGTTGATGCTTTAACTTCAGATTGCTATACACCAGCTCAAATAAGTAGTAAATTTGGAACTATATCTTATAACAAAGGTACAGTATTATAATCAGTAACATGAAAATATATACCGGGTGCTGAATGAGTTAGCCGAACATAGTAAATTAACATGTAAAAACTTATTTATGCAAATTCCTGCTTCCCTAATTATTTTAGAGAAAAAATGAAAGACACAAAAATAATGCAGAAATATAAACTACGAATGATAACCGCATTAGATTTCATTTAACTTTTACTTAAAAAGTCAAAAAATGCTTTTGAAATTGTTAAAAGTTTTATTTATCAGACTGGCCATTCAAGTTTCCATGGTAATTATTTTTAAAAATAGAAATTAAATTGAATTTATTACATGGCCAGTGCGATAAATGAAAATTTTAACAATTTTGAAAGCAATTTTTGACCTTTTAAGTAAAAGCTAGATGAAATCCAATGGTGTTATCATTCGTAGTTTATATTTCTGCATAATTTTTGTATCTTTCACTTTTTCTTTAAAATAATTAGGGAAGCAGGAATTTGCATAAATAAGTTGTTACATGTAATTTCCTATGTTCGGCTAACTCATTCAGCACCCGGTAGATATAAAATATACTATAATATAGAAGTAAAGATTAAGTAATTCAAATTCTTTTAGGTGCAAGTGTTATTCGCATGATGGAACATTTTATGGGTAAAAATAATTTCCTTTCAGGAATACAGAGATATTTTAAAAAAGACAGGTAAAATATTTATCACAAAAACTATTATGGGTTTATTTGTTGCTTCTCATTTATTAAATAAGATAATCCAGTTTAAATAAATAATGTATTTCATTATTTAAAAAAAAATTAATAAATTATTTCAGCTGGTGATTTCTATGGTATTTTATGGTTCTAATGGTTGCTATTAGAGTTATTATTTTATTTTCAACTATTATATGCTAGAATTTCTTAAAAACTATAAAATTAATCTTTACATTACAAAATAAATCTAAAAAAATAAAATTTATTAACTAACAAAAATTAACTTTGCATCTTAAGACTATAATATGGTCTCTCTCTCTCTCTAATTATAATAATTTTTGGATATGTGTTTGAGTATCGAAAAATAAGAGCCTTACAGGCCGATACACGGGTTAAGGGGTGTAATCGAACTTTAAATTAAGGGTAAAAATACAAATGCCCAAATTTTTACATAAAAGTTTATCATTTGATATCATGAAAACACTGATTTGTAACATTTAAAAAATACAAAAAATTTTCGCTGTGAAAATTTTTAAAATTTTGTTTTTTAACTTAATTTCGAGGTTGCACCCCCTAAAATTACAGAGTGGGCGCCTAAGGAAAAAGGGATTTATCATTTTTCGAAAAAATCTCATCTACATATTCAAAAACTTGCCAAAATTAGTGAGAGTCGCCGAGGAACCCTTCATTGTTAGTGCAGATAATTGAATTTATTATTTGTAATATTTATGTGAATATATAAAATCAACATTTTATGAAAATGAACATAACTAATTAAATTCTATATATGTAATTAGTACATTTACAAATTTTAGGTAATTAAAACATCTATTTATACTTTCGTTTACAATTTTTGTTTTATTTAAATAATAAAAATTGTTGAAATTTAGGTATTTATTATATCAATTTAATTGACCGACGTTTCGAGTCCTTTATTAATGACCCATTTTCAGGCTAAAAATAATACAATGAAATCAATTAATTAAAAAATCTTTAAAAAATTTTTACATGAAAATGACAAATTACTTGACAAAATAATGTCATAATAATGAAGTTGTACTAAAAAACAAAAAACAAATGCATTATAGTTAGCAAGAATTAGCAATAAAAATTCCTTATTTAAAAATTTTTTAAAAATTAACAGTTAACAATATATAAAAATATAAAAGTTAAAAAAGAATTTGACCAAAGAACATCACATGGTTTTCATTATATCCAGGATATATTTATATCCACCATGAAAAAATTTCACATGGTATTTGAATTTATATGGATATTGATAGCCTCTTTTATTTTACGCTTTTTATCTATCTTGTTCCAGGCCAGTATTCTGATATTCTCACGTTTTATGGAATAAGAGTTTTCGGTCATGTGTTTACATAAAGCAGTAAAAGTATTTTCATCTTCATCTCGTAAGAAAACACGGGCATTTTTGACATCTCTGAAATGTTCTTTTATGCGAACACCTAATTTCCTAGAACTCTCACCTACGTACACAGAATCACAATCCTTGCAAGGGACAAGATAGATTAAACCGCTTTCATCCTCAATGG
The DNA here is from genome assembly GCA_958510845.1 of Cantharis nigra. NCBI lineage: Eukaryota > Metazoa > Arthropoda > Insecta > Coleoptera > Cantharidae > Cantharis > Cantharis nigra. The sequence goes on along the minus strand of OY294030.1, from coordinate 28,647,739 downwards.
GAGTAGAATCTTTCGTTTTAGAAAACAATCTTAAAGATTTATTGGGGCACCTAAGACCAAATTTTATGCTAGGGATAGGTTTAAAAATAGAAATTAATTTATTAGAAAGGCCTTTAATATATACTATGCTATGGAAATTTTGAAAAATTGGAGAAGAAGATGGTTTTGTATAATTGGTTTTTTTATTCGTTATTAATTTTTGTTTTAGTCATTTTACAAATACTAATCCAAGTTTACTCTGGGCTGCAATGATTCCTTTTATATCTAACGAATATTTAAAAAATAATTTTATAGATATAATGACAGCTTGGACTGAACAAAAAGGTTTTCCAGTCGTTAAAGTTTTAAAAGCAAACGATACATTCGTATCTTTATCGCAAGTAAGTTTAAATACCTAATTATTATTGTTTGTTGTTTATTGTAAATTAAGGATAAGTCCTAAAAGTGCATAACTTATAACTATACAAGTAGTTAGGACTACAGCAAAAAATACTTAGATACTATAGACATAACAAAAGATCTTATAACTAAAATATATAATAATGCAGAAGGCTAACAATAAAAAGATGATCTTATATAGTCAATTATCTCATAAAATTAAAGAATTTTTGTTGTACTTTTAATCCGATGCTTCCAAATGCTCCACGAAGACGCCGATCTGAAGGGTCGAGAATTTAGGAATTACACACATGCGGAGCTAAATATTAAGTTATTAGTTCGATGAGACTGGCTCTTTACTAAGAAATCTCCAAGATACTCTGGCATTGAAAAGTCTATAATATTTTAAAAATGAATTGGAGTGATCTTATATAGTTCTTATGTAGTTCGGAAAAATTGGAAAAATTTAAACCTAATATTTCTGGAACTCTGTTATTTACATATTCTCTCTCAAACTCAAATTAAATACAAACCGAGCGCACGTATTACAAACAACTCTCAAACGGTCAAACTCCATTGATGAACGTGACCGATAAAAAACTATATCGCAATAAGTAAAATATGGAACAATAATCGTTAGGACTAAACGTTTACGCAGTTACAATGAAAGAAATTTTGAATAAGTAGGGCTTCATTGCTTTTAAGGTACCAAAAGTTTTGCGAGCAATCAAGTTCACCTGGAAATTCAATGTCAAATTTTGATTCATAAGTAGTTCCAGAATTTATCACTATAATACTTAAATTAAGTAGTATTCACAGTGACGAAATCTAATTTTATACAAATGAAAACAGAATTTATAATATTGAAAACTAATTTATCACCCACGGCTTCTGGTTTTTCAATAATAAAAATAGAATTTGCAATTTTAAAACTTTTAAAACTTTACGAACAAAATTGATGGTCGATCTACAGGAAAAGAAACTCAGTAAACGACAAGTTGTATTTTAGTCTAAATCTAAATCTTCTTTTCGTTTCTAAACATTGCCCATGGCATTTTTATAACCTAAAATCATTAAATATTACCAACTTAAAAGTTTAGTTTTAACCAAATAAATTAAAATTTTGTTTCTTTAAATTATGTTATAATAAAGAATGATTAAATTTGACTTAAATTGAAACTAGTTTACAGATTAAATCATGTCGTCTTACTTTTGTTTATTTTTGTAAAATATTGGTACCTGTTAAACCATCTTGCCATCTGTTAAACTCCCTTGTCAAGAAAAGTTAATCTTTCTATCCTGATAAAACAATATAAAAATCATTTTCGGTTGTTTGGAAAAAAATTGTAAAGGGAGACCATGCATTAGGTACTTGTTAATTTTTCAATTTTAATTTAATAATGTTAATTTCATAACTTAAAAATTTAAATAATTTAAATAACTTAAAAAAGAAAATTAATTATTATTATTTATTCTATATATAATTTTATAGAAACGGTTTTTATACGGCGCAAATGATACCGAAGCGACAGAATGGTACATCCCAATTACTACCACCATTTCTAATAATCCTAATTTTACGCAAACTATTCCTACAATTTGGCTGGACAAAAACCATCCCAAAATTTACTTACCTTGGGATTCTACAACTAAATGGATTGTTATAAACAATCAAGCATCAGGTAAGTCTTTTTATAAATTAAAACTTGAAATCCGTAAGAAAGTGAAGAAAATTAATTTGTGACCATGGAAACTAGAATAATAATTAATTATGTATATTATTATTTAATAAAGAAATGGTTAGCTTATTTAACATTTATTTCAATTTACAAGCTATTTTTTAATTTATTTTTCAATGGACAATTTGCATGATTTTTAATTTTAGCATTCTACATAACAACATACGTAATGTGTCTTAATTTTTTTAAATTTGGTTCACAAATAAAGCCAGAAAAAAATATTAAAATTTAAATGTTTATTTGTCGCGCGAAATCGTATTAATAAATATGGCTGACTTAATTTGTAATTTGAGGATTTTGACGTCATCAAAATGGCGATTAGTAACTAAAATTTGGTTACTTCATAACTTCATTACCGGTTGGTACATACTTGGTAGATACTTTAGTGGATATTATACTGGTGTATTGGCACCAATTGTTGAGGCTCTTGTCGTCACATCCTGATTTCAATCACGTGATTTTTTCAAATAAATTATAACATTTCATTAATTTTTTGCAGGCGGACAATACAGAATTTTGATAAATCACTCGAATATTCTAATTATAGGTATATTCAATTATTAATAAATGCTATTTTGAGGTGAATTTGAATTTTATGCAAATTGTCCATTACTAGACGAATTTGTTTCTATATTTTATTATTTATTTTACCGGTTTCGCTTTATAGCATCATCAGGTCTGCAAGATATAAGATATTTTTATAGTATTATTTAAAATATTTGTACAGTTTTTTCTTACAAATTAATAAGAGTTGTCAGTCATTTTTGAAAATTTACTATATTATATAATTATATGATTACTCGTTGTGATGGAAGTTACAATTTTTAATCATGCTTTTGAAAGATAACCGTATATGTTCATTTCTTGTTGGTCATTTAATAGAATAATTTATTTGGACATGAAAGTTCTCAAGAAAATAACATGAAACTTCTCCATAAAACCCAAAAATGTAGACATCTAGATCTTTGAGAAAACTTGGAAATTGAAAATATCTTTCTGATCCAAAACTTATTCTATTAAGAAAAACCAGCTACAGAAATAAACCAACCACTTGACATTTCGTTACCACTCGTGAATTATTACTAAAGTTTAATATTTATATAATTTTTTCATTATTGTTTTCCTACAATCAGTATTTCTTAATTAATTTTTTTTGTCGTGATAGTTATTGTAGTAACAAATCAGAATATAAGATTTAAACCATTTTAGGATACTATCGTGTTCACTATGATGACGGTTTATACAAGCTATTGGAGAATGCTTTAAAAGAAGAAAACTTTAATATAATTCCAGTGTTAAATAGGGCCCAAATTGTCGATGACGCTTTAAATTTAGCACGTGCTGGCGATGTTAAGTATGCCGTAGCTCTAGATGTTGTAGAATATTTAAAAGAAGAATTGGATTATTACCCTTGGTATTCGGCATTTAATGCGTTTGCATATTTAAAAAGACGAATAAGTACCACTTCGGAATTAGCTCAACTTTTAGATGTAAGAAATGTATACTTTTATAAAACAAATTATTGAAAACATATTGCTGATGTAAATATGTTACAAATATTTATTTGTACCTATTTATGGTTAAATCTCATTTTTTGTCTCTAAAGTGTTCAAGAATGAAGGACTTTTTAATTTCTTAAGTTAACATTTTTATTAACTATTTGTTGTATAATTCACCATTTCTTAATTAGGAAATTGATAAATAATAATTATTTTTAGCAATATATTTCCCAATTAATGGCTAAATTTTATGCAAGTGTAGAATTTGAAGAGGGTTTCTATAGCCAAATACAAAATCATAAAAGAGTGTTAGCTTTAACTTGGGCTTGTGAACTTCATGATAGTAAGTGTATCAGCGATTCACAAGAACATTTTAAAATGCTAAAAGAGCACAGTGTAGAGTAAGTGTATTTATTTTGATTTAATTTGCATTTTTCTAAATATATTTTACAGGGTTGATCCTAATATAAGAAGTGTTGTGTATTGTACAACAATAAGAAATGCACAAACTAGTGAAGCTTGGGATTATTTGTGGAATAGATTTGAAACTACTACATCGGCAGCAGAATCAGTAACAATTTTAACAGCATTGGGGTGCAGTAAAGACGAAGAAATATTGAAAAAGTAAGTTCTGTTGAAATAGTTTTATAAAAACCGATTGGATATCATCGCATTTATGAAGAGAAAATGGCTCGAGATTTAGGACCCAGTGTTACATTTTTAGTCTTAACAGGTATTTAAATTAAACGGAATTTATATGTAAATCATTTAAGACAAGCACAATCGGACATTTTGAGAAAGTTGAGAATGTAATTCGGCGCAATGACAATGGAACAAAGGAGTTTATTCTGGAATTGTTGTAATATTTCTATTGTAATTAGGTGGAATTTAGTTCTACTATTTTGAATAAAAGTCCGTTTATTCTGATTTTAGAATTAAAATTTAATGAAGCTCTATATAACGTGTTGACACTTAATAAACTTATTAGAATGACATTTCATAAACGTCAGAATATTCTAATAAAAAACAAACAATTGAATACAACAATAATAAACATGAAATTCGTGAATACTATTCTAACACTCCTCCTTATTCCGATTTCATCACACCGCATTCCTTTCTTAATATTTTGATGCGAGCTGCTGACAGAGGTTTTGTTAACAAATCCGCTACCATTTTTTCAGTCGGACAATAAATACATTTGACCACTCGTTTATCAATGTAGTCCTTCACAAAATAATATCGTACATCGATATGCTTTGATCTTCCTGAAAATTTCTCCTCCTCAATTAGCCTTAAACAGCTCTGATTGTCCTCGAATATTACAGTTGGTTTGTCCATTTGCTGATTAAAATCTTTTAATATGCGACGAACCCATAATACTTCTTTGCATGCTTCTGACAAGGCGATAAATTCTGCTTCAGTTGATGACAGCGAAACACATGTTTGTCTCTTGCAACTCCAATTTATTACACCGTCAAATAGTTTTAAAACATATCCACTATTGGATTTTCTATCGACTCTGCTTTCGGCCCAATTTGCATCCGCATATCCGATAAGATCATTTTGGTTTTCAGCACCACCAAGCATCAACGAGAAATCTGCAGTGCCCTTTAAGTATTTAAGTAAGCGTTTCAGTTCGATCCAATCCTCTTGCGTTGGTTCAGAAACCTTTTGTGCCAATATTGATACACTTGCTGATATATCAGGTCTAGTATTCACAGAAACATATAATAAGCAGCCAATTAATTGTCGATAATTTTCATTGTTGGGTAGCTTTTCTGAACCTCCACCCTTATCATATGAAATGCTAATTGGAAGATCAGATGATTTTGCATCCGTCAGGCCAAAATCACTAACGATCTTATTTATATATGCCGTTTGATTTAATGCGAAACTTCCCTGAGAGTTTCTGTTAACTCGTAGTCCAAGATAATTTTTAATTTCACCCAGATTACTGATCTTGAATTTTTCACCCAGAATTCGTTCACATTCCAATAATAACTCTTCGTGTTTGCTAGAAATGATCAGATCATCAACATATATCAAAACATAGCAAAATTTACTTTCAATCGTGAATACGTAGAGACACGGATCGTTTTTGCTCTGAATATATCCAGCATCAACCAACACCTGATGAATTGCCCTATTCCAATTTTTTGCTGATTGTTTCAATCCATATATGCTCCTCCTCAAGAGGCAAACATGATCTTCTTTTTCCTCAACTTTGAATCCCGGTGGTTGCTTCATGTAAATTGTTTCATCCAGTTTCCCGTTGAGAAATGCTGACTTCGCATCAAGATGAATCACTTTCATTTGTTCATTCGTCGCAATTGTAAGTAAAATCCTGAATGTTGCTTGTCTTACCACTGGAGCGAATACGTGATCATAATCTGATCCAAACTTTTGCGAGAATCCTTGTGCCACCAATCGAGCTTTGAACTGCTGAATTTTACCATTGGCATCTGTTTTAATTTTATAAACCCATTTGCATCCAATTACATGACAACCATCTGGTAATTTCACTAATTCCCATGTACTGTTTTCCCTCAATGAAGACATTTCATTCTCCATTGCTTCGATCCATTTTTCTTTTTGATTCAAGGTAATTGCTTCATTATAACCTTTTGGTTCAATTACCTCTTTATTGACTGTTTTCATCACTTGAATCAGCCTTTCGGGTGGAACACCTTTATTTGACCGTTCAGATTTACGAACCTCTGTTGTGTCGCTATCAACCGCTGCTCTTGTCGTGTTTTCTCTTTGTAGTAATACATCGTTCAGTTCTGCTTCATTAATTTCATCCGAGCTGAAAAATTCTACTTTTTCTTGTTGATCCATTTTCCAGTCGCTATCTTTGTGGATGAATTTTACATCTCGACTAACGATGACTTTTCCTGTTGATGGTGCAAAACACCTGTATGCTTTCGAAGCCATATCGTATCCAACAAGAATTGTTTGAATTGCCTTTGAATCAAGTTTTCGTCTTCTTTCATCTGGTATATGCGTGTAACACTTTGATCCAAAACGTTTGATCCGATCAAAGTTAGGCTTTTTACCTAGCCAATTCTCATATGGCGTTTTCTCAATATCTCTTGCTGGTAAACTATTTTGTATGCAATTTGCCATAGTAATTGCTTCGCCCCAGAATTTGTATTCAAGCTTGGCTTCTATTATCATGCATCTAGCCATTTCCACTAGAGTACGATTCTTCCTTTCTGCAACACCATTCTGTTGTGGCGTATATGGTGCTGTTCTTTGATACTGAATACCATTTTCCTTTAAATATTGCACAAAATTCACACCCATATACTCTCCTCCTCTATCCGTACGAATAACCATTGGTTTTCTTTTAAACATTGTCAAACATAATTGCACGAATTCCTTAAACTTTTCAAATGCTTCTGATTTATTCGCAATTAAATAAATCACTGTATATCTTGAAAAATCGTCGATAAAAGTAAGCACATATCTCTTTCCTGATGGTGTATTTGTTTGCATGGGTCCACAAATGTCCGAATGTATCAAACCCAGCACTTTAGTTGCACGATTTTTCGACTTTTGTGGAAATTTCATTCGGGTCATTTTTCCTTGAAGGCACACTTCACAGTTTAGAATGTTTTTGCACTCTTCATTACATTTATCGAATTGCACACCATTCACAAGTTCACCTGATGCCAGTGTTTTAACAACTTCAATGTCTCTATGTCCAAGTACACTGTGCCACCTATGAATACAATTATCCTTTAATTCCGAATTTAATCCATATTTCGAATTTTGATCAATATTTTTAACTATGGAAACTTTATTCGGCGTTTTCAGTTTAAACAAGTTGCCTGTAATTTCTCCTGATGCAACCTCTATATGGCCTTTCTTTATTTCACATTCTCGTTTATCAAAAATCACTGTGTAACCCTTATCAGTCAGTTTCTTTACAGAAATTAAATTTCCCTTTATGCTTGGCACATACAACGCATCTACAATTTTCACTGCTTTTGTATCACCTGATTTGGTTACAAAATTAACACAAACATTTCCTTTACCAATTGCTTTAACTTGCTGACCATTTGCTACACACACTTGTTCACGATGTTTTTCATTGAAATCGACAAAACTGTTTCTTGATCCAACAATGTGACAAGTTGCTCCTGAATCTATTATCCATCCATCATCAATTACTGATGTTGAAAATAAAAATTCGGTAACAGCATTATCGTCGCTACATTCTGTCAAATTTGCCCTTTGTGAATTTTCACTTTTATTTTTCAACCATTCCTTGTATTTTTCACAATTCCTTTTGAAATGGCCTGTTCCTTTGCAAAAATAACAGATAATTTCGCTTTTCTTAGCCAGAGCACCGACTCGTAACGCAACTTCGTCATTATTTTCTTTTCCTTTTTCTTTTTCTTTACGACGTCTGTATTCTGCGATCAATTTTGAACAAACTGTTGATGCCGTTAGTTCTTCACTGCGAGCTTCTAATGCAGTTACTAACCCATCATAACTTTCTGGTAATGAACCAAGTAATGATGAACTTAAGATGAAATCTGGTTTAATGTCTCCATCGAAAGCTAACAATCTTTGAAACAGCTCGTTCATTTTCCCTACATGAACCTCTACGTTACCATCATCACTAACTCGTTGTGTAATCATTTGTCTCATGACAAATAAACGATTATTTGGTGAATCTTTTTCATGAAATTCCTTTAGTTTGTCCCATGAATCTTTTGCTGTTGTACAATTTCTTATATGTTGAATTTGATCATCTTCAACTGATAAAGCAATTGTTGAATGGGCTTTTTCGTCTTTTTCAGTCCATGCAGTCGTCACTGGATCCGGTTTTTCTGATCCGATCGCACTCCAAACACCTTTCTCTATCAACAACATTTTTATTCTATATCGCCAATTGAAGTAATTTGAATTATTCAACTTTGCAAGCGTATATTTCGTTTCAGTTGTCATTGTTCTTTATGATTCTTTCCTTATGATACACCAACACGTTCTTAATTAAAATTTCGTTTTATTTTAATCCAGAAATATCTTTTTAATGTTCTTTAGTTTTACCGAAATAATATCACCATGCGCATTAGGGGCCCATAACCTATTGTAATTAGGTGGAATTTAGTTCTACTATTTTGAATAAAAGTCCGTTTATTCTGATTTTAGAATTAAAATTTAATGAAGCTCTATATAACGTGTTGACACTTAATAAACTTATTAGAATGACATTTCATAAACGTCAGAATATTCTAATAAAAAACAAACAATTGAATACAACAATAATAAACATGAAATTCGTGAATACTATTCTAACAATTTCGATATTTGAGTTGGTAGCTGAGCCCCAATACTGAATTCCATACATCCCTATTAACTTCAAATTTATTTAATAATAATAAAATAGTGGAAGTATACTATGTTTAATTAATTGATCCTGCTTTTAGATATTTAGAACTATCCATTGATCCTGATTCTAAAATACGTAGTCAAGATGCACTAACGGCTTTTACAGCTGTGCTAGCTGGAAATCAAGAAAACGTTCCTGTAGCACTGGATTTTTTGGAAGATAATTTTAGAGAAATTGCAGAAAAGTAAAATTATATTGCAAATAAAAAATTTGTCTACTGGTAATATTTATATATATTATTTTAGCTATGGAAGTTTAAATGCATTAAGTTCCGTTATAACAAATTTAGCTGATCGATTAACAACGGAAGTGGAAGTCAATACTGTAAGTACTGCAATTAAAGATTCATTAAAGTAACCTAATATAATGGCAAAAAATTGTCACAAACTCAAGAAGAGCATGATCTTCTTGTATTGATTCTTGATTGATTAAGCGTCGTTCTCGGCCAATTGAGCTACGTAATTTAGACGTAAATTAATTAAAAAAATGACATTTCTTTTTCAAAACTTTGATTTTATCGATGTATTTAATATAAATTAGTTAAAAAATAAATAAAAATTTAATTGAAGTCAAATATACATCAATGAAAATAAGGTTTTAAAGAATACTAATTGTCATATTTTTCTACTATTTTTTATTATTTTACTTAGCGGTAATTGGATGAGAACTGCTCTTAATACTTATATGTCTACTGGTCCAGTAATCCGTTCTGTTTCCATTGCGTAAACTACCATTTTTCGCCCAGTGATGATTTATTTCACTCTTGCAAAGCATAAATTAATAATATTAAATATACGAGGATATTATTGGTTTTAGTTGGAAAGATTCGTTAATGAAAACAAAGAAGAACTTAAAGATGCATCAATAGTAGCTGATACAGCTATAATATCAGCCAAAGATAATTTAAGATGGGTGAAAGAAAATGAAGAAATTCTGGTAGAGTACTTGAAAACAAAAGTATATGTTGGTTCGGCATCGACAAAATCTACCGGTTTAATAATTGGAACAGTTTTCTTAATAATTTACTATTATACCAACGATTTAATTTTTGTTTAAAATTTATATTTAAATTTGTATCTATTATGTTTTGTTAAACTATAAAAGTTATATTTAAAATATATAATAAAATAAGCAGTAAAAAAGTATTATTATTTACACGGTTAATAATGTATCATCTAAAAATATTTTAATTTATTATTTAATTTTCAACCTTTTACAATTAAAAGTTAAGATAGAAAATCATCTAAAATAATATATAAATGTATAAAAATTAATTGTTAATTAACATTTAGGTATCTGGTGAATTAGACTTAAGTATTTTGTTTTTAAAGTTTGTACTTTTAATTTATGTTTTTAGGAAAACTTCAAAATGTTGTTATTTAATTTTATAATAAGTTAGTATTGGCTAATGTTGCGATGCGTTAAAGTTTGACAACCATAGCACTATATTGTTATAATTTTTATTCATCCATCGAACGTTAGCTTCCGACTGTTCAATTGATTGCTCCAAAGTTCGCGACACTATACTTAATTCATCAGTATTTTCTTTGGCAAATCGTTTCACCTGTAATAATCAAATTAAATATAAATATTCAATATAAAATGCATTATAATAACTACATCATTCAGTTCTTCTTGAGTATTAAACTTAGATGTACTTGCTTTAACTATTGCGTTTAGAAGCATAAGAGATGAACCCATGCTAAAAAATTATAAATTAATCATTTCAACTTTACTATCCTTGGCAGCTTAACTTATTTCCAATTTTGAACTATTTGATACTCACTATTTCTTTAAAGCAGCCCAATTGTTTTTGAAAAATCTGTAAGCAATTTCTTGTCCAATTACATTATTCGAAACTGCTGTAAATACTCGAGGAGAGTCTTGTTTTTTTATACCGGATCCTTCCGATATGGCCCAATACAAATAACGACTGAGTATCCAAGTTTCGCGGGAACATCCTAATGCCGATAAGAGAATATCTTTTTCTGAACCAACATTGGTGTTCAAATATCTTTGCCATGCAAATTCCCATTCCTCTTGTCCACCAACTCTAATTGCAATACAGTAAACTACATTCTTTAAATTTGGAGATATCCTAAAACATTTTTCTAAATAACATTTATTGTTACTTAGTCAATAATATATCTTACGGATTATTACGATCGGGATTTGGCGAACTTTTCCAATTATGAAAGTAGGTAACTGCATGGTTAATGCAATCTAAGTTTCCGAGTAGACAAGCTCTCCATAGTAAATTCATTCTATTGTATAATGTCAATTGTGAGTCCGTGTATATGTCTTCGAATCCAATATCTTGATAAAGACCCTTGATTAATGTAGTCATATAAATCTAAAAACAAGATCTTTACGTTATTTAGAAAATTGAATTTTCTTAATAATTTCTCTTTCGAAATGTTTAAACTTTCTTTAAAAGGTTTTTAAAACTTTTTACCTTGAACTTATCGAAATCTGCTGTTTTAATGAACATTTCTTGTATGTAATCTAATCCCGTAAATGCAGCCATCCATGGAATACAATCTCGTTCGTGCACCAAATATGTTGTAACATTTAATGCAATTTCATAATCTAAATACCCAGCTGCAGCTAAATTTAAAGAATCGTCTAACATTTGAGCTCTATTGGTCACACTAAATTTTAAGAATTCTTTTTTATTTAATAATTGCAGGATCAATAATTTCCAATTTCTATTATCGTAATTGACCCTGTAATATCCGGTTTGATCAATATTTATTAATAGCCAATCTTCTGGAGGTATTTCTAAATCGGTTATAATTAACTCTGGAGTCGCTTCCATCCATACAGTTGTAATATTACTGCGTTGACCTTTATAGGTTATAGGTATCCACCATAACGATAGATTATTTTCAGTTTTATTAGATTCCAACGAAAACCGTTCTTGTGCAAAAGTTATTACATTATCTGAATAAACTCTTGCTACAGAAACAACGGGAAATCCAGTCTGAAGAGTCCAAGTATCCATAATTCTTTTTACCGACATATCTTGAGTTAAAACTTGATCGTTATGAGCTTGATCTGATAGAGCTTCCCACAAATCATCTTGTTCGGCACTATCAAATCGCCTATAGGTTCAAAAATAATTATTAAATCAAAACCAAGTTTTTTTATACTATTATAATATTATGCACCTGCTATTTAGATAATTTGTAAGCCCGTTCCTAAAAACTGATGGCGTTAAAAAATGTTCCATCATTCTAATAATAGTTGCACCTAAAATGGAAACGAAAGAGTTTATTCTGAGGCATAGGGTACATTATTATTACCTTTGGCATAGGATATTCTATCAAATATGTCGTTAATCTCGTTGGGATTGTTAACAATAATTGAAATTTGATGAGATGATTTAAGTCCATCTAAAGCTAATACATTTTGTAACTCGTGAACCACAAATTGATCCAAAATTTTCCATTCGGGTTTAACCTGTAAATTTGTCGTTTATGATAAATGTCATAACAGAACATTTGAAAACTTACGGCGTTAGTTCCAATGTACTCCATATAGCTTGCAAAACCTTCGTTCAACCATAAGTCGGTCCACCATTTAGGTGTAACTAAATTGCCAAACCACTGATGAGCAAGTTCATGAGCAACGACGGAAGTAATACGTTGTAAATTTGATTTACTTGAAACTCCATTTTCGTACAGCATTGCACTTTCCCTTTAACGGCAAAATTTATTAAAATACAAAATTAGATATGGTTAGGCAGGTTATTTAATTAACGTGGCCCTAAGTTAACTTATTTAATCTTTAAAATGCTGTATACTTTTGGCAACACTAATAACGATGTGGGGTCCTCAACGGACCCTAAGTTAAAAAATTGTAGAATCGAAAATAATAAAAAGATATGTTTAATACATAATATATAGACAAATAGATCAACCAAAATACTTGACAATAAAAAAAAGAAAATATGATAAAATTTAAAAAAATTACTTACAAAGTTATTAGGAAAAATACTTTAAGGAATAATAATATTATTTCAAGTCTGAACTATTTATTCAACCTCATAATATTATATTAATGCTCTATCTAATTTAATATTATATGATACACCTACCTAAAGGTAATCAAACCCCAATTTTCCATTGCACCTGCTGCAAAATCAGGTAAAGCGACCATATCGACTTTGGGCAAAGGAAATTTTATTTGAAAATAGTTTTCGAAAAATTTTAATAATTTTGGACCAACATCGAGACTGTATTTTGCTTGTGGTATAGCTTCGTGTCGAGCCCAAACTGCAAAATTACCATTTTTCATATAATCAAAATCTGATACAATAAATGCTATCAGGTATGTAGACATAGGCACCGACTGTTCAAAGTGATCCCATACGTAATCGGGTACATTTTCTCTAAAAATATGAATAATTACTTTTTTTAGATCAATCCTTACAACATAATTACTTACAAAGGTTCTGATGATAATTTTGGCATATTTGAAATAGTAGACATGCTCTTATTTCTTGCTATACTTACTTTGAATTTGGCTTTCAAAGCAGGTTCATCAAAACATGGAAAGGCTTTTCTAGCATCCGTAGGTTGAAATTGAGTGGAAGCAATCCACCTACAAAATTAGGTTATAAGTTTTAATGGCGATACAAATAATTAGGTATTAATACCTTATTTCGTTATTTATCACATAAGAACTTCTATAAAATCCTTGCAGTAAATCGTTTAAAACTCCAGTAAATTTAATGTAAATAAGATATTGTTTATCTGCTAATAATTGTTCAGTTAAAAATATCAATAAAAACTGACGTTCGGTATCATTTTTAACTTCTTTTATGCCATAATTTAAATTAGTAGGCATTTCAGAATTAGCAATAACTTCAGATACGAGAATAGAAGAGTCGTCAATAACGAGTTCATCGGCATGAAGAATTATAACAGCAGTTGCTTCGGAGACATTCACTAATATAGTAACTTCACCATCAAATGTAAAATTTTGTTCGAAAATATAAGGAATGAGCTTAATTTCATACAGAATAGGTTTTATTGCGGTTGGAAGTCGCACATCTAAATCATTTGAAGTTACATTGTTTGCAAAAGAATTTACTATGGTTGACAAGGGAGTTGTTGAAGTCAATTCTTCTACCAAGCTATCCGTTATTAAATCTTCAATAAGCGTTCGATTACATACTTCTACAGTCTGTACGACGGATTTAGGTATGTTGCTGGCAGATAAATAGTACACAAGTATTCCAGTTCCTACTAAACTTGCTATAAACAGTAACCCTAAAAACACTGCAAAGCTTTTTGTCACCGATATTTTTTCTTGCTTCTCAAAAGTTATGGGTGATACTTCCATAACGTCCAGAGAATTATATATCTGTCATATTCTGCAACAAAATAAACTTGAAAATATATTTAAATACAAATATTGTTATTTTTACTAATTTAAATGTGGAAATTACATCCAAAAATATTAAATTTGGGTGCATTCAACTTTATACATTGTTCCTCATAAACTATTTAAAAAGTAATAAATTAAAAGAATCTTGTATAAAATTCCAGGCTACTAAATAAAGTAATTAGTAAACATTCTTTTATACTCTTTCAATTTAACATAAGACCACGCGTTTAGCTTAATTAAAGCATTTATAATAAATGTTTCACAAGCAAGATATCGCAACATAAACTAACTTTTGCTACGACAATACGAAAAACTACATTATTTATTTAGTACTAGTACAGGACTAGTACAGGTAGCACGGTATTTTAATTTCATAAAAACAAATTTATAGAAACAAACAATGCTTAAAAACGCATTTAACTGACGGACTTTGTATTGTGAAGCAAACCCGATCAGAAGAAAAAAGAAAAACATTATGAAAACAAAATTGTTAAAACAAATACAAACATGAAAGCAGTTTATCGAACAAAAATTCACAGCGTACATTATAATATTATATCCATGTACTTAATTGGCTTTTGTGCATTCAACGTGGAAATTCCGCTTCGGTGCTAGGGTCGATGCCTACAAGGGCATAATATAAACAAGTTTTTCCATCTTACTGAATAATTTGTTAAGATAACTTTGTTATTTCTGCTATTGTTATTAATTTATAAATTATTGTAAACCACTAACTTTATGTCATAATATATGCAATGGAGAGCCTCGCCTAATATTCAATAAATTATTGGAAAAGTTGTTGTAATTTTATTATTTAAGTAAAGTTAAAATTGATGTAAAATTTCATACAATATAATTGCTTTGTATGTTTTTAAAATAATTGAAAATGAAAATGAAATATTAAAAATGATCGTTGGGTGGAAAAACAGTACATGTATTAGGTAAATACATAGCACATGTATTGTATTAATACTCACCAATTATAAAATATTTAAAATTCTTATATCTTTAGTGTAGATTACAGATTCACAATGGACATAAGCATAAGAAACACATAAGACCTATAATAAACATATATAAACTTAATAAAGCATCTGATACTGTTGAAATTAATCTGCATAAAGTCAATTATTTTTTTTGTGAGTGGCAAAGTAACCCCATCATTATCCATTACTTGATTAAACTTTTATTTGTACTATTTATATTCCTTATGTTTTATATACTTATTATGCTTATGTTCATTGTGCATCTAAACTTACAAATTGCTAAATCCGATTAAATATTACCTGCCTAATGAAAATCCTTACAACTGTCAATTATTTAAGAAGAAGAACAACTAAAAGCTTATATAAGAAACAAAAGTTAACCGTCGGTGTTAATCGTTTTATTAATTATAGCACTTAATTTAATACAAATCTGAGAATTTATACTCTTATTTGTATTATATTATTAATATTTGCTTCAGCAGCTTGAAATTGTGTGAAAATGCTTCTTAATTTGTTTATTATTATGCGAATAATCACTAAGATAATGTGGTTTATCAACGATCATACTACCCCCGAGAATCTTAATGCTATACTTAATAATAACAGAGCATTAAAATTTGTAACTATATTCTTAAAGAGCATACAAATATTAATGTTGGTGTTCTGTACGCGTAGTCATTAAGGGGGCAACCAATGTGGTGACTTTGACTGTGCCAAAAATTTAAAATTGTACCGTCCGTCGGCGTCGTCATTACTCGTTAGTTGAAAACTTTTTTATGTTTTATAATATTTTTTGTCAATCTCAAAATACCTACCATTACATTAAAATATTTTCGCTTTTGAAAATTTAAGTATTACCTATAATATAATATAGCATTGTCATTTTATAAAATCAGAAATTTTCAATAAATATCTATAAGAATATGAACTACCAATAAATCATCCGGAAGTTTTCAGAATATTTGCCAGATTTTTATTTAGTTAAATTGACACAGTTCAAAAATATCTTAAATAATAATTATATCTATTAAGGCAATAATTTCAATTGAGGACCTTGTAGCATAAGGGGTGCAGCTCCATTTTTGGTCAATTTTTAGTTAATACGTGTAAAAATGTAAAAAGAATTGATGCATCAATCGGTGTAAGAAAGATGTAGATCTGAGAAGAAATGGTAAAGATATGTATTACAGATTTTGGACCTGCTCCAAGCATTGTTTAGTGCAAGTTTGCAAACAGTTTATTGTCATATCTCGACAATTGCAAATAACGAAGCTGCAGCTCTGATGCTGGAAGATAAAGTGAATTTCCCCATATCTATACAATAAATTTAATATATACAATAAACTACTTTATAGTTTCTTTTCATCACAAATATTTACAGGTAAGAAAAATTATCAAATACTTATACTCTTCAAATTGTTAAATTAAAGATTTTTCAAATTCCATATTCTCTAAATAGGCTTTAAATAAAATTTATGGGTTTTAATTTACAATCATTTTGTATAATATATACAAAATTTTCTGTTCTGAGCGTTTTTTAAAATTAAAGTCATAAACACGAAAGTTTGCTCAAGTCGTATACGGTGCAGAAAATGGATTGCTAATTAACTTCAACGCGTAATCTTTTCCTGTTGAAATATAAATTGCTTCATCTAAATTTACATTAATTAATTAAAGTGTAATATTTTGTTCGCAAATTTAAGGATATCATTTTACTTTAAAATGTAATCTAAAACTGTTTTTAAAAATAATTTTGGAACAAAATTTATAGTAAATTGAATAATTATAATAATATAAATTATCTATAATATTATAATAATAATTCTATAATATTTAAATTTTGTTTTCTAAAGCATTAAAAAATAAAAACAATAATTTTAAAAAACAAACTATAGTTAAATCGTATTGATAATAAATATGTAAACTTTTCGGGATTTTTGACCGGGGTAATTAAAGCAATGTAATTAAATTGTCAACGTTTTTGATAATAATATTTTTTCTATTCAGTGAATTGATGTTTATTTCAAATAGCTACACGTGAAAAGATCGTACTTAAACTTGTTTTAGAAAATTGTTGTTTGATACAGCATACATATTATGTACTATGTACATATTATATAAAATTAAATATAAGAAATAGTTAAATCTAAGACATTATTACATTACACTATATAATATTATTGTATATTTATACAACTTTGATATTTTAGAGTAAAAGGGGTTCGGCTACTATAAAGAAAAATTTTTAACCCTTTTGGTTTATTGTAGAAAAAAAAAATTTTATATAATTATTAACAAAATGACAGCTCTGTAGAGTGTTTTTATTTTATTTATAAACAAACTCCAATTATCTGTGAGTGGAAAAATAATGCTGACGCTTTAATTAATTATTTTTTTTAAATTGAAAAATTTAAAAACATTCAAATTAGTATAAAGGTATTAGTCATAAATTATAATATACTTAAGAAGCTTTGGTATCCTTTACTTAAAAAATAAAAAATGATCACACACTTTGATAAAGATTAGCATATTTCTCGGTTCATTGTACATATTGGATAGTAAAATATTATAGTAAATTAGTTATCAAAAAATGTATACCTTAGAATAGCAGGTAACAATATTTGCAGAAAAACTACAAATTGTGAACAAAGGCGTTTTATTCAGCAAAATAAAGAAATAGTAATCGAATCCAAACAAGAAACAACGATTACATGTTTGTTTCGAGTAAATGAGTACAAATATGTTAGATTTAAAAAAAAATCGGTATTAACACATTTGAGGATTACAAGGAAATTGGGTTCGAAAGTTACAACATACCTTGATCTAGCTGACAATGACTTTTTAAAAGGGGAGCTTTTCTTTGATATTCGATAGCTTTGATAACTATATTTATTCGAACATTATTTATCGTAATCATTTCTAATTTTTATATTTCCAGTTGTTTATATATAATATACAACAAACATTCATATAGGTATTATTTTTGTTTTACATAAAGTAGTATTGATTTTTATTGTATAATATATAAAATTATAGAATTAATATATTAAAACGAATAATATTTTATATAGAACTATAAATAATTAGGTATATATTATTATTCCTATATAGAACATTTAATAATTTTTTTAATTAAAAATTATTTCTGTATGGCGCGGCGTTATAAATTTTATATATTGAATTTTAGTGTCTATTACTGTCACTAAAAATAAATGATTTATGCAAAAAACATATTTAAATTGTAAGTTAGTTGAGATTGATTAATGCCCAGTTTCAAAAGAGCTAGTTGAAATTTAATTTATGATTAAAGATTTTTAACAAAACTTTTTTTTTAATTTCCTTACTGTAAGCCCTTAATTATAGATTAAATTTTAATTAGCCTTGGTTAAACCAGGCATAACAGTGTAATAAGAACAAGTGAGGTGCAAGTATATTTTGATTGGTATAAGAGAGAGACTGCTATATTTTTGAAGTTTTCTTGCAGTTACTGGCGTAGATGCTTTTAATTATTAAATAAGGCCTAATATGTAATACCAACGATGCATTACATCTTAACTGTGTGTAAATTTCAATATTTTATTTTGTAATTTGTAAGTTTTATTTTAATTCTATTTTTAAAAGAACTATGAAAGCATAACTTCTTATCATTGAACCACCCTGTATGTATCTAAAATTGCTATGCAATTGAAACTACATGTTGTATTGCAAACGCCGTAATTTTAGATCCAAAGAATTTGAATTTTTTCGTTTGGAAAAATAAATAATTTTGTTTGGAAGATTGTAGTTAAACTCCAATTAAGTAATACTGATGATATTAAATAAACTTAAAACAATTGTCTTAATGCTAGTAGGTACTAATATTTTATAGTTATTTCAAAAAATAGTAAATTACCATCATGTTTACAAGTTTTCAATTTTAATTAGGAATTTACAATAAAACACTTGTTACGTAATAACGAAGTCA
Organism: Cantharis nigra; assembly: GCA_958510845.1. Lineage (NCBI taxonomy): Eukaryota > Metazoa > Arthropoda > Insecta > Coleoptera > Cantharidae > Cantharis > Cantharis nigra. The sequence goes on along the minus strand of OY294030.1, from coordinate 28,628,372 downwards.
TTTTTCATAAGAAATAAATTAATAATGAGAATATGAATGCAAAATCTGCATGACTTTATTTTAAAACGAATTCAGTTATATTTGTATTTAGATCAATGACCACTTTAATAGGTCAAAAAACAACCCGTATTTAACATTATGATCCAAATAACAACACATGTAAGTATCTGTTACAAAATAATTAAGAATATATTTAAAAATGTACTCTAAATATATTGTTAAAACTGCAGGTTAAATGTTTGAAGAAATAATTTTACTAATTTTGATTACTACTACGGCTGAGATTAATGTATAAATATAATTTGTATCTAAACATTTAATTAATGTTTAAAATAATAATGGGTTAAGGGGAAGTTTACCCTTATAAGTAAAAATATCACCCGCATATTGCTTCCGCTAATATGATCCTTTAAAACTATCTTATATTAACGAAGGTCATATTATTTACTTAATATAATAGATTGTACGTAGCTCATCTTCAAATTGTAAGTACGCTTCTAATTTAAAAAAAAACTAGTTAGAATTTTTGTATACGAGTATGCTGTTATAGTTTTCTCTGCTTAATTTCAATAATTATCTAAAAGAAAAAATTACCAAATAGTATTTAAAAATATTTTATTTTCAGTTTTTATAAATTTTTATTCTAATGCTTTTTCATAGAATTCGTAAAGAAAAACGATCCTGGTGAAATTTTTTAAGCATTTAAACCACTCGGATGTTTAAACTGTTCTATTTTAAGTTGGTAATAATTACAAACACTAAGTACAAACAGTTTTGCGTGCTCTCCGAAGCACGAAGACAGTCATAAGAAAGTTAATTTCTCCCCGAATTGAAACCGGGTATCTTAGTAATAGCAGCTGATTGCTCGACTCGACTAATTTTGGAAATTTTGAACAAGTTTATTTAAATTGATTTCAATCAAATAATGTTTGTCAAGTTTTTAATTTTATTTTTATTTTTTCGTATTCTAGAAAAAGCTTGATCGCTTTTCAAAACTGACATAAATACGAAAAAAATGTATAGTTAATAAAAAATATTGGCCACATGTCAAGGATTAGGTTTGTTTTTGAACAATTTTAGTTTCGTTTGAAAAACGCATTAACATCAAAATTAACATATTAAAGTTAAAAGATTGAACGCTATGCAAATAAACTTCCTCTGGTTTATGAGTATTTCCTAAGTTACAGCAGTTATTTAAATTATATAATCTGCATTATCGTGTCAATTACTAACGTAACCAATAAGTTTGTTCAGAAATACTGCATAAAAATTAACATCTAATCATTATTTCTAATAATATATAAATTTTCCTTGTAACTTTTCTTAAAATATTTCTTTAAATAGTGAGAAATAATATCTTATAATAATGTCTTCTTTGTTTTCATAAAATAAATTTTTATAATATAAAATATTAGTTCGAATCTGGTTCATATTCAGATCAGAAGACATCAGAGACTGTCTTTAACCTAGAGCTGGCGTAAGGTACTTGGTTCAAACCCGGAAAGAAACTAACTGATCTTCTGAATTGATGTTATCAACATTAACAATAAAAGGGAGGCTGAAATCAGCCTAACAAGTTACCTCAAGATCTAGAAGATTAATATGTTCACAAAACTTCACTCGAGTGATACTTGGGTCATTCTTAAGTACGAGAATAAGACAAAAAAATTTATTGAATTAATTAACCAAATATTAATAAATGAACAAAAATTCCTTGTATTATGAAAACTTTATGGCATTAATAAAAAAATTAATTTATTTTGTTATACTTTATATTTGTTTGGTTTTTTATTAATGCTTCTATTAGTATTGGATCAACTTTTTCTACTATAACTTTTACGTTGTTTTCTTACATTAATTCTCTTACATTTAACCCTCTAAATTTATAAAAATATACAAAATTAGAACTTATTGAAGGGAATTTTGAAAATTTGTTTTTTTTTACAACAAAATATCAGTAAATTTTAAAGAAAAGCTACTAATATCACCACAATTTTGATAATAACAGATAATTAATGTAATAATCTCTTTAAATTACGTAAATATTAATAATTCCCTGTTGATTTTATCTGTGTTTCACATAAATTTTTAGTAATTCATTAATTTTAAGTACATTGCAAACATAAAAGTAGCCGAAAATATTTTAAAAAATTGTAATCATAACATTTAAATGGATGACGAATAAATTATCTACAGCGTATTTTACAATTTAGAATATTAATTATATAAAACATATAATGCGTACACGATTTAATTGCGTACCTACAAGTCGAAAAATTTAAATCTTAGTTACCTACTTCTAAATTATTCGTGCCGTGCTTCACATCCCACGTTAAACTGTAGATCATAATATTATATACATGCTTGTAATTACAAGCAATTAAGGTAGTTCTAATTACTTATATTTTATATTAATGCAAGATTGAAACTCAACATTAACAAATATTTAATGAGGCACAGAACAGGGACTAAAAACCTCCAATAAAAGCAAAGTGGAAATATTAAAAGCCAATTTAGGCACAGAGAGAAATAATTTTAACAGAAATTGACAACTAATAACGGCTGAAATGAAAACTTTTATTGCCCAAAAACATTGAGAAATAAATGTTGATGAACTTAAAAACTTCAATTCAAAAATTCAATTTTTTAACAAACATATTATTAAAATATAAAATATTATACTCTCGAAAATTACAATTATTATATATGAAATGTTAAAACATAATATTTTTCAGAACATAAACACTAACAGTTCGGATTACCTACCTATAACTTTTACAAAAACAAAATTTTCTGATTTTGAAGCTATAGGTATCGCAACTTGAAAAATCAAAACTAATAATTGTACGACTGAAGTAAATTATTTTCATTTTTTTTATTTAAAAAACAATAGGAAGAATTTAATATATTATTTAAATAATTTTGTATTTTCTTAGAGAATCTCCAAACATAATAAAGTTAATTTTTCATAAAGCATATTTTAACGAATTCTACGTTGTCATATACCTCTAATAAAATATTTTAAATATGTTATTCGTATAATAATACATAATTAAATTAGTACTATTCTGAAATACCGAATTCAAAAATATCAACATTTTCAAATTTTCAAAATGAAAATTAAAATATACTATTAATTGCAATTTAAAAGTATACATATTGTATATTAAATTTAAATTAAAATACGAGTACATTAATGAACCAATCGACTTACCTATATAAATTTTATATTTTTTGTTTAACCACCACCTATAGTTTTAAAATGAAAAAAGTAACAATTTTAATCTTTGAGAACTTTTACATGCAAGCGTCAAGCTCAACGAGTTAGTGCAATCTAGTAAAATTTAAGCTAAAATCACTTTTGCGCATGTCAGTGGTCTCTTGAATTTTTGGCTGCACAAATTAAACGTAAATATTTGCATTCTCTAAATACAATTTATAATGTCAGAGTGAAAAAGAAAATTTTATGTTTGATATTTTCAAACGAGATTCTATTTTATCTATTAACACATTAAGGTACCTAGTAAATCCGTTAGAATATTTTATAGGGTCGCTTTATTTTTTATTACCTATTGCTATTATAAAGACACGACTCCCCTTTCTAACACTAATCTTTCTATTTATTGTTAAGCGCCCTTTGTTGGTACATATTGTTCTGAGGTTTACGATAGCAACCTGAAGATAAACTTTATTTCTACAAAATTAAAAGTTGTTCTCTATTTACTTAACTTTTCTTGCGAACAATTGCTGTCAATTAGTTAATTAATAAAGAGCAAATAAATTTATTATGCTAGAATTAAATGTGTTTTCATATTCAAGTGCGGGTACTAACTCCCAGCTTGTGTAATACAATCTATGTAATAAAACTGATGCAGAACAATAAATTTCAATTTTTTTTATTAAATAATTCTGTTCATTATTTTACTAAATTTATTAACTAAAATAATAATACAATAGAATTCACAGGGTGGACACGTTTTGTTTTTTTACATGATTTCTAGACGTTGTCATTTTCAATAAAATGATGTACATGTAAAAGCAAATAATCTCACAATATGAGAAATTAGTTTTTGTTGATGAATTGTCAACAGTTATTATTTTCTGCACAATTTAAATATTTACTACTTTAGTTCCTACTTTGAGGGACTTAAGTGGATTTTGCTTCTCCCTACAATTGAAGTACTGGAAATAGAAGGGCCACCATCCAAAAGATAAAAAGCAGTAAGCCAGTGAGGCCCTTGTATGTATGTATTTCAGAGGAACGTGGAAAATTATTCCCAACTTCCTTTACTACTTTTGCCAGCTTTTCAAATCGGTAGCAAGACTTCTTCTCATGAGTGTGGGTTCTTTACTACGTTGCTAATTTGCGGCGCCAATCCAAATTTTAAAATAAACTCTTCAATAATTCAAAAAATGCAACCATCAAAATATTTCCAATTAAAATTAATAATTAAACTTTTAAATACATTTTCGATTCAACAAATGCAACGATAACTGTAGATATCCCTCGCTATCAAGCCATGTGCTACATATGGACACAAATTTACGATGCCTTACAACTTTAACATTTAATCCAATTAAATTTTCGAAAAAGAATTTTAATTTCTTTAACATCCAAATTTCCAATTATCATTAAAAAACCAATTAACAAATCTAAATTTTATTTCAATCTTAAAAATGTCGTCCAAATCTCGGACAACTTTCAAATAAATATAAAACAAAAATTCACTTACTCAAATTGCAATTTTATTCTAAAAAAATTAAATCCCAAAATCTCAAACGTGAGACGTAAATTGTAAATTTCTCAGGACCGTCCCGCAGAAATACGTCCGTTCGCTCCGACGGACACACTTGGAAAAGGCGAGTATCACGTCTTTTCGTACCAACACAACTTGTCAACACGAAAAGACCCACAAAATTCAAATATTCACACAGTATTTACAAAGTCATTCACAACAATTCAACATTACAAAAATAATCAAATCTCACATTTATAAATGTTCAAAAGTATCAAAAACAAATTTAAATCTTGTATTTTCACAAATTAAAAATCATCATAATCATATTCAAACTTCAAGAAAAAAGCTATTTTTCATAAATCAAAATTTATGTAATTAACAAATTTTACAAATGAAGACTTAGTAACACGACATCGTATGCTCCCCTGGTTTTCTTTGCACAACCACAGTTATTGGAAGGTGTTTTTCAGAAGAAAACCATCCAGGTTAGGGTACCAAATCTGAAGTTATAATTTTTTTCCATCTAATGGATCTCCATAAAATGATCTTCGCTGTAAGCAATTGTTTGTTCTCAAATCTAAAAATAATCAATGGAATACCAAATCCATCCACCTTTTGCAATATTTGGTACAATATAGGAGCTGCTATGGGTTCAATCCTGATTTTATCGTCCAAAATCATTTTGTCCATTAATTTGTTTTCTTGTTTTTTATCTTTTTCTTTTGCCGGCTCCCCATTTTCGCTGACTTTCTATTCCTTTTTAACAACCTTTTTCATAATTTTTGTCGTATTATTATCCAAATTTTCATTTTCTTATTTGGCCTTATTTTTTTCAAAATTTTCTCCCATAACGAAATTTTCTTTTTCCAAAATTTAAATTTTTTCTTTGGCTCAAACAAAAATTGGTTCATTTTCCAATGCCTCACACTTTTTTCTAAATTCGCAAAATTCCTATTTACTTCTTCGCGGAATTCTTTTTGTGTCTTTTTTCTATTATTTTCCTGTATTTTTATAATTTCATTTTTGTAATTCTATCTTCCAGTGATTTTGTATTATTTTACAAAATTTAAGCATTACTAGCTGAAAATCTACCGTTCCCATACCCACTGTTTCTCGTCTAGTGCTAGAATACGCAGGTGAATAATCAACTTGTTTCACCCCACGATTATCCGGTAAATGATTTAAAAACTAGCCGAGAACAATCTAAAAAGTGTAGTCGAGCAATTGGACGAAAAGATGTAGTACTCGCTTCACGTTCTGGGTGCCAATAAGAATTGTAGCGTAGGCTTTTCAAAATTATTTTAATTATCCCCACGTTGGGCGCCAATAAGAGTTTTATTGGAATATTGAAAACTTATTACCAACTTCTTTTGCTACCTTAGCAAAAGCTTCTGAAGTCGGGAGGAAGTCCTCTAATTAGTGGATTCAGTTGCGACGCTAATTTAAATTATTCGAAAACAAACTCTTCAACAATCAAAAAAATAATTTCCGATAATAATATTCCCAATTAATAGTAGCTATATTAATGGCCGAGCCTCGAAATTGATCTATTATGAAATCAAATTTAAGAAAACAAATAATTTTAAATTAATAAATGCCAAAAAACAAATATTGTGATTTTAAAATTCAATTTTTGGTTTAGCTTAATAAGCTACTCTTATTAATATAAAATGGTTTTCATAAAAGATCAATCAATTTTGCTTTTATATTATTAATTATTTCTTACCGTTATAATTAATTAGTGACTTGGTTTAAAAATTTAAAATATACGTTATATATGTGTTTATTTCAATTTCAATTAAAGCAATGACTCATGCGACAATATATAATATTCCGTTAAAAATGTCGCGTGCACGTCGCAATGTAGTGGTGCGTGTATTTATTTAAGGCAGTATTAATTATTTCAGTCTTATGAATTCAAAAAATTAAATATTTTTAAATGATAAATGAATATTTTCAGCCGCAGAAGCTTAGCCATTTACTATAAGGTATCTATAGTAAATTTGATTTATTATTGTAAATTATTGCAAATAGTGTGAATAATTTGAATTTTGTTAGCCTTTTTGGTATCAGCAAGTTATGTTGGTACGGAAAGACGAGATACTCGCCCCTTCCAAGTGTGTCCGCCGAAGCAAATGGGCAAATTTTTGTGGGAAGGTTCTGATATTTTTTATTTGAGTTTCAAATTTGAGATTTTTGAATATAATTTTGAGAGTAAAATTGCTATTTGAGTGAGTAATATTTTTCGATTTATTTAATTTGGAAATTGGAATTTTATTTAATTTGATTTTTGAAATTGGATAAATTGAAATTAAGTAATTAATTAATTAATTAACAATAAAATTGGAAATTTGGATGCTGAAATTTATAATTGGTTGTTGAAAAAGTTTAATTGTTATATTAGAAAACTTGAGTAAAATTTGTATCTGTAATGTGGCACATGGCTTTTGATACCAAACCATACATGCGAGTTAAGGCGCATACACAATTAGTCTGTAACTACCGTAACGCAAACAGAAACGGGAACGGGAAGGATATCGGTTCACATTAAAACTAAGGCCATAAGCTAGGATAAGCCGATAGCTGCGTTCAATTATCTAAGCTAATAAGTTGAAGTGAAGTTAGGTAAAAATGCATTTTGTGCTTATTTCATGCATTATCAGAAGTTCAACTTTAGTGCCTAACTTTTATTACTAAGTTTTCATATCAAATTATATCAAATTTCTGGCAGTTTGCGCGCGTGGAAAACCACAGCAGTAAAAGTTAAATCGTTTCTGTTCCTACTCACGTTGCTTCTCGTTTATTGTGAATAGAGCCACCTTAATATATGCATTATAACTTTTTACTGTTCCCGTTTCTGTTCTCGTTACTGTTACAGACTAATTGTATATGAGCCTTTTTCGTTTCCATTTATTAAGTACAAAATTTATTTAAAAATTTAATAATTGTAATTAGATTTAAATAAGAAGATGAAAACAAAGAAGATTTTATTTTGAAATATTGAAAAACAATAAATTGGCGTTGCAACTAGCTGGCAACCCAATGGTAGCAAAGGATGTTGGGAAATAATTTTTTTCCTACGTTCCACTACAATATCTAGATATACATACTGGAGTGAAACTACTGAGCTAGTGTTGCAAACACCTTCAATTTTATATTTGATTCTTCAATTAATTAAATAATGAAATTATAAAAATTTAATTTAATTTGTTATGCGTAATTAAACCTCCAAACATAATTTACTGTACTTTTTGATACGATTTGGATGCTTCAAAATGGCCCAAATTGCAAATTCGCTGTTAGTTTTTCTCTTGGGGAGTTGTTTGTGCTGAATATGTTTTTTTAAAATTTTGCCATTGTCTTCTCCTTGAAAATGTGTATCTTCGTAACATGTTATCCTTAAACCCACCTCTCACGACGCTTGTTTTGCTGATGGATTACTTACTTGTTTCGCTGCTGAATTCCTAGCAACTGGATGGTGTAATAGTTTCTGTGCTTTGTTAGCTTCATGCGTGCTTTGTGGTTTCAATGCGCACGCAGGTAGTGACAGGTATTAGGTAGTGAAACTCGACATTTCTCGAAAGTACTCGTGTTTACAAATATGGCGCGGCTTTTTCATTTGTTAACACTGAAAACCATCAGCAAAAAAAAGCAAAGACAAGCACAGAAACAAGCAAGCAGTAACGCCATTTTCCATCAGGGCAGCCAGCACCGTTGCCATCAAGGATCCCCATCAAGTAATCCATCAGCAAAACAAGCGTCGTGTAAGGTGGCTTTTATCTAGGATATTTTCGATCCAATTCCAGCTTGATTCACAAAGTTCTTCCGGTCTAATTATGTTCAAAATTCTTAATGAAAAATTCTCTTATTCATTCAACTTCTCTCTAAGTAAGTTGAAATTTTTTGAAGAAATGAATAATTTTCCCCTTTCTAATGATCACAAACTCTATTCGTTTGAGTTTGACGTTCTCCACTGAAATCAGTGGACCACCAACGAGTGCGCCAGCTTGGCGCAGACCACTTGACCTTGCAAAATTTACTGTTTATATTTTGCATAAATATAAAAGTTTGATCCATTCTTTTTGTATTCGAGAATTTTAGTAAAAAAGTTCTAAAATTGTTAATGCCTGAATCACTCCGTTCAAAAATTACTCTCAAAAATTAACTTTCAAGAATAAAACGTATTTTGGACGTACATTTTGCCAATTAATTTAGTCAATTCAATCGTCTCAAATCATTCAACCTCTTAACCTAACTCCTTAAATTTAATTTCAAAACTTATATGTTACTAAAATTGTATTTTAGGTCAACGACTCCAAGTATTGCTTTTTCAACAAAGTTTTACTATAATGAAATCAAATCAAACTATATTATTTGATTTTCCAACTAAACTACCCGCAAATTAGTACGGTAGATATAAGCAAAAAATAGGTGTTAGGTGGAACTAATTTCCACAAAGACGGGGTTTGATTTTTTTAGTTCGTTGTTTGTATCTTATTAACATACTAAAAGTCTAGAAAAATCGGAGTGTGCAAAATGCGTTTTTTTGACCGTTATCTGAAAAAATTCAAAAAAATTATAAAAAATCGTGTGTGGTATCAAATTACAGAAAATTTCGTGCTGAATAAGATTATAAAAGGTATTAATTTTAAAAATAAATATTATTTTATTAAGCAATATAAATGCGTACGTATGTATCTAATATCTTAACATAAGAGAAAAGTTTAATTTAATAATCATCTTCAGCTTCATCTATATTACTTTTTTTCAATCCAGTATTTGTGCAATCTCTACCAGAATAGTTTAAACATATCTCAGTGCATTCAACACCATATCGACGACACGTACATCTACCACTTCCACACGGCTCATTTGTACCATCTGTTTTGCAGGTGCAGCGGATCATGTTTTTTCTCATGCGATGGGCTGTAGTTGGTCTCCTACTTTTTACCAACCCCACTCTTCGGGATTGGCAACATTGGTGTTCATAGTTTTCCAATGGAGACATTGTAAATGTACCCGGAGAAGATGATGAACAGCGGCATCTTATTGTGTAGGTGGCAATCTTGCAATATTAAATTGACTTTTGGTTGTTCTAATTTTTTTAAAGTAGAGATTATACCGTAGCAGGTTCAGAGTTACTGTCCACCGTATAATGATACCAATGCTTTGGTGCCAATATCTGTAAGTTCCTTTCTGTTTGCAGTTTCTGACCCAAACAGACTAGCGCAAATGCTAAATTCCTCACATTTGCAAAAATGCCGATATGCTGCCGATTTACTTTTACCAAATAAGAAGCTTGTGGTATCACATCCAGTTAAAGCATGTGAAAAGAGAATAATTTTGCATCCCTTTTCACCAAGCTTATGTTGCATAGTTCTAATATCACGGTTTTTATCACTGAACGTAGATGACTGCAAACAAATATTTTATGTATTATGGTAAATCAAAAGTACAAGAATATCAGTATCGTCAGCAACAACTGTTACATGTTTTTCTTCTGACAAACTCAGTGCTGTTTTTACAATAATAGTATCAGCATCGTCTATAGCATGAATCACAGTGTGTCCATTCCCTTCTAAGTGTTTCCCAAGCATGGTTATAAAGCACTGTTTGTTTTCATTATTAGAAAGAAAAGGTTCTTTGCCAATAAGAAGTGGAGAGTTTTCAGTGAATTTTACTGTTACTGATGATAGTTTTTTGCGTATCTGATGCTCTACATCCTTAGTACTAGAGATCGCATAGCCATTAAATACAATTTTCACAACTTTATATTGCTTAGCAATATGACTGCTGTATAGTTATAACACATCTGAAAATTTTCCAGCTTTTGGCCATGGCAATTTGTGTAGTAATGCACCTCCGTCAAGAATATATGATGTTTCCGTGGGTAACATGTAATTTAAACTAGTTGCTATGTCATCCAAAGTACTTGCCAATGATGACTTGTCACTTTTTCTCAAATACTGAGTTTCTGGATCAAATAGACACGGAGGAAGTATAGATAATTCATAATTGAAGTTATCCTTTAATTTTTGCAGATCAGGATTTACAGACAAACATACCAGCATTCTCTGGGTGAGGACTCCTGTGTCAATATGTTGAATAGCTCCGTAATATCTTCATTGTGAAAGCTTGATCTTTTTTAACCATGGTAAAAGAGTTGAAAGCTTTTCCAGTCAGTTTAGATTGGATTCGAAGTCCAATTAACTTCGCTTCATCTGCAGTTACCTTGTGTTGACTGTCTACTAACCCACTAAAAATATTATGTAGCTCAACGCATTGTGAATCAAATGGATTATGATCTTCCAAAAATTAAAGTAATGTAAGAAAATCTTTCATATCTCTACAAAAAACATTAGTTCTATATATATATATTATATCCTTAAATATATATTTATGAACGATATTTTTCTGTCCCAGAATATTTGTGCCCAAGGTACCAACCAAATAATTACGGGGTGTAACAAAAGGTTACGACTAAAATAACATATTATAATAACACAGAGTTTCCGTAGCTGGTTTACCTCAACAGAAATTGAGGACCGTTTTTTCAAAACTCGCTTTGCCAAAATTAAAGAATATTGAGCTTTATATCAAATGTTTATAATTTTGTAGCGACCTTTCAGAATTTGCTATCAAATATTGCAAAATTCGCTTTGCTTCATTAGAAAAACGCTAGAGAAAACGGAAAGTTTTTGCAAAACTCGCTTTATACAAAAATGTCTGTTTAGCAAAACTCGCTTTATCTACTATAATATATAAGTTAATTTTGCATTGAATGCGTTTTAAATATTTTAATCTTGTAAACTGCCATTATTTGTTTGCTTGTCGTAATGAAAAGGTGAAACAATCATGGATCGGTAAAAATATGGGCTCAAGATTGGAAAACTTACAACTACAAAGAAGAAGCTGGCAAATGTTTGGCAAATCGAGTACCGCAAAGAAAATTATAAGGTGAAAGTTTTGGTGAAAAAATACTTACACGGGAAGTCTTATAAAAGTGGATATTAAGGCTAAAAAAGTAATCTCACTAAAATCTATGAATTGAGTAAAGCCAATACCTAAAGAAAATCACGTGAGCGTCGAAAAAAGACTTGACATCGCTAAAATCTTAATACATTAAGATTAAAATAAATATATTAATATTACTGAGGAAGCGAAGGAATTTTATGACGAAGTTTTAGGGAAAACAACATCGGAAGAAGCAGCGCGATTAGTGACAAAAGATTGAAACGATTAAACCGTTTTTTTTTCTGTTTTCTGTAGAAATTTTCTTTATAATTCAATGTATTTTGATAAACGTATTTTAAATAAAGTGAGTTTTGCAAAAACTGTAATTTTTCTTTAATTAATATTTTTGAAAACTATTCAAAACGAATTTTCAAATTAGAAGTCTTAAAAAGACACTAGGAAAAATATTATCTTAAGTTATTTTAAACTAACATTTTGTGTATATCAAATTCACTAAACAATAAAATCCGTTTCCTGAAAATTTTACTTTTACGACAAAGCGAGTTTTGAAAAAACGGTCCTCAATTATAAACCGCATTTTGATTAATAAAAGTATGATTTTCACTGCAAAATTTTTCAGTTTCTTGGCCACCTTTGTGTTATTTATTTTTATTTTTTAAAACCAATATTATAATCCTTTTCGGCAAGAAATTATCTGTAATTTGATACCACACACGATATTTTATAATTTTTAAAATTTTTTTTAAGACAACGGCCAAAAAACGCATTTTGCACACTCCGATTTTTTTAGACTTTTAGTATGTCAATAAGATACAAACAACGAACTGAAAAAATCAAACCCCGTCTTTAGTTTAGTATTTCTACTATACTAAATATTCACATTAACGCAACGGAACGTCACGCTATTTTGGAACGAATCAAATCGGCCTATCGTAAACATTACATTACCTACTTTACTTAAGTTAAATTAAATAAAATAAAATAAAATAAAATAAAATAGAATTATTTATTTATTTATTTGTTAAATATGCGGGTATACCATTTTAGTTATACATTTCTACATGTCTTTTGTCAAATTATTGCAATGATATATGGTTAAATTGTTAAGAATAAAATGTTATCGGAACGGCTGTCATTCTTGGACTCTCATAAATTAATTAACTAAATTGCTGATATAATTACTGTTCAGCAGAATCATCAGTTTTCAGTATTACAGTAAAGCTAAATGGCTGAAATGGATAACCCAGCCCCATGTAAAACTTAGTCATAAATTCAACCCTAAAAATAAAATTTTTTAATAAATAAGCTTTTCCTATAATTTAATTTGTAATACCAATGTAACCGCAAAGTATGTAAAAATGCGGACATTCCTTCCATTACCACAAGTATAAAGACTGTTAAAAATGACCATGCATAAAATATTAGATAAAGAATTACCGATCCACTATAATCTGCTCCTGACAAGCCCATAGACATTACCATCTGCCACAAAACGTGGGAAAGCTCTAAATAAAAAAATTTTTTATTAATCAGTTTAAAAGTTTTTTCGCAGATGGAAAATTTAAATTTTTAACCTAAACTTAATCTAGTTCTTGAATCATGCAATCAGTAGCCTGATCATCATAAACTTGACTTCGTACCGTTATAGAAATAAGGCGATATGTATATATTTGGCAGAGAGAAAATTAAAGAGTAATAATTACAGTAAAACAATTAGTCAAATCAGATTTTTTAAATTTTATGTATTAAATAAAGCAACATTTTCTGCGCCAATAAGGATGACATAATCAATTTTTAAAAGTTTTGTGTTTTTAATCATAATATTATAATTAAAATTATTTAAACAATAAAATAGGTGGGTTATCCTCCTTTTTAGATATTTATATCTCAAGTTAGGAATTAATTAATTAAAGACGCTCTGATTTTGATTTAGATACAGAATACCAAATTTTGCCAAAACATGTACTTACCTTAATTTTGGCAAAACTGTAACTATCCTCTTTTACCCTAACTACTCGTAATTACTTTTTAAATTTGCTTTTTTAAATTTAAATTTGCATTTTATTATCTGTTCTTCTGCTTATAACTTTAATTACACACATTTTAATACACGGATAATAATAATTTATTTATAATTTTATACTCACGTGCATGTGCAAGAGACAATGCCCACAACCTCAAATATGATGCTGTATGTGATACAGTACTTAATGCGTATTCAATTGTATGAATACCTTGACCTATAAATAATTCTGACGTAGGTACTTCAGGTGGATCAGACTTAGCTGCAGCTTGAGGTTGTTCCAAGTCATTTGAGTGTAATTCCATGCCATGATTTACATCTCCATTTCTTCCATCAACCTGTAATAAGAAAACATGAGCACAAGTAAAATATTAACTCTTTTAGCATTCTGCAAATCATTGACGATACTTTAGTTTTGATAACAAAACAATTTAGTTTGTTCGTATTATGTTAGTATGTTAACATGAAATTCTTAGTTATAAGCTTACCTTAACTGCTTTTGATTTTGTATAAATTAAGTAAAGAGGCTTTCCAAATAACATAACAGGTATACAAAGTAGTGCTACAACTAATAAACCCATTTGTAGTTCATTTTGCCCAGTGAACATATACTCTTCGCACACTTCCTCTGGAGGGGTGCTTTTAAGTAAGATCATATTTATAAAATAAATCAAAACGGACGGTGCACAAAATGGTCCATATACCTCACCTGAAGAGCAAAATTATTATTATTTTACATCATACTTTGAATTAGACCAACATTGAACTAGTTGATCAATTACAGTTAAGGACTGACGTTAATATAATATATATAATAAATTTAATAATTTATTATACGTATGATTAATTAAAATTATTAGCTTTTGGAAATAATATAAATTAGAATTATCAATATTGAGCTACAGGACACAAATACAACACATTTTTTAAACAAGCTTTCGAAAAATGACTTTCTTTTTCAAGTTTAATATGAATGCCAGATTAATGGAATATGTTTAATATGAATTCCAGATTAATGGAATTAATATTAAACTTGAAGAAGAAAAAGTCATTTTTCAAAAGCTTGTTTAAAAAATGTGTTTTATTTGTGTCCTGTAGCTCAATATTGATAATTCTAATTTATATTATACATATGTAGGTGATCAAGAATAGTTTGGTTTCATAAGGTGACTACCAAGTGTTTATATGGCTTTGTTTCTTCGGCACTCAAAACCGTTTCGAAACTATCAAGCGCAGGCTTAGATTAAAATCCGCAACTAAAATTTAAAAATGGAAAACAAGAAAAAGGCAAAAGAGAAAATTAATGTGTAAATAGAATAATGGCATGATAAACTACCACATTGTTTTCAAAAAGATTTTTTAAAAAGATGCATATGTAGAAATACGTAAAATCGGATAGCAAAAATCTACGGGACAAAGTTTCACTGTTTGTTATCATATCATCTATCAATTTTTTTAAATGTATTTGTTTATTATATTTAAAATTTAGTGTTCTGATGAAAGTCACGTTGAAAATATCAGCTCTCTCAAAAAAAATTATATCAATAAAGTTAAGATTTTTAATATGGAGATTATTTAATTGTCATTTTATTTCTTACGTCATAATCAAAAGCACAATCACAACAGAGAAACTAATAATAACAATTGTGAATTGTGATACATACCTCTGTTAGGGCCATACAGAATCCATTTTACAAACATCATCACTACCATCCACAAAAATAAAAACATTAAAAATATTAGTTGTGGTATAAATTCAAAGATAATATTAATGTATTTCTTAAAATACCTGGAATATAATAAAAGTAATTATAAAAGTATTTAGTATACCTAAATAAATATTTAACAACAATGTTGAATACAAAATGTACATAATATGTTATAAAATATAATATGTTAATATTATAACACAAATATTATGATGTTAATCAATACTTACATGTGGTTAATTACGCTTATACAAACGCCAAAAATCATATGAAGTACTCCAAAAATTATAGACAACTTCATTTTATACGAATTCAAAAATATAATTTTATTTTCTGAAAACTAAATAAAAATATTATATCAAGGCTTGTTACATTTTTATGTGAAAAGAACCAAATTTTATCCATCTAGCTGTACGCAAATTCAAAATTGTATCTTTCTATTCCGCAACAAAATACTTTCAAATCAAAATTTGTTTCAAATCAAAAATAAGGGAGCTGCAGTCTTAATTATCAAAGTATTATATAAGTATGTAAAAAAAATTAAAAGTATATTTTTAAAAACAAATTTATAAAATAATAATACAAATATTTAGGTGACACTAAAGTCTCATTTGAAGAAATTACTTTTCTTAAAAACGACTTTTATTGTTATAAGTAGGTATTATTATATTTAATTCGTAATAGACAGATAAACAAAGTTCTTTTCTAAAGTATAAAATTTAAAAATTAATTATTTACCTGCCACACTGGATCTACACCTATAGGGTAAGGAGTACCAATATAGTTTTCGTCGGGATTCAATTGCAAGAATTTATTTTCGAGTATTGTAGATTCGTTATAATTTGAAAACCAACTCGAAGAAAATATTTTTAAAGGTTTAGCAAATATATCGTTGTAAATAAATCCAGTATATATCGAGAATATTCCCATCAACAATATTATATATCGGCCTCCATAAATTAAATTAAAACCATCACCATCGCCGCCACCTTTCATATTATCCATTTTTTTCTCCATTGCAATCAAAGCTATGGCAAACAGTAGTAATATAATTCCGTGTCCAACATCACCAAACATTACAGCAAATAAAAATGGGAAAGTTATTAAGGTATACAAAGCTAAAATTTGATTATTAAAAATATGCAAATTAGATAGGTTCGACATACCAGGATTAACTTCCCTATAGGAAGCTACTCCGTATGCATCAATTAAGTTTTGGAATCCTACAGTAAATTTGTTAGTACGATTAAATGTTGGTGGATTTGCTGTAGTGTCAATAATATTTAAAAATGAAGGTATAGAACTACCACTTAAATTCTATAAAATAAAAATTATGCAAATCATATTACGAAATATAATTATTATCTTGGTTGTTACTTACAGAACCATCGGTCAGTGCTTGCTGAACTTTATCACGGTCACTGATTGGCAACCAGCATTCTCCAATAAGACATTTTTTACTCACGTTCATGTTAAACATATTTAAAGTATGGTAAATAGCTTTCATTTTACGCACCATTACACTCCAGTTTTGCAATTCTTTTGCTACATTTACAAGAACTCTTTGACGATGATCTTGAGTTTGATTCAATACCTAAAGAACATCTCAAGTTAAAAGCATTCATCAACTTATATTTAAAATTTTCTACAAGCTTTAAATCTTCTAAACGGGTGTAGACTCCTTTTTCGAGTTCAGCTCGTTCCGCTGTGGTATTAGGACAAGCGTACAGTGAAGCACGAAACCCAGAGCATATTTTTTTAATGCGCGATTTAAGCTGGTCTCCTTGAAAAAATGCAGCGAATACGGTTTTATTTACAGTAAATCCCTAAAAGTGACTTTTATTTCTTCAATCTGACAGATTTTAAAAAGTACATACTGTAACTGGATCTTCTAGAGGTGTTTCAATGTCTGCTTGTCTTACAAAAACATTACCTCTTGAAACACGCCACAGCATTCTTTCAAATCCCGGTATTCGCTCTCGATTAATAACTCCTGCAACAAATGCCAGTTGCACCGCTCCACCACTAGTGTTTTGAAAATCTTCTGGTATTAAAGCCCTGTTTTCCAAGACTATGCCATTAGTTTCGTCTTGTTCGTTAAAAAATTGTTTGGTTTTCTCCAGTACATGCTTAAGTTCAGTTAATTCCAGATAATGCAATTTCAAGCTCACTGCACTTTCACTTAATTCTTTAATATCTCCTTCAGTTTTTTCTAAATGGGCCTACAAATTATTATTTATTTTTATTTTCGGGGTTCAGATAACTTGACAATAACAACATTGGCATTTCAGAATAACTACAAGATTCAAAATACAAAATATACAAATATAATAATTATTTAAGGTAAATTTTAAACATGAAATTTAATGCTTTTCATTTATGAAAATTGTTAGCTTTTCTAAAATGTTAATAGACATGGAATATAATAAAAATAATAAGTTTACCTCTAAATCTATTATTTCTCTAGGATTTGGTGCTTTGGGAATTTCTATACAATCTGGGATAACAACTTCGTCTTTTTTAAGTTCAGACTCAATATATCTTAATCTGCGTACCATGTCATCGCAACGACGAACTTCATTTACAAATTTTCTTTGAAACAAATTGACACTTTCGTTGAGCTAAAATTAAATATTAATAACAGATAAGAATTAAATATAACCAAATAAAAAGTTGACAATTTTTTAAGTGTTTTTCTATTGTGAAAATTTCTATTGTAGATATACTGCATTATATTGTGACTGTTTGACTGACTACAGTCACAACACTAGTCAACTTTAACTAATTTTTCTTTACCAATGCTAATTACATGAATATTTTTTCTACCTACCACTTCATTGGGCTGTGGGAAATTATTGAATCCAACTGACTAAGAAATTTTGAAGACTGGTTCAAAAAAGTATTTGTTTAAATAACATGTATATCACTGCAACTTTTTATATAAGGCTATATTATGTACATTGTACATGATCTTTCTAAGTACATATTATTTAATATATTTTATTTACATAATATATCTATTATGATTCTACATATTTACATGTAAATATTCTTAAAAAAGGTGGTCTTGAGGTGTTCATTGCCAATTGTAAAAATAGTAAAAGTTAAAGCCGCAAATTTAAATTAGCCCTTACGTTACTTAACAATAAATTAGTATGCCGCAAAATAGGCAGTTGTGAAATTTTTTATTTTAAATGTTGTTATACATAGGTGCTTATGTGTCAATTTTATATAATTATCTAATCATTTTATCTAAAATTCTCGACTTTTTCTACTACATTCAAGTGTATGATTTACAACAATGTGATGACACTATATTATGATTTAAATGCAAACAATATAGGACAAACAAATCTGTTGTGCCTCTTCTAATCAAAAATCAAGTACCGGTGCCAGGTGCACTTTTTGAATAGTGTGACTTAAATTTTTAAAATAACTTGCTAAAATTGTTTTAACTCATAACTACTCAAAATAAAAAAATTTGCTGTTATCTGAACTTGCGGAAAATAATATAGAAACAACTTCCATATACTCACACGAAAAAAAAATTAGAACTACAGTGGGTCACTAGCAACCCCGTGAGCATTAATGGGTTAATTAAAATCAAAGCTCAAAGCTTAACTTTCAGTTAATCATTTTTAAGTATCATGAAAATAGATTAGTACTAATAAATTTTCAAAAATAAAATCATATAGTTGTAAAAAACCATTGTCGGTAACAGGCTTGTCGATGACAACTTTAAATTATTCTGCAAATTTGCTGTAATTACTTAATTCAGTAAACTAAAGTTGGTTCTGAATTTATAAATTGCACTTGATACTTACATCTCTAAATTGAACTATGCCAATCTCTCCAAGTTCTGAAATTGAATAGTAAGAAGCTTCGGGCTGTATATAAAGTTGGGCCAATGCCATTTCTTCGCTACGAAATAAATTTCCCATCTCGACCTTATAAAGACTTAAACTCTGGAATATGAAAGTATTTTGTAATAATAATATGTGTATACATAGATTTTGTGTAGTTTGCACGTTGTAATATTCCAGTAGTAAATATATAATTTCGTTTTATAATATGAAATATCACAGGAATATACTTACAAATTTTCAAAAATTTATATTAGTCACTGACGGTGTGTTTTCATTTAGTCGATACAACTAGAGACAAAATATTTTGTCCCACAAACAAATCGATTTTAAATGATTGTTAATGAATAGTGTCTAGATAACGATGAGTAGTACTTAGAAATTAACTAATATAATTACAATAGATTGGAATTTAATGTAGGTAATCATAAAGAAAAAATCACATCACGCAGTACAAATTAATTAATTTAACGATAAGCCAAGTAATAAAAAATTTAGTAATACTAATCGTAACAATTACATACTTATTAAATGCAATTTCATTTAATTGTTGTGTGTTTCTAGAGAAATTTTGAAGAAAAAGTATTCTGATCATAAATTCAAATGTAATGTTAAAGTTCAAATTAATTCAAATCATCAAGATTACCGTAATTGATAAATCCAAAAGTATAGTGTAGTGTCTAGCTGAGATAGATACTTCCTTCACTTTTTTACACATTTTAGGCTTCTATACAAAGTATAGTAAAAAGCGTTATGTTCTGGTCTCGTATACATCCGTCCACATGTTTCAATCTCTTATTCATTAAATCAATAATAATAATTTTTGTTGTCCTACTAAGGATAGTACCCTTTTAACTCGACTATGCTTCGAGGTTGCATGATTGGCGGCTACCGAAGATACTAGTAGCGCTTTAGTAGCTACTTAATTTGACTATACATACTAATACAGTAATTGAGTAATCACTAATCAGTAAGGATGTATTTTTTTTTTAATTTAAAAAAAAAATTTAATAGAAATCTTTAGCCCGAATTAAAATATTGCACAATCTCAAATGGTACGCATCTATCAGTTTAACTTGATCAAAAACTCAAGTTTTTAAAATATTAAAAATTCTACTAAAAAGGCAACTAGAAATTAATAATTGCAACAAATAGCAAATATGGCTGTAACATTTTCGAAATTATTTCAAAAGTATTTACGACTGCCTTCAAAATTATTTTATAACCTTCTGGGTGTAATTTCACCTGATCTTAGAAGTTTTAAAAATGAATACATACGTAAAACACCTATTTGGCTGTTACAACAATGAGGAATTTTCATGCATGTTTTAAATTTATTTTCTGAAAGTTTGTGTTAAAATAATGAGTATTATTGTTGACTTAGTATATTAACTTATAATAATAACTATAGTCTACAAAAATAAAAAAATTAAATTATAATTATAAATTATAATAATACAGGGGTATGCGCTCGAATTGTTGCCAATTAAAAATGCTGTGATTTTGTAATTTTTACTTTTTTTTTACTTATTTTTTACTTTTATTTATCGTAAAAACATTTTAAATTTTAAGAAAAATATCGTTGGTTAAGAGTGTTAAACTGCTAACTCCTAATAGTGAAATTTTACAGGAGGCAATAAAAACTATAAATTGCTTAAAAATTATTTTAAATGAAAATTGAAATTCCGCTTTCTCAAATTACATATACTTATTTTGTAAATACTCAAAGTCAAACATATGCTTATAATTATTTTTTACGAATATGAAAGGAGATAACATCAAATCTATATAATTATTAATTATTATTATATAAAAAATGTGAAATGGTATTTTGTTGTCACAAGTAATCTCTGAAACTACTGAATCTCTAACCAAAATTTTTGTGTGTCTTCTATGGGCCATGAGTGTTTCTGTAACATAAAAAGTAAAAAAATTAAGAGGAGAGCGAATTCGCATAAACCAAAATTGCGTCGTCGATAGGTGGCGCGACAATAAAAAAATTATAAAAAACAAACAGAATAGAACGAGCTATGTGCTGAACGCCGTGAACAGAAAATGTTTTCAGGATAATTACGGTTTTTAGCTGTGTGAATTTAAAAAAAATTTTTGGTGAAATAAATAAATGTTAGGTATAACTTATTTAAGAAAAAATTATTTTCTAAATTCTAAGAGGAATTGTCACTATCGTTACGTGACTTTGAAAGATCCTTAATAGAAGAAGAAGGCTAGGAAGAAGAGGAAGTATGAACCTAATTGGTTAAATGATTTCATTAAATACAAATTAATTATAAAATATATCGTAAATGTAAAGTGAGTAATTATTTTGATTTTTGCGGATACTTAATAGTTTGCTTTTTCTTTTCAACTTTTCAAATTTTGATTTGATATCAAAAGAGGCATTGCAACGCATGCTTATTTTAGAAATTTTTATTAATCGAATTGCATATTAATTGAATTTCAGTAATAGAAAAGTTCAATTACCAATCAAATTGAAACACGAGGAGGCCAGCTAGTATATTATAATTTTCATTGAAATTCTGGATGTAGCAGTTTATCGCTTCTACAGAGATATATTCATTTTTATAATAAAACTATTTAAGAAATAGATAGGTACTTATTAAAAATTGAAAATTCATTATTAAAGAAAATATAAAGAATATTATAAATTACTCCTCAAACTATATTATTATAGTCTACGGGTAACGTATTTTTCAAAATCTGCAGATCCTTCTACTTCTTGAGTTTTATCTTTAGCCTATCAAAATATAAATTGTCCAACTGGTTCAAAGTACGACCATCACTGTACAGAATGACTTTAGCAAAATCTTTACTAGGATCAATGCAGCACTTCATTTTCAATAAAATATGAGAAACATGACGCAAATTCTTCAGAAATAAGTGCTCCTTCATTCTATATGTAGAAGTAGCCTTAGTAGCAGTCCTTAGTACGTAAATTATTGAAACAAAGATTATGAACAGCTAATTTTGTAAAAATCATAACAAATTGTTGAATCTTCAATTAATGCAATGATAAAAAACAATGAAATTGTTGCAAAAATGATTATAATTACATTGTTCTGCTAGAAATAGCAGTTATATACGTTGCATTAAATTCAAGAAATGGCAGTATTACGTATCTTAAAAATTCACAATTTTAGAGTAACATTTGGAATTAGTTGTTTTACGCTATGATGTAACAAAGCTTCTATTATTGAATGGCATTAAAAAAAACATATTAATGCAAAAAGTGGAGATAGCAGTTCAACACTCTCAAGCTAGTTACATGCACTTGCAATTTTCCGAATGCGATTTTTGTTTTTCAACCAATCAAATCACCAAATTTCAAATTTGATCAATCAAAACAAAAATCGCATTCCGCAAATCGCAAATGTATGTAACTACCTTTAACCTACGATATGTTACTGTTCGATGTAACCACCTTTAGCGCGGTTAATAGCATTAAGGCTGTCCTGAAAGGATTCACACGCTGCACGAATGTGTCCTGATTCTATGTTGTCCATGTCGACCGTCTCATGTTTTTTACTAGTAGTCCAGTGAATGGGGAATTTTGCCTTGCAATAAATCATAAAGTTTTGAAACTTGGCAAAAAGTTTTGTTATAGGTGCCTGTTTAACCAAAAAAAAGTCGCCATTCCTCCGAGGTCCGGAAGTGTCCGCCATCTTGGATTTTAAGTGACAATTTATGGTTTTTCAATAATATCTTCAAAAAATTAACTTTACAAAAAAATTGTTCTTATAAAAATTGAAGCTCGTCAAATTCTCCATAAGAAAGTTTATATTCAATATTAGCCTAAATGTAACATTTAGCCGACAAAATCCATCTGCCTGTCGTGAAATGTTGTGCTGCGTCTGATTATGACTACAGTGTAGCGGATTATCATCAAAAGCGTTCACTAACCCAATTACGACGTAGAACTAGACGAATTATATATCAAAATGTTCGTATTGGCCTAATGGATCAAAATACAACATTTAGGACATCTGCAATTGTGATAGACAAAAGTTATAAGCCAAAAACTATTTAAAAAATTAATTTTATTTAACCAATTGAAAGAACTTTTGAAATCGTTCGTACTTTAAAATTAGTATAGGTATATCAAGATGATTTTAACACTATTATTTAGCACGAAATGTCTACTTTTCAACGATATATAAAAATATGTATTAATTAATTTCTAATTAGCTCTAATTTAATATTAGGCACTTTGGCCTCTAAAATGGACCATATCGAAAAATTCATTAGGTTTTTTTGTTTTTTTTTTCGAAATTTCTTTCGAAACTCTATTTTCAATAACACTTTTAAACTGCTACGTAAAACGGTATGCTTCAGTAGACTTGTAAACAACATAGTGCCAATAGACGTAATGGCAAGAGAAAGAAAAGAGCTCTATGAAACTCGAAACTACTACAAAAAAGAAATCATATACAAACTTTTACAGGAATCGCAAAGAAGATGGGAAATCTCCGAAAAAGACTGATGAGCAATGGAACTCATTCCCGACTTGCAAAGCTGGGTAACCAGGAAGCATGGAGAATTGAACTATCATCTCACGCAGGCGCTGAGTGGGCATGGATGCTTTGCATCTTACCTCCATAATCACTGTGAAAGTATACGACATCTGCTTCTTCTGCGATGCGGTTGATACGCCTGCTCACACCCTGTTCGTCTGCTGGAGATGGAGTGCTGAGAGACAGTTTGCCGAGAGAGCTCTAGAAACAAACTTTATCACTGGAAATATGATTAAAAAGCAAATTATGACGAAAAAAGATAACCATGAGAAAGAACAACAAAGGCTTCAACGACAACAACATGAAGAAATAACACCCTTAAGGGCCTAAGATAAGCAGAAGTGCTGTGTACGGATGAAATAAAACTACCGCCCACAACATTCGGGCGGTGTCCTCTTGAAAATTTCCATCGCCCCAAAAAAAAGCAAAAAAAATAATTTGTGACTTCTTGCTTAGCGCTTCGTAAGTGGTTGTTTGGTATAGCCCGCCGCCGGCCGTTCAGATATTTCTTTTATTCAAAATTTAATTTTTTATAGAAAATTAAATTAAAAACGCTCAATTTTGACGCTTTTTGAACTTTATCCGGCCCTGATCAGATGTAAACGCTGCCTAAAATTTCTGTCAGACATAATATGTTTCAACTTCTGGCGATATGTTGTGTTGCCTCTTTACAACATAGTACTCTTACTCTTTACAAGTTCTAAGTTGCTTGGAGGAAATTGCGACAGTTTATGATACTGTCGCACGATAAATTTATAGAATTCATGTAGGGTTTCACAAACTCTTATTAGTAATTTAAGTTGTAATTAGCAATTAAGTTGTAATATAATTTATTAACACATTACCGTCTGAAAGCCTAAAAATATGAAGCGGCGGTATTGAAGCTAATGCATATGACAATATATCATAATATATTATGTATAATGTTAGTATAACTGAGACAGTTGTTATTAAAAACATACTGAAAAGCAAACTATTTCAACTGTTATCAAGATTAATCTTAGAAGTTACCTACCTACTATATTTCGTTCAAGCTGGAAAATTAATAGCAAAGGTAAAAAGCAGCGGATCCACCCTACACTTTCCAGGTGGCAATAATAAACCAAAATTTATTTATTTGCATAACTAACTACTACTTCAATTTTATTTTGTAAATACATATTATCTATTTTCTGTAAATACAAGCTCTAACGCAACATAATTTGTAAAAATTACTACAGAATTTTAAAATAGTTATTCTTAACTCTCCACAACATCGTCCGTTTGCAGTATAACTTTGAAACTAAACGGTTGAAACGGGTAGCCTAAACCAGCATAAAATTTACTCATAAATTCAACCCTGAAATTATTACAAATATATAAATATATGATGCTATAGTACAATAATATGTAAATAGTACCAATGCAGACGTAATGTGTGCAAAAATGCTGATAAACCTTCCATCATAACTAATATGCCCACTGTTAGAGCCGACCAAAAATAAAATATAACGTAAATCATTATTGATCCTTTATAACCTCCAGATTTTAAAGCTATATCGAAAACCATCGTCCACAGTACATGAGATAATTCTAATAAAAAAATCTATATTAGTATAATTTTGCAAAATTCAATATGAAAAAGCAAATACTAGATTATAATGTACAGCAATTCATAAAAATATTCAGGGAGTAAATTAGCGTTTTTGGCACTTCATAAAGATAGTCTAATGGTAACTCATCGTTAGAATCCCACAAATCAGTTTTAGTTCTAGACAAAAACTACGGAAGTAATACTCTACCAAACACAAGCAAAGACTTCAATATTGATACTTCTAGCAATTGAGGCAATCATAATCGTCATCGTGTATTTAAATTATTGTATCTAGGTAAATAAAATAAACTCCAATATTGGAGTTTGGCTAGTATCTGGTAAGGACATTATTGCTTTACAGTTGTTGGACATAATAAATAAAGTTAAGTTATCTGCTATCTTCTTGGTGAACTGACATGCCAAAAACGTTCACGTCCATGTTATTCAACGTTGTAATAATATAGTTATCATAAAACTTCGTGCATAATAGCTAATCGAAAAAGACAATTATTAGTTGCTGATTGCTGCCGGGTTTCTATGTTGAAGTTTTGATTGTTTTTTCAATATAAGAATATAATTATATACTTACGCGCATGTGCAAGAGACAATGCCCAAAGACGTAAGTACGAAGCTGTGTGAGATACAGTACTTAAAACATATTCTATTGTATGTATACTTTGGTTTATCAAAATTTCTGACATTGGTAAATCTGCCGAATCATGATCAGACTGAGCAGCTGCTTTGTGTTCTTCAATAATTTCTGGTTGCATTTCCATTCCCTGATTTATATCTCCATTTCTTCCATTGGTCTTCAAAAATTGTTTGTTAGTAAGATATGCATATTAAAATATAATTTAAATATTATATTATTGTAAAGGCATTATTATTTGCCAGATTATTCAACCAACCTGTGGTTTATGTGATTTTTTGGTTAACGACATATAAATCGGTTTTCCAAATAACATAATAGGTATACAAATTAAAGCTACAAATACTAATGCCATTTGAAATTCTTGTTGACCATCAAACATATATTCTTGGCATTCCTCTGGTATAGCTGAATGTTTAAATAAAACCATATTTATAAAATAAATTAAAACTGATGGTGCACAATACGATCCAAACTTGACACCTACGAGCATACAAAATATTTATATTTTCCCAAGTACCTAATAAAGTATAATTTTCATACCATTATTAGGACCATATAATACCCATTTCATAAACATCATTACTACCATCCACAAAAACAAAAATACTAAAAAGATTAGTTGGGGAATGAACTCAAAGAAGATGTTTACATATTTTCCAAAGTATCTGAAACATTGTTAAAATATTGAATATCAATAATTTGGTTATAATGTATAATTTTAAAATTTTGTACAAAAATTGAATGTACTTACATGTGGTTAACCACGCTTAAACATACGCCAAAAATCATATGGATGACTCCAAAGATTATAGATAACTTCATTTTATAAGAATTCAAAAATATTATTTTATTATCGGCCATCTACAACAAAAGAAAGAAATCATGTATATTATCTCAAAATTGGTACCCAGTATTTATACGTAATATCTTTGACTTACTTGCCATACAGGATCTACGCCTAATGGATATGGATATTCAGCAAAGTTTTCCGATGGGTTAAGTTGTAAGCCATTGTTGGTTAGTACAGTAGAACTGTTGTAGTTTACAAACCAACCCGAAGCAAATATTTTAATTGGCTTACAAAATACGTCATTGTATATAATTCCGGTATATATTGAAAATATTCCCATCAATAAAATTATATATCGTCCTCCGAAAAATATATTGAAAACTTCATTGTTACTTTTTTTGTTTTCGTACTTCTTTTCAATAAAAATTAATGATAAAGCAAATGCTAATAATATTATTCCATGTCCGGCATCGCCAAACATAATTGCAAATAAAAATGGGAATGTAATTAAAGTATACAAAGCTAAAATTTAAACATCAGTTAATATATTTTATTTGATTCAGAAAGTAAATGATGTACCTGGATTTACTTCTCTGTAAGAAGCTATACCATATGAATCGATTAAATTCTGGAAACCTTCTGTGAACTTATTAGTTCTATTGAACGTTGGTGGAGATTCTGCAGTATTAATAATATTTAAAAATGATGGAATTGAACTGCCGCTTAAACCCTGAAATAAAAAAAAATTAACATGATTATTATAGGTTTCATTATTTTAATTCTGTTAAAAGTTACTCACTGATCCATCGGACAATGCTTGCTGGACTATGTCTCGATCCATAATTGGTAACCAACATTCTCCAATAAGACATTTTTTGGTAACATCCATATTAAATAAATTTAGCGTGTGATAAATAGCTTTCATTTTGCGTACCATTACACTCCAATTTTGTAATTCCTTTGCTACACTTACCAAAACCCTTTGACGATGATCTTGGGTTTGATTTAACACCTAATTTAGAAGAGTCAATGAATGAATAATCCCTCGTATGGATATTTTTAATTTTACCAAATTTAAATCTTCTAAACGAGTACGAACACCACTTTCAAGTTCAACACGTTCATTTTTGTTGCTAGGACATGCGTATAAGGATGCATGGAATCCAGTACAAACTTTTTTAATGCGAGTTTTTAATTGCTCTCCTTGAAAGAATGCAGCAAAAACAGTTTTATGCATTTCGTTGCCCTAAAATAGAAGTATTTTCAAAAAAATTATATACATTCATAACTCTGGTTTTAAAGCACAATAGATTATTTAGTTACCGTGGCTGGGTCCTGTAAAGGCTTTTCAATTTCCGCTTGACGAAGAAATACGTTTCCTCGCGAAATACGCCACAGCATACGTTCGAATGCGGGCACTCGCTCTCTATTTATCACTCCAGCTACAAATCCAAGATGACCCGTAATTGTATTGGCATTTGGTGCATCTTCAGGAATTAGAGCTCTGTTTTCCATAGCAAGTCCATTAGCTTCATCTTGTTCGTTAAAAAAAGCTTTTGTTTTATCCAAAACATGTCTCAATTCGGTTAACTCCAAATAGTTTAATTTCAAATTTACTGCACTTTCGCTTAATTCTTTTATATCTCCTTCGGTTTTTTCCAAATGAGCCTTAAAATGTTAATAATTATTTTTTTTTAATGTAGAAAATGCTAAGTATAACCTCCAAATCAATTATTTCCCTCGGGTTTGGAGCTTTTGGTATTTCTAAACAATCCGGAATTGCAACGTTATCTTTTCGAACTTCAGATTCAATGTATCTTAGCCTACGTTCCATTTCATCACAACGTCGAACTTCGTTGACAAACTTCCTTTGGAATACATTAACATTTTCATTCAGCTGAAATTAAAGCTACAATAAATTATTACATTCCTAAAATAATACTAACTTTCATAAATTAATAACATTAATATTATTTGAGATTATATTTTATGAATAATATTATTGTAAGTTCATACAGTAGAATTATTCGATTGGTATGCAACTCGAATAAAAAATGACTGTATTGGTTGCCTTCCCGTTTGCTGTGGAACTCGAATGGTTACAATATTTTTTAGATTGGTAAAAAAGTAGGTATATCGGAGCTTTTTCAGTAGCTAATCAGAACGTGATTATAGAAAGAGGAACAGAAAAACAAAGAAACATATTATGTATATGTATTTGCAATTCTAATGTAAAAAAAGTGTATAAGAGTTACTGGAATTTGAGAAATTAATTAATGTATTTTAATGTATCGTTTAACTACTGTTATGTGTCATCAAAGCAGCTACCTTAGCATAAGCACAACATTAATGTATAAACCGGGAATTCTTCGAAATCTGCGGGTTATACCCACCTATCTGGAAATTTCCAATTGCATTAAAAATTTTAATGATTTAATTTCAAATCAGAAATCACTAAAGTGATATAATGGTTAAGAGATATATCCAGACGTTTGGTATTAATTTTGGGCATGTATATCAACTCTTCCAAAGTAACAACCTTTTCTAGTATTCACCATCTTTAATTGTTATACATTTATTTATTAATTAATTCTATGAAATTGTTATTTAGTTGGACACAACTAACTGTCACATCACGATTATATGCATAGATACTTATTTCATAAACTAGATTGTGCTGATATTACCGATTCCGTTATTTTTAATTATAATATCTTACATCTCGAAATTGCACTATTCCTGTCTCTCCTAGCTCTGATATGGAATAATAAGCAGCTTCAGGTTGAATAAAAAGTTGGGCCAAGGCCATTTCCTCGCTACGGAAAAAGCTTCCCATTTTGAGTCCTTTACACTTTTCCCTGCAAGAAATAGAAGATTTATATTAATAAATAATGAGTACCTAGGAATCAAATGATATAACAAGTAACAACTACATATTCAAAAATAGTATATTATAAAACAAGCATCGAAAGAGACATAATATGGTATGAGTATATTAGCTTATGCACAAGTCGCAGCCGAGTGTAGAAATCATACGAATGTATGATTCACAACACCATCATCAATTTCATTTACCAATGGCTTAAGACTGTGAGTTACAATAAGACACTATAATTATTCATTATTTTAGTATACGCTAGACGATCAACTTGGCTAAAGGTAGGATCACTTATTAGGGAATATAATAAATTAAAATAATGATTTTTTTCCATTGCATTTCCCCGCATCTCAAAAACTTATCTTGAACTTCATTTATTATTTAAACCTAAATTTTCGCTTCAAAATTGGTCAGCGTTAGTTTTACTCTGTATAGTTTACCAATAACTAATATTGAACTTAATCTAACCTAACAAAATTTAAACCCAACCTAACCTAACATTTTTTAAGCGAAGAACTTTTACCTATATTACTAACTTTGCTCTTGATGCAACCATTTTAATTATTTATAAATTTATATGGTGAAAAAGGATGGTGATAAATTCAGTTTTGTCTTGGTAAAAGACGCAAAGACAAATTTTGCTCCTCATTGCATAGGAGAAGAAACTTATACTATGTATTTTATATCTATAGATATTTTGTTTAATATAATAGTTGGCATGGCTAAAGTTAAGGAAGTAAAGCATATAATTTCTAAATTCCTCCATTCCTACCTAAATGGTTTTCTTTGTATCTTTTACTTTAGGAAATATTTTTAGAAATTAAATTAAATTAAGCACACAACTGCCATACAAAAATACCACATGTATTATGTATACGTACTGCACCGTAGAAAATTAAAGAATTTGATTGTATAAATGACCAACAATTTTATAATTCAATCCTACTCGTAATAAGTGTTTTCATCATACAATGACATCATCTAGTACTACCCTACCACCAAATAAGTTAAAGACATTGATGTACTGATCATTTCATAGAGCATTTAATAACAATAAATTGTTACTAAAAATATTTTACTATAATATGAACAAAAATTATATTATCTCTTAATGACTGGGGGCTATAAATTATTTCTAAATCATAATAATTATAAGTAGTTATAGTTGTAATCAACTTGTAGTTGAATTAGAATATAATTTAATCTATGGTAGAAGGATGAAGGAGAGAGAAAACATTACCAAAGGATATAAGGATTTCTAAAAGCAATTCTTAAATGCGAATGACATAACATTTTTTCATAATATTTGACAGAAGAGTATGTTACAGTTGTACCTGTAAACATGTAAACCTGTAAACACCTGTAAACAAAAACATTTAATTGTAACTGCAATACTTTCATTAAAAATTTGAATTAATCATATCATTTTGTTTATGTGAAAAATTCACTATCCCGAGGTACCCACTTCACCAGTGATTTTAATCTTACAATAAATGAGTTCATGTAAACATCGTAAATGATACAATATTCATTTTTCATGGCAAGGACTACAGGTTAAGTTACGGATTAATTAGATCACAGTAAATTATTATTACATTGGGGTTATTTGTCAGCCAAAACCGATTTCTGCTCTTGGAGTATCAGGTCTTTCGATATAGCGTAAATTTAATGCTATTAGATGATTTCAAGGTTATATTAATATACCATAGTTCTAAAATTCTTTTGAATTTAAATTTAATTATTTAACATGTGACATAGCAGTTAAATTAATAGATTATTGTTTGTTAGGTATGTTTCCATATCGTATATTATAATATATTGTCTTAATATAATCTTTAATCATTTCCTTAATCGACAAATCAGGAAAACCTTTTTTGATTAGTTTTTTTCAATTTATAGAGTTTCCTATCTACTGTACTACTATATTCACCAGAGATTAATTTTAAGATTTATTTACCAGTCTTGTATTAATATAATTTTGCAAAAGCTAATATTAAATTTATAGAATGTTTGAAAAAGTAATAACGAGTAGTATCACAAAAATTTCAATTTTGAAAATATTTTATGCAAAAGTGTAAATTTTAACTACATATATTTCAATCTAAAAAAAAAGTACTTACTTTACACTTTAAAAAAGTACTACTAATTGAAAAAATGCTTATCCGTAAGGAAAATTATAATCTTGAATTATTCTCCATTTCCGGTTTGATAATATTACGCTGTATAGAAATAAATTCAATTGCAAAGTATGTTTCTAAAGAGCTTTTTTCCAACAAAATCTTTTACCATTATTGGTATAACTTTTTACCCAATTTAAGAATTTATTATTATCCAGTACTATTTATGCATAGTACTCAATACTATTATTTGGTAGGTACTCACCACTAAAAAATAATATACTTTTTAAAATTTTAAAATACACAATTTATATTATTTTACAAGCAATTTCAACTTATTTTTAAATGATGGTGTGATTTGTAATAGTTTTTGAGCTCACCTATATTCAAGTCACAAGTTTCTAATTAAAACTTAACATTGTGTAAAGCCGCAAACATACAAACTGTATTTAAATTATTTACACGAACTATGAAAGTCTGTAGATAAGTTGTTAAGTAAATACTTACACAATTTTTTAACAGCCAAGTTATCACTCATAATTTTTGTCATGGTTCTTATAAGCATAAGTAATTTTAAAAATTTTTGTTTTAATTATCCTGCAAAAAATATTTTAAAATTATAGTTTTACAAAAATACGAAAAACATTATTCTAACAAAAAGAAAAACTAAAAAAAAATTACTCCATTATGATAATAGTATATTACGTCCTCAGTCCTCAGTTATAAACTTGTAGAGTGGTTTAAGGCCGAACTATAAGTCGACCTTATTATACTTATAATTTTTATTCTAGTATTGCTAACTCTGCATATAATCAGAATGACTAATACAAGACTCAGCTAACCCAGCGTTAACTCACCCTGTATCTAATCACATTAAATCGCCGATTTCTAAATTAAAAATCTACTCGTAGAAAAATAAATTAATTTATCCAATATCTCGCAATAATAGAGGTATAACTATGGTTTTTTAAATAAGTAAAATAACATATAACTCACTAGTGACTTATGTAACTTATGAGTGGGGTTAATATTATAACTCACTCACATTTTTAATAATTATGTCTAATTATTTAAGGATGTATAGGAGACAAAAAATAAAACTCAAAAATATAAGATATTGATGAAAATTAGTACACATGTCATCATTGCCTTTGCAATGTAATAAAAAAAATTTCAAATCGATTCACTACACCGTTCAATAGTTCTTGCAGTTTCAATTTGATATTGACTTTTCGTTAAAATTCAAGAAAATCACATCTATGGTTTTGCTTAAGAGTCTGCTTTTAGGGAAAATCACAAGGTGTTAAACAGTAAAATACTTGTCTAAATAAAAATCTAAAGCTAAATCTTAAGAAATCCTAAAAAAATTATATAATGTAAAAATCATTTTATGAAAAACATTTTATTGAATAATATATTAGCTTAAAATATATGATCAAAATATAAGAATTTTTTCAAATTTTCTGTAGTTGTAGCTTGTAAATAAAAGAAGGTTTTAGCAAAATTTCATCACGGTTTACTACCCCGTTCTCGAGAAATTAATTAGTAATTGAACAACCGATATAGAGTTGTCACGTTCAATTCGCTAAAAATAAAATAGATTTCGACGTTAAAAGATCCCTAAACATATTTCAAACTTGTTGGTATTAAAAATATTATGTATATCTCGGTTTTTATTAGTTTTAACAACAAATATCAATTTTTACTCATAAAAATTATTACATTTTTCATTTAGATAGTAGGTTGGATTGCAGGGATAGTCACTAATAAAAATTTTGTTATGTCAAATTTAATATTTGTAATTTCAGAAAATGAACCGATTTAAACGAAAAAAACCTTTCTTCATGCATTTCTATAACTTTGTTTATCGTTTATGATATTTAAAAAGTATTTTACTACACACATAAGACCAATATTCGTGATATTCAAATTAATCCTACTTTTGTCTCCGATTGTATCTCCTATACATCTTTAATACACCTACTTTATACTAGTTTTCATAATTTAAATCTGACATTTTAAAACGTCAAATGTCAAAACAATTAATTACATTTTAAACTATTATTACGAGATATTGGATAAAATCTTGTATGCCACGCGTGTGTTAATAACAAATAAATAACTAAGAAAATAGCCCTCTCGGCCTAACGGCCTCGCGGGCTAAACTTTCTCGCGTGACTTATTTGTCATATAACAGACTTGTACCATAAATAGTTATAATTTGCAACTATTAGAAGCTTGGTGTAAATATTGGTTAAGTTGTAGAGCTGATATTCCAAGTTCTGCATTATGCACAACTTATGCTTGACTGTTTGGCATAATGTTTGGCAACTCAAGAAGAAGAATTTAGTTATATCACTACAAAAGGTCATATTTAAAGAAAGTTAAATTTTTAATATTTAAAATGTGTAATGTTATTAATATTATTAAAGTTAGTTATTCGAACTCGAAATTGCAATAATTCTATAACTCAATCATTGTACACATCAAGTCACTACTGAGCTACTGAGAATGACTGAGAACAGTTAGTAATTGGAATTAATATTATTATTTGTAATATACCTAGTAGGTATATTAAATTTGCAAATTAACCGAAACTCCACTACTAACATTAAATTTTATTTTCAAGAACAAATGATATCAAGTGTGACCGTATTATTTCAACTTGTGTAATAATGATTATCATATTTATAAAGCGGAAATAAACGTAATCGAGTGATTAAAAATGCTGCTGTATTTATTACCTATAAAAATGAAATAAAACCTAAAACTACTATTTTCTCGAATTAACTTTTAATTTTTTCATAAATTTTAGTCAAATTATATTCATAAAAATAGTATTAAATTAAAATTTCGGTAGGTACTATAAATTAAACATTTAGATTTGCTTTATGGAATAACAAGTACATTATATTATAATATTGATAATATAATAAATTATAATAATTTACAATAATACTCAAAAATATACAATAATTATTATCCTTGTCTCCTAACGTTTTATATATTTAGTATATTATGATCATTCCAAAAGTTTCATGATCTTTGCCCGAATATAGTATAGATGACCATGCGATAAATCTTGATTATGTAATAAAATTCAGAAAAGTTTTCAACTATGTATTTATTTTTATTACAACTAATTCTCTAAACGTACTAACAATATTAGCTTCTGTTCTATCACAAAATAATTTAAACCTAAAAAAAACTAATCGAGAAAAAGTTTGTACCCTATTGACGGATGCTTACTTATTCCATCACAGTTAAAACAATACTTTAAAATTAGCCCCAAAGCATAATTAGGCAGTATTATGCTTAAAAGGACCAACAAACAAATTTATAATAATTTAGTAAAAATGTTATTAACATAATAGAATTAAAATAAAACAAATTATACAAATAATGTTAAATTTAAGTATTAATATTGTTTAATAAATACATTGTTATTCGCATGTTTAGTCCACTTGTTAGGTTTTTAGTATGGAAGCTAGAAATTACAATTTTTTTGCTTAAATCCTTTAGTTCACCATCAGAAAAGAGCCTTTAGTTTCTCTATATGATTATCGATTAATAAAGTAGACTTACTTTTTTAACCTCTATTTAAATAACTTAAAATTAAAGTAACGTAGAACGTAGACTTCTTTAAATTTGTAGGTTATTTCCTTTTAGTTCCATTCCAAATAATTGGTTAGTGTAACTAATAACTATTTATGGTACAAGTGTGTTATATGACAAATAAGTCACGCGAGAAAGTTTAACCCGCGAGGCCGTTAGGCCGAGAGGGCTATTTTCTTAGTGACTTTTGACTTATTTGTTATTAACACACGCGTGGCATACAAGATTTTATCCAATGTAATTAATTGTTTTGACATTAGACGTTTTAAAATGTCAGATTTAAATTATGAAAACTAGTATAAAGTAGCAGCCTTACTAATAAAAATTCGTTATACACGCGTTGAACAAGTGTATAGTTATACACTGTATAAGCACTGTATAAGGGGTATATAAATTTTCTACTAATAAATGTTGTATACGTACTGCATAAGCTATAACTGTGTAATACTATGGTTATACACTCGAAATGTCAAGCTTATACAGAGTAGAGCTTATACACGGTTTATTAGTAACGTTTTCTTATGCAACCCTGTATAAGCCCTGTATAAAATTTATATAACGTTTATTAGTAAGGCTGTTAGTGTATTAAATAATTAAACAATAAAACTTTAAATAACAAGTTAAATTCAATAATATAATCAAATTATATTTTTAAGCTTTCGACGACTTTTATCGTCTTCTTCAGAAATTTATTTAATATAAACAAAATAAATTACATGGAAACAGGGAAAATTTCTTTATTTAGTATACCTAATGATTACATACTAATATCATTAGACGTCAAGTCGCTCTTCACTAACATTCCAGTTGATTTGGTAATTAATACTGTAGAAGGAAAATGGGATGATATCAAAATTCACACCAATATCCCTAAAGAAAAATTTCTGGAAGCCCTTAAGCTATGTTTGGAGACAACATACTTCCAATATAATGGGACAATTTATCAGCAAATTTTTGGTACCGCCATGGGAAGTCCCATATCAGCAACAATCTCAAATCTGGTAATGGAAATTTTGGAAGAAGACCGGATATCCAAACTTCCATTTAAACTTCCGTTCTACAAACGCT
This sequence comes from Cantharis nigra, assembly GCA_958510845.1. Lineage (NCBI taxonomy): Eukaryota > Metazoa > Arthropoda > Insecta > Coleoptera > Cantharidae > Cantharis > Cantharis nigra. The sequence continues at coordinate 28,591,841 of OY294030.1, read as the reverse complement.
ATGTTGACGACATCATCACTGCCATACCAAAGAACTACGAAGCTTTTATAGTTAATTACTTCAACGGATTTCATCCACGTCTTCAGTACACGATTGAGAAAGAAGAAGCCAAGAAAATAACTTTTCTTGACATACAACTTATCCATGAAACGAATCAACTGAAGTATAAATGGACACAAAAAACAACTTGGTCGGGAAGATACCTTAACTATAGCTCACATCATCACAGAAGCTAAGCAATTGGCACAGCTATAGGACTTGTTGATAGAGCATTAAAATTAACCCATGGCGACTACAGGAAAGAGACCTTAAAAATTGCCCAAGAAACTTTACTCAAGAACGGTTACCCTGAACCTCTGGTGAAGAGAATTATCAATGATCGTGTTAACAAACTATATAATGGTAACACCACGAAGAAAGAAGTTTCCAACTTTGCAGTTATGCCATATGTTAAAGGTTTAAGCAAAAAAATCAAGAGAATATTAAAACCTTACAAAACCAATGTAACCTTCAAGTCCACTAATAACATTGGTCAACTTTATACTAAATTAAAAGACACCGTACCTCCCGAGAAGAGGTCGGATTTAGTATACAAGGTCGAATGCAATAACTGCAATTTGGTATATATTGGACAAACAAACCAATGGCTTCAAAAAAGAATGAGTGGACACATTTCAAGTATACGCTGTAATAAGACCGAATCTACAGCCATTGCCAAACACGTTCTAGTTGATGGGCATGATGCAGATTTTAAAAACGCCAAAATAATAAAATCCGTTACTAACTACAAAGATCGACTGCTTCATGAAATGATATGCATTACAAGAGAGAAGAACGCAATGAATAGGAAGACAGATATAGACGGCTTAAGCAACATCTACAGCCATTTTAGTCTAGTTCCCACTGCACACATTGGAGTTAAGTTTTTCCTAATTGACGGAAACTCAGTATAGGTTGTTCCTTAACTCACGATCTTTTGGATCTTAGGTCGTATCAAATGACGATGTGTTTGTTCCCTGTTTCCATGTAATTTATTTTGTTTATATTAAATAAATTTCTGACGAAGACGATAAAAGTCGTCGAAAGCTTAAAAATATAATTTGATTATATTATTGAATTTAACTTGTTATTTAAAGTTTTACAGCCTTACTAATAAAAATTCGTTATACACGCGTTGAACAAGTGTATAGTTATACACTGTATAAGCACTGTATAAGGGGTATATAAATTTTCTACTAATAAACGTTGTATACGTACTGCATAAGCTATAACTGTGTTAAACTATGGTTATACACTCGAAATGTCATTTTTCGTATGTAAGTGTGACTTTTTCTGTCACTGTCATTTGAATTTATGTTATTAAAGTCATTTAAGTAAATATATTTAACCTAAAAAATGGAGAAAATGACAAGGAATCGTTAAACTAGAGTTCTAGTTGTATAAGATTAGTATAAAATGTGTTTTGACACTAATGAAAACCTTGACTACCTCATCGCTATACACGGTTTATTAGTAACGTTTACTTATACACCATGTATACAAGCTGTATACAAGCTTTATAAGTACATCCATGGTGTAAGGAGAGGATGGTGTGCTACAGAAGCGAACGAGTATTCGTCGTTTTCACGCATAACGTCAGTCAGGGCACATATTACTGAAAGTTAGCATCAGTTACTATAGTTACCACAACTAATTGTTGTGGTTAACTTATGTTTTGATGTTTTTTATAACTGATGAACAAATTATATAAGCATAATAAATTATTTCATTATAATTTTACAAGAATTAAAACTAAGAAGTTAAAAATACAAGAAAGCAAAAAAATCGTATGTGCAAAGCACGCACATTAGCTAATACCCTTTTGAATTTACAAACTAGCCAATTTTCATATTACCCCATTTCTATTATTTATACACTTTTAAGCAGGATATGTTAACAAAATGACATATATATTGTTTATTAGAAACTCCACTCAGCGGGGGTAGTGTGTCAGTCTTATATTATATGGTTTTATATATGGCATTTACTTTACCCTTTGACAAGAGAGATATTTTTTTCGTTAAAGAATAAAATACAACTAAAGAAGGTACACTTGTAGTAACTTATTTTGAACCCACACTAATAAAAGTTCATTTTTGCTTTAGTCATGAAACACCCTTTAAACCCATTTGAACCATAAAATTAGGTGACAATTTTTTTCTGTTCCAATTTTTAGTTCATTTCTATTTGAAAACTAACTAAGCAAAATACTACTTTTTTAGTGTTACACATTGATTTTGGTGGTAGTGGTTGTTTATTTGAGTGCCGCATTTTTGGTATTTTATTTATTTATTTTTATTATATATTCTTAACTTTAATTCGCGTGCCATCAACCGAATAACAAAAAAGTAAGCTTATTGTTACACATTGATTTTGGTGGTAGTGGTTGTTTATTTGAAATTTTATTTTATTTTAATCGCTTTCACCATCCCTCTGTGTTTCACACACTTTTTGCTTATTATTATCAATAAATAATTATTTTACAACAAAATTGTTCACATAAAAATGGTAGAGAATTTAATTCTCTATAAATTTGGTTATTACTATTTTTAGCGAGAAATGCAAAATAAGCCTGCAAATTGATTTAACTGAGATATTTAGTGAAATTTCAATGGGCCACAAGCTTAATTTATTTTCAAAGTGTGCCCAGCATTACGTCACACTGGCGAGAGAGAAAGTATGATCTCGCTCACTCGCTGCGCAATAGCACACCATCCTCTCCTTACATCATGAGTACATCTATGAATAGTTATGACAAGCTTATACAGAGTAGAGCTTATACACGGTTTATTAGTAACGTTTTCTTTTGCAACCCTGTATAAGCCCTGTATAAAATTTATACAACGTTTATTAGTAAGGCTGTTATTGTTTAATTTCTCACAAGTTAAGATTTATATATTTAAATATTAAATAATTAGGCATAATTATTAAAAATGTGAGTGAGTTATAATATTAACCCCACTCATAAGTTACATAAGTCACTAGTGAGTTATATGTTATTTTACTTATTTAAAAAACCATAGTTATACCTCCATTATTGCGAGATATTGGATAAATCAATTATTTTCTAGTGATCTACCTAAATCATTCGCAATTCAATTATGATTTACAGTTTTTTTTATAAAATTTTATATAAAAATATATTATATAATATAATAGATATTTTCGATACAAGGTAGGAAAACTAACATTTTTTCCATTCAAGGCGAAGTTTTACGATCGAAGCCTTAGGCCGAGATCGTAAACCGAAGCCGAGAATGGAAAAAGATAGTTTTCCACGAGTATCGAACAATATTTTTTCTAATTATGTTTCAAAAAAAACCAATAACATATTATTTATACCTAAATTAAACTGCATTTACTAAATATTTACTCAATTTACAAAAATATACTTTGTGAAAATAGGTGCTTAAAATTTAAATTTGACAGTTGGTAGCCCATTGGTTGCCAACCAATGGTTGGTTATTTTTACTTTGTGATATTCAAAAGTGTGTGGAAAAGTAGTATTTTTCCTCAAACTTTTAAAACTGTTTGGAAAAGTAATACTTTTCCTCACACTTTTGAATATCACAAAGTAAGACTTTTTGAAACATGATTAGAAAAAAAATTTTGTTGTGTTTATGAATATTTTCATTGCATTTATGAAAATTTTGTATAAGTTACATGTTAAAAATTTTAATTTTTTCATGTTTTATTGAGAAATTATAAGATTGTAAGCAAAAATGTGTTCGTGCTTAAGCAAATGCTGACAGTGTTGTTAAAACAGTGTTGTTAAAACACTGTCAGCATTTGCTTAAAATCAATAATGCAGTTTTTATTAATAAGCTAAAATTACCAAAAAAACAACGTAAAGTTATGTTATATTTGCTAAGATAATTGAGTCAAATAATGATCACGTCGCTACTTGCATGCGTTGCTGTGCAACTAACAGAATAGTCTCTTCTTTTCAAACAATGGAGCTTTCTTGCCGACATTAGTGCTATATTGTATTAAAATTGTACATAATTATTACATTAATTAATCGCTAAAATTTATTGCATATTTATTGGATTATCACAACCACGATTTTTTCATTTGTGTTGTTTCTTTGAAGTATTTCTAGTTCACTCATCTATTACAAAATGATACTTCATCTCTTCAAAATGTTATTGTGATTAGAAATGTTACGTGCGTATTTTCACTTATACCTATACTGTTAAAATTTAAATATTTTCGAATTTCAAGTATTCGTCAAAATTTATTTTTGGGATGCATATTACCTACAATTATCGTATCTTTGCTTGAAATTCTTTTCTAATTAAATCTAATGTTTAGCGTTCTTTCTAATATCTGCACAAATTAAATTGTTTATTAAATTATCGGTGCTATGTTTAAAGGTAGATTAATTTATGAGGTTTACTTTTAAAATAGACTATTTTTCAAACAAAAAACTGTGTACTACTAATAATTAAAATTTATGGGTTGATAAGAGCACCATAAAGTCTTTATCAAAATACCAACAGAACATACATAATATCATGTATGTATTATTGAATTCCACAAATTTCAAGAACAAATTAAGTATAGTTTAAAACTTTTTTTTTTAATCCATATTTGTGTCAACTTTTTTAATGGAAAAATGGACCTTAATGCAAAATTCTGCTCGATCCTAGTAAAACATTCTGTATTTTTTCAAAATATATTTAATTAATTTACTTAAACTTTTTTCATTGAGTACGCAATTAAGAAATAACAACAACTTACCTTTAAAGTTATATCCAAGTTTATTGTATGTCAAGGATAATAATAGTCCTTACTAGATCAACTTGACGTAAATAGCAGAAAATATTGTATAGTACGTATCGAATACTAATAAATAATGCCTGGTCTAGATTTTAATGCTCTAAAAATCGGCGATATATAAATGACAAAATATTGTAAAACATCACAAAAGAATGTTGAACGGATGCTGAATATTTATAAATCTTTTTTGACATTGTTTATAATATTATGATGTAAACAATTTTAATTCGTCATAATTCAAGCAAAGTCTAGTAATTATACACAAATTATTATTATTATCGGTAAAACTACATATTATAATATGTAATACACACCTTTCACTGAGTACCTATTTCAGATTGTGTATTGAATTTTTATTTGCTATTTTAAAATTAAAGATACTGCAACGCATGAAAAAATAGTATGTTAATTATATTTTTTGTAATTCGGAATAATGAAGGAATTTTTTTTAATATAAAATGAAAAAGAAATTTTTTATAAGAGTTTCGTTATTTTTAAATCTTTAAAATACGTAAATACGCTTTTAGATATTATCTACTATTCAGTAAATAAATTTAAAAATTTTAATCGGCAGCCATTAAAAAATAATTTTCAATAGTTAATAAATAGTATTTTGTGTTATGAGAAGCAAAAGTAGGACTCTCGCTCTCCTTTTAGCACTAATAATGTATTCTAGTCAAGTGCTAATCTAGTTAGAAACACTAAAGATTGGTATTAAACTGTTAGAATGCAGCAACGCAATTAGCTGAAGCGAAGTTCATAGCTCTAGCACAGGGGTGGCCAACCCAGTTGATCTTACGGGTCACTTTGGAAACGCTTCATACCTCTGCGGGCGACATATAAAATTATATATCCCCATTTTATATTTAGATACCTACACTATAGTTATTTTTTAGAGTGAAAAATTGAAACATAATGAGTTATGCTAGTTTGCTAGTAATCTCGCGGGCCGGAAAAATGTTCAAGGCGGGTCACGGGTTGGCCACCCCTGCTTTAGCATGTGGGTATCTTTTATGCTGAATGCTGAATGTATTCGGCGAATTATTCGTGTTATGTTATACAAGAATGCTTTTTAAAAAGGATTTTAGATTTGGAATAATCACATAAATTAAATTAAAAACGTTCAATTTATTAAATTTTCTTTATTGAAGTTTTGCAGCTAATTTGATTAAGCTCTACTTCTTATTTGTTCACTTAAAATTTGAAATATGGGATTTATTTAACATAATATTTAAAATAACACAATAATTAATTAGAAAACTGTAAGATTTTCTTAGATTTTTTATATAATTTCAACTTCGCAGAACTTCCACTGCTAACTTAAATTTGACTATATCTATTTTAATCTAAAACTATCAAAACTTTTTCATTTCAACCCACGGCTGTTTGTAGTCCACTTACTGGCCGCATCATATCTTGCTGATGGAACTAAACTTTATTGTTATAAGCGTTAATTCATTTAAAGCAACTTTACTAATAATCGTTATTATTAGTATTTTGAACTCATTGTTGTTAATCAGACCCAATGTGATAAGAAAAAATAATATCATTAACGTTGTTATTAAACTTTGCGTTAGCGCTTTGATGAATGATACGCAAACACCCACACAAGTGACCGAACTTATCAAATTATCTTACTATATTTAGTTTTTAACAAATAGTAAACAATGACATTTACTTCTTTTTGACGGATATTTTATAAAATTGGACTTAATAAAAATTAAAGAATATAATAATGAAATCAATCAAAAAACAACAATCATTAAAAACTATGGCGTCTCGTGATCGGTGTATAACAATAGCGATTTGAAATATTATTCTTGGACTTAATTGATGTGCAACTTGATTGGGTTGCGATTTGATTTTCCGTTTGTACGTGAACGCCGAAGTCAAAAAGTCAAATCCGTTGCTTTAATTATTTTAGGCCATTTAGATATTGAATTGATTTGTCCATAGTATTCATAATACTAAATTTTTGTATTTTTTTATTCGTAAGTAATACATCCTAAATATAACTTAAATATATATATCTCTTATAATAGTAGTATAATAATTTTTAATATATATTTTCTTGTTTATTTGTTCTTATATAGGGGGGGTTCGTTAAAGGCAAGTTCGTAACTTTGTTTATAAATAACTATTATTTTAAAAAAATTACTTGTGTTCGGATGCGAACCTATAAAAATTTTCAATTTTTCAAATTCGATTTTGTCAAAATTGGCTGCTTATGGCGCACTACTATTTCATTCTCGTAATGTCTTAAGTATGATCAGCAAAACAAAATTTCACAAATCTTCGAATTTAAATCCAAATAAAATGAAAGTCACGAAGATCGTGAGGTAATATCGTGACGTAATACCAAAGTTCAAAGATGTATTATATAATTTTTTTATGTTTGCTTAGTACTTAATTCATGTTATAATAATTAGATATTTATTAAAATTCCATGTAGTTGACGCGTTTCAGTTTTATTTAGACCATATTTCATGTCGTTTGTAATAAGATCATTATAATATTTTTATTATTTATTTTAATATCAAAAATTAATCAGGGAAAATTGATTTCAGGATACTGATGGATAAGGAAATCACACTATAATAATAATTATTACTCGTCAGCCGGCGTTTCGGTGTATTATTATTTTGAAATTGTAAGTTATTGTGATGTATACTATACAGTATTTTATTTAATATTATACTAGCTTACTATAACCGCTAGGTTTTAGCTTTGGAATATATAAACTGGAAATCAGAACAGAAAAATATTTAAAAAAATAAATTTAATACAAGTACCTATCTAATAATTAATTAATTATACCAGTCTTGCAATATTTAATTGCCAGTCACCTGAAGGTTTTTTGTTTTGAATAGATAGATATACACTGGGTGACTAATGTTATAATAATCAAATCAAAGCGACAGGTTAAAAAACGACTTATTTTATTCTTATTACGATTTAAATGATAACCTGTTGTTTTTTACATAGGTACCTAAAGCACTACGAAATATGCTGTAATATAAAATAAGTTAGTACCATAAGTTGATAAATGGTTAACTCATTAGTAACTATTATATATTATAACTATGTCCATAGTTCTAAAACTTGATTCTAATATTTCAGTATTAGGTACTCTTTATAAAATTTAAATGTTAAATAATTTTAATAATTTTTTTTCTTTAAGAGAAGGTCCACGAATAAAATAGGATATTGCAGTTACTTAATTGTAATTATCATTGTGCTTATGACCTTTAAATGGTTAAATTATAATCCCTAAATTAATAAGTCTTACACATACATATACAGTTGTTATGTACTTCTCTCAACTTGAATTGTATATAAAAAAAAACAATATAATTATTAAACCAATGTAATAATGACATTGACATACATTATAGTACTTGGTACTTGGTCAATTAAAATTTCACGTGCTCGGTCAAACCATGTTGTTACGTTTAACCAATTAAATAAGTTACTGTACATTTAATCACGAGTTAAAAATTTATATATATGAATTTGAACTCATATTAATTCATTATATAATATATAAAAAAAAATGTTTGCATATCCTCTTTAGCAGTATGTAACTTAACTATCCTCAATTTGTGATGGTTACAATAAAATAAATATTTAAAAATCCAAGGTCTAAATATAGGACAGAATATTAATGAACTTACATAATAAAGTCAGTTTCAAATTTTAAAAAATTGTAAAATAATATCCACTTAACTAAAATTTATAGAATATTAAAACATGAATTTTTAATTGTAAATCAATTAGCAACCCAGCCATTAGCTATACTACTCTTAATTGGTAACTTTGAATTGTTTAAGGACAAATAATTCAAATTTTATTATATTTTTAAAATTATATTATTTACAAACTATACATACTTAATACAGGTAAAATATTTTTTATCGATCTTTTGGTTGAACTACACTTAAATGTTTTAAATATTGATTTTAAGAAACAAACCAATATAGTTAACTAACAGGTTAGCATTTCCACACAGTATTCGTCCGTCAGTCAATATTTCAATGAAAAAAAAGTTATTAAATAATATAAATATAAATTTTTGTCTAATTTTTGTTGATAGATCAATGGAAAAAATATTTAAAAACTATATAATATACCTGATCTACATAATAATATATAATATGTCACTGACTAGTGAAATTCCTACAATTTAATGAAATAAATAATTCAAACTATCCTTTGCAAGAAATTAGCAATATATAATAATTAAAACTACTGTTAACACAAAATACATTTTTAAATGTAATTACAATAAATATGGGACTTACCTGTAAAATTTCAAATAGTTTAGCGAAAAGTACCAATTGTTTTACACTTGAAGAAATAAATATATTGTTTATGTCCAACGAGAACATAAAACAATAATAACTTGATGCAACACAATGTCAACTGACTTTGTTATCACGTGTCAAATATTTAATTCTCTAGGTTGAATGTTGAATTGCGCGCTCAAAGCTAAATTCATAAGAAAAGTAATATTAAAAGATAATATCGTAAAAACAGCGTTCGCATGCGCTCTGCTATTTTGTATTGCATAAATAATGCGTGTGCAGAACCGGTTTCAACAATTTTTAATAATTTTTATAAAAAAAGGTGTTTCAGAATACTCCAAAAACGCTCTTTATGTATCGTAGTCCCATTGAAAGTTTTGCTTCTTAAAATGTGTTTTTTGGAAACTACTAAAAAAAGTGATATTGGTAGGTAAGAATTTTTGAAATTTCTTAATTTTAAAACCATTAAAATAAACAATAACATGTTATTGTATAGATTGAAGTTGAAGTATAAAATGCTGTAGAAATTTCTAATTAGCAATCTATTCTTGGTAAGTTTCTTCATTAATTTAACTATTTGCATCAGTGACTTCCTTCTAGCTTGAACCTTTTTTTTTTCTCTTCTTTCTCAGGGTCTTTTAAATTTAATGCTTGATAATTTTTGCGGCTATTAGTTGCACTGCTGATTCTCAATGTCTTCAAAACAACTTGAGCAACTTTTAGTTTCAATTTTTTAAACTTGTTTTTGTGTTTGCTGTATTTTTATTGCAAGTCCATTTGCATGTTTTCATAAATTCCTTCATTACTATACCGGGTGCTGAATGAGTTAGCCGAACATAGGAAATTAACATGTAAAAACTTATTTATGCAAATTCCTGCTTCCCTAATTATTTTAGAGAAAAAATGAAAGACACCTAAATAATGCAGAAATATACACTACGAATGATAACACCATTAGATTTCATCTAGCTTTTAGTTAAAAGGCCAAAAGATGGTTTTGAAATTGTTAACATTTTCATTTATCGCACTGGCCATGTAATAAATTCAATTTAATTTCTATTTTCAAAAACTGTTACCATGGAAACTTGCATGGCCAGTCTGATAAATAAAACTTTTAACAATTTCAAAAGCATTTTTGGACTTTATGTAGTTAAGTTATGTATGTAGGACTGTAGTTTATATTTCTGCATTATTTTTGTGTCTTTCATATTTTCTCTAAAATAATTAGGGAAGCAGGAAGCATAAATAAGTTTTTACGTGTTAATTTCCTATGTTCGGCTAAGTCAATCAGCACCCTGTATATTATCACATTCCAGCAAAGAGTATGTATATTGTCATGTTCCAAAATCTTTCATTGAAGTTTTTGTTTAATTTGGAAATTTTATATTTTAATGTAAAATAATTGTATTAATTTTGAAAGTGTGAATTATTTTGAATCTCTCGTTTTGCCGCAGTTTTGTTAGAGCTGGCGCCGACTAGCGGTATAAACGGGGCTTTTTGCCGATAATGGCCGCCATGAGCGGTTAAGAAGAAGTTTTGTCTAAATTAAATTTTGTTTAAAGTTATTATAATTTTGCGAATAAATCTTTGATTTTGCGTGAGTTGAATTTTAATTTATTTAAATTTTGAATTTACTTGTTTGGAGATTGGACATATTTTTGGACATAATAGTTTGAATAAGTCTGAATGTTTGATTATTATCTTAATTAATTTGGATGATAATTTGGATGGTTGAAAGAAATATAAATAATTGGATTGGTAAAATTGAAAACATTAATATTCGAAAATTTAAAGGCTTTAATAAATTCATGTGGACGTTCACACACCTGGACCGGTATCGCGCACATTTGCGTTCTATTTTCCATTAGTAAAATGGTAATTCGAATAATTTCATTTAAAAATTAAATTTGAATAAAAGAGTCTCATCGCTCAATAGTGTGGTAATTTGGTTGGAGTTCCAGTACATTTTTTTTATATTTACAACCCCCCCCCCCAGATTACACGACAATATATAGAGGGACAGCTCTTATGGGAATACTTGTCACAAGTATTTCTTGATGGCTCTGCTACGCCATCTAGTGGAGGGGGTTATCTCTACGTCTTTATTTATGGTCCTCTATATACAGGGTGCTGAATGAGTTAGCTGAACATAGGAAATTAACATGTAAAAACTTATTTCTGTAAAAATACCCCCTGTATACAAAGGATCAGCCATAAATTAAAAATTAAAACGTAGAGATCACACCGTCTACTAGATGGCGTAGCAGAGCCATTAACAATACAGTGACTTTATAGGGACAGTGACGACACGAGCCCCTAAATCGGCCCAGGATGTTGCAAAATCCCCTTATTCGGCACAGGATGTTGCAAATTCAATCAAAAAATATATGTTCTGGATTGGCATATTCTTTACATTAAAAGAAATTCCATTTCTTATGGTAATAAAATGCACTAATGAACTTAAAAAAGTTATTTTTATTCTGTCATAACCCAGATATTAACAAAAACATTATAGCCAATCAAAAATGGGACATCACTTGTCGTCACTGTCTCTATAAAGTCACTGTAATTAACAAAAACTTGTGACAAATATTTGTTAATGGCTGTCCCTCTATATATACATACTCTTTGATTCCAGTCATTTTTGATTGGCTCTTCCGAATTTGTGTAATAAAAGTTATTTTAATTTTCTTTAGATAATATACGAGTATATACTACTTGCCTTTGGGTTATTTATTCGTATACAGTGGTTCAATCCGATCGCTCAAACATTTCCAAAAATTTGATTTTTTGTATGTAATTAGTCCAACGTATTAGTGGTGCGAAATATCCATTAGTATTTAAATTTTACAGTCTTTCATTTTCATCAAGCTGCTATATTTTTTTAAGGGGATGCAACATTAGCTCCTATTATTATTTATCTTATAAATTTGGAAGATTGAGGCAAACATATCGACTCTGAAACCACGAAGACTTTCTGGAAGTGTTGAAAAGCAATAGGGTGATCGTGGGGTTTTTTCCCAAAGATCGCTCTCTGGCTCTACACTGTTATAATAAGACCTACGTTATGTTGTGGTCCACTCGTCTGGCGTCTGGTGGCCCAGAACCAAACTGGTAACAACGGGCAGAGATCGGTCTGCCTAGCTGTAACAGGATTGATGCAAATCTCCTCAGTCTTCCTCCGTTAGATCTCTTATGTGGACAAGCAGGCGGTGAGTTCTGCTGTTAGGATACAGGCATAGAGCCTTTGGACTCATGGACAGAAAGTCAGTGTGCATGCGCGGATACTTAGCACTGCTCAAAAGGGTGTGTTAGAGACGTTGTAGTTGTCGCTCTAATTTTCCATATCTTGTTGTATATTTAAAGATTATGATTATTTTTTTTGATAATTATTTATAAATATAGTATTTTATAATGTTTTAATATTTACTACAAATTATATTTTAAATTGATATAAGTTTGAAATATTTGAAATAACTGGTTGTCTGGTTGTGATTGGTATATTGATATCGTCTCTCTTATCAATAAGCTTCGTAGTAACGGATGGTCTTTTGTTTTTTCAAAACTTATTGATAAGATGAGAGAGATTACCTTATGTTATCGCATTCCTGATTTTATTCGCAAACAATGGTGTGGCGTGCCGCCACAATACTCCCCCTTTTGGTGAAGGCAAGTGAAAGTAAGAATAAAATAGCGAAAGGTGAGGAATGGTAAACATGAAAAAGAAAAGAAAAGATTAAAACTGGCTAAAAATTTTAACAATCAATGTAGGCAGGTTTTAAGTGATCAATCGAAATTGATTTTTCTTTCTTATTAATTTTGAGGTTGAAATATTTTTCGTTTCTGTTGATTACTAAATAGGGTCCTGAATATGTTGGTTTCAAAGCATTTTTAATAGTGTTATTTTTTACAAAAACATGCGAGCATAATTTAAGATCTTTAAAAACAAATATCGAACGTGTAGTGCGGTTTTGCGGTTGTACAGGGCGTATGTTTTCAAAAATATTTTCTAGTGTTTGGATGAAATCGTCCGTACTGGCAGGATTTTTATTAATATTAAAAAAATCTGCTGGTACTCGTACACAGGTGCTTCTTCTGGGTCTAGAAACCGACAGAATTTTTTCCAAATATTTGTTTGAGAGGAAATTTAACATCTTGCTGAACACAACAGGAACTTACGGGTCGGGAATATATGTCCGTACAAGAATAGTTCCAAAAGCAATATTGGTTTTTTCTTCTGAACTACAGCTGGATATAGGTTCAACGCTAGGTAGATATGCTTCCGTCTTCCAAACGGAACTCATGAGTATACTACACTGTACAGAAATAAGTTCAGGAAAAGGATATCCGGGACAAAATCATTCAAATACTCATAGACAGCAGAGCTCCTCTTATGGCACTTAGTCATCATAACATCATCTCGGGCTTAGTGCTGCAATATATCCAGGAACTGATAAATAAACACCTACACACAATGGGACTGGTTGACAATCCAATCTGTCGTGGATGTAACAAAGCAGACAAAACGATGGAGCATGTGTGCTTTGCAACTGCCCGCCGTTAGCATCAAAATGAAGATCCATGTTGGGGAACTCCTAGCCTAACATGACCAGTATTAGTGACACACTGCCGTCTAAAATATTCGAGTTTGTCTTAAGTTTGAGATGGCTCGAGGAATAGAAGCGAAGGTGGGCTGCTATAACAGTCAGAGGTAGCATAATGATCCTGATATGTGGCCTGAGTGCATGAAAATTTCGGTTTGCCGTCCACATCCAATTCAGAATCCAGAATATAAAGAGCTTCTTTTCCCTATTTATAAGTAATCTCTATAAACACGATTATAAGGTATCCTCTTGTCATATATCTACTAAATTAATAAATGTTACTAAGGTGCAACTGCAAAACTTACCCTAAATATTACTCTTTATTTACAAGTAAGAAGTAATTAAAACGACAAAATTAAGTAAGTAGTATACTTATAAGTTATCAGTTATCACAATATGAAAGTAACTACGAATAATAAAATATTTATAAATATCCCATATTATTAACCCACCAAGCACTAAGTGGTTGGTATAACTGCGCTCAGTTCGAGCTAAAGCGTCTACATTCAAATTTAAAATAGAACTAAGTAATGCCTTAGTCCACATTTTTAACTCGATCTAACTTAGTTCGGTCTGGCAAATTAGGTCGCCGTACTCGAGTGTATACATGATAGGACTAACTAGTTTGGGCTGACTTAGGTCGATAAAACAACTGCATGTATACAAAGAATATGTCGCAACCTAATGTAATATAATGAATTTATATCCTCTTCCAGCTGTTATTAATAATTGATGTTGAGGCAGTCAAAATTAATAAAAAATCTCGTTTAGCCATTCAAGACGGGTATAAATAAAAGTGAATTCGTCCTTCCCCTTAGGGTAATAAAAGTTTGGTAATGCCTGTTAGTTCAGAGATCCAAGATCAATTCTTGTGTTAAGATGATAAATTACAAAATAGAGATTTTATAATGCATTTTATTTCCGTTTCAGAGACTTAAAAATTACTCTGTAAAATACAACTGTATCTCAGAAACAGTAGGACAAAATAGAAAAAAAATGCGTATGAACAAAAATGTAGGAAATGAAATGTACAAAAAAAAATTCTTATTTATTTTTCTATTTAGTTGTATTGTTTCTAAGATACAGATGACAATATTTTTTGTATTTTAGTCTTCTTTAAGTCACTGTAACTGGGAAACAGTGCATTAAAAATTGAAGAATATATATGAACAACAACGAAAGGAATGATATTTGCAACAAAAAGTATCTAATAAGTATTGCTGTAAAAGCAATTTTTATGTCACAAACGTCTTCAAAAAATACAATTCACATTGCTAGCATAGGAATGTGCAAAAACATTTATGAGTCACTGTATGTACTATATTCTTGCCAACATTAAAAGATGCTTTGTTCTCTTCTTAAGAATACTCTAAATAACTTTTTTAATAAATTAACTGAATAAGAGTGATTTCAAATAAGTGAACATATGATGATTTCGAGACATTTTAAATTTGAAATTTTCAAGTAATACTTATACTTTCAAATTGAATTACTTGAATTCAATTCTAAATATTAAACAGAGATACAAATAAACTTAACAAGAAAAATTATACTGATAAGTATATTTATTACTAAACACAAATAATTTAAAATTCAAAAAACATAGAAATAAAATTTAATTTAACCCAAGCAATCATTAATTACATTCTTGGGAAAGTCAGTATAAGAACAATCAAACACTTCTTTAAAACTATCTAAAAATGGTGGAATAATTTCTTCTGTCGTTATGCACCTACCCAATTCTTCTGATAAGGAAGTTACTCCTTTATCTTTAATTCCACATGGAATTATATGCTTATACCAATTTAAATCTGTACAGCAATTCAATGCTAATCCATGTGATGTAATAAATCTACTACCATGAACACCAATGGCACAAACCTAAAATGAATCTGTAGCCAATATTCGTGTAGTTTGAGAAATAATCAATGCTAACTTATGTATGGGTATTACCTTATTACCTTTAATCCAAACACCGGTGTGTGGTGATTTTTCAGCTTTTAGTCCCAAACCATCACATAATTTCAAAATTGTATTTTCGATACTACAAATATACCATCGTATACTAGCTTTAAAATGTTTTAAATTTAATATTGGATACACTACTAGTTGTCCTGGACCATGAAATGTAATTAGCCCTCCCCTATTAGTCCGATGAAATTCTGCTCCTGTAATCAAATTAATATTACCAATATTATAGATGTACCATATAAAAATATATTTACCGGTACTTCGAAGCTTAAGTTCGTCTTCTTCTGAATACTCTTTAGTTCTAATACCTATTGTAAATACTGGATTATGTTCCACAAGTAAAAGAGTATTTGCTATCGAATTATTTTCTCGATGTTCTTGAATTAACCTTTTTTGTAATTGTAAACCTTGTAAATATCCAACTCTACCTACATTAAGTACTCTCACAACTTTGTCCATTTATTAGTCAATATTAAATTTTGAAAATTATTGTATATAACCTAAAAATTTAGTTCTTTTCACTCTTTTATATGTTTGCAAATAAACTGAAATTACGCACTTGTTCAATAACTTTTTACACACTTTTTAAATAAAAAGGTTACTTTTCAATCAATCAACTCGCATGTTAAAAATCACCATACATTAAAATCAAAAATCATTAGATAACGTGCTGTTTGGGTTGTATAACTTTCTCTGGAATCTGGAATAACAAGGGAACCATTTGATTTTCGACTCAGAAGTACCTACTAATATTATAGTAATACTATTTTTTTTGAAAATACATAAGACATAAAAAGTTTTAAATTAAAATCTAGACTAAATTTAAAAAATTCATTAGTCGCAACGGCTTGTATATATTGTATATTATACGGATATATACATATAAGTAAATATAATATCTTGATAAATAATAATATAATTATTTTTAAAATTTTAATTATTTAAAATATACGCAAAGACGAAATACGCTCAAAATGGTTAAATTTTTGTACTGTTAAATATGATAAAAAAAAGTTCTACGCGATTTGACTAAGCAAAAAAAATAAAACGAGTTTGAATAATAAAGAAAGCAGTATTTTCGAGTTTTGGCAAATATTTAATGAAATTTTAAGCACATGAAGAAACTGTAAGAGAGCAAAAAGAATGATGAGAAAATTCTCAAGGGAAAACATGTGAATGTGAGTCATATTTTTTAGAATGTCATTTGAAACTTTACATAAGTAAGGGGAAAGCGGCGAAGACTTAAGATACTGCTTTTTTGACCTTAATATATTATGGATACAAAAGTTATTTCTTTGAAAAGTTATAAATATTATATTCATGTTTTTGGAGTCAAAGTTTTTTACCAGCGCTGACTAGGCGAGAAAATGCCAACTTCAAAAAATGTGAAAATTTTCAGTTTAAAGAACTATTCATCACTAAAAAATGAACCGAAAAGGAATTATTTTACAGTTGTATACTCTGAAGACTGAACTGCTATGTCTTCGTTCGGATCTTTCTTTTACGACTGTTTTTCTAAAAATAAAAAAAATAACAGATCTACTCTATTCTACAGAACACACTTATGTCTTTTCATGGACATTTCCTTTTACTCGGAGCGGAGTTTATGCTTTAAATTACTGTCGACTTTCTTGTTCGAAGTGGAGTTTACGTTACTCCAAACGTTGCGTTGTTTCAAAATTGTTTCGTATTATCTACCCAAGGTAGCCACTCACGTTCCAACGCCGCAGTACGATTTTGTAGAATGCGATTGCAATACAACTTTGTTGAATAGTCCAATGGATTTAGACTTCAACCCAGAAAATGTGTTTCAGGGTACTTATGAACATATTAATATCATATTAAAATGAATCAGCTTAATTTTTTGGGCGTGATTTATCTATTATATAAAAATGAAAGTTTGTTTGTTCGTCTTTTAGACTCTTTGACTGATTTGAACCAAACTTGGCACACTTACTCAGTAGGACTTAGGGAAAGTTTTTGTGCTGGAATATCTTCAAAAACGTGAGAGAAAAAAAAAATTTTTTAGTGAGACCTCGTGCGAAGCCGGGTATCCAGCTAGTATTATTAAAAAACAATCCAAAATTTACGACTAATCGACTTTCAGCCTTCATTTTTTCAAAGTTATAGCTATTCCATCCACTTTTGGATATAAGCCTCTTCAAGTTCTTTAAACTTGAAGGTTTAGGCCGTAGTTACTCACTCAATCCAAAAAAATAAAATTACCTACCAATTTATAGAACGAAAAATTTATACTATCACATTCAATCGGAAAACTTTGTGAGAAATGCACCATTAATTTATTAGAATGTTTTATAATAGTTTATAAACATTTTTTGTTGCTAAAACGTCAGATAATCGGATCGTGGCGCCGAACACAGCGATCGGTGCCACAAACCACCATGATTCGTAGCTTTCTTGCTACAAATATTAACTTTTCAACTCTCTAGCTAGAAGAAATACAAAGGCTAAAAAACTCGTTTTTTTCTCCAAATTATCTAAAACTGATAAAAATAGATGGGGGAGGGGGCATTCCCCGAAAACGGAGAGTGGTGACGGAAAACGGTTTTATTTTTAATTTTTTATTTGCAGACCAGTGTTCATTCCTTCATTTAGTTATATTTTACTTTACCACATAAATCAAAAAAATATTAATTAAATCACAATTTGTGACTTCGTGCTTAGCGTTTTGTGAGTTATTGATTTTATATGGCGCCCGCCGGCCGTTCAGATGTTTCTTTTTTACAAAATTTTATTTTTTTTTTAAACGCACAATTGTGGCAACGTCTCAATTTTGGCGCAGGGTGGGGCTGCTTCATTGCACCTATGGTTTATCCGGCCCTGGGTAATCTGTATAAGTTCCCGGGAATAGATTCCCGGTTCACATTAGAGAATTAATAATACTTTATCATACACATTTTCTTTGCTTTTTCCAAATAAATTGGAAGCAAAACTAGAAAACGTTCGAGTATGATGCTCTGCTCGATCCAGACGGACACTGCACGCTGCACTATGGTTTCTGAGACCTGTTTTTTTGGCCAAAAATCTGAAACACGTCAAATGGGTTCAAAATATACTCTGTATTTCAGCAAAAATAATGAAACAATTTACATTTATAAATAGGGTGGTTTTTGGGGGTGCAAAATCAAAATAACAGAATAAAATAATGAAACTTTCGGTATGTCGAGAATTTGACCTACAAATTCATGGAAAAATAATAAAAAAATTATTACCAATCGAAGTCTGTATATAATTAAACAATGCTTTAATTTTCTCGTCGTTACCTTCTCCTTGTAACCATATTTCAAACAGTTGTTCATACTTAAAACGATGCATTTCTGTAAGTAAATAGTGATTTATTTTTTAAATTCGCAACTATTCGCAGGCAAAATATGCGTAAATCAAATCCCCAATACTTATATTATCTACCTGTATTTTTTTTCGTTACGGCCAAATCCGGCCATTTTAATATAAGTCAATTTTAATTTATAATACCTAAGTGAAAATTTCATATCTATTATTTTTATTGTTCTACAAATATTAGAGACTGTTTACGCAGTTTTATTTAAAATATTAAATGTACGTACCTATAAGTAAATAAAAAAAAATACTGCAAGCACAAATTTTTGATAATAACCAGTAGCACACACCTAAAATTTCGTATTGACTCTTATACTAATACTAGCGTTGTGGTAACCTGGACTTCGGGGTTGGAAAATAGGCCCTCACGGTTTTGCAGAAAATCAGCGTTAACCTACCTTTCTTCCCTTTTGTACCTGGTTATCGTTGGTATCGCTGCCACCAAGTCTAGTTTAGGATGGACACGAGATAGACCAGCTCGTTTTGTTTGGTAACGTGAACTTACGGTAAAAAGGAGGGCGTAGGGAGAGAATAAACAAGATATTTACAACACCAAAATTAAACAATCAAAAATATTAAACTTAAATTTATTGAAAGTAAAGTAAAAATATATAGATTATTCAATGCAAAAGAATCTTAAATTTATGTTTAATTAAAGAAAGTAATAAAACAAAGGGGGCGCAACAATGATTATTTAACTATAGGTTAACAATTAAAATAATATAAAAAAAGATTTCATAAATAGATTTCTTACTCAAGTATTTGCAGCTCTTCTTGTGAGGATTTGTGAAATGTCACCATGTTTAATTAATTGCACAAATTGATTTTATGTTTAAAATAAAAATATAATGAAATTTAAAAAAAAAAAACTAGACGAACTGATTTAAAAAAATATATATAAAATAATTAAATTGAAACACTTAATTTAAATTAATTTTAAATGACATTTTAACTGATTTAATTCACAATTTTAATTTTTACACATGGTTTCATAGTCGCGACCGTCTCGCGAAGACTTCTTATGAAGACTCCCCGTCGATAACTGACTGACTGACTTTTTGAAACTTCTTGAAAATATATATATATTTTCTCTCAAGTTTTGTTCCCATGTACTTATAATATTATTTATTTCCAAGGGGTCGTGTGAATGTCCTACGCGATTAAGATGTTTTTTTTTTTAAATACTCCATCCTTAACTTTTATTTATTAGTTTAAAAGTAAACAAGAAATCTACTTATTTCCACTTATAAACAACTATTTTGGGGATTTATAACTAAGAAAATGCATTTAGGTCTTAGAGATAATTGCATACACTTGAGATTGAACTTAAAATTAAGAGGCTTAAGATTTAAAGTAACAAATATTTCTTATTTTTACAAATAATGGTAGTATTAAATATTAATTGATTTTCATTAGTAAAATTTACTTAACGGTAATTAGATGCATAAATAACTTAAATTATTGCAGTTTGATTAATTATGGTTCTTATATTAGAAATAATTTTTATTTAAAATATTCGTTCAATTAATTGAAATTACCTATTGCAACTTAGAGTTAATTTATATTTTGAATAGCAAATTTAACTAATGAATAAAATAATGTAAATTAAAAATATATTTGCAATTGTTGGGGGGCGAGTACTACAGCGTAACTGAAATTGTCCTGATATTACTATGCATTTTACCGATTTTAAGACCTAAAGGACTGCGGCAGGTAGAAAATATGGTCATTTGGAAGGTCTACTTTCACTTACTCTATACAGTTATGCTGTTTACAATACTTGAAAATTTCAATTTTGGCCAAAAAAAACGGGTCTCAGAAACCATAGTGCGCTGACTTAAATATTGGTTTTATGTCCTTTGTTTGTAAAAAAAAAACTAATATTTTGCTTGTAAATCAGTTTTTCAACGAATGTTCTCTTTTTGATTTGTCTTGTTCTCTTTGTCTGTGTACCAATCAACGCAGATTGATGCCTTATGGTCAGATACAGTGGATTCTATTTTCTATTATAGATAAGCAGTAGTAGGTATATGATTTAAATTGTAAAAAATGTTGTTAACTACTTTCCAGTTCTAAGGGCCAATTTCATAATAAAAGTTAACAGGGCATTAAAACTTAAAAGGAGACTTAAAACAAAACTGATGAGTTTTATTGGTCTGTTTTGTCTTAAGTCGCCTTTTAAATTTAAAAACCCTGTTAATTTTTATTATGAAATTGGCCCTAATTGTATTTTATTTATTATTGCATAATATAGTTATTATACTCGGGACTAATGCCAGGTTTCATCAAGTTTTTAACAAACCGTTAAATTTAACTTGAACCAGACATAAATTTATCAACGGTATTGAATTGCTCACAACCCCATTTAGGAAACCTTTGACATATTATTATTCGGAACATTAAAACACACCTGTAAACCAATTTTCAGTTTTTTTTTAATTATTTCGAAGTGAAATCTTTAATTCTGTAGACTATACATTATTAGGTAATTATGTTTACAAAATAATCAAGAGAAATGATTAACGTATCTTTAACCACAAACAATATTTTTTTATAAGTACAAGATAAAGATAGCCCTCACACATATCGTTTTTAATTTATTATTCTTACCTAATCAATTGGCATATAATCAAAAATAAAAAGTAGTAATTTGAAAGTTGTGTACTTTACAAAAAAATAATTTAGTTCGAACATCAATAATAATTACTTTTAGATAAAATTACCCAGAAATAATAAGGCGGCTCATAGTGGGGTAAAAGAGCTTAAAACCTGAAGTTTGATGTTTCTGTTCAGAGATGTTAGCTATATCTAAAACATTCATAATATTATAGTTTGTTTCAATTTAAATGGAATTAAAAATATTTTTTAAATTAAAAAAGATCATAACGTATCAAATTATTTTTATATAAAACGTATAAACTTTGCCACAAAAACATGTAATATAGAGGTAAGGGGATGTTTTTAGTCGCAGGCTAGCTATATTGGCAGTAGCATTATTATGTTTTAGCGGAAATGTTCATACGTTCTTATATCAAAGTAATTTAATATATTCCTTTTTTTAATTCCATTTAAATTGAAACAAACTATACATAATAACGTTTTTACTTTTATTAAAAATTGGATTTTTCGTGTTAACCTAATCAACGATAACCTAATAACGAAGTTTCAATAAGGTGCCCACTTGCCCACACGTAATCATTGCAATTCATGTGGGAAACAGAGAAATTTAAAAATGAAAACGGTCTCTTTCGTGTTGTACTTATGTGAATAGCCAAAAAAAATTAGATAAGTTTTTGATCACCTTATCTTGGAAGAACAAAATTGTGTCTAGCGAAGACACGAACCAAAATGGAAAAAATGTAAACACAGCTATCAAATAATCAACAAATTAATAATCAACACTATTAGAAAAATAATTCAAAAATCAAATCTCGGACTGTTTCAGAACACAAGCAATAGTCCGGGAGCTAGCAACACAAAATTTTGTAAGATTTTATCAAGATTAGTTATAATTTATTTGTATCATAGCGATTCACAGCGGCCTTCGGATTATGTTAAAAAAAAGGTAGCTACCTAATCGAACAAAAATAATTGTTTTTTTTTATATTTTTCAGATCACCGTGTTCAGAGGCGTAAAGGTCTGTAAAAGATAAAAAAAACAATTCTCCTTCGGTCGGTCCGGTTGTCTGTCTGTCGTCAGATTTTGTCTCTCGCTTTATTCCTGAACCGTCCAACCAATCACGACCAAATTTGGTATGGTAGTGGTAGTAGGGTTTACGGTAGAAAGGTGAAAATAAGATGTTCGTCGCGATCTGTCAATCAGGAGTGCCACTACAAGAAATGAATACAATATTTTTAAAAACAATTTTGTCTTGTGATAGGTTATTCTAAAGAGCTTGAAAAGCTTTATCCAGAATAGCTGAAACTAACTTTCTATCCGTCATCTGTCAAAATTTACAAGCTGTCAAAATTGAAACGTCAAGAGTGAATATTAACTCATGGGATCTCAACCAAAGTTTGTATATAGTAGGTAACATTACCCCCTCAAGACTTGACAGTATATGGAACCATTTGATAAAAATCAATAATTCAACATAAAGAAAATGTTACTTTTTTTAACAGACTACTGTCAATTGCTGCCCCCCCCCCCAACGAGATGGTAGGAGTTCATTTTGTCGATCAGTTTCATTAATATTATAAAATAAAAGATAAAGCAAGGTTTATAAAATGTGACAATGAAAAATGTCGCTAGCTCCCGGACTAAGTACAAGTAAATTATCTTGTCAAAAACTTAAACCTGTTATTTTTTTAAATTTAATTAAATAATAATCTTTTTAAGGCTTATAAGTTTTATATTATTAATTAGAATATTATTTATTTATAGCCAAAAAGTTAAAAAGTGTTTATAAATAAATCATAGTCCTTGGAAATTAACTACCAGAATAAAAATTAAATGCATTACATTATTCATATTTAGTTAATCAAGTATATTATATTTCAACAACGTAAAAACTTTAACTTATTTGTTGCTATGATAAAATTTTAATGCGATACTATATTTTTTAAAATAACAAATAAGTGTAGATATAATTATATATTACGATAATTTTTGATAAAGTTTAGTAAATTGTGTACGTCTGTGATAATTTTATTTATTTATCATCTTTTTCTGGGAGTGGAAAAATAGAGATTTTTAAAATCTTTATTATTCATAAATAATTTTTAATATTATATTATTTATAAATAATAAATGATTCTGCATCAACGAACTTTTAGGACCGATCCTATCAAGCAAATGCAAAACTAGTTTAAGCTAAACTTGGATTAATTAGGTAAATTTATCGTGTGTTGCTTAAGGCAAATAATCAACGTTGGCATAAACTCGATTTACTTTTGTTCCGTATAAAACTGACCCTAATTAAGTAAATTTAATATAATATTAGGTTATATTAATTAATTAAAATATTGATATTTCTTAAGTAAATAAACAAATTTAACTTGAACTGCAGTTGTTTTGATCTGGTGAAACAAGTTTTTTAGATATTAAATTTTGTCTACAGTATAATGATAATGAGGTATTCACACAAAACATATTGTCACATTGATGAGAAAGTTAAAATACGATCCCTATGATATCATTATTCATTAAACATTAACTGAATTTTTACTTTATCATACAAGTAACATTTAACAGAACTAAACAAAACGTTAAAATAATAGAGTTTTAATAACGCTCATGGAGGTTAAACTAGGGGGGATTATTTGTAAATCCAAAAAGGAATTGATTTAATTAATTATTAAAGATATTTTTACTGATTTTTATACCCTACTCTATATCCTTAATACCTAATCTTAATCTTTAATCACTTAAAAAAAGATTTTTTTTAATAATATCTGTTCCCACCATCCCACCAACACAAACGATATTTTAACAGATTCTCTCTAAATTTCTTTCTAGTTCCCCGCCTGATGATGCCATATGCCATAATATGGTAAAAACGTTTGCGATATGTTATATTTACAATATATTTTATTTGTGATAACTAAAAACCATTTTAGTTTTAAAAAGTATTTGTGCATTTTTATCCGTTGTGATGGGAAGCAGGAATTAAAGAAAAATCAATTTCCTATGTTAATTTCCTATGTTCAGATGGTCGACTGGTCACCCTGTATAATATCTTCATATATAAAAACGTTGGTACATGTGTGTGTTGCTTCATCAAGCCTAAACCACTGGACATATCAAAGCCATATTCAATCCATATGTTCGTTTGGTGATCTGATAATACCTTTTTTTAAGCCGGGTCTATGATGGTATCCTGTATCCTCTACCTCTAACATATTTCCTTTGGCGCAAACGGGCGATACATGGTATCCGGGTATCCAGTTAGTATTTTTATAAATTTTCATTTATATTTAGATAATTATTATGATAAATTTTTGGAATGTTAACTAGAGAATAATTAAGAAATTACGTGTATCTGACCTCGATAAAAAATATCTGTTCCTACCACAATACTTATATTGTATTGCACGCTGCATGTCTTAAAAGATAAGTTAGATAACAAAACCTTACAATAACAAGTCGAGTAACAAATTTATTTTTAAAAGGCGTGATAAACTTAAGTTAGAATAACGCAGCTTAATTGATAAAACCAGGTCACGTGTTTACGTATGATTATAATACCGGTTCGTTCAAATTTATTTTTCACTTTCTACGGGACAATCCGCCGAACAGTTAACAATTCTCAACATGTCGCTCTATTTAGGTGATACAGTACCAAATTTTAAAGCTGAAACAACAGAGGGTCCAATTCAGTTTTACGATTGGCAAGGAAAATCGTAAGTTATTTTTATAATTTAAAATACTTTTAGATCCATAGGTACCTAACTGAAATAAATATAATTTTAACAAATCACTAAAATATTGCATTTTAATTTCTTAATTTTAACATATTACGCAGAAAATTGTATTTAAATATATAAGAACAAAAAACATATGTTCAAGCACAAATCCAGGATTGGGTTTTACAGGGATAATTAATTTACGATTAAAAAACTTGTTTTCGTTTTTTTAACAAAAATAATAATTGATAGTGACATACCACAAAAAAATGAAGAAACACTAAAGAAATAATAGACGATGCTTCTAAAAATAGGGGTAGTTATTCCTATTTCTCCTCTTGAATCCATATGCTTAAATTTATTATTTCTTTCGTCCACAGTAGAACTAGAAATATTTAGATAAAATTATATTATATGAAAAATGGAGGTAAAGAAAATCATGAAATTTTTTGAAAAACCATCAAATATAATTTATTAAATAAATTGAAGCGAAGACTTCATAATACCATACGAAACAATTTCTTGATTATCATGATTATGATCAATAGTCCCTTACATTTAAACTAAAATAGTAAAACATTTAAGATTTTATTGGGTTTTTGTTAAAACTATATTTTACATGATTATTAGGTACATTACATTACATTACATAAAATAAATTTTTAGATGGGTTGTTCTATTTTCTCATCCCGCTGATTTTACTCCAGTGTGTACCACAGAATTGGGAAGAATTGCAGTGCATTCTCCTCACTTTATTAAGCGCAATGTTAAACTTTTGGCACATTCGTGTGATCGTCTCGGAAGTCATGTGGATTGGGTAAATGACATTAAATCTTACTGTCGCGATATTCCTGGAGAATTCCCTTATCCCATTATTGCTGATGAAAGTAGAGAACTAGCTGTGCTTTTGAACATGATCGACAAGAAAAATAAAGATAACGTAGATCGTGCGGTTACTGTTCGAGCTTTGTATGTGATTGATCCTAATCATATTTTAAGACTTTCCATGCACTACCCAATTTCAACTGGACGAAACGTTGAGTAAGCAGATAATTTATATCTTTTAATAACGATATACAATAAATTACAATCTATTTCATTTTGTTTAGTGAAATGCTTCGTGTTATTGATTCTCTCCAATTGGTTGATAAAATTCCGCAAATTGCAACTCCCGCCAACTGGGTGGTAAGAATTATTTTTTAATTACCTATCATATCAATATCTTCAATATTGAAAATTTATTTTAGCCTGGTGAAAAAGTTATGATTTTACCTACTGTGACCGACGAAGAAGCTAAGAAATTGTTCCCAGGTGGAGTAGATACAGTTTCCATGCCATCTGGAATCTCGTACGTGAGAACAACCACCGATTATCAATAACTTCTTGATAGTTGTCTCGGCAATATAATTTGCATAATAAAATACTTTTAATTCGTTTTGGTAGTTTATTTTCTCACAAATTCTGAACATTAGTATAATGATATATTATTTTATGTAAACACCTAATAATTTTCAGGTATGAGTATAATAATATATTACACAGAAACGTGCATACTTGCAAAGTCTGGACTATGCGTCCAAAATCTAAATTAAATTAACCCTGCACGTGAATCATGTTTTATTTCTTATGGGCAACATAATGTGATTATGATTACTATATATCTTAAATAACTCACAGTACACATGCAGGATTAATTCAAATTATATAACAACCTTGTAAAATTATTATCTAAAATTTCTTCCAATATCTAGCGATTATTAAATTAATAGCTTGCATTAGTACGTTTACTTGGTTTTAGAGATATGACTGCAGATATCAATGTTGCCCAACTGTAGGGCTGTTATAGTAAATAGGTACAATTTTGTGGCAAATATGAGGTATGTTCGAAATGAAACGGAAATTTTTTTTTCTCCGAAATTGTTTATTTAATCATCAATATTGATGTTGTCTCCTTCAAAGTAATCCCCGTCGCATATAATGCACTTTTGCCATTTTTTCTTCCAATCCTCAAAACCTCACTCAAAACGCTCCTCGAACACCTCTTTTGGTATGGCGTTGAGCTCTTGTCGCGATTTTTGTTTTATCATCTCTATGGTATCGAAACGTTGTCCTTTCAATGTTTCTTTTCAATTTTTAATAAAAAAAGAGTTGCATATAGCCAAATCAGCCGAATACGGAAGTTGTTGCAAACTATGATTCCATTTTTAATAAGCCATTGGTTATTGTTTCTCCAATATATACCAAATTGCAGTTATTGCATGGAACTTTGTGCACTAAATCTAACTTCTTTTCAGGAGATATGGTGTCTTTTAATAAAGTTTTAATAAGTAAAGTTTTAATAAAGCAATGTTTTATTATTGGTGGAATTGAAAGTTGTATTAATCTTTTAATATTATCTTAATTTTTTCGTTTAACCCTTTGACATACGGCATAACTGCAAAGTTGGAAACTTCTTTCTTGATTGTGTTACCATTGTAAAGTTTATTAACACGCTCCTTGATAATTTTCTTTACCAGAGATCCAGGATAACCATTCTTGAATACAGTTTCTTGGGCAATTTTCAAGGTTTCTTTTCTGTAGTCGCCATGCATGAGTTAATTTTAAGACTCTATCTACAACTCCTATAGCTGTGCCTATTGCTTGACTTTTGCGATGATGAGAGCTATAGTTTAGGTATATTCCCGACCAAATTGTTTCTTGTGTCCATTTACATATAATTAAGGTGATTATTTTTGTGGATTAGTTGTATGTCCAGAAAAGATATCTTCTTGTCTTCTTATTCCTCAACAGTAAACTGACGACGAGGATGAAATCCATTTCGTAGTTTTTCGGTATAGATGTAGTGATGTCGTCGACATAGCAGTTATAGAAGGGTAGTTTAAATGGTAGTTTAGATATACGGTCTTCTTCCAGAATTTCCATTATACCAGATTGGAAATTGTAGCTGATGTAGAACTTCCCATGGTGGACCAAAAATGTGCTGATATATTATCCCAATATATTGAAAGTATGTTGTCTCCAAACATAGCTTAAGGGCTTCCAGAAATTTTCCTTTGGGGATATTGGCGTGAATTTTAATTTTATCCCATTTTCCTTTTACAGCATCAATTGCCAAATCAATGTTAGTGCTAAGCGTCTTGACGTCTAATGAAATTAGTACTTAATCATTAGGCATAATAAATTTTTTGATATCTTCAACGAAGGTTCATGAGTCTTTAGTTAAATATTCGGAGTTGCCTAAAATATTACAGTATATTATTTTTGATAAATATTTGGATAATTTATAAGTTGAAGATTTGATGCTGGCAACTATAGGCCTGATGAGTGGTAGTTTTATCGATATACATAGTTGTATATCACCCAATTTGATATCAGCTGATTATTTTTTATTTGCAAATTGTTAGTTGGATCTTTGTTGATTACATTGTTCATTTTGTCTTCATAATACAGTAAGTGTTTCCTTTATCAACTTTAATGATAAGTAGTCTGGGTGCTCTTTCACAAATTTTTTAATTTTTACAAAGTCTTGTATTTTGTTTGATTGCTTATTTACTTTTTTGTTGAAGTTTCCATTCTTAATAAGTCTTTTGTATTATAATCCAAGTTTTTGATAGCATTTTCGATTCCCACGATGATATCGTCGCGTCGCGTCGGTGGGAAAATTCTCCAAAAAAATTTCACAAAATATGTTTTGATATTTTTGTTTTTCTCCTACATGTCATATATGACAGTGAGGTAGATAGTATAAGCTTTAAGATTGCATCCGTAGTATTTGTTACAAGAATTTCGTGCTATTTGATTGTTTTTTAAGAAATATTGTTTATACCTTGTTAAATATTTGGGATTGGAACCAATTTAATTTTCATGTGTAGAAATTTTTCTATAACTTTTAATTTGATCAATATATAGATCAAGATATAGAATATATATTCTTTTTGGTCATCAATAGCCTCTGTGTGGCTTGTTTTGCTTCCATTCTGGAAGCTTTCCTTGCACCTTTACGAGCACACCTGGCAACTTTCCTGGAAGAAATACCGTTTGCTGAAGTTTTTCCGGAAAGATTGGTTCATCCTCTTGTAAATATTGTTACCAGAAAGAATTCAAAGGGGGAATATTTGGAATCAAAATCAAACGACCATAGGACCCCAACATCTCATACAAAGGTCAGACGTTTTAGTTTTACTTTATTCTGGTTATCTTGATAAACCCATGTGGATATACATCTACCTGAAATTTTGAAATTACTTGATGACGTTTTCGAATTTCCGAGAGATTTTGTTTGTTGAACCGTTTTTATCGTTGGTCATCCGTTAATTTCCATTAAGACGGGAAGATTAATTTTGAAGTCAAGAAGGAAGAATAATCAATTTATGTTCGTGTGTTTGTTTGATAATTTTGTAAATTTTCATTGTCATTGATATTACCGAGTTAGTGGTAGTAGATATTGTATATTTGAAATTGTTGATTCAGGAGTGAATAATTTTTTTAATTAATTTGATGTGGGGAGTAATCCGATACGTGGTTTAAATTTTAGTTGTGAAGCGTTACGTCAAATTTCGGATCTTATTAAAATTAAAGTTACCCGTGCACACCCTGTCGAGGTGTGGTGATCTTATCATAAAGATATTGCAATTCTTCGTGGTAGGTACGACAATTATTTTTTATTTAAATACAACTACCGAAGTAAATTGTTATTTATTTGCAAATCAGTATTTAATAACATTTTTATTTGCTTAGTTCTACGTCATGACTGGGTTACTACCCTGTCAGAATCATGTTAATGTTAACGTAATGTTAACGAACGGGGGGAGCTTTGGATTGGTATAGCAGCAGAAATATGGCTTTTGATTGGAGCGCTTGTTAACATTACGTTAATGTTAACATGATTCTGACAGGACAGCTACTCCTTAAGTAAGCGACATTTTCAATCTCAAACTTATTATGCTTTCAGGTCATTTTGATCATTGGAGTTTTTGGTACTTGGCAACGCGAGGAGATCACAAATTTGATGAAACGATATGTTCAGGAGACGAAGAAGAATATTCTATCAATATCACCTTACCGAATTCAAAAACTAAAATTATGCGGGAATTTACCATAATAGAAGGAAATATCCCGAGAATAAGTTGTTTGGATTTATTTCGAAAATAACTATAAGGATTTACATCTCTCGTGGTGAATACAATCAGAGGGATTCTAAAGAAAATTGCTACTGCATAAGGATGATCTGAACCGCTAAACTATATATGGCATTGTTTTCGGAGATCCTCACCATGATTATTGGCCGATGCAAGGGCAGATAATATGCATACTCTCAAGCTTGGTGGAGATTGGAAGTCCGACAATGTTGCAAAGGATATGTTGAAACATCAATAGAAAATAAGAAAATAATTGCGACGAAAATAATGGACTTTTCAGTTACTGTGGATTCAACAAGTAAAGTCACGATGGAACAACCCAGCTTCAACTTGGGAACAGCAAGCGTCTAGAGTTCATTTTGAAAATGTTTCAAACTGTATATTTTATTCTTTTTTATAAAATTCACTTCTTTTACAAAATTACCGCACAACTGCTTTATTACCTTATACCAGTGCGGTAAAAATTATTATTACGATACTAAAATAAATTGTGAAATATAACACATTACAAAATCAAAATAAATAAATATATTTAGATTATTTATTATTCTATGGTTGCCATCAGTTGAACCTTTTGGTTTGCCACATTTTAATGTGTTTTTACTTGTAGCCTCTTGAGACTGATGATGGGAATATTGTAAGATTCCCGAAACGCTTCTCTCTTAAAATCAAATAAAGGACTTTGGAAAATAAACTTTTTTATTTGTTTATAATATTAATATCGTTTAATATAATATAAAATTGTCGAGTTTTGAGGTCTTTTAATCAATTAAATTGACCCACGTTTCGAGTCTTTTTTACATATAACCCATTTTTCAAGGCTAAAAAATTATACAATAAAATTAAATTATTAAAAAAATCTTTAAAAAAGACTCGAAACGTCGGTCAATTTAATTGCTAAAAAGACCTCAAAACTCAACAATTTTATATTATATTACTATATAAAAAAAAGGTCAACGATAATAAATTATTACTAATTACTAAAAAAATTTTTAAATAAAAATAATTTTTTTTATAAAATTTCTAAAAACACATCTAAATTGCCTATAAATAAGCAAAAAATTTTGTGTATAGAATTTTAGTTACTATTTGTGATATATTTTTACTTTCCGAACTCCTTAGTAAGGAAAGTATTGTAATCTGAAATTGAAAAAAAAAATTTACCCCCCATTTTTTTATCAAATTTTTATGTTTTGAGGTTCCCTTAAACCATTTCCATTATTTTTGAAAAATGTCTGTATGTATGTAGGTGTGTGTGTGTGTGCGTATGTATGTCTGTGAACACGATAGTAGCTAAACGAAGTAACGAAATCACTCCAAATTTTAAATTTATGTTTTTATCTGTTGTGTCACAAAGCCTATTAAAAATGGATGAAATCGTAAGGGGGGAACGGGAGGTTTACTTGAAGCGATAAAACATAATCTATCATAACTCCGAAACGCAATGAAATAGGTAAAAGTTTATTATGACAAAAATGATCAGTGTAAAATTACCTACAACTTTTCTTCTATAAAATTTTTTCTAAAATAAAACAAAATTAAAAATTTAAAAAAAAATTTTTTAATTTTTACATTAAATTTTAGTTATTTGTGATAAGTATATATTTTTTTATTTGTATTTTTGTTTTTCCTTATTATTTCGATTTCCTGAATGTTTTTGACGATTATTGCTGATTCTCTGATAAGATTTAGTAATTTAGTTTTTTCTATCCGAGGTAAATTGGGAGTTACTTTAAATATTCGGAAAGTTATGTGATGGCCACATCCGATTTTTTTATTTGCATTTTTTGTTTTTGCTTATTATTTCGATTTTCTATATGTTTTTCACAATTATTGCTGATGCTCTGATGAGGTTTAGTATTTTAGTTTTTCTATCTGAGGTAAATTGGAAGTTACTTTTAATAATTCGGAAAGTTATGCGATGGCCACAGCAGATTTTTTTAAATCTATTACTAATTGAGGAAATCTATTACAATTTATTTCTATTAGTTAGTACTTTTTAATTTTTGCTGGAACAGCCCTGTTTGCCACCTACTGACAGTACACCAAACTACTATTTGTAAGACGCAAAACACTGGTAAAACAAGTAAGGCGTAGTTGCTGGTTTCGTGAAGAATTACACCAGTTTAGGTACATTTTATTCTTATTGTCGATGTTTTAAATTATACTTTAATTAAAGTGACTTTTGGATAGTTAAAATTTGAATAAATTGTGACATTTAAGAAAGTGAAAACGGAATACAAGAATTTGTTATAATTTAACGTAAATATAAAATGGCGTCGCGTACTATACGTAATTCGTACGTTTCTGATTCGGGTACTTCATCCAGTGGCGATGATGATTATTCTTCATCGTATAATACATACGATGCAGTATATAAAAAAGTAAGTAATACTAAAACATTTAGGAAATGTGATAAAAGTGCAAGTTTACAGGAACATGACGATTTTGAAAATATCGACACTAAAAGTCAATTCATTCGCACTTCTAATATATTGACAAACGCAATGAAATCAAAATGTACAAATAAAAATGCTATCATGGCACGACGAAATCGTATGAAGAAGAAAATATATATGGAAAAATTGGAAGACGAAATTACAAAACTGCGAAGCAACAAAACAAAACTAAATGCTATTGTAACTAACCAATCGGCAACGATCTCAAATTTACGAAAAGAATTGAAATATATGAAGAGCTTGATGGCCAACAGTGCAGACATTGGAAATTTGGTGAAAAATATTAGGAATAATACAGGTATGTCGGTAAGAACTTGTTTGGATAAAACAGTATTATTGAACAGTGACTGTGTTTCAAAGCATAAATCCAAAATTGCCAAGAAAACTATGCATTCTTGGGAAGATGAGAAAGATTCGTATTTGGTTGAAAATGGTATTCGTAATCGATTTTCTGAACAGAATTTTAACATTATGGAAAGTAATATGGATGAACTTAATTTTCCTTTAGATATCGATACTTCGCTGTCCGATTTTCAATTTGATGGTATTAACAATTTTGACTCGTTTTTGGAAATGAATGTAGAAAACGATTTATGTCAAAACATTCTCGATAATAATAATTCAGACAAAAACACTTATAATGAACACAATTACACAACTACATTTTCGCAAGTGGAAGAATGTGAAGATGTTGGAGTTTGTTTGCATGTTTCCAAACATAAAGTATCTTTGGAATTTTGTTCTTCGTGTAGTGAGAATGCAATTCAAGGCTGGAAAGAAAGAAACGAACTATAGTGGACAATTATTGGCAGACGTGAACATTAAAAATGTAATATCATTTTGAGAACATTATTTAACTAGTTTGTAAATATTTGGTTAAAGCTCTTTCCTTTTAATTTTGTTAATTCAGTTTATCCTTATAATAACGTTAACTAGTTTATTATTTAAACATTTGAAGTGCGTTTCATGTTTTAGTTGTTTTTTTAAATTTCAGGCATGAATCAAGTTCCCGATACTTTTCGGAAGGGTTGCAGTATTTCCTTCCGAACATCTATCTTTTCAAGGTGTGGTAGTTTTCAATTTTAGTACTGCCTTGTTTCTGGAGTCGAAGGTACCAAATAATAAATTGTTTTGATATAAAAGGTCAAGTTTGCATTCGAAATTTCCAGAAACAAGGTAGAATCATAATTTTGTGAAAACCAGATTGTTATCACTTTTGTACTTTAATTTCAGTGATCATATTCGTAATGAGATAAGCGAGTGTACATAGGTGATCATAGGTTTAGTATTATATTGTATCGTTCCAATTGTATAATATGAAAAATATTAATTCCCTTTTTTTATAGATACATAAATGTATATAACGAAACAATTTACTAATTATGAGATATTTATTTAAGTTTCAGGTGGTTACTTCAGAAGAGTGAATAATCCCAAGACCTGGCATTATTTTGTTTTTGTTAGTAAGTTTTTTTTGATAATGTAAAGGAAAGAGCAATAAAGGTATTTGTAAAAGGATTTTTAAATATTTTATCCAACTACACGCTCATTGTTTTAAATTTTTGCTCAAGATAAAGATTTGTGATTTTATTTTGAGTATTAGAACTTCCATGGCAAGTAACAGTTCAGAATAAAAGACTAATTTAATTTACTACATTTCAATTTATTCATTATACATCTTAACAACATAAGTTTTGTTTTTGCAGCTGTTTGAAACTATTGAGTACATGGGCAAACTAAATCTAGCTTGCACGTGGATCACGTCAAAAACAAGGCTTTCATTCATCATATCCTACACACACACACACACAAAACCCTTTAAGAAGGCACTTCACCTGATGTAAAAAATGTTGATTGAAATCATGCTCTGAAATAACTAATTTTATTCCATAATAAATAAAATATAACAATTGACTTGGCACAATAATGGTTTCTGCATTTCAAAAATCACAATAAAAACTGCATAGATTTAAAAAAATGAAACTTTTTGCTAGTTGATACCTAAAAACGTCATAATTCAAACTTTGTTTTAGGGTCAGTTGTGTAACAGATCAGTTAATTAATTTAATTCAGGGATAACCTTCACTGAAAGCTTAAAAAAATTGATTTTATTAATGTTTAATAATTAACTTGTTATATTGAAATTTAAATTTTATATGTATGATTACATTTTCAGTTTAGGGGTAAAACTCACTACATTTTTTACAAAAATTATTTTTGGACATTATTTAGAGAAACATGTCAAATTTTAGGAAGGACAACGGTCACTAAGATAATGAAAGTACGCTTGAAAAGTATTTTTCAAATTCTTGATTGAAAAACTAAATCTTAAGGTGAAAAAAGTCTTGAAAATGGAGTCTTTTATTTATGCTACTTAGTGAGTTTTACCTCGAAACCGAC
The DNA here is from genome assembly GCA_958510845.1 of Cantharis nigra. Lineage (NCBI taxonomy): Eukaryota > Metazoa > Arthropoda > Insecta > Coleoptera > Cantharidae > Cantharis > Cantharis nigra. The sequence continues at coordinate 28,556,439 of OY294030.1, read as the reverse complement.
GACAATATATAATGTAATTTTATGTTAATCTTATGGTCACTGGTGGCCAAAATTGCAAAACTATCTTATTTTTATAATTCAATAATCAAGTTGGGTATTTTATATTGATCTGAACAAATACATCCAGCAGTATTGGCATACCTAATTCAAGTATTTTCCATGGAACTTAATATTACATCATGAGTTTCTAAATTTTATTATTTATTTAATTATTAATTTATTATTTACATTGACCAATACAAATTTAAAGTGAGGAAAAGGAGTTTTTAAAATTTGTGTTGCTAAAATCATCAACTACTTACGATGTATTATTACAGTTTACTCCCATCAAATTATATAGCGTTTATGAAGAATAGAAGTACTCATAGTAAAACATTTCTCAAAATAATAGTGTGAAATCTGGAAACCATAATCACTCGATGTGCTGCGATGGGAAATCGAAATATGCAATATAGCTAGTAACTCACAGAGTTTTGTTAATAATTATTATATAATTAGTGAATACAGTGGAACTCGATCCGTCAGTACATAATATATTTTTTGGTTGGTATAAAGTCGATTATCAAAAGTGTTTTTTTTTTGCAATTGGCAAAAGATTACCGAGTGAGTTTTGTACATAATTCTAATATTTAGAAAAAAAAATAAATAAAATTATGAATTATTTTTGTTTTTTAATTATCTTTCACTATTGACCTATTTTAATACAACATACCTACAATGCTTTTATTTCAAAATCATAGTCAGTTTGTAACAATCGATTTTTAAGTCTACTACATGCACACAAGCAAGACCATTATAGTGACTTGATGTGATCGCTAGTTTAAGTTATGAGCGGAAATTCTGGGTTCAAATCCCGGACTCGGCATAATTTCTTAACTCCGCCCTCTGGTGAACATCAAATTGTGGATCGAAATACTTACTACTTTCCTTAACAACTCAATGGAAAAACGGGGTACAATAAGCCTAAAGCTTCACTGCAAAGTGGGCCTTGAACCACTACCTGTGCAACGATGATAATAATGCACTCAAGCAAGTTGAAAAATTAGCCTTGAACAGACTAATCAAAATTGAAGCTTGAAAAAGAATTCCTTTTTTGTCCTCACCTATAGACCAGTATAAAATCCAACTCTCTGATTAGTACTTCCACACGAGAGTTAATTGCAGCAGTAAAAAATTGAAAATTACCACAGTGCCCCGATTTCCCCTACGAGTAATTAATTTTCCACCCCTGTACCATTGTTTATTGTTTTATAAACAATGCCTGTACTATACATCCGATTACTCAAGGGCTTCCCCCACGAATACAGATTAAAAGTTATACTTCTATGCAGAATAGCATTTGCAACAAAAAACTTAGTAAAAATAATTAAATTACAAGAAATTCTAGTGATATTTAAAGTTATTTCGATATTCTAAAAATAACTTTTACGTCTACCTACGTTATTTTCAAGTTTAGTAAGTAAAATAAAGTGGACCGAGAGCTGCATTAGTCGAGTCTTGACCATTCTGTTGAAAGGTGGTAAATTATTTTAAATTCGACGGGCAGGTTAATATAAATTGCGCGCGCAATGAATCAAGCTCCCGTTTCCTGTATTCCAAATACAAGTAAAATGTCGAAAACACGTAAAATTTTAGACGAAGCAAGGGAAATTCAAAATCCCGAGCTCGATTTGGCAGATAAGGGTGTTTCAAATTTTGAAGAGATGCCTGGCTTATGTAAGTTACCTTTAATATCTTGTTTTATTCGCGATTACCTAATTTGGCATCTTGTTATTCTACTTATTCGGGGTGGGCGTGCCTCGATAATGCTAATTTGCATTTTACCAAGAATGAGAAAGAAAATAGTAAACAGTATTATTATAAGTATAACTAAACTTCAAAAGTCGAAAGCAAATTCACTTTCTGTTTTCATGCAATGCTAATATTTTCTCTGGAGCCAAGACAGTCCCATTCTTTGACTTTTAATTTTCTAGAGCATATTATAACAACTGCAGATAAAAGTATCTTGTGTTGCTTTCGTAACAACTTGAAACGCATGGTACCCGACTTATATCAATCACTTTGTTTCAACCTTATTAACAATCAAAAATTTCATTACAATTAGCTACAATACTGGAAATATTTAGCATTTACCGATGTTATTTAGACAAAAAATATTCTAACTGAGTAAATTTTATTATTTTAGTTAATATGGTCAATATCACTCGCCTAACTTTGAGCCACAACAAATTCAAATGTAAGTTTCAAATAATTATTGTTACGATGCAAAATGAAAATAATATATATTTTTAGCTGTTCCACCAGGCCTAGCAAATTTGATAAATTTGGAGATTTTAAATTTAGCCAACAACCAAATCGAAGAGTTGCCTTTGTCAATATCGTCGATGCCTAAACTGCGCATTTTAAATTTATCCTTTAATAGACTCTACAATTTACCTAGGGGTTTCGGTGCCTTACCTGCCCTGGAAGTGTTAGATTTAACTTACAATAATTTAAACGAAAAGAATTTACCTGGTAATTTTTTCATGCTAGAGACGCTTAGAGCCTTATACTTAGGAGACAACGATTTTGAGTATCTGTCGTCTGATATCAAGAATCTTAAAAGCTTACAAATAGTAAGAATATTTTAGCAATCACTTTGGTATTCAAATTTTTATAGACTATTTTTTTAGCTTGTATTACGGGAAAATGATCTCATCGAATTACCAAAAGAGATTGGTGAATTGGGTCGTTTGAGAGAATTAAATCTTCAAGGAAATAGATTAACAATCTTACCTCCCGAAATTGGTAATCTCGATATGATTAGTAACAAAGCTGTATTTAGACTTGAAGGAAATGAATGGGTAACTCCAATTGCTGATCAACTTCAAGTTGGAGTTGGCCATTTGATGGATTACCTACGAAGCGAAACTTATCGCATGTAAGTTGGTTATACAAATAATTTCTTGGTTCGTATACCTATTAATATTTTTTTTTAGATTGCATAATCGATACTTGACAAATAAGCCTGAAATTCCTCCACCTTGTATAGATAAAGCAAAAAAGGTGTCTAGAATTCGTTAAATTGAAGATAAATTATGTCTATTACCACTGCCTAAACAAATGATTTATTTATGAAAGATCTACCATTTTAACATGTTATGTTTGAGTCGAATGTGTAATTTATTGAAATTCGTTCCATTATCTGGAATCTTGCATATTACGTTTTCCACTAAAAAATTAACACAAAAAATTAAATATATTGTTACAAATTATTTGCCATTTCACAGAAGAGTTGCCAAAAACAGTATTGACATTATTTGAACAAAGCGAAGTTCGTTAACTGCTTATTTGAAATATTTCAATCAAAAATAAAGTAGTATAAAGTGCTTGAATTAGGTTTAGAATTACAAAAAAATCCCTGACAAGTATTTATTATAATTGACAGTACAATCAGTGCCTTACTAAATATAGTAATATTTAAATACACTGTCTAGTGCTATATTTGGGTAATTAAATATATTAAAAAATGATTAGTTTGCACCAATCTTTAATCCTTTGTACGAAAAACAATCCATAGGAACATTTTTACTTAAACTAAAAAGATATTTTATTAGGGGATTCCCAAATTTTAATTTTCTTGTACGCAAAGTATCCTAATGAAAAAGGCAATTGTTTTTCTTTACATATAAACAGATGTTTCAAGGTTGACGGAAACTATCAATTGTTTTAATTTTTGTATAATTCTGTAGAGCATAGCACTGGACAAAGTATGCTCTTAAGCATACATTTTTACTATTAAAATTTGTTATTATTGTACTTACATTGTTAATATATTAAACAAATATATATTTTTGGTTTTTTTAATTAATTTTTGCGTTTCTGTAATTTACTTGTTTTAATTTTTATTTAAGAAAATATAGCGATCGAAGTGAAAGTTGGTTATTAGCTAAAAAACCCAAAAATTTTGGTTGAGTGGAAGAGCAGGCGGCTCTCTTTGACAGTCAATCTGAACTTCGTCCTTTTCATGTGGGGTGACACAACTGGGCGTAAACCATGTACCTCGTGCATAATATTAATTTAATTGTAATTGTCTCATCTCATATGAAATAAAGACTATTATTAAAACTAAATAAGATAAATTGACGAAAATAAACGAATTCATTTTAAAGGGGAAATGCATGAAGATTTAAAAATATGAAAATTTGTATAATAGCAAGGGAGATACGAATGAAAGAGCAACAGTATTTCAAAATGAATTTAAAGTTTAAAAAGAATAGCTTGTTTAGCACCTGCAATTTATTGATGAATAAACAAAATTTGACTCCTGATAATTACCAAGGAAACTTACAAATTCCCATACCCCTTGATTAGAATCTCTTGATGCATATGTCAAAATTTTTGTATTAACCAAAATTAAAATTTTTGTGAATAATAGCAAAACTATGCAAGTAACAGATACTAATGAAGTACATTGCCTTAAAAATTGCACAAATAAAAACAGTGAAAATGAGCACCATTTAACGTCAAATTTAGTTGAAGCCATAACTCAAGTTTTACAAGAACGAAGCAGTACCGAGTACGAAAATTCAGCATTAAAAATTAAACTTATGGGATTTGATCAACGTCAGAATGAACAAGAAGCAAATGCTAAGCTTGTCATTACCAAGAAAAATTGTGATGCTGCTCACCAAAAATATTTAAAAGAGGTGAATTACGCTACCGATATTCTAAAACACCAAGTTTTCATAATTTGATTTTAGATTACCAATATAAAAACTATAGCACTTAGACAACAGGAATTATCGCAAAAATTAGAGAAAGAACTTGAAAACTACAAGATATCTTTAAAAGATAAAATAATCAAAACAACAAAGGATTACAACATAGTAAAGCACAAAGTAGATGTTTTACAGCTTACATATTTTGAGCGTAGACAAAAACTCAAAGAATCGGTGGAAACAATAAAAATCTTGGTTAAAACTGCTAGAAAAATTAGAAATAAATCAAATTTGATTAACAATAATGAAAACAAAACAAATAAATTTGAAAGTGGAACATAAATTTATTATAATCGCTAAGGTATATGTTATATTTGTCAAACTTTGACATTTCAAAATTATTCGTGTTCTAAAAACTTGTAAAAATGATGTGTAAACCAACATTGGAAGAAATTGCAATAAATTTAAAAGACAATAAAAAACCCAAAAATAATAAATGTTATATTGAATCGATTAAGGAAATAGCAAATATTTTAAATAGTAAATTAATTCTCGATTACGAAAATACAATACTGAAACTCACAATTCTTGAACGAGAACAAGAAGAGCAAACACGATTAGCCAAAAAATCAGAACTTGATTCAGAATACTTAGAAAACCATAAAAAGTATCTTACCGAGGTATGCTTTTTTGCTTTCACCCTCTTATTACTTAAACACTTAAAGAATAAAAATCTGTAGTTGACATTTTTAGATCGCCCACTTGAAGAAAGAATGCAATGAACAGAAAGATATAACCGCAACGAGAATAAAAGAACTGTCCAAAAATACAGCCAACTTAAAAATAGAAGCAATTGCTGTGTCTGATTCCTATAATAAAACTATAGAAATGGCAAATATTTACGAAAAAAAGTGTATCGAATATGATAACAAATTAAAATATGCACAAGAGTTTCTTCATCGATTAAATACGTCTCTCGAAAGCAATAAATATAAGTTATTAGATAATGACAATCAAACTGGAGAACATTAATAAACATTCATTCTCTTCCTTCGTTTAAATCCAGGCTATGCCTTTTATCTTCACCATCATTTTCATTCAATCATCCCTCTATATTATGTTTGCCTGATGGCTCTATTTTTTTTGTTTTATTAAATATCATCATGGTAAAAATAATAAGAATAATTTTTGTTTTATAAAATCATGTAGGTATGTACATTTTGATGTCAAAATTACAGTATCGACATTTAATTAAATTTTTATTGTTAGAGTTACAATTTTGTAAAATGAATTGCACCAAATCATCGGAAACAAATTCTGAAAACCACAAATGTATGCCACCTAATCGAGAACAATACATAATTACAGATTTGGTAGCTGAACTTGCAATTGCTTTAAATGATAAAGCTAACCTTGAACAGGAAAAATCGAACTTAAAACTTGATTACCAAGAGCTTAAACAAAAACTTGTTGATCAACAAAGAAATGCAAATGAAGAAAAAGCACGTTTAATGTCCATTGTTAAAAAATTTGAAGAAAAGATTTATGAAAAAGAAGGAAGCCTAACCAAATTTCAAAATCAATTATTAGAGGCACAAAATAAATATCGACAAGAGGTGAAATAAGATATTCTCCATTTTTATTCAATATTAAATTTCAAAACACCTTAATTTTTTAGAGTAAAACCCAAAACGATGAGTATCAAAAACAAAAATATTTAATTGATACACAACAAGAAGAACTTAAAAAAGAAATTGCAAGTTTGAAAACAAAAATTTTTACAAATGATACCAATTATGGTGCGTTACAAAAATTATATACTACGGCTCAAAATAAATATTTTATGTACAAGAAAAAATTAAAATATGCAATCGAAGTGATTCAACAGTTAACCGATACAATGAAAAACAAGCACAAAGAAATGGTTAGTAAAGAATGTCAAACAGATGTTAAATATAAAAAGTAGGTATTAAGGAAATAATACAAATTTAAAATTTAATACGTTCACTTTTAGTGTTTGCAGATTTAATACATGTACCTTACAGAGTCAATCAGATTTGAATAACGAAAATCATATTTTAGCAGAATTATTTTTTCGGGAGCATTGTGCATCCGACGATATGAACAATATTATTTTTAATTGTAAAGAAAGAAATGTAAAACATAAAATACATAACAACAATTTTTTATTGTAATAATTAAACATTAAAAGTATTGTGCAATCATTCACATTAATTGCGGCCACATTTTCTTCTATTTTTCATTCTCACTCAATCTTTTAAAATTTTAAAACAGCCATCAGTATTTTATCTAAAATATAAACAAATAAATATACAAATGGTCAACTAATGCCCTCCAGTAGTGGGATTACGTGTACATCGCTTTGAAGCGTTCGCATTGAAGCGTTAGTATTGAAGCGTTAGTTTTTAAAAGCGAATTATGCACAAATGTCAAAAATTGGGTAATTTCTCAATTTAGTTAAAGAACAGTTGTTGTAGGACCATGTGAGTGATACCTTGCTCATTTACAAATATTACCGCTTTGATTCAAAAAGTTTTAAAGGCGAATATACTAGAAATTCTGAATGTTCAACAGAATTATTTGTTCGGATCTTTGTCGGCAAAAGTCGGAAGGATGCTACAATTATAATTTCAAATTAGAAAGAATCTCGTTTTTGCGTTATTTTCAATAGAAATTCAAAATTCTCTTATCTGTTATTACAATTCTACCCTTATTTACATGATACTACAATATTTAATGTATTTTAAAAAGATTGTAATAAATATAAATCGAATAACCTCTAAATATATTTAATTTATATGCTTTTTGTGCATATATATAGGTATATGTATGATATATAAATATAACTATTAAATTTTGTATTTACAGTAAATAAATAAATAAAATAATAAATAAAAACTTCAAAACAAAATTTCAAAATTTTAAAAAATTTAACCAAATTTAGTATTTTTGAGGTGAGGTGAGGTTCACTGTGTTATATCATTAGCTTTCTCGAATAAAACAGCCACAAGTTTTAAAAATTTTAAAATTAAAAACTACATATGCAAAAATATATGCATATTATATATTGAAAAGACTAATCCGAGATTATAAATAATTATAAAAATAAAATATTTACATACTACTCGTATAGATTTGTTATTTTGTAACACGTGTTGTCACAATTTTGTCATTTAATTTATAAAATTTATTTGTAAAATATAAAATTATTTTCAAGTTTATTTATATTATCTAATAAAATATCTGCAAAATAAAATTATTAAAAGAAATAGAATATTTCATTGCATAATTAACATAATATGTTTTTTAGAAACTCAGCCTATTTCGAGCAAAGCGCAACTTCATCTTTTTAGAAACGTTGAGTTGCTTTAAAACAATTTTAATTAAGCGAAAATGTATTTCATTTAAATATATAAAAACATTAAAAACTTCAATATAATAAGTTAAATGAAATAATATAGTAGAAATTTTATTTGAGCTTTGCAACGGTTATCGCTTTTGTCAGAAAGTTATTTATTTATAATAATATAATTTCTATTATATTATTTCATTTAACTTGTTATATTGAAGTTTTTAATGTTTATGTATTTTATTTATTATATAATGTAGGTAATTATTATTTCACGGATTTGTGTTAATATATTATATTATGTTGCTTATTTTAATATCATTGCTCATCAACAGTCGAACATATTTTAAACAAATCTTAAAACTTTACATCCAATAGTAAGATTATCACAAACGCTTCAATGCGGCAGTGTTTAGCTTATAGTTTCAATGCGAACACTTCGTTGCGAAACAATCGCAAAATATGTGTACGTAATACCAAACTATTGAAATGCGAACGTAAACTAACTGGAATGAAGTTAGCTGTAGAATTCATGCGTGAATTTATACTTTGACATATAGCTTCAATGCGAAAATAATTTGACAGGCGATCGTAAAATAAATGAATGTAATACAAAATATTAGAATTCTATGGAAAAATAACCAATGTAAAGGTAGCAGTAGAATTGAAGCGTTAGTATCGAAGCGTTCGCTTCAATGCGATGTGCACATAATCCCACCACAGATCTCATAAAACTTTTGCATACATACCACAAAATAGTTCAGTCTTGAAATTATAATTCTTCGTCTGTCAGTGTGCTAATTGGTTCATCTTCATCATCTGTTAAATCTGTTGCATGTATTCCTGTTTCATATTCTAAAATTTCGTCATCACTTAAATGCGAATTGCCTTCAATAAAAGATGCAAACCTATATTTAGGACTAGATTATTATTTTCACTCATTGCATACAAAATTTCTTATAACATGCAATACATACCGCTTTACATCTTTTAATTTAAGAGCTGTTTTCCATTGATTACATTTAGGACTAGAACAAAAGTCTCTTAATTCATCTAACGCCTTTGATGTTTCTGTCACGCCTTGTTGATAATATTCCGCATTTGTTAATTGATGTATCTTTGGTGGAAATTTCTTTTTCCTAATTTGGAAACAAATGTTACTCTTAATAAACTTGAATACAATAAAAAATAAAATGTGAATTTGTTCAATGTCAATGAAAAATTACAAGTTGGTGTTGTTAACACGATATAGAGTATGAAACAACATCAGATTTGATCAACCTTCAAAATTCTATACACTGCAAAGGCAAGTTTGCACACAATCAACGAGATCGTCAACGGCCTACCAAAAATTTTTCTAGCTCACCCCAAATTAGTGAAAATTAATTTCCTTTGTAACATTTGTATTAATTATATACAGTAGTCTTGTTTATGTCATATTTGCAAGCCTCGTCTTTATAATTTATTAATTATTACATATAACTGGGAAGTTGACTAAATAATTTATCCTTTACAGCCCTTGCAGATTGGGTAGGTTTTAAAACTGATAAGTACATTTTTTAAATTTGTCCATGTACTAGGTGAGACTTTTAATAAACCGTTCAAGTTAACATGATTTATATTGGTTTGTTACTACTAAGAGTCAGGCCCAGATTGGGCTACCAAGTAAAACTAGGTGGGCCGCTCCAAGGCCACCAAATATTATTTTTCATTAGTGTAAAAATATTAATAATAATGTAGTAGCATTATTAAATTGCATTACTGAAAAAAGGATGCATCAATGAATGTTAAGAGGGTACGCTATCGACGACTGGCGCCACCAAATCATTGCATGTGTAGTGGTTGAATGCCCACTTTGTACTGAAGCTCTAGGCTTATTGTACCCCGTTTTCCATTAACTTGTTAAGGAAAGTTATTAGTATTTCGATCATCCACAGTTTGATGTTCACCAGAGGGCTGAGCTAAGAAATTTTGAATTTCCCAGAATTTCCGCTCATAACTCAACTAGCGATCACATAAAGCTACCACTGTGGTCTTTGTTTGCAGTAAGTATGCCAGCTACTGGTCACGCTATTTCCCAATGCAAATTTGTGTAGACTACGCTGAGTATGAGAATCTCAAGGCTTCCAAGTAAATCAGCTCCGAATGAAGACTGACTGGTTGGAAACCAGCTTAACGAAAATGATTTTTTGTTTTAGTTTTCTATACTATTACTATCAATAATATTTACATTTAAAAATGTATATTTTTATTTAACTTTCTCTCAAATTGGGGATTCCCGTTGTCTTCTCCAGAGCCCACAGTTCTATTTTAGGCTTTAGATCACAGCAGTGTATTCAACGCAACCAAGATTTGAATCGCAGTTACCTACTTTCCAGTTGGCAGGTGTATGCTTTAAAACAAAGGTCTCCAAACTACGGCCCACGAGCACCACTAATCCGGCCCGTGTGAGTACCTGGTATCCAGTTCGCCCTTTAATAATAAGCAGATATTTTATTTACCGACTAAAAATAGTTGTCAAGACACACAAAAAGCTGATGAGCTAGCTAGATCTTGGCCCTCAGGGCTTCGTGGAGCAATCAGTCTGGCCCTTAGGCTAAAAAGTTTGGAGACCCCTGCTATAAAATATATTAAAAAATATCTATTTTGTACAAAATTAAATTTTGAAACATCTAAAACTTACTAAAAAAGATATAAGGTTTTTGTCTCCTGTAAATTTGCCTTAACGACGTCGACAATATGAAATCGGTCATAGAATAAAATGCAAAAATTAAAGTATACTAACCAGTAGGATTTTGATTTTGAAAGCCACTTTTTAGGAAAATTATACATAAAGAATATAATTAGTATTTGAGCCATTGCTGCCTCTTCAAATTGACTACTTTGAAATACGGCTACTATTCCAAAAAATTGTAAACTCCATTGAATAATATTTTGAGTACGTTTGTCTGTCACTGGGCCCCATCGATAACAAACTTAAATAAAATAAAAGTTAATGTAGCAGGAAAATTACACGGGGCCATTTCACAAAACTTACTTATAAAACTAATAAGTCCTGTAATACCTGCATACCAAGCAACATAATTTCTGTAACTCAAAAAGATTGTTCTTAAGTTTTCGAATAATAGCTGTATCAAATACACCCCCACTGTCCAACCACACACCGCCACACCGTACATCATTGGTTTCTAAAAACATCAACTTAATTTTTCTATTTTCAAATATAATTTAGAATTATTAACTCTTGGAAACAGCTTGCTTATAAAATATATCAGTATCAGAAATGAAGTGCATATTCCAAGCGAAATACCACATATGTAATAAAATAAAATATTCTTGGCCAACTTTTTTGCCGAAAAGAATAATATCGTTCCCGTTATCAAGTAAATCACCTTCCAGTAATCCACGCCTGCAAAACATTAAATTTAACAAATAGTATCCATAAACAAAATATCAAAATTTGTACTTACGTATAACATTTAAAAAAACATAATACAGTTCTCGAGTTTGTATTCCAATACAACTTTGGTTAAAAGGATTTAATTTGAAATTTTTTTGCTTCCATGAAAACAAATCGAGACCCCAACTTGAATGCTTTTCTTGATATTCTTGATAAACAATATCTGCTGTTGGACCCTCATAATAAATAAAGTTATCTGAAGATAAATTAATTTCCAACTAAAAATAAAATTGTCAATACGAATTAAGGTTGCCTTGTATTGTGTAAGTAAGCAGAGAAACCTACCGAAATGCTTTGCCATAAATAAACGATAGACTTTGGTTTACCGGAATAACAATAAATTTGAAAATGCTGCCCTTGACTGCTGACATTCTCACCCTGATTCAGATAGATTTCTAAAAATTTCATTAAGGTAAGTATTATCGTTATTTACAATTTATTTGTAACTTATAATTACCAGGTTTAGTGCGATCAGTTTTACATAGTGGGGCGATAACCAAGAAAATTAAAATTATTATGTTCGTATAAGTAGTACACATCGCAATGCAACTAAAAGTGACCACGTCCCAAGTTCTAAATTTATTTTAAAAACAAAAGGCTATATTTAAACAGAAGTACAAAAACCGTTGATAAATTTTGTTAGGTTAGAATAAAAAATATATTATCAAGATGTCAAATTCTCGTTAGTTCTAAACAAATTTTAAACGATGTTATGACATTTCATTTGGATATTTAAAATTAAATTTTCAGTTACTTATTTCAAAATTAACATTTATATTATTTTTAGTGTTGACATAACAAGATTTTGTATGAGCGAATTCGTAACAATTCAAGGTACGGGATTATAGTCTATATTATTTCGTAATTTTTTTTAAAATTTTTTTAGTGGGACAATGTGGGAATCAAATCGGGTCTTCGTTTTGGCCTTCCGTACTAGATGAGTACGGAATTCAGAACGTAAATGAAGAATGTAACAAGACCGTCAAAACAGTTAATCACTTACAATCATCGATTCACAGTTTCTTTTCGGTACCACCATCAAAAACATGCATTACATTAAATACAATAGCGGATTTGAAACAAGCGAGAATAAAAGCCAGAGTAGATTTTGCTAGAGAAATATTTTAACTAAAATAAGATAATAACTTTGTTATAGGCAGTATTAGTAGACATGGAAGACACCGTAGTGTCGAGGTTCAAAAATGGACACTTACGTGATTTGTTTGACGATCGATGTATCATAAGCAATTATCCTGGATCTGGCAATAACTGGGCCACAGGTTATTGTTATAATGGACCACGTTATGAAAGTCAAATACTAAACATTGTTCGGCGCTCAATTGAAAAATGTGACAGTTTACAAGGCTTTATTCTGCTATTTTCTGTTGGTGGGGGTACGGGTTCTGGATTGGGAACGTACATTTTACAAATACTTGAAGAAAATTTTCCAGACGTCGAAAGGTAATTTTGTATCAATTTTTGGTAAAATTTTTTAGAAAGATACCTTGAACATTAATTTTTTTTTTGTGATTAGATTAGTGTCTTGCGTGTATCCCACTGGTACGGAAGACGTTATAACATGCCCTTACAATATGGCGTTATCTACTGAATACTTAACCGAATATGCAACATGTGTATTTCCAATTGAAAACAGAGCTCTGCTGGATATCGTCACTCGACAATATAACAATAAACCACACATGGAAAAGCTTAAAAACCCCATTGTTGAATTTAAACCGTTTTATGATATGAATAATATTGTAGTCAATATGTTGTTACATCTGACCAGGTAAATAATAATGATAATGATAATTTCAAAAAAATAAATTAAAACAATTTTTAGTGGATCGAGATTTTCAGGAGACTTAAATGTGGATATTAATGAAATCAATACAAATATGGTACCTTTCCCAAAATTACACTTCTTATCTAGCAGTGTTAGTCCAGTTTTTCCATGTTCTAATAAATGTATTCGAAAATCAAATAGGTAAATAAGTACCAAAGTTCTTCCAATTGGACCAAACGGACCAATGAGAAGTACCAGTGCCAGTAAATTATTTTCAATATCAGTACATCATTTTCAACTTGAATGCTCATAAAGCAGGTTGTTTTGAGTTACAAAATCTTTATCACTAATTTTGAAAATGATTGTAAAAAACGTCAGAATTTAAATCACTTTTACCTTGAGTAGTAAAGTAGCTATTGTATAATAAATTTCAAAGAATGTTATATTTTTAGTCAACAAATTCGAGACGAAATATTTAGAAACGCTTGTAATAAAAATTGCCAACTAGTCAAGCTCGATCCTTTAGGTAATGGTTTTTACTGATTTGTAATGTTTTGTAATTGACCAACAATTCTTTTAGGTTTGAAATCTCTATTATTAGGAACAACTTTAATGGGTCGTGGAGATTATTGTATATCGGATATGAGAAATTATGTTCAACATTTACAAACCAAGGGAAATTTTACATCTTGGTCGTTGAAATCAATAAAAACTGGCCTTTGTAGTGTTCCGCCGACTGGATATAATACATCGATGATGTGTCTCTTTAATACCACTGCCATGTCAACACTATTTTCGCACATATTAACAGTTTATAAAAAATTATACAAGAAAAAGGTATATTTTCTGATAATAATTTTCAACACGTAATTATTATTCAATACATTTTAGGCTCATATGCATCACTATACCGAAGTTCCTGGATTTGATGAACAATGTTTTGAAAGTTGTAAAAATAGTTTAGAAGGAAATATTGAGTCTTACAAAAGTTTAGAACACTCCAACGAACCTGATTCGTGATAACTTAAAGATTATATTTTATATCTTCACTAAATAAATAATATATTATACAAACCTATTTTTAAAATAATTATTTAAATAATATCGGTAAGTGTAAAGCACTTTATTATTAGTAAATACATTATTAAAATTTACATGGTGTAGTGTAATCTTTTTGTGTTGTACTTAAAGCTAAATGAAAATTATATAAGCATATATTTTTCATAATAAAGTTTCAAAAATTAAATTATTAGTACTATACAAATCTATATAAAAAAACAAGAATAAGGTAAAAAAATAAAGTTTCATAAAAATAATTTAACGGTTAGTAGAAATTTGAGGTAATCCGAATTCGTCTACTTGAATACCGTCCTAAGACAAAGTTCATTAATATGTTTCGATATGAATAAAATAAAAAGATCTTACCTTATTCTTGCTAGCTTCAGCTTCGGGTTTATTGCTAGGAGCCTCTGGCGCTTTCAAAACATCATCTAAATAACTTGCATCATCATCGAGTGCAATTTCATCCCCAAGGGCATCTAATTCTGCTGCAAGTTCGTCGTCATCAATTTCTGGAGTATTATAAGAACGACCAAGTGCATCTTGCACTTCGTTTGCTTCATCCAACATATCTGCCAATTCGTCTTGAACGTCCTGTTTAAAATATGTGTAAATTAAAAATTTAGCATAGATATTTAAATTTACATCAATTTCTTCAATGTTAATATTCTTAAATTCTTTCTTCATTTGCTTCATTCCATCTTTCATTGCTTGTACTGTTATGTGCGTATCTTTCAATGTTTGATGTGCAAAATTTGCTTGCTCCATGTTGAAAGATTGTCCTCTCAAATTTTCAAGCTGTTGTTCGTACATTTTCTTTTGTTTGAGAATACGCATCGCCTTGGCTTTAACAGCATTTTTGCCAGGTCCTTCTCGCATCTTTGCCATTTGATCTTTGAATTTACGAAGATCATTGTCTAATGCTGTAATTTTTTTGTCGATACCTTCTGCTCGTTGATCCACCTTAAAATTAAATAACAAATAATAATGAAGAAAATTTAATAGCACGTCGTCTAACCCCAGTTATGACATCATTGATGCTTGGACCAGGCTCTTTAGGCTTTCCTTTGCCAAATAACCGATTCATATCTTTGTATAATTATAATTTACCTTTACACCACAGCTTTACACTTTCAAACACAATCGAATGGTAATTTTCGCAAAATTTTGACATTTACTTTACGTCAGATTACGTCATGAAACAGGAATTTTAATCAGTGGCGTAGATACTACACACTGGACGTATCTCGTGATAATAATAATTAATAACATTTATTATGGTTTTATATTAACTAAATTATGAACTATTTAAATCTTGAAGCCAAATAATTACAACAATCTTTGCTGCTGTTGGTCAATGGTCATTACGCAGAGATTCTTATTAAATAGATTGCAGTACAATACAATGTAGACTTTTCCACGCGAAATTAGATAAAATGTTGTACATCCCCCTTTACTGAACATATGTTTTGTTAACTTTGAATCGAAATTATATTTTCTATAAGTCGTTAACTATTTTCCAGCCAATTGTTAAGACGTAACAAAAAAAACTCTACGACACGACAGTAGGTATACCGTAAACCCTAGAACCGAGATGATAGGGTAACATTTTTATTTGACTGAAAAATACAGAACTATTATGACTGGGTGAGAAAATTAATTTGAATTGCGATTCAAATTTATTTTTTCAGATGTAGCTTTTTGTAAGTAGTGATTCGTGCTAGAAAATTAAATCTTTTAAAATAAAACATAAATGGCAATGTAAAAATCTACACCCTAACTTGTTTGTTTGTTTAACTGCCAGATCTCGTACAGTTTCATTTGTATATTTCTGTGGATCTATTCAATTATCTATCATTGACGCGCATGAACGACGGATTAACGAAATGCCCACTATCCACTATCCATTTGTGTACAGAAGTAGAATAGAAGACAGATGAGTCCATTTCTTGTAATAAAAAATATTTTTGTTTCACTTTTCTCCACTCAAACAAAAAACGATTTAACTGTGCATCTCATTAATTATATTTTCTAATTAGTCATTTTGGCTTTGGTCAAGTTCGCCTACGCACTGTATAGTGTATAGCACCCGAAGAATAAAGCCAAGTCTTTACTAGCCTATCCAAAAATCAAAATTTGTTTATAATAGATCAATCAACATTTTAATAATTAGGACATTATAAATTCCGTTAATAAAAAATAAAAATTAAATTAGTTCTGTCTTGGTAAGCGCACCCAAAATTTGTTCAGATACATTTTTGAGAAATTATTATTTTCAGTTTCTGTCCAACCTTATGGTTTGACCATTCTAAAAAAAATTGATTTTTTTTGTGTAAACATCCTAACATATTAGTAGTACTAAATGACCATTATTTCAATTTTATTGTCTTTTGTTTTTGTGTGAGAGCCATTTTTGCTTTGCAATATGCGGCATATTTTGCAATTTTAAGGGTTTACGGCAACCGAAATATTTCAGCTATTATTTGTCCTATCAAGATGAAACAAAAAAGAAACAGACTACAATATTCCTTATTACATATTTTTACCTAAAAGCAATCCTAAAGGGTAAAATTACAGCCTCAATTCTTATCTAGTTTTATAAAAAAATGATATTTTTAAAGAGAAGTTTATGCATGAAGGGAGAATATCTCAAAGTTAAATTTTTTTTTACAAAGAGATGATAAGTAGTTGAAATCACACACCAAATATTAACTCTAAGATTTACTCCCTTTTTCTTCTAAAAATTTTCAAAGTTTGAAAATTTTAATCAGAAGGCAAATTTTGGCACTAAATATCGCTGGTGGGGAACCAGATAAAAATCTGAAATTTCTTATCAGAACAGTACTACATAATGGCATTACTCAAAAAAAAATTTGAGTTTTAGATTTGATTACAAGCCGAGATATAGCAATCACAAAATGTTAAAAAATGTACACGTTTCAGTGAACGTATAAATGCTTTTTTTTTCAAGGACGGTATTGTTCGGACACAGATGATATGCATATACATTAGGGTG
This sequence comes from Cantharis nigra, assembly GCA_958510845.1. Lineage (NCBI taxonomy): Eukaryota > Metazoa > Arthropoda > Insecta > Coleoptera > Cantharidae > Cantharis > Cantharis nigra. The sequence goes on along the minus strand of OY294030.1, from coordinate 28,539,048 downwards.
GTCCTCAGTGTTATGGGTAAAAATTTTTTTTTTTAAATTTGATGCTCCCACCCACTAAAATTATTCCTTTTGATGTTTCATCATATCAAAAAAAAAATAGAAAGAATTCAGCAATGTTTCGTGGTTGCCCAAGACATTCAAACTTCTAAAAAGTTAAAAAAACATTACAAAAAAAAGTTTTAATGTTTTGGGCGACCATTAAACATTGCTGGATGGCTTCTATTTTTTTTTCTGACGTGATAAAACACCTAAAGAAATAATTTTAGTGGGCGGGAGCATCAAATTTCAAAAAAAAAAATTTTACCCATAACACTAAGGACCACTTTAATATACATATTGTCATGTTTCAAAATCCTTCATTGAAGTTTTTGTTTAATTTGGAAATTTTATATTTTGATGTAAAATAATTGTATTAATTTTGAAAATGTGAATTATTTTGAATCTCTCGTTTTGCCGCATTTTTGTTAGAGCGACGCCGACTAGCGGTATAAACGGGTCCTATGAACGGGGCTTTTTGCCGATAATGGCCGCCATGAGCGGTTAAGAAGAAATTTTAGGTTTGTTCGTGCTAGCTACACTTTTTACACTTTAGTGTAAAGTGTACACTTTTCTGTTCGTGCTAGCAGAGCGCTCTGTTCGTGCTAGAAAGTGTAACTACACTTTCTTACACTTTTTACACTTTTCTACACCTGCTCAGGAGTAGGTGTAAAAGTTGACACTTTTTACACTTAATTTTGATTGGCTAAAATAAAATTATTTTATTGCTCATCAACATCCAAATTTTGATTTACATAACCTACGAACGCAAATTTGAATTCAAGGGGAGGAGTTACACTCAAGTTACACTTTTTGCGTTCGCGTTAAACCTACACTTTTGGGAAAAAGTTCAAGTGTAAATTACACTATTTACACTTTAAGTGTAAAAAGTGTAACTAGCACGAACAAACCTTTTTGTCTCTTGCATTTACTTAAGGATGTATAGGAGATACAATCGGAGACAAAAGTAGGATTAATTTGAATATCACGAATATTGGTCTTATGTGTGTAGTAAAATACTTTTTAAATATCATAAACGATAAACAAAGTTATAAAAATGCATGAAGAAAGGGTTTTTTCGTTTAAATCGGTTCATTTTCTGAAATTACAAATATTAAATTTGACATAACAAAATTTTTATTAGTGACTATCCCTGCAGTGTAACCTACTATCTAAATAAGAAATGTAATAATTTTTATGAGTAAAACTTGATATTTGTTGTTAAAACTAATAAAAACCGAGATATACATAATATTTTTAACACCAAAAAGTTTTAAATATGTTTAGGGTTCTTTTAACGTCGAAATCTATTTTATTTTTAGCGAATTGAACGTGACAACTCTATATCGGTTGTTCAATTACTAATTAATTTCTCGAGAACGGGGTAGTAAACCGTGATGAAATTTTGCTAAAACCTTCTTCTATTTATAAGCTATAACTACAGAAAATTTGAAAAAATTCTTATATTTTGATCATATATTTTAAGCTAATATATTATTCAATAAAATGTTTTTCATAAAATGATTTTTACATTATATAATTTTTTTAGGATTTCTTAAGATTTAGCTTTAGATTTTTATTTAGACAAGTATTTTACTGTTTAACACCTTGTGATTTTCCCTAAAAGCAGACTCTTAAACAAAACCATAGATGTGATTTTCTTGAATTTTAACAAAAAGTCAACATCAAATTAAAACTGCAAGAACTATTGAACGGTTTAGTGAATCTATTTGAATTTTTTTTTATTACATCGCAAAGTCAATGATGACATGTGTACCAATTTTCATCGATATCTTATATTTTTGAGTTTTATTTTTTGTCTCCTATACATCCTTAATTACGATTTGTCTAAACAAAAATTATGATTTTAAAATAAAGTGAGTTGATGATGAAGTTTAGTGAGTTATTTTTTTAAAATTATTTTGAATATGGAAGGTGAATCAAATTAATTTTTTTAAAATTTTATAAAATTGGAATTAATTTTGAAGGCAACGGAACAACAAGTTGATAGTGGCGCACCTGGGTCTGCTTATCAATTTATTTAAATTTCCCTTTAACTATTGAACATTTATTTAGAATTAAAATTTGATTTTTGAAAAAATTTAATTATAACTGGACGAAAAATATCACTTCATCTGGCGCCAAAACGTGAGGCAAAAATACACGACAATATGTACATATGTTCTTCTAGCATAAGGTCTATTGTAATAGCCACATAGGAAGGTTGTGTTTTTGTACTTAAGGCGTTGAAAGTTTGAAAAATGAAATGGCAAAGATTGTCATAAAAGTGTGTATGGTCCAGTGTCACAAGATATCAAATTAATTAGTGAATTAAGTGAAGAAAATCAAATTTGCTTAATTTAAGAACAGATGAAACTGTCGTAAATATTCATATTTTGACCCCATAAGACATGCTCAACTTTTGCAATGAAAACCTTCCAGGAATTAAATATATTTATGTAAAAAGTGAGGAAGTGGTCGCGAACGGCATTAATCTGAAAAAGCGTTTTGATAACTGCTTGCCTGTTCCTAAAACAAGATCGTATCATAAATATGTTCCGATGAACGATATAATGATAAGGTGTTATCACACTTCACTTTCTGAGGTCTTTGATGAGGTGCAGGTGTCAAAAACCTATCCAAAAACAAAAAATCAATTAGTTCTTTAACATCACAGCTAGTTGAAGAATATTTTCTTATTTACCGACACATTTTATGAAAATATACCTACACTTCTTCTTTTATTTATTTCAGTTTTCGTACCTTTTTTATGTATTCTGTAATATAAATTGATTTTACATAGTATAAAATTATTCATTTCTTTGACATTTTAGGATTGTTATATCTCGGCTTGTAGTCAAATCTAAAACTCAAAATTTTTTTTGCGTAATGCCCTTATGTAGTACTATTATGACAAGAAATATCAGATTTTTATCTGGTCCCCCACCAGCGATATTTAGTGCCAAAATTCGCCGTTTGGTTAAAATTTTCAAACTTTGAAAATTTTTAGAAGAAAGAGGGAGTAAATCTTAGGGTTAATATTTGGTGTGTGATTTCAACTACTAATCGTCTCTTTGTAAAAAAAAATTTAACTTTGAAATATTCTCCCTACATGCATAAACTTCTCTTTAAAAATGTCATTTTTTTTATAAAACTAGATGAGAACTGAGGCTGCAATTTTACCCTTTAGGATTGCTTTTAGGTAAAAATATGTAATAAGGAATATTGTAGTCTGTTTCTTTTTTGTTTCATCTTGATAGGACAAATAATAGCTGAAATATTTCGGTTGCCGTAAACCCTTAAAATTGCAAAATATGCCGCATATTGCAAAGCAAAAATGGCTCTCACACAAAAACAAAAGACAATAAAATTGAAATAATGGTCATTTAGTACTACTAATATGTTAGGATGTTTACACAAAAAAATCAATTTTTTTTAGAATGGTCAAACCATAGGGTTGGACCACTTGATATGGAATGACCCCAAAGTGTCTAAATTAACCAAAATCTCAACTTTTTTTCTTCACGATTACAAAACGTTTTCATACTACATATGATAAAGTAAAAAGGAGAGGCAAATAACATTCGTATTAACATTCTTTGATCTTTACTGAATAAGACATTTTCGTTTTATATGTAATAGTAAATGGCATGAATAAAATTTGCAAATATAGACACCTCCTATGTAAACTATCGTAACCCACAAAATCCCAATTTTTACTTTTTTGTAGAAATTGACTGTACTATACCTAATCTTAATGTTACAAACGCGAAAGTTGCAAAAATTATACCAATTCTTTTTTAAATTTCAACCATATACTGACATTCCACTTAAGAGCACACACATTACAAACTTTAAAATGCTCTCCTGTAAAATTAAGATTTTGAAGATACGATAGTTTACGTAGGAGGTATCGATATGTTAAAAACTGAAATGAAAATAATTGTGTTGTGCAACTTTTATCTTTTGTAATAATGCAAGTGTATAATATCCAATTTCGTTTCTCTGAAATTTGATTTAGTCATAAGAACTACCTACTCAATTTAAACAAATTTTCAGCTCCACTTTAAATTTTAAAGTACATATTAATAACATTTACTAATTTTTATTCACACAACCCAATGAATGATAATGGTAAATAAGTGTTTTTCAAAATGAGAACATACACTACTGTCATAAAGCAATAGTCGAAAAATAAAAGAGAAATTATTTTTGTTTCCATTTTTAAGTTTCATTTTTTGCCAAATTTTATTCACACTGCCGATTATTACTAACACTTTTTCTAATAACATTTCAAAATTTTTCAATAACTTTGTTACTATCAATGTTATCTTGATGTTGGTGTGAATTTCTCTCGACTTGATGAAATTATGTTACCAACATAGTTGACAGTAATAATGTTATTACGGTGTAGACGTCCTGATAATGTTTATTACCAACAATTTGATAACAATACTATACAGCGTGGACGCACCATGAGGTATTAAACTGTGGACTGGTCCGTACGGAACTGTCCACATTCCCCACATTGCCAGTGCGTCCCTGAAAAATATAATATAAAAAATTAATGTAAAAATAAATTTTTCAAGTTTCAAACCTTATATTAATTATTAAAATTAAAAAATATTTATTTAATAAATAAAATTTAAGGAAATTATTGGCATTTGCTGAATTTATTTATCAGTAAAAATTAAGCAATTTCACAACAGTAATAAAATAAGCATTTCTTTTCTATTCTAAAATATTTGTTGAACTTCCATAAGCACTACTATCTGATCCCGATTGTTTCACTATTGGTGAATGTTTAGTGGAAAGTAAAGATTCATTGTCTGAAATAAATAATCAATTTTTGAATGTAAATATAAAGTTAGTATTTTAAATCAAGTTTAACACACACCAGAATCCGAAGAATCAGATTCTCTTGGCGAGACTTTACAGCCACGAGCTAAGTATGACTTAAGCTTATCGCTTGCTGCTAAAATGAGTCCTAAAAACGGTGGGGATGGTGACATGGGTCTCGATAAATATTCTGGATGAAATTGTACTCCTATATAATAAGGATGATCTTGTAATTCAAAAATCTCCATACGTTTGATGTCTGCGTCTGTACCTGTGGATAAAGAAGTTAAAAATTTGAAATTAGTAAGAATTCCTTCTACACATACCAACAAAATCCAAACCGGCACCTTCAATTTTGTTAATATAATCAGGGTTTACCTCGTACCTGTGACGATGTCGTTCATCAATTTTGTCGGAATTTGCATATAAACGCTCTATAAAAATTAGAACATTAATAAAAGTGGTCTCTCTCTATTTTATGTACACTTCTTACTTATTTTAGAATTGGCACCACAATCTCTAAATATTGTTGTTCGGGTACCTAGTCTCATGGTTCCACCCATGTCGCCCGGGTTATGTTCGGGCATATCAATAATAACAGGATTAGCTGTATCGGGATTACATTCCCTAGTATGAGCGTCGCTTAAATTCAAAACATTGCGCGTAAATTCAATAACAGATGTTTGAAATCCTAAGCATATGCCTAGATATGGCTTTTTTGATTCTCTGCAATATTTGTTTGCAGCTATTTTACCTTCAATGCCCCGTTTGCCGAAGCCACCTGGTACAATAACCCCTTTACAATCGCATAGTTGTTTCCACGCTTCGTGATAAGCCACGCCGTCCTCGTTTTCCATCTGCTTTTCTAAGTTAGATGCTTCTATAAATATAATCTTAACATTATAATTTACGGAATGGGCAGCATGTTCTAACGCTTTAGTAATAGATGTGTAAGAATCTACAAGACGGGTGTACTTGCCCACTAATGCAATTGTCACTTCATTTTGTAAACGATCAATTTTATTAGCCAAGTCCACCCATTGTCTCATGTATCTACGTTGTAAAGGAGCTACTTCCAACTTAAATCTTTCTATTAAATATTCTACTATTCCGTGAGACTCCATCAGTACAGGAACACGATAAATTGATGATAAGTCGTGTATACAAATAACCTAAAGCAAAGTGTTTTCAAATTCAGCTATAGGAAGAAATCGTCGATCAATTCTTACCTGGTCTGGTGGGACATGACAGAAATTAGATATTTTTTCCTTAACACCTTCACCAATTGGTCGTTCAGATCGACAAACTATAAAATCGGGAGACAATCCCAATCCACGTAACTCTCTTACGGAAGCTTGCGTCGGCTTAGTTTTTTGTTCGCCAGCTGATTTAGGCTGCAACAGATTATTTAACTATAGAAGTTATTTGCTATCGTTAGTTAATTATCGATTCCTTACTTGTGGAATTAACGACACATGTGCAACACAAAAGTTTTCTCGTTTCACTCGAAATTGGAATTGTCTGAAAGCTTCGACAAAGGGCATACTTTCGATATCCCCGATGGTACCGCCAAGTTCTATTATACACACCTGAGGTGTCTCTTTTGTTTTAGAAACAGGAACATGAGCTATTCGTTCGACCCATTCTTGAATAGCATCGGTTATATGTGGAACCACTAAATTAAAAAGAAAAAGGTAATTAAAAGTGCTGACACTACACCTGGTTACAAACCTTGAACAGTTCTTCCTAAATAATCCCCACGTCTTTCTTTGTCTATGACGGTTTTATAAATTTTGCCAGTCGTGATATTATTATCACGATGTAGTGTAATATTTAAAAATCTTTCGTAGTTTCCCAAATCGAGATCTACTTCTCCTCCATCGTTTAACACGAATACTTCACCTAGGATAAAAAAGAGCACTCGAGTCTAATATGAATATTTAAGGAAGGGAAAAAAGATAATCAATAGAGGCCCACATTATAGGGTTCTCAATATCACATCATCAAAAGTAATTAGTTTTATAGCCTATGTTATTACAATACTTACCATGTTCGTATGGTGAAAAGGTTCCCGCGTCCAAGTTAATGTAAGGATCTATCTTAATCGCAGTTACGGTAACACCTCGACTTTTTAAAATAGCACCAAAAGAGCTGGCTATAACGCCCTTTCCGACACCGCTGATAACACCACCTGTTACCAAAATATATTTCATGTCGAATTATATTAATTTAACGATAAAACCACTATTGGATCCAAAACCAATAATGTAACAACTGCGAACAACTTAAATTAACCTTTATTATATATAGCCGAAAATGCGGCGTGCTTCGCTAATGCCGAGTTTACATGATTCCATTTGATAATCGATAATACTAATGAGAATTAAATGATTTTACTTAAGTAAAATAAATTGGTGATATTAACAACCAAATAAATTTAAAATTTTGATTTAAAGAAACAAAACACATAGTTTTAGTAATTTTTTGAGACGATTTTTTAGATTCGTCATTAGAATTTCGCTAAGTAGATACGTTCATACGTTCTAGTACGAACGCAGTTTTATTACACTAACCACGTGTTGAATACATTTTTAATTTGTGTTCATTGTAGTTCAGAATATTAATTATTATTCTAAGAATAATTATTTTCTTATCTTTCGTTTACCATTCTAATTGAAATTTCACTTCGTGTAAGTACCTAATTAGTTTAGTACTATCAAATACATTTTAATCTTAAACCGGCATTTTCATTAGGTCATAATAATTAGCTATTCTTGAAATTGTTATTTGTTGGGAATTATGTACCTTTTCAAGTTCTTTATTTTGTTTTTATATAAATTACATTTTGCACAAAGACGGGCCATTTTTGGAACATTGACCAAAAATATCAAACATACCGCGTACAAAAAAGATTTGTGTTTCTCTTTATAACTACTGGATGGCGTTAATAAAAATTTGCGATTTAAATTAATTTTTCCGCAAGCTGTATTTTTCAGCCAATACCCAATAGTAAATCAGTAACGTTTGTACTTCTAATAACTTGAATAATAGAAAAGAACAGCAGGTGTTCTTATGTATAGCTGATCTTTATTTTGTTATTAACGTTTGTACGAAATTTCAGTTTAGTACACAGGTGAATTGGTCTGTCAGACTCAGACCCATGATACAAATATACTAGTTATTGTATCATGTGTCAGACCTGCGTCCTAATTCGTAAAGATGTTATGCAATCAAATGAAAAACTTAAAATTGACCATCTAGGCATTTTGTGTCGACAAAATCGGTGGTTAGTTATGAATTAATAACAACTTAATACAGGGACGTGCCGAACCGACTCTTTTGAGAGGGGAACAGTCTTGAAATTGCCAACTATTTTGCTCTCCGCATAATACGAATGACCTTTTTTTTTTTAGTTTTCTCGCTATTTTTTCAGGGAATTCTACAATTTGTGCGATTTGTAACAACTAGTAGTTTGGCCCACTGTTCAGTGAAAATTACCAACTTTTCACAACTTTTGCCAATTACCGAAGATTATTGGGAGGGGGACCTTCCTCCATCCCCCCTTGAGCACGTCCCTGACATAATATTTTGAAGTCTGCGGCTCCCGCTATGGCACCGTGTCGATTTGAACCGATAAAACAAAAGTATAATTAGGGGGTACAGAACAAAGGTTCTGAGTCTAACACAAAGAGTGTTAAAGCCTGATGCCCTGATAGTGGACAGCTACTGCACCTGTATACTTACGTGGCAGTAGCTCGACTCGGCTCGCTCGATCACTCAAGTGCGAGGAGTGCGAGCTGCTGACGTGAAAGTAGACAGTTACTGCACGTGTGTACTCGCATCTTTTCAGTAGCAGCAACGAAGAATGCACGCGGCGTAATACCCGGCTTACGAGCTACTGTAATTGAAAAATTAAAGAAGAATGGGAGAGTTTCATTAGAAATAAATTTTATTAATTAAAAATTATTAGCTCTTGAAAATAATATAAATTAGAATTATCAAATTGAGCTACAGGACAAAATAAAACACATATTTAAAACGAACTTTCGGAAAATGACATTTCCTTTTTCAAGTTTAATATGAATTGAAAAACAAAAACATAACAATTACAAAGCAACTATAAAATTATTATATTTGAATATTGACATTCATCCGACAACTTGATTAGAATGATAATACGAAAACCCGGTAATGAAAGAAAATAAAGAAGACGAATGTATTAATAATTCTAATAAGTTGTCGTGGATTAAGAAAAACCAATGGTGAAAAACTTAATCCCAATATTCGCAAAGAAATTAAATAAGAAGTGGACTGTAAATGCTACTCAGTCCCTCGATATCCGTCTTCCTGTTCATTGAGTTCTTATCTTTCTTTATCTCAATCATCTCATGTAAGATCCGTTCTTTGTAGGACGGAATTGCCTTCAGGATTTTAGAAATAATATATAAACATGAAACTATAATAAAAATGCTGCATGTTGATGTAATTGGTTGGTCTTAAAACTCAGCGTACAATTTCAAAAAAATATTTAATCTGCCCGCCACAGCTAACCAATCAGATTTAAATATAACATACATATGTCAAACATAAATATTTTATGCAGTTAGGTTAGATTTTTATTGTTTTTATAACCTGCATCACTTTGACAGTGCCATTTACATTGTTTCAAATTGGCAGCACGTTTTTTATTGGTTTCTGAAACCCCGCTATTTTTTAAAAAAGGAGACGTCACCGGCCTCTCCTTTAATAATTTTTTTCTTACCTTAGACGTGCTCAAAAAAATTCTGAATGCTCTTTTTGACTCCTACTTTCATATGAGTCCACTAGATGCAAAAGTGTGTATATAACATTCAAGTTGTTTTGAGATATTTACACAAAACTGATATGAGGAAAAGTATGAAAGATTCTTCCAGCATATTTTATTTGTCTTGTATTGTATTGCATTTTGAAGTCACAATGATTATTTTTTTTACCAATATTTAGATTATTAACCGTGGAATTTTAGTATAAATATTGCATACACACAGTTTTTCAACTGAACCATGTTTATTGAACAGTTCTGCAACTCAAGCATTATGATTAATTTAATGTTCTCCTACTTAGAATTTATCTACTGATTTCTAAATAGTAATTAAAAGCATATATATTGATATTTAAAAGATGCGCATTCGATTAACGAATACAACGCCACCAATAACTAATTTTCGAAATTTTTGCATATACACACTTTTGCATTTAGTGGACTCATATAATAAAATAAAAAAAAATAGTGAAACTCGTCCGTTCCTATAAGAGTTGCGCGCCCATGACGTGTTTTTATTTTTGGGCATAAATTGCTCTTAAAAATGGAAGATCAGTTAGACAATGACTCTCTTGAGTCTCTCCAATTATTAAAAGCATTCCTAAAGCGGCCCCATATAGAAAGTTTCCGTCGCCACTTTGTCATCGAAAAAATTTTTTTAAGTAGTTGATTGTTAGGAGATAAATTAAAAGTGACCATAAAAATTTTTTAACTAAAACTTTATAATAATTATGTTACATTACAAGGCATTGACAATTAACAAATACTGTGATCTGTTTTGCTGCTACAATTTCTAATTGAATCTGACAAAGTTGAAAATTACCAAAGCGTAACGTGCTCACTATCAGAGTTTTCGAAAATTTCAAACACTGTCTAACTTTGCAAGAAAATAATATAAAATGTCGTGCTTTTGGCAATAAACTTGATTGTACCTATCTCTTTTGGCTCCTGGTGTAACTTCAAATGCATTGACCAGTCGGGCCAAAAAGCAAAAACGACCATTTTACAACCTTAGTACATAAATGACTATTTTTTTGTATGCTTTTCTTATGGAATTTTAAAAGAAATGTTTCTTTTCTCTGCCGCGGTATACGGCACATCAAAGAAGGAAAATGAGTTATTAAAGTCGCGGTTAACAAATCCAATTTTTTGTGAGCATAATATCATGGAAAAAACCATTAGCTGTGTGGTTTGCGGTATCTACTAAAAAGTCATGGTTTGGTATCGGACAAAATTTATTTTAAAGTTTATGATATTATAAATTAATAATTAAAGATAAACTAGAGGCGTGACTTCTTGGGGGACAAAACTAGTTTGAAATCTCGCTTGGAATATTTTAATGCGAATTTTTCATACCTAATAAAAATGAGCGTAAAACGAAAATTTGTTTTTCATGATTAAGTACTAATTAATTTTTAGCCGTGAATTATTCCTTCTACTTTTTTGTACGAAAATTAAAATAACAATTTGAATCAAACAACATATTTATTTATTACACTTGGTTATCACTATCAATTACCTAATTGTATCTCTGACCTTAGATTACAAGAATTACATTGTTTAAATACGTAACGCAGTGTTGAAATCGTTCTTATTCTCTTCGAGTTCCTTCAATATGGCATCTTCTGGAAGCATAGGTAAAATTTTAAATTATTTTGCGTGCTAATCATTTGGATATACGTTTTCATGTTTATTTATAGCTCTCTTATCCGTATCAAATAAAACTGGCTTAATCTCTTTGGCTACCAATCTTAAGGACCTTGGTTTTACATTGGTCGCAAGTGGAGGTACCGCTAAAGCATTAAGAGATTCTGGTCTCGCTGTTAAGGATGTATCTGATATTTCTGGAGCTCCTGAAATTCTTGGGGGTAGAGTAAAAACTTTACATCCAGCGGTACATGGTGGAATTTTAGCAAGGTAATTTGAAATGTTTTTATTTTGCACCTCCTATACTTTCTATTTATTTAAGATTAACTCCTTCTGACCAAGCCGATTTAAAGCAACAAAATATTGATTTAATAAGAATAGTTGTATGCAATTTATATCCATTTGTCGACACTATTTCTAAGCCAGGAGTTTCAATCGAAGATGCTGTTGAAAATATTGATATTGGAGGTGTCACTTTACTTAGAGCTGCTGCTAAAAATCATCAACGTGTGACAGTTGTATGCGATCCACAAGATTACCAAAAAGTAATTGAAGAAATTAAATCATCCACTGTTAAAGATACTTCTGTAGAAACCAGGTATTGGATTTTTTAATCATTATATTACATTTTTTAATGCATATGTTGTCTTCCTTCTAGACAAACTTTGGCACTTAAAGCTTTTACACATACAGCCGATTATGATGTTGCCATATCAGACTATTTTCGTAAACAGTATTCTGGTGGAGTTTCACAATTAACATTGCGATATGGCATGAATCCTCATCAAAAACCCGCGCAATTGTATACCACTCTCTCAAAATTGCCACTTACAGTTGTAAATGGTTCACCTGGATTCATAAATTTGTGCGATGCATTCAATGGCTGGCAACTTGTTAAAGAATTAAAAACAGCTTTAAATTTACCTGCTGCTACCAGTTTTAAACATGTATCGCCTGCTGGAGCTGCAGTTGGTATTCCCCTGTCAGCAGATCAGGTAAACAACATTTGAAAATATTTTTCAGTACCTAATAAAAGTTGTTGAAAGGTAACATTTTGATTGCCATTTAGGGCCGGTTGTATAAAGGAGGGTTGACTCGAGGATTAGTTGAACCTGGTTCAAAAATTGATCCAGGATCAACGTTAAGAGTAAGAGGCAAGAGTTAACCCAGGATCAACTTACTGTTAATCCAATCAGAGTTTTCAATGTCGAAGGTAATACTGGATTAACTCTAATCCGAGGATTAGATTCTGTTGGAAGTTAAAGAATCTTTTGAGATTAAGAGAATCTCTCTCTGTTAGGGAATTGAGGATTCTGTTATAAAACTGGCTCTAAGTGTCGAAATGACTTTCAGTTACGCACCAGGGAGGAAATAGTATATTATACATCTTGGGACTAAGGTGCTACTTTTCATCCCGCGTGCGAAGGTTATCGCACACGGGATGGAAAGAACCTTAGTCTCAAGGCGTATATACTATTTTTCACAATTTCGCTGAAAATGCTGAATTACATTGGTTAATAGGTAACTAAATTTGAGATTTTGAAATTGCAATTACTCGAAAACGGCGGTAGATATCGAAAAACTAAACAAAAAATTTACCCACGTTACATACAGTAACTCATCAGCGATTTGTCGTAGAAAGCCATATGCAAAATTTCAGATCGATATCGCACAATAAGTATTACTTTAGTCCCGCAAAAGCGGGAGTAAAGTGAGCACTTTACTCCCGGAATTGTGAAAAAGCTATTAACACGGTTTTTTCGATTTTTCTCGGAAAATTTGAGAAATTTTGAAACATGAAAACAGTCATATTCATTGTTTTATTAATTTTACAAATATTTTATAATTCTGCCATCATTACAAATTTAGGGTAACTTTCTAGAGTGGATATTATGAAACTAATATTATTGCTACAATTATTGGCTCTACACTATTATGTTAATTGATACCCTTTAGAGGAGAAGCATTTTATCTAGAATACTGTTTACAACTTGGTAACAAAATTTATTGGTAGTCAATAAATGACTATTTTCGTCCATATCAATATAAATTTAATTAATATACATTTTTTTGGGAATTTAGATCTTTTTCTCTCAATAAAACTACTGTGTAATGGTCTACGTTTATTTATTTTTATATTATGATTTATTAAAATTTAAATTAAACAAATATTAAGTACATTTTGATTTTATTAATTATAATTATTAGCTCTTGAAAATACAATTAAATATGAATATCAATAACGAGCTAAAGGGTACAAATAAATCTTATTGATTTTAAAATCATTTTGATTTTAAAAATTATAAAAAATTTTTTTGATAATTCTTATTAATAATTTAATAAATCAATTTCCAATCCTGATGAGGTTCACAATCAAGTTCAGCGAAACATAGACCATTAAACAGTAGTTTTATTGGAAAAGGTCCAAATTCCCGAAAAAATAGAATTAAAATTGATAGTTATAATAATATTTTTTTATAAAATTTACATTCCTCTTTATTGTAGATAATACCTGTTTTCATAAACAATTAAAATAATTAACAATCGTATTCAATTTTTGCGTAAACAGAATTTATAGTGTTGATAAGAAAGGTCAAATTGCTAAATGTTATTTTCATTTTAGTAACATTATTGATTATTATTTTTTGTTCAGCTTAATATTACGGAATAATAAAAAAAATCAAATAGAATACGCTTTATCGCCATGTGTAATACATTAAAATTTCATAAATTAGTTATTAAATTTACGAAATAAATTTTGAATCAATAAGTTTAAAATAATATCATGAAAGCCAGATTAAATAATATTATGAATACCTACATAATATGTAGTAACTTCTTGGAGCTCATCTTCAAGACTACAAAAAATATAAGAATAAATTAAAGTAATAACATCGCGTTTACAGCGGGGTGGTCCCGCTTTAAATCTCAAAAATCTCGATATCCCCTAAATTGCATCTTTAGAAATTAAGTGTTAATAAAAAATAGGAGTAATAAATTTTACATGTTAAACCCTGAAGATTCTATTTAGGGAAACTGATTGAATACTTATTAATAAATAAAATAAAGCAAATTTTTTTGTTAATTATAACTGTTAAATATATGTATATTGTAGAATATACTATTTCTTCGCTATTTTAAAAACACTATTTCACTACTATTTTAACTTAACACCACGGTACATAATGTAGTAAGGTAATCCAGCGCTGCACTCTTTACGTGCATTAGAAATGAAACCATAATGTACAACGAGAGAGATGCAAAATAAGGTATCTAACTGTAAAAATACATGCACATTTTATATCATCTTACTACGACAAGCATCGCTCTCTGTCTATACAACGCTTGCTTATAGGTACCTTATTCTCTATCCTTGGGGACAAAAACGTTTCACGTAAACGTTGCTCCTCAGATTACCTTACTATATTATGTACCGTGCTTAACACTAACTTTTAACACTATTTTAAAAACACATTTTTAAAATACTTCAAACAATTTTTAAACAAATTGTGCATCTTAAATATTCAAATTTTTCTTTTTAATTTAATATTCGCATCTGACGATATGCGCATTGTCTTATGAAACATGTTTTGCAAATAAAAATAAAAATAAAACCTAGTGTTTTTAAAATAGCGAAGAAATAGTACATTTTACAATATATATTTAAAAATATTTTGCTAAACGTATATCTTACATTATAACTGTTAAAACTTGAAATCGAAATTAATATAATACTCTATGGTATAATAATTCCTATGACATATAAAAATATTTTATGTTATCAAAATAATTTTAGGCTAAAGTATGCATGGTGTCTGACTTGGCAGAACAATTAACGCCATTAGCTACAGCTTATGCCAGAGCTCGAGGTGCCGATCGCATGTCATCATTTGGCGATTTTGTTGCCCTATCTGATCCTTGTGATTATGCAACTGCTCGTCTGATCTCGAGGGAAGTTTCAGATGGAATTATAGCTCCTGGTTATACCACGGAAGCTTTAGAATTATTGAAAAAGAAGAAAAATGGTGGATATTGTGTATTACAAGTAATTAAACTTTGTACAATTTTGTAATCCATTTCTAAATTTTGTAATAAACTTTAGATTGATCCTAATTACGAACCAGATGCTATCGAACGAAAGGTATTATTTGGCTTAACTATGGAACAACAAAGAAACAATGCAGTCATTGATAAGACCCTGTTTTCAAACGTAGTAACTGCTAATAAAAATTTACCAGAATCTGCTATAAGAGATTTAATTGTAGCCACCATTGCTTTAAAATATACCCAAAGTAATTCTGTTTGTTATGCAAGAGACGGACAGGTAATAATTTTTATTTTATTTAAAAAATGATTTATTTTTCACTATTTTTTGAATATAGGTAGTTGGAATAGGTGCAGGACAACAATCGAGAATTCATTGCACTCGATTGGCTGGGGAAAAAGCAGAAAATTGGTGGATGAGACAACATCCTAAAGTGTTAAACATGAAATTCAAAAAAACAATCAAACGCGCAGAAATTGCAAATGCCATTGATAACTACGTTAATGGAAGTGTTGGTTAGTTATAATAGTGAACATTCTTTAATGTAAGCATTTATTATTTTATTTTGTTTATTTCAGGAATTGATATGGACATGAAATTCTTTGAAAATATGTTTGAAGAGGTTCCCTCTCCAATAACACAAGAAGAAAGAAAGAATTGGATGAAGAACTTGAAAGATGTGTGCTTGGGATCCGATGCGTTCTTCCCATTCCGAGATAATATCGACAGAGCATTCTTGGTAACTTAACAATTCAATTTTTATCGAATGTTTTATTTAAAATTTAAATTTTTTAAAGAATGGAGTCTCATATATTGCCAGCCCTGCCGGTTCTACAAATGATGAAGAAGTGATTAAAGCATGCAATGAACATAACATAACAATGGTTCATACTAACTTGCGCTTATTTCATCATTGATACAATAAAAATATTCTTCATTTTTATTACAAAATTATTGCTATATTAAACGATATATTTTCAAATAGTTGTCTATTTTAATAAGTTTTTTTAAGAATTCAAAACAAATCAGAAAGCGTCATTTGTAAATCAGATTGGACACCAAAATGAATCATTCACAATGTGAAAGTCATTTTTACAAAATATGAATTATAATGAAGGTAAAATATTACAGTTAAACTAAACAATGACGTTACTGGATTTTAACATTCTTTTCATAGATCTAAAATAAGGATTTTCAAGCAAACAAAATTAGTTGTTATAAAAAAGTTTCAGGTCAAACTGTAATAATTGAAAAAAAATAGTAAACCAAACTCTTATTTACGATCAAACACCCATTTGTGCATTATAAAGATATTTTTGAGGGCTCCGAGGCAACATAAGCCTATATAATAGTTAGATATAATAAATTTTAAAAAACAGCTTTTTGATTAATTGATCAATCACTGATTGATATAGATGGATACATTTACTTTGCAAAACTAAATAATACGCCGTCGTAAAATATTTTCTTAGAATTGGTCCATGTTCATATTATTTTCAAAATAACAACTTCAAAAACTAATTTTAGCGTAGAATCAACGGTAGAATGCTAAAATTTATCTGAAAAAATAAGTTTTAGTCAGTTTGTTAAAGCGTTCATAGTCCTCCATCCTGTGTAGCTGCACCTGGATAGTTACAGCACTAATTTTGACTGCAATATGACTATTTGACTATTTTATGGTATTATACCTATTTAATTTTAAAATTGAAAGAATTTTGGAAATGAAGGGATTTAAAACAATAAAAATTGCAAGATTACTATTAATATTGTCTAGTATAGTGCTAATGGCATTATTAGATAGTATCAGCAGGACACTGACGGCTTCCTATGTGTGGTAAGTGTGACAATCGCAAACATACTGAAACGTAAAGCAGGAAAATTTATTATAAAATTGAAAATAAAAATATAAATTAAAATGGTACCTAATAAAAAAAACTTAAAGGTACGAGAGAACCCTATTTTGTAAGTAAATATGTATCATAAACTAAACTAAATTTGCAATTTTGAACAGCTATTTTAGGACGTGAAAGGAAGTCTGGAAGTGGTAGCACTAACAGTATAAGTAGTAGTATTTCATTAAATACTTGACGATTTTTATTATTTTGTAGTTTCATGTAGTAGGTACTTACTATATTAGTAGAACTATTCAAAATAACTTTCAAAACCTTTAAACTTATTTCTGCAAAGAATGTAATGCATTATTTGCATTACTAATCTACTAACTTTTGGTTGAAATTATTATCAGTTTAATATTTAACAGAGCATAAACTCGCGAAACGTATCGACACCGGCCAGATTGATAGTGTGGTGACGTAATTTCCGTTTCACCGGTCATGATGGCATTTTTTAAAGTTATTTGCGTTAATAAGCAGTGACTTGTTGAAATTATTGTTTTTAAAATATGAAGTATATAGTCCAGATTGAAAATTAAAATTGTTATGTAGGTATATGTAAATGATTTAATGATTACAAATTATAAAAAGGATAATTGCAAAGACGAATACTTGTGTTAAAAAGCGCTTTTAACCTGATTCATCTTTGCAATTTACAAAATGCTCCGCACCAAAAATGTCACGATGAATTTTTTATCGATTATGCAAATATTGTAACTTAATGCTCGCGTCATTGTATACAACAATGTAATTTTACCGAAAATAGTATAAAAATATATTTTTTATGTGAAAAGTTTTGGCGTATTTAGAGGGGGGCAAAGGGGCAAGTGCTCCCCCCAAGGATGACTCGGATTGTACCCCTAAACACCCCATGATAAAAATAATGTTTACTACGATGTTTTAAAATTTAAATAACTTAAAATTATTTTTATGTATTTTTTTTTATTTATTTACTAGCTGGAAAGCCCGTCCGCGGACGGGTAGCTAGATGGTGGATCTGTCTTTTAGCGGTATAATATTTAATTTCTTTTTGCGCTACTGGGTGATTCCCGTTTTTCTATATTTTCAAAGTAACGCAAAAAGTTGCTGCTAAACTTGATATGCCGTGGGGCAATTAAATTTTTTTTTTATAATATAAAAATAAATTAGTTTCTCAAATTCTAATTTTCTTTAGCCGAACGTTTTAATTTCCCTCACTTTTGCTCAAAAACAAAAAATTTCCCAGTTTTTTCCAACGAAATTTGTATAATTATTCTGTCTTCTGTATATAGGTATTCTAGAAGAGTGGGAATTTTATTATATGTACTGGAGGGTGTTTACCCCCAGACCACCTGGTTTACACTTTTGACTATAATTTTGACAGTTAACTTTCAAAGTAATGTAAAAGTTGCTAAACAGTAAGGCACTTAAATAAATGTTTTTCAAAGCTTTAATATTCTCTAGCCATAGGTTTAATTTAATAAAAAATAAAAAAAAAATTCAAATTTTCCGGATTTTCCTGGCGAAATTTGTAAAATTATAAATCCCCTATCTTCTCCGAGTATTCTAAATGAATGGAAATCCTGTAATATACAGGGAGGTGTTCCAGACCCGCCGGTTTACAATTTTCATTTTATATTTTTATTTTATTTTTATAATTAACTTTCAAAGTAAAACAGAAAGTTGCTGCTAAACATGTGAGCAGTAAGGTAATTAAATAAATATGCTTTCCAAATTTTAATTTTTTCTAGCCGAA
Source organism: Cantharis nigra (assembly GCA_958510845.1). NCBI lineage: Eukaryota > Metazoa > Arthropoda > Insecta > Coleoptera > Cantharidae > Cantharis > Cantharis nigra. The sequence continues at coordinate 28,520,053 of OY294030.1, read as the reverse complement.
GGTTAAACTTTCCTCATTTTTGCTTAAAAATTCAAATTTCCCGGTTTGGATTAATATTGGAGAAATATTTTTAGTCCTAATATTAATTTAATATATTTTTTGGCTGGTAAAAAAAATTTCCACCAAAAAATGACAAGTGGTAGCAGGAGCGTGCTGGAATGTTATGTATTAAGATTAGTTGCAACTGACGCGCATGAATGGATTAACGAGATTCTAAAAATCTTTAATCTGCCCCTCAAAAGCATTTTCTAAAATACGCCACTGGTACTGATATTGGTGCTAAAAGCATTGGATGTGTTTATCTAAATGGTAGATCATTTGACTGAAATCCACTTACATATATTATATCTTTTTGATTAATTAAACACCACTCTTAGTTTTCTTGGTTCAAAGCTACAATTTAGCAAAGAAGCAAAAGTAATAATATATACTGAAAATTATACTAATAATAATCTAATATAACCTATCACATGTGAAAATTACAAAGAAATAAAACAATAAGCAATTTTTTAACTAAAACATATTATAAAATATGGTAATTGTCAAGACATTTCAAATATATGCCTGTACTATGGACCATTAGTGTTTTAATATGGACCACTTATTAAATTAAATACGGAATATATATTAGGTATTTAAAATTTTAATTGCAAATGTCGAAAATATATTAATCATGTTCACTTCCAGCACAATCAACATGTGCCCACAACTTGCACTTGGAGTTGGAGCATTGCAATTAGGAACATGCTCAAAGAGAAGGGGAGTTCCCCTTAATAATCTTCGGTACTTAATTGACAAATGTTGTGAAGTTCACGAAGTTCACTAAAAAGTTGGTAATTCACTAAACAGTTGAGCATTATGTCGAATAAAAATAAAAACAATTCTAAAATTTTTAACATTATTAGTATTGTTTCTTTATAAATATGCACAGCTCTAGAAAGTGTATGCCAATTCTTAATAAAAATCAGAAATACAAAAATTATATTTTGAATTAAAATCCCCCCCCCCCCCCCATTTTTGAATAGGTATTTTACCTACTTAACAATGAACGATAAGATAATATTTTTTTTTTCTAAATGAGATTACTAACAATTTCTAAATGAAATGATTACATTTTTGTGAAAATAAATAAAATATTTTTCGTTTGGCATTGAGTTTTACATTGTATGAAAATTCCTTGAACTACGGCGATTATGAGAATTATGTCATCTACGGTTTTGTCCACAAAACTTTTGTGTAAAGAATGCGAATTTCACTGGTCGCTGAAGTGATGGTGAATTTTTAACTTGTTGACATTTAGTAGTTGATAAAATTTTTGTAACCGACAAGAATATAATACGAAATGATGTAATGAAAGTTAAAAATCGATTTTCTGATTTGAGGTTATTATATTGACTGCTCATCACATATACCTACTTATGTCATCGTTATTTTAATTTAAAGAAAGATATTTATTACACGAATTTTGAATTACTTAAATTGCATGTTTTATCGAGTTATGTAACGATAAATTATATTAATAAAAATTTTGAATCATGGTTTTTGAATCAATTGTGACCGATGTGCTTAATCGAGTTCTTGGCGATTATGTCGAAAATTTAGATAGTAAACAACTCAAACTCGGAATATGGGGAGGTAATAATTCTACAAAAACTAGTGTTTAATTTTGGATTTATTTTTTCTATTATTTTAAGGTGATGTCGTTCTTACCGATCTTATTTTAAAACCCTCAGCGTTAGATGACTTAGATTTACCAGTTCAAACTGTTTATGGTCGTTTAGGTAATATATTTATTAAATTTAATTGTTGTGTAAAAATGAATTAAATTATTTTAACAGGCAAACTTGTATTAAAAATACCATGGAAAAATTTATATGGTGCATCCGTTGAAGCTAGCATAGAAGGGCTTTATTTACTTGTAGTTCCAAATCAACAAGCCAAATATGATGCCGAGAAGGAGGAGAAGAAGGAAGTTAAAGCCAAACAAGATGAATTGCAAAGAGTCGAAGATGCTAAAAAGAAGGAAGCTGAAAAAGGTACCTATAATAGTTTATACATAAAGATAACACTAACAATTATTAGTGTTGCTGGTGTACAACCTGGTTATTTTGACTTATTGTTTGTGTTATAATATAAAGCTGCTGATTTAGATAACTTATTTGAACTTGAAAAAATTATTCATTTTATGAGTATAATACCAATCATCGATCAGTGATTTTATATTGATTGACCTGATAAGTTTGTTTGATTTCTTTTGAAATTAATAAGAATCGTTTTTGTATTAAAAATTTGAGTGTACACAAAGTGCACATTTTATTGCATTTGCTTAATTCTTATTGGTCAGTTGATCAGTTGAAAATGCAATAAAATATGCACTGGTATTTCAATTTCAATCCCTAACATAAATATTATGTACTTATTTTATTTATAGTTGATTATGTTTTTTTGTAGATAAACCTAAAGCTGATGATACATTTGCTGAAAAATTAACTACTCAAATAATTAAAAATGTCCAACTTAATATTTCCAATATTCATATACGATATGAAGATCAAGTGACACATTTAAACCACCCATTTGCTATGGGCATAACTCTTGGTAATTTATCTTTACAAACAACCGATGAAACCTGGAAACCTACCATTGTGCAAGAGATGGTTACCAAGATTTATAAAGTATTATATTTTACATTTATAGTTTGAAATTATTTAACAATACAATTATTTATAGGTGGTTAGTTTAGATGGCTTGGCTATGTATTGGAATTGCAACTCCACTATGTATTCAAATCTTCCAGTTGTTGATATGCTGCATCACTTTAACACCGAAATAGCTAACAAATCTTCAATACCTAGCAATTATCAATATTGTAAGTATTTATTTTTGATTAATATAAAAATTATTTTAAATTAGCTAAGTCAGAACTTCTATATATTGCTGTGTATTGTGAAGTAAAAGGGGTAGGTCAAAATTTGTTATAAAATTTATATTTTGAAATTTACTTAGAATTTGTATTTCGGTAATACGGTTGATGTATACGCATAGCTCTCGGCAGTTTGGGTTTTAAAAAGGGGTTGACCACTAATGGTGGAATGTATGAGATTTGATTTAATTTGAAATCAAAATTATTACTTAATATTAAGTAAGGATTTGAAGAAAGCTTTAAATGAAAACCCTACAAATTTAAAAATTTGAACTAGCTGGGGAAATAGTAATAAAAAAAATCGGATGTGGCCATGCCCATAACTTTATCATACTTTTAAATATCAAAAATATGAAGAAATAGAATATTTACACGATTATTGATTAAAACTTTTTTATTATTATTATGGAGCAGAACATAATAAAAAAATAAAATTTAAAAAATAAGAAAAAATTTTTTTTTTTAAATTTCAAAAATGAATATTTACTAAAATAAGATATTTACACGATTATTGATTAAGACTTTTTTGATATCATTATAGAGAAGAATTTAATAAAAAAGAAAATTTGAAAAAAAAGAAAAAATTATTTTTTTAGTTTACAAAATATTTTTTTTTGCGTTTCCGTGTACCGATTTTAACCAAAATCTAATCAGTTCTAAGTAAAAATATATATGTACTAAATTCAAAATTTTGTTAAAAAATTCCTATTACTTTTTGCGGTAGAGCGCACACAAAATTTGACCACATACACACACACCTACACCTACTCACCCACACCCATACAGACATTTTTTGGAAATGATGATTTTCCGCTTCTGGGACCCCAATATGCCTAAATTCATCAAAATCTTAATTTTTTTTTCTGCACGATAACAATACTTTTTCATATTATTTAAAAATTATTAGCTCTTGAAAATAATATAAATTAGAATTATCAAATTGAGCTACAGGACAAAATAAAACACATATTTAAAACGAGCTTTCGGAAAATGACATTTCCTTTTTCAAGTTTAATATGAATTGAAAAACATTTCCGAAAGCTCGTTTTAAATATGTGTTTTATTTTGTCCTGTAGCTCAATTTGATAATTCTAATTTATAATACTTTTTCATACTTTGTATGATAAAGTAATAAACCTATTAAGGATGATGGAAGTGATGCAACAGTCAATAAAAGATGGTATAGAAAAATTGAATGTATTATACAGAATAAATAATAAAAGATAGGAAAACAGCTTGAAATATTTAAATCTAGACGATTATAAAAGTTGGGATAATATAAAATGTGTTCCAAGATAGTAAAGAAAACTAACAAAATCGCTTCAAGTCTGCACAGACCAATTGAAGACCATTTTTTCAAAACTCAACAATTAAAAAATATCAATTTTTCAGGAGAACGTTTAAACGATGTAACTTTATGTTTGTCTCTTATGAGAAAAAAAATTTAAATTTTATATTTGCATGGTTATCATTCAACTTAGGTTAGTTTTGACTTGAACATTTGATAGTCCTTGTAAAAATTATACAGAAAACATGTATAACTCAATTTTGGCAAAATTGCATTTAACGAGTTTTGAAAAAACGGTCTACAATTGGGAAGCGGTTTAAATATTGGTTACGTCAGTTACACCGTTGCAATTTAAAACCTAACATGGATATGTAGGCTTCAGGAAAGGCAACGGAAAACGACTTTATTAATTATATCTCCTAGACCAGTGTTTCTCAAATAGAGGTCCGCGGACCCACCGGGGGTCCGCGGCATGTTTATTGGGGGTCCGCGAACCCACGACATAAAAAGAAAAAAAAATAGACGAATAGACAAAATTACCTTAACAATTAAATTTTTCTGAAATTTTAAGAATTAATGTTTGATCTGGCAACGGTGCTAACACATATGCCATGGCTTTAATATTTATTTTTGTATCAAAACTGTTCCTGGGGGTCCGCAATTTCGATACATTTGGGAAACACTGTCCTAGACAGTCATCTTGACTTTAGTCAAGTTGATCGCCTATGCACTGCATAGTGTATGTAGTATGGTACTCAAAGAAGGAGATGAATAAAAAGAAAATAGAACCGAAGTGAATCTTAAAATTAAAAATAATTATTTAAAAAGATAAACTAATTTGATTTGGATGATGAAGATGAAAGTTCTTCTAAGATTAATAATAATGTAACATCTAAATTGGAAATCCTTAATGCAAAATTGGGTTAAAATTGATTTTGTTGAGAATAAAGATTTTAAAATTAGAAAAATAAAAATTAGAATTATGTTTGAAAACAATGTATAGTTTCATATACCTATGTGAAAAAGGAGACAAGATAAACTGCTTGGAACTGATCAAAATCAAAAAATTGCTAAACAACCACTCTACCTAATGGTAGGACCTAATAGGCGATCCGCTAATCGAGATTTGTGTCAAACTCAAAATTAAAGGTAATGATAATGATACACACAAGCTAATAACTTTCTAGAACCTTTAGTTTAATTTTAATCTGTAGTACTGAATGATGGTTTAGAAAACTGAAACATGTACTTTTAATGTAGTTTTTGACTATAATTTTATCTGTAATTAATAAATATAGCAGTTGTGTTTGAAAATGGTTTCCATAATGAGAATAAATGTAATATTAAGGTAGGAAAGTCATATTGGCGAAATAAAAATAAATGTTGTAAATTGAAACAGAAAACTATGCTTGATTATTTAAAGATTTGGTTACGAGAAAGGCTTCAAGTTGAAACAAGCTGGAACTTTAGTTCCAATATAAAATCTGAATTTGAATTGAATCTATTGAAGATTAGCAGAATACAAAAAATTCGTTTTTGGAAATTTTTAATTTGGTTTAATTTTATTAAGAAATGAAAAGAATAAGATGATCTAATGTTTACCTGAATTTGACTAGATAATTTGGAGAATAATGTTCTAAATAAGGTATTTGGACATCACTATTAAAATTGATTTAAAAAATGTTTATATGATATGTTTAAGATTTTGATTTATGAGTTGAGTTGACGATATGAAATTTATAATGGAATTTTGATATTGTTGTGTAAATCAGTACATAAATTTGTGAATAGGTTTGTTTATAATTTAATTTTTGGAAAGTAATTTAAGATAATTTTTGAAATGATTATTTGCATAACAACTTGAGATTTAAAGTAACTTTAATTATTTAGATATTATTATTGATGGTTGAAATAATGACTAACTATCGAATAATTTGATAGTTTTTATTCGATAGTCCCATCTCTAATCTTTACGTTATGTTGAACTTGACTATTTCTTCATAATATTTTAAATGCTCCTGTTGAGACCTGACCCTCTACTCCACATGATAGACTTGACATTTGCGAATGAATTCACACTATGAAAAACAGCTTTACAAGGTCAAATATCAATCAGTCAAGCAAATCTATCGCTAGCTCATGTGCAGATTCGTCAACCCTGATGTTGACATTCTTTGTAGATGTTGTTATAATCAACAATTTGATTATGTGTTACTGGTCGAATATTTTGAATACCTGTAATTTTAATTTGGCTGGGTTTTAATATTTGTTAAAGATTCTCTATTTTTTATGACTTTTAGAAGCTACTCTTCTCTAATTTTTTGTTGTGAGAGTTACTGATGAATGGTAGATTTCGATTTACATAGTACATAATATCGTATTAACAGGGTTTAAATTTAATTACTTTTTGAATGGATTTGCAGTATTCGTACAACTAGATATTAGCGCTTATAACTATAATATTAACTTTTAGTAACCTGCTTTACTAGGTTCTACAATTGCATGCTAGATTAGGGGTTGCCTTTTTGAATTAGAATTTTAGAATTTAGAAATTTTTTATTATTTACTAATTTTAAACAAAACATAATAAATATTTTAATACACTAGTCCTAGTGACTAGTGAGAATACTTATCTAACCAATACACAGCCACACATCCGTTCGATAAGTAAAATTGATAGTCAAAATAAAACACATTTTTGTAACAAACCACACTAATTATTGAAATTTCGTGTGTAAAGCATTTTAGCCTAGGCTTATGTATCTTGCAATTTACTTCTATAGGATTCCACAAATATTTATAAAATAATCACTAGTTTCTACAAATTTATTTATGTTTATGAATGTTTTTCAAAATTATTTAAATGTAATCATTTATGTAAAATGAAATTCTAGTTCTTGAAGTTTTTATTTCACTTGATTTTAAGAATAATTCTTTTGGTAAATTATCTTTGTGGTTTGCCATTGCCTTTCAAAGGAAAATGGTCAGAGTCAAGTTGTTACTCTGCCCCAAATCGGGAATTTTTTACAGTTGAAGTAGGTAACTATCTACACCTAAATTTAAAAAAATGAAAAAAATCTGCATCTAACGTGATTTGAACCCTGGTCGCGTCAAATGCACTGCCTGCCACTAATGGGGAAACCACCCTATTAATTAAATTTCCTAGTAGTCATCTTGGCTTCCAGTCAAGTTGAACTCCTACATACTGCTTTGGCACTTTAAGAAGGAAAGAGGAAAGGATTGGTCAGGAAAAGTGTTAGTTACGCTTTAAATTATTTTTGCAAGCTATTCCAATTCCAATCTATAGAATTTCAATGATTTCCAAAGTATTAACGGATTTTCAAGAAATTTCAATAATTTCTATGGGAATTCCAAACAAGTGTACACAAAATTTTCGAGACATTTACCTCTGCGAGAATGTTGAAAACATTTTCAAGATTGAAAATCAAGCACAGTTAACTCAAAATTCGATGCGAGCTATGCAATTATCAAAACTAAAAAGAAATGTTCAAATGTGTAAACAAGAAATTTTTATTTTTGCACCGACAAAGGTTTTAAAATTGCTGGATACCAGCTATTATTTAAATTTGTACAACTTTTTCTTTCTTAAGGATCGAGTCTGATGTGTTGATTTTGAAAAATTAATTTATTTCTAATGATTTATTTTGAAAGTACAACGTATGAAGAATATACTGTAGAAATTTCAAACCGAAATTCAAAGTATTAAGAAAGTTATAGTACATATTCGAGGGCGTCTTATAGCTTAACTAAACCTGTTATTCAAACTTTTAACGCGATTTTCTCGATACAACATCCGATCGGCCCAGGCCAAAAACAAAAATGTACTGTACCGATTGGGCTGAAATTTAAATATGTTATTCTAAACATCAATGGCTATCTCAGGTAGCAGAATTGTTAATTTTTATCAAAAATTTTCTGTTTTACCCCATTGATTACCCAAATTGATTTATTTTTTCTTTTAAATGTCTAAATCTGCTACCTGCGATAACGACAAGCTTACAGAACAATATTTTTTTTAAATTTTTTGTTTAATATTACCTGAACCGATGCTACAGCCTGAGCCAGTCACATACCTTTTTTTAGGTGTGCACTTTGACCATATTAAACACTATACAAATATTATAAAATTAACTTAAAAAATTTGGTTTCGTGAAATTAAAGATGTCAATAATAACATATAAAAATTTTGAAATGATTGGATGTTATTTTGTAGTACAAAGAAATTCCTGAAGTATCCCTGTAAAAAATGCAATTACATCAGACTCCATCCTTAAATGGTTCTGCCTATTGTTTAAACTTCACACAGCAGTTGATTTAACGACATTCTTACCCCGAATTGCCAGATGATTGATTCTATGATTATGCGACTGTTCTAAAAGTTAAATTATGTCTTAAATTTTATTTGTAAAATGACGTGCCAAAAAGTTTACTGATTCATAGTAACTGCAATAACTGAAAAATAAATTTCTAAAGTAGGTAACTGGAAAATTTAATCTGATATACTATTTAAAGATTAACGAATCGAAATGGAATAAAATAAAATTAAATCTTACTTCAAAAAATTTTTTTATGTATTTTCTGCGATAACTTTCGCTGAAAGCTTAAAAATAAATATATATATTTAATAATAAATAAATAAATAAATAAATAAATAAATAAATAAATAAATAAATAAATAAATAAATAAATAAATAAATAAATAAATAAATAAATAAATAAATAAATAAATAAATAAATAAATAAATAAATAAATAAATAAATAAATAAATAAATAAATAAATAAATAAATAAATAAATAAATAAATAAATAAATAAATAAATAAATAAATAAATAAATAAATAAATAAATAAATAAATAAATAAATAAATAAATAAATAAATAAATAAATAAATAAATAAATAAATAAATAAATAAATAAATAAATAAATAAATAAATAAATAAATAAATAAATAAATAAATAAATAAATAAATAAATAAATAAATAAATAAATAAATAAATAAATAAATAAATAAATAAATAAATAAATAAATAAATAAATAAATAAATAAATAAATAAATAAATAAATAAATAAATAAATAAATAAATAAATAAATAAATAAATAAATAAATAAATAAATAAATAAATAAATAAAATAAATAACTAAAAATAAATTCAATAAATAAGAGATTTTTTTTATCTCATAAAGATCTAAACAGAATGCTGGCGTTTAACGCTAGCGCTGAGCATTAAAATATTTTAACCAAGAGAATAAAAAAAATGTCGAATTTCAAAATGTTCTTCATACTTTTATTGGTTTCTTAAAAATATTTTTTGCCCGCCATTTTTAGGAAACCACATCTTAACTTTCTATTTATTACAGTTTTAATTATAAATTTTTTCTTTTATTTTTATTAAAATCATTTTTTTTAGTGTTGGGTCCAATTAATTCTTCAGCACGATTACGTCTTAATCCTAAACCTGATATGGACACGCCTTCATTTTCGATACCAAAGGTTCATTTGAATTTGGAAATGGAAAAACTCTTAATTGGTAAATATTTTTCTTTACAACAAAGCAATGCCTTTATGTAATTTATACGATTAATTTTTAATTTTTTAGGAATTAGTAAAGCACAATATCAAGATATTATAGCTTTAACCGAATCAATGGATTGCATGATGCGTGGAATGCCTTATCGTCAATTTAGACCACATGTAACAACTTATAAAGGTCATTACAAGGAATGGTGGCACTTTGCTATATCTAGTGTCTTATCAGATGTCCGGCGAAGACAGCGTAATTGGGATTGGAACTACATAATGAGCCATCGTAATGCTTGTAAAACTTATGCCTCTTTGTATCAAGCAAAATTAACTAATAAAAAGGTAAGTCGATAGTATTCATTTTTGAATACTTAATTATTTTCTTGTAGGTTACTTCTAATGTACAAAATGAAATAGATTTGTGTGAAAAAAAGTTAGATGTTTTTAATATTATCATTATACGTCAAAAAATTGAACTCGAAGTAGCAAGGTTGGGAAAGCTAAATTCGCAAGTAGAAAAGAAAACTTGGTTTAGTAGTTGGTGGGGCAGTTCTAGTCAAGCAGATACAGAACTAAATGAATCGACCGATATATGTAAGCTCTTTTTTATTAAAAATAAAGTAATTTATTGATTGCTTGTTTACAGTAAAGAAGTTTGAAGCGGCAATGACGCCCGAAGAAAAGAATCGTTTGTATAAAGCCATAGATTATCAAGAAAATTCGTCACCTTTAGAATATCCAGAAGCATACGTTGATCAAACTTGCACTTTTATTTTGAGAGCATTAGAAATTCAGGTACGCGACGATGCGTGTTCTGTACCAAAAGTAATTACTACAGAACTTAAAGGTGTAAAATGTCGTCTGGATACCAGGCCTGCTGCATCTGCTATTAAGTAAAATAAATTTTAATTTTCAATTAAATAATTTTGATTTTGTCTCTATTTTAGAGTTGCAGTTAACATTGACGAATTTGCCGTTTATGGATTAGAACAAGATGACTTCACCCCTCAATTGGTAACCTCTAAGACACACAGCGGCGAGAGTGGTGCACTTCTTGATGTCTTATTTGAAACAAATCCTTTAGACAAAACTTGTTCTCAAAGACTTCATCTTGATGCAAAACCTGTGAAGATCATTTACGATGCATTAACTATTAATAAAATCGTAGATGTTTTTAAAGTTCCCTCTACATCATCTTTGGAGCAGTGAGTTCTAGACAAGCTTTTGTGTTTCAGAATTTTTGATTTAATAATTTTTAAAGAATATCGGCTGCAGCTGGTGACAGATTAAGCAACATCAAAGAAATGTCTGCAACTGGATTACAACATACAATAGAAACTCATGCAAGTTTGGACTTAAAAGTAGATTTGCATGCTCCGTTTGTTATTATACCTTATGGTGGAAAATATACTGGCGTAGAAAATGTTTTAGTTGTAAACTTGGGTCGTGTACAAATATTGTCTGAAAAACGACCAGATAGCATAAACATTAGCAATTTACATGCACAAGGAACTGCAGGAGATAAAATATTGGAAACAATGATTTTGCAAAGTTACGATAAATTTATATTAGAATTTACCGATTTGCAAATTGTTTTAGCACAAGGCGGGGAGGATTGGAATAGGTATATCAACGAATCAATAGTCACGCCATCACATTTGCTGAGTCCTCTTAGTTTAAATTTAACATTTTACAAATGTCTAATAACCGATGATCCTAGACTACCTCTTACCAAAATTAGAGCACAATTACCTTCCATTTCTTTTAATATAACCGATGTTAGGTTATTATTATTAGTTGCTCTTGCTACAAGTATACCTTTACCAGAAGAAAATCTACCCGAAAATCAGCCCCTTATGGTAATTAAAATTTTTTTAGATTTTAATAAACTTTAAATTTTGTTTGTTATTAGAAATCTTCTCGATCTCGTGGTTCGAGTTTATCGATGCTAAGGCACTTGGATTTAGCTGAAAAACCCAAAGTTAAAGCTCCAGTTGCTGAAGTCGATTATCAAAATGATTTTATTCAATTTACAACTTTGGAGGCTTGTTTTATAATGAAAGGTATTCTTTTGCAATTACCGTAAAAAAGGGTTACTTTGGTAAATTTTAAATTATAATTTCTTTAATAGTTTTTTCACACATATAATAGTGGTATTTGTTGTTAATCATTTTGATAGTATAAATTATTTTATTATATTTTTATTTGTTTATACTAGCAAAATGATTTAAATTATAAATTCTGTGCTTTGAAGATTGCCTAAAATACAAAACAAGAGATTGGCCTGTTTGTATGACAATTATTATTTTGAATTATAATTACTTGTGCCTACCCAATATTGCATTATAAACAAATTGAACTGCTTAAAGCTGGTTCACACTATGCGATTTCTCATGTGACTTGATCGTATGAATAATCCTATCTAAAATCTTGAGCAACGCTCATAGCACATGACCAACAGTTTTTATGTTTAAAATAGATATAAATGTAGTAGAAAATAGAAATCTTTTAATTCTAAAAATCGCGCTTATCATTTAGTTCAGATGCTGTGGATAGTCAATTGAGGAAATTTTTATAGAACTACGATTAGTAAAATGTGTTTCGGTTTTGTGTTATGGTTTTAATATATTGCAATCGGTGCAATTTTCTAAAAAAGTTGTTAATAACAACTGAATTTAGTTGTTATGAAAGAAAATAACATAGCGTTTTTTGTCATAAATTATAATACATACTATATATATGAAACCATAACAATGTTATGGTTTTGTATAAAGGCTGTTAACTCTTGTTCATGTTGTGACAAGCCATTAGCATTTCATACTGCTATTTTAATAAATTTGTGTTTACATTAAGCATTATTGATTTTTGTTCTTGATGTTAATTAAAAGATCGATTAGTTTGTTCGTCTATCATCATTTATAATAATTTTTTGAAGCTGAGTAATACATTTTTCTAAATCATAATAAATGAATAGCTTCAATGCTTTTAGCTCTACCAACAATTACTTAATAATGTGACAAAAGATACATAATATAAATTGATATCAAACTAACTTTAAGCCCTGTTTTGTAGTAGTGGTTTTTTGTAAATTGTGATATTTATTTTTTAGAATTTTCAATGGTTTTGAGTCACCAAGAAATGTCTTCTTCACCTAGTGAAGAATTGGTTCGTTTTAAAATTAATTGCTTGGAGTGTGATCTTGTTCAACAAACTTATAATACCAACGTTACCGTTCGTTTAGGTGAAATTGGCTGTAAACAAAGTCATAAGGATGATTCTATTAAAGTTATTGATTCTCCTTTGAATACCAAAGACGGCGAATATTTGTTTGTCGTCAAATTTTCTCAGGTCGATAAAAAGTCTCCAGAATTTCATTCTAAACATAAATCTTGCGAAGCTTTACTTAGCCTGCAATTTACTTCTCTTAATGTAATTTTACATCAAGAAGGATTGCACTCTATATTGAAGTTTGCAACAGAGCTTCAATTACAAGTAGACGAAATCTTAAATACTTCATCGAAAGTTAGAAATGCCATGAATGCCGTAGCAAGTGTGGAAAGAACTCGTAGATTATCATCTATTACGGAAACTGTTGTTAGCAACGTAAAACAGTCGAGATCAGGTATTAATTATTATTGTTTTTATCTTTTACAATGTTTGCATTATATTTTATATTTATAGCTAGTAAAAAAGTAGATTCTACAAGGGTAAATGAAACTATACAATTTAAAGTGTCGGCCCAGCTAAACGAGGTAACGGTTACGTTTGCCTGCGATAAAGCTAAGATATCTACGTGTGCAATTAAAGGTTTAAAATCCGATGTTATAATGAAGAAGTTTTATACTCAAGTAGACGCGCAATTATCGGAAATTACGATTACGGATTTAAATCCTAAAAGTATACATTCTCAGATTTTAACTGTTAGTAGTGACGAAGCAATTAAAGCACAAATCGTGTTATACACGGATGCACATAAAGCTATTGATCCAAATTCAGTCGACATGTCAGTTCAAGTTACCATGGGTTGCTTAAGAATAGTATTTCTTAATTGGTTTGTTTTAAATATGCTGGTTGGTTTTCTTTGTGTTTAATCGTTAATTTTTAATAATTAATATTTTTATAGGACTTTTTGAATCAATTTCAAGCTGCACAACAGAGAATAATTGAAGCATCTCAAGCAGCTGCACAGAGTGCAAAACAAAATATGCAGAGTGCATATCAAAATGCTACTCGAATAAGTTTAAAAGTTAACTTGAAAGCACCTGATATAATTGTGCCAGTAAATTCTCAAAGTTATGATGCTTTGTTGCTGGACTTAGGCCACATAACAATTTCAAACCAATTTTTAATGCTCGAGGCTGTCGATGATGAAAATCAAAAAGCAGTACTGGACGAAATGTGTTTAAAACTTACCGATTTTTCCTTGGCTAGGATCAAGCTAGATAGTGATTTGAAAACTATTAGCAAGTGTTCTTTATTGCAGCCAGTAACTTTCACTCTATCTGTTAAACGTAATTTGTCTGCTTCGTGGTACAATAATGTTCCTGATATAGATTTGTATGGAAAAATTGATGCTATTTTGGTAAAATTTTAACTTATTTATTTATATTTAGCCTAATAACAATATATTATATTATAGCTTCGTTTAAGTCAATGTGATTACAAAATGATAATGAGTGTTTTGAGTGGTAATTTAGCGGAAGGGCAAACACCTGTACCTGCAAGTAAATCTGAAGTCAAGTCAATTTCCAGTAGTAAATCAAACGAAATATCAGTTGATATTTCTACTTTGCCTTCCAGTACTATTGTTCTTGCACCAAAATCAAACGTTTATACCAGTATTAAATTTAGCTTAACAATGGAGAGTTTAATCATCGATCTATTTACTGGCGGTTCAAAATCTGTAAATATTATTTCAAGTTTTGCCACTTCTAATTTGTTTACAAATTTTTATAGCTTTCAGATTTGTCACCAAAACATGATCCTAAAAGCGCTTTGGCTCGTTTTTCTTTAGAAGTGTTATCTTTAAAAGGTTCAATCATGTCGGATAATACAATTGCAACATCTGTATTATTGGTAAATTGTTTAATGGATGACATGCGCAAAAGTAAACATAAGAAACTCAATCGTTTGATGGAACGAAAACGTGAAGTTGATGTGTCTAACAATTCTACCTCTTCAGAATCTCCCAGTCCTTCAAAATCTATGATAGATGTTGTCTACAAAATGACAAATGATGATATTTACAGTAATCTTGAAAAATTTTGAATTCTTATTTATGCTACAAGTAATTATTGTTTTAGTTGATGTGCGAGTGTGCAGCTTTATCATAATTTTATCAATGGATTTCCTATTAAAAATTTCTGAATTTTTTGCTGTTGATGATGAGGAAAACAAAGCACCTCATGCACCTAGTAAACATGTTGCAGTAAAAAGTTCTTCTAGTCAACGTTCTACCACGAAAAGCGCAACCGTTGCAGTAAAAAAAGAATCAAAGATGACGCTTAATTTACGTGTAGAGAAACCAGATATCGTTCTTGTTGAACATATGAGTAGCATTGATACAAATGCACTATTTTTGAATGTAAGAGTTTATATAGCTTTTGTCGATTTAAGTAGCCCCTATGAAAGTAACAATGGAATTTTTTCATTTAGACTGAAATTATGATAAAATTAAGAACATCGGGACAGCATCAAGTGATTAGTGGTTCAATAAATGACATTCAGATATACACGTGCTGTTTTAATCCTGCTAAACGGGCAGAATCAAGAAGTTCTGTTCTTCATCCTGTTAGTATCAGCATTGCAGGTTCTACTCCTGAAGGACAAGGATTACATATAGAAGTTTGTATTGTAAATGTAACTTAAAATTAAATTTCTAATTTGGTTGTTATTCTTAGGTGTGCATAACCGACGTAAGGATTAGTGTATCGCCTGCAACCATCGAATTACTCAATGGAGTATACTCATCCATGGTTACTGCTAATACATCCAATGAAGCTGGAAGTGTTGCATTACAGTATTATGACGATATATGGGAATGCAAAAACTTTACTGAGGACGATTTTTGGTTTTTAAAAGCAGGTTTGTTAATTATTTCAGTAGAGAAGTTCAATGAGTACCTTTGCTATATTTTTTATCTTATCCGAATTCTTATATGACTACTTGTAAATATGAAGTTGAAAAAAATTGAATACTAATGGAACCTTTCTTCGTAATCCAAGAAGATGCTTTCCTTATTTAAAATTTTTTTAGTTTTTAAAACTAATTTCTGAACAACTTTTTTTTAATTAATAACAAACTATTACTTCAAATACATATGTAGTTTTGCAAGATATTACAGTGGCGTTTGGCTATAACAAACTTCAGCTTATAAGGATCTAAGAGGATTGAAACACCTATAAAATGAAAGCAAATATTTACCAAATATAATGTACTTCTGTTATTACAAACCAAATCAGGTTGCAATTACATTGAGGTTTGTTTTAACTGGACACCACTGTATTACAAAATCATATTGCATACTTTTCAATAAGCACTTAATAGGTTGTATTAAATTTAACTAAATTAGGATTTACACTTATTTTTAGAAATTGGCGAAGATGTCGTGAGTTTAATGCCCGACAATGATGCTGCATTAAGTTTAACTAGCAAACTTAAGGAACTGTGTATAGTAGCATTGCCCTCTTTGGTGATAACTCTCGAAGCAGGTGTTGGTAATAAAACATTGCCTATGCTTTTGTTAGAGAGTAGTTTCCATGGGTCTGTTAACGATTGGAGCTCTCAAATGACTGTTGATGCAAGTTTGACCTTACAAGTTGGATATTATAATAGTAGATTGGCAATGTGGGAACCACTAATTGAACCCATTGAAGTTATAGAAGATAACAAATCTACTTACGTGCCCTGGGAGTTGAAGTTAGAAGTAAGCATTAGGGTTAGAAAATTTGATTGAATAAAATTTATCATATTTAATATAATAGGTAGCACAAAATGAATCAGATGAGGAACTTTTAGCAAGTCCAGCATCTGAATCGGAGGAACACATTCAAATTCAACAAGCAGCCATGTGTATTGATATTTCTTCTAAAACTAATTTAGAATTAACAGTCACTAAAACAGCTCTTGAAGTTTTAAATAATTTAAGTCAAAGTTTCACAAATGCCATCGCATCTAAAGATGTAACTGTGACTAAAATATCGACAGCACCATACAAAGTTAAAAATGACTCTGGTTTAAAAATAACACTTTGTTTAACAAAAAGTGCATTTAAAGTTTGCGGAACAGATAGTTTAAATGATATCGTTCTTGACTCAGGAGCTGAAGTTCCATTAGAATTAAAACCTTCGATGGAAGTTACTAGTAATTTACAATTAAGAAAAGAAGTTAAACAAAGTTCTAAAAAAGATGTTGAACGATTTTTACATGTTGAGGTAATAATTAAAATGAATGTTTTATTTTATTCATTTACCTACTAATAATTGTATTTTTGTGCTTAGATTACAGATATTATAAAGTGTCATTTGGAATTACCTGTGGTACGAGCCGATAAAAGATACTTTTTGTTAAATTATCGTGGTGGAAATAATGATAGCTGGGGTTTTGTTTCTGCAGTGACTGTTGAAGATGGTGTTCAAATAATTACATTGAGAAGCATTCTTCAAGTACACAAAATTTTACAAAAATTATGATGTGGTAATATTATTGTTTTATTTTGTAGGTGCATAATCATTTTAATACCCCCATTGATGTTTACTACATGACAATAAGAGGTAACGAATTGGAATCTATTGCAAGTATAGAACCAGGAACTTGCATAAACATACCAATAAAAGCGGTGTATACGCCCACTAATGAATTATTTTTCTCAATTCCTGGTTATTCTGTTACTACTTCACCTTTTATTTGGAAAGATTTACAACTAAATTTGTCTATTACAAAACAAATGCAGTGTCCTGCAAGCAAGACTAATAGTAACAGCACCGAACCTTTTGTTATAAAAGTAAGTTTTTTATAAATGTAAATTTATTGTTGTGATATCTTCAACCAATTCAGTTATTAATCTATTAATTATTATTCCACTTCTTCAATTTTAACTCCAATTATTCATTAAATAAATAAAACCAGTTTACCAAAAACCATTATTTATTTTCTTTTTCAATTAACTAATTTTATAAATTTTTTTACAAAATTACTAACCGGCCTCTCTCAAACTCCAAAGTCAAGCCTAAAATTAAAAATTAGTGGGAAACTGACAATATATTTAATTAAAAAAAAATTGTTAAGTTTTATATTTAAATTTCTTGTTGTTTGTGTATACAGGTTGTTGGAGAAACTGAACAGATATACCATGAAAATACTACACGTCACACCATGGCAAGTACTTGCTACAATATTCATCTGCATCCGGCAGTGATACTTAAAAATTGTTTACCTGTGAAGATAATATGTTGTGTACAAAATATTGCTGATGAAAAATTAGTGCAACCAGGAGAAACTTTACAAATGCCAAATGTAGATCCAGGCACATCGAAAATAGTTATACGGGTATGATTTTTATAATTTAAAATAATAATTAAGATCAGTACATATTATGAATTGTAATTTTTCAGTTACCAGAATATTTGGAAAAGGAATGGTCGTGTCAACATGAAGTGCCTATAAACCCTCAAGATTTTTCAGTGTGGCAATTTGATAGTTACGATAGCACGGTCAAAATGTCTTTAGATTTGGGAATGCACATTTTGACAAAGGGTGGCTCTATGGTTATGTCATTGTATTGTCCATTTTGGATGTTGAATAAAACTGGATTATTAATAGCTTATAGGGTAAGCGCTATTTTTTATAAAAATTTTTAAATAAATCAATTTTGTAATTATTACAGTATAGTTAAATAGTCGTAGTGATGATAATAATTATAATAATATTAAATTATAGGTGAGACTGGGGACAGTTGACACACGTTTCAGTTTTTAATAATTTTTCTCCAAATTTGTGATTTATCTAATTTTTTTAGCCAATATTAATATTATCATTTTATCAAGTGTAAAAAGAAAAATGCAGCACTTAAAAGTAAACATTTTATGTTTCAAAAGTTAGCTTATTGTTCACAAAATTATTAAATAATAAATTTATCATTCAAAAGTGAACATACTTTCAACGTTATTGTTTTTGAAATAAAATATTGATGCACTTTAGTTTTTTTGTTATAATATAACAGAACAGTAGATTTATACTAAATAAAGAGCTTATTTATTCATGATGTCAAGGAGAATGAATTAAAATATATAAATAGGGGTGAATCACTGAATTTGATTATGTACACTGCTATTTGCTATTTGACTGTTTTTAATAAAATACTGCTGTTTGCTGCCTGATGTTATTACTTACTAGGTATAGTGTTTAATATTGCCTGAAATGTAAATAGCAGTATTAGGCAATATCAACAGTAAGTGGAAAAATTGGACAATACCAGTTATTCAGAGCAGTAACTGACAGTATTAGGTAGATTGGACAGTATCAACAATAAATACCGCTGTTCCTACATAATATTTTGATTTACTGTTCAATACTGCACGTTGTTGCTTAACATGTTCACTGCATTTTGAGTCACTGATAACTCGACTACAGTACAATGTTTGGGCTTCAGGTCCATAAATGTAACATACTGCAAAGAGGTACCCTTGACTCGAGTAGCTTGGAACTAAAGAACAAGGAGAGGGGTTACGCAATGAACTTGTTAATAATGTCTGAACTACTTATACTGCCACTTATTGCCTATGCTGCTACTCAATGTGATTGACGTATTTTCTACGCTCCTTGTGAATCTTTAAGTTATTGCTATGAAGTTATTATTACCTATTGTAAATATGCATCGTCAGATGCAAAAACAATCGTTGAAGGACTATTGACTTTCGCTGTTGCTTTCTGAGGGAATTTCTGTCAGAATAAAGTTGTTACTACGGCTGGATTTGAATTGGGAATCTCGGTTTAACAGTCAACATACTTAATCGCTGGCTGTAACCACCCTCTAAAATACAAATAACGAAATTACAGATTACGAAAATATAACCAAAAAGAGCAGGCATACTATGTTGCTCAGCGTTCTAAATAATTATTGAACTGTGTCAGCTTACCCCTGTAGCCAAGTAGTCCCAGTCTTACCAAATGCTAGTGTTCAATAATAATAAATTTTTCCTTTATGGAAACTGACATAAAGCCACCTGCCTGCTGTCTTAGTGAGAGTCGACTGCACTTTATCAAATATTTATGTTATATAAATTTTGAAACTTTTGCTGTAGGTACAACATGACGATTTTATTTAATCTTTGTAGTATGCTGGCTAGTAGCTTGTATGTTGGGTTACTACTTGTTTTATTCGTTTTCATGGGAAAATGTACAATGCTTCTCTCAATTGTTATTTGTGTTAATAAAATAGTTATTTATGTACTTATTAAAAGGGTATTAAACGCGTTAAGAGGGCATGGTTATAACTGAAAATGCTAGTTACGTTCAAGATACATGCAAAATTTTTTGTAGAGGGTATAAATATAATGTTCAAACGATAAAATATAGATTAATTTCTAATTGTTAAAATGACAAAAATATAATGACAAATTATCTGTGATTCTGTATATTTTTGTATGTAAATATTGTAACATAGTAAAATACTTTTACAGAAATCGAAAAAGACAGAGAAAAACGATTCTGTAGGAAGTCCTGCAAAGGTATTCGCTTTTCTTTGTAGCTTTGGTGTTTTATACAATTTAATTTGTTAAGAATTGTTTTATTTCTTTTGCAATTTGATATGCTTATTTGAGGTGATTATTTTGCTAGGCTATTGTTTTATTGTGATTCTAAATGTTTAAATCGTAACTCCCTTGGCTGTATTTTAACTTGATATAAATTTCTAGAATCAAGATGAAAATTTAAATGTTTTGCATCATCCTGCACACTTTAAAGGACCAGTTTTATTTTCATTTACTGCTAAAAACTTTTTTGGAAAGAAAAAAGCTTCGGTAAAGGTAGAGCAAGGCGAATGGTCAGATAAATTTTCTCTAGATGTTGCTGGCTCTTCCGGTTATGTCGTCTGCAAAGCTAATAACAGGATCTACCAGGTAAGTTTACAGGTTATTTCAATTATAACCATAAATTACTCGAAATTAAATTTTAGATTGGAGTTCATAATCAATTAACTTACAATGGATTGACAAAACAAGTTACATTTACACCTTATTATGTAATAATAAATAATGCCGCTTTTGATATAGAATGCCAAGAATTGGATCGCCCTGCCGATGATTGGACAAAAGTAGAAGCAAACTCTTGTTCGGCCTTATGGCCACGAAGTGAACAAGATGATAAACTTATTAAATTAAGGATTTGTGGTACACAAGAAATCTCAGCTCCGTTTTTATATACGGAGACTCATACGACACTTTTAAAACTATTAAATAAAGTAATTTTGATTTTTTAAAAGCAGAAATTTGCTAATAATTATTTATTTTTTCTTTGTTTTAGTATGGTGGAATTAATGTAGATATTCAAATGACAGAAGGTGCCGTTTATATTAATCTATTTGCTTATGAATCTGGAATGGCACCCGCACTTATTATTAACCATACAGGTGATGCAATGAATATGTGGGAAAAAGAAACAGTTCAAATCAGGTTAAAAGAGGTGAAATTTAAATTTTTTACGAATCTTAAATGTTCATTTATAGAAAAATTCAACCTGGTCATAAAGTTTTATATACTTGGGAAAATCCGTCTGGACTTCGAGTGTTAGTGTGGGACAGTGGTCACAAGAAAGAATTAGAAGATGACTTACGCAAAGATGGTATCGGAGAGTTTTCACCAAAAGAAAATTGTCAAATTTACTGGGTATCATTCTTGGACGGAATGCAGCGTATTCTATTGTTTACCACCGATAAAGAAGTGGCAGAAAACGTACAAACTGCAAAACAATTTGAAGCCATACAACAAGAAATAAATGTTTCTATTCATGGATTAGGCTTATCGCTGGTAAATAATTTGGAATCGCAAGCGGTCATGTACATTGGTATTGCTAGCAGCGGTATTATTTGGGAGACATGTAAAATGCATTCTCGAAGGTATAAACAATTAAACCTACGTGATATTGTCAATGTGGAAAATGCTTACCAAATATATTTAAATAAGCAGTACGTTGCTTCTCCCGACTTTGGACGAGCTATAATTGACAGCAAAACAGAAGTCGACTTTGAAAGTGGTTTTATGTTAAAACCACATAAAAGGAGATTACGACGCACTTTCCAAACTGGACTTTGGTTACAAATGAAAACTAGTCCTAGTCAGCTACAACTTCATGCAAAAGTTAACCGCTTACAAATCGACAATCAAATGTTTGATTCTATCTTTCCTGTTGTTTTAGCACCAGTGCCTCCTCCTAAAAGTGTAGCATTAGATAATGGTAAGTAAAATTTACTTATAAATAAAAAAATCATTAATTGCCTTAATTTATTTCGTTAGTGCAAAAACCATTTGCTGAATTGAGCGTGGTTCAACGTATCATAAAATACAGTCAAATATGTCAATATAAATATTTCAAAGTATTGATTCAAGAATTTCACATTAAAGTCGACTTGGGTTTTGTAAATGCAGTTTGTAATCTTTTACAAAGTTCAGAATATTCGGAGGAAGAAGAGGTAATTTTGAAAAATTACTATTGTTATTTTTTTTTTGGTTTGATTTATCTCCGTGTGCAAGATTTAATATAATTTTAAAAATTTTATTGCTATTGTTAAGCATTAAGATGGAAAAATTAGGCTTCGTTACGCTTAACGATTTTTTTTATCAAATACACCAATATAAATTTATATAATTTTAGAGAAAACAATTTTTGGAAGACGCTAAACTGGTGGATCAGCCTTTGCTTGCACATGTATCAACTCAGTCTTTACAAGAACAAAAGAATTTTTATGATTTGCTTCATTTTTCACCACTTAAGGTTCACATTAGTTTTTCAATGGCAAGTGGTTCTTCACTTCAAGGAAGCGATACCCCTAATTTTTTGAATGTTCTATTACAAGGATTGGGTGTAACCTTAACCGACATGCAAGACGTAATATTTAGGTTTGCTTAAAGTGTATTTGTATAATTTATTATTACTATAATTTATTGGTGTCGACTTTTAGGTTGGCATTTTTTCAACGTGAATATACTTTCCTTACTCGAAAACAATTAATGAGTGAAGCAACTAGTCATTACGTCGGTCAATCTATTAAGCAACTGTATGTTTTGGTTTTGGGTTTGGATGTTCTTGGAAATCCTTATGGTTTAGTGCTTGGAATAACGCAAGGAGTTGAAGATTTGTTTTACGAACCTTTCCAAGTATTAGAAATAACTGATAAAGTGGTAACTTGTTTCTAAATTTTGTTATTTCAGGGAGCAATTCAAGGTCCTGGCGAATTTGCGGAAGGATTAGTTCTAGGTGTGCGTAGTTTGTTTGGTCATACTGTAGGTGGTGCAGCTGGCGCAGTGTCACGTATTACAGGTGCAATGGGAAAGGGCATCGCTGCACTTACTTTTGATAAAGATTATCAACGCAAGCGTAGAGATCAATTTAATAAGAAACCTGCTACAGTACAAGAAGGAATTGCTCGCGGTGGTAAAGGGCTCGTAATGGTATGATCAAGTTATTCTTACTTTAGATGACGTATTTAATAATTATGATTTTATTCTAGGGCGTAGTAGATGGCGTTACAGGTGTATTTACGAAACCAATAAGTGGAGCTAAAGAACAAGGCGTGGAAGGCTTTTTCAAGGGACTTGGAAAAGGTGCAGTTGGGTTGGTTACACGTCCAACAGCTGGCGTAATTGATTTTGCTAGTGGGTCCCTAGATGCAGTTAAGAGGTAAACTTATTATTTTGTATCAATAAAGGTCAATTAAGACTGTTCATTGTAGAGCTACAGAGTTGAGCGAAGAAGCAAATAGGTTACGACCACCAAGATTTATTCAAGCTGATGGTTTTGTAAAACCATATAATCTTAAGGAAGCTACAGGTCACAAAATTTTAATAGAAATGGAAAAAGGGAAATATGCAAATACCGACATCTACTTTGCACATTTCATTATAATTGAGAAAAAAGAAATTTTAATGTTAACAGATCAACGTTTAGCTTACATCACACATAACGATTTATTTGGGGGATGGCAGGTAATAATTTTTTGTAACAAAATATATTCTATAGTATTTGTGAATCTTATTCCAATGTACTTCATAAGCATTGATGATGTCATATTGGAAAGAAAGCAAAATTATTGTTCATTTTCGTATCAACTTAAAATTTGTTGGCGCAAACAATCAAATTCAAATATTTACACAAATTAATTATAAAACAAGTTTTTATATAGTATACAAATAAAATTCAAATTTTAATTAAAATTATATAAATTCAAAATCACAAAATAAAATTCAAATCTTATGATAAAATCAAAATTTTTAAAAAAGTACATATTATAATAAAATTAAAATTAAAACAAAAAGGATTTTGAAACACGATAATTTTTAATAAATAATTTATTTCCATTACATTGTTAATAATAGCAGTGTACTTTAAGCATAATATACCAGGAGGTTAGGGCACGAGATAATGCAGTTCTATTCCTGGTCGCACCGAATACATTGCTATAATTGATATGTGGGATACGAGGAAAGATAACGAGAGATGCTTACAATCCAATATAGAAACATTTTAGTTCCAGTGATATAAAAATATTCTTTATTTCATATTAATAAAAAATATGAAAGCAATACTTGATAAATTTTTATCAATATTATATTTATATTATTAATTTATTAATAATTTCTCAGGTGGATTGGTCCTACACGTGGCAAGAAATTCCAAATCCGCCCAAAATTGTACCCAAAGGTATTGCTATAGCAACTGCAGAAACGAAAAAGAAAAAGTTGGCCTTTTTTGGATCAAGCGATTCCGGTAAGGTAATTTTAATTGGAGATCCGATTTTAAAGAATGAAATTTGTCGTAATATTGAAGAATTGTCCAAAAGTTCTTAAGGTACAAATTTTATAATAAATGCACTCTTAATGCGCTTACATTAAAAATTTAACTATATACAAAATGCTGAAATGCCCAAAAAAAGAAACAGCTTTACACTATATTTACCTAAAATTTTAAAATATAGTTATTAGCTTACGTGCTTAACACTTTACTGTATTAGTATTTATTGTAGTAAACTGAAAACAGATAACTATGATGACGTTGTAAAATTTTAGTAAATTGTTTTTAATTTGTTTACAAACTGTTTAGATTTTTTATGAAGAATATTCGCCTGGACTGTATGAAGTAGTTTATGTTTTAAGTAATTTGCTTCCAGAATAGTAGAAAAATTGTTAGTCATCCCTAATTTTGAAACATTTGTTTATACAAATATGAAAATAAAAATTATTTACTTATTAGAATATCGCATAAAATGAAAATTAGAATTAGAATTTGGAAATTCCTAATCATAGTTTTTAATTTAATCAATTTTTCTGTGAGTAAATTATATTTCTTCTTTATATTTGCATGCAGAGAAGTTTTAAGTTTGGTGTACAATTTTAGAAGTAAATTACATAAAACGAATTAATTACATAGCTCTGACGAGCATTCTTATCTTAGACAATTTGGAAAAGTTAGGGATAATTTAAGGAAATTAATTGTTTATACTGCACATTTAAATATTTTATACTCTACCAATATTTACCAATAGTTTTATTTTACAATGTAAATGTTACATTAATATAATGATTTTTTTATTATTACAGCATTATTGAATGCTGTTTATAGTTTAAACGTGTGTGTAATAATGTTATCGAGCAAGTGCACTTGAGCTATATCATATGATATCTAATGTTTATTTTTACATCATTTTGATATTATGAATTGTATATAAAATTGAAAGTGAAAAGGAAAATTCTAAAAATATTTTAAAATGGCATTTAACTGAATGGTTTACAAAATTACATTGTGGTCCTTTCAGCTTTTTAAACAATTCCGTGATTTTTTATTTTTTGCACTAAAATATCTTTCAAATTTCATGTTACAAACAACTTGAAACCTCTTCAAGCAGGTGCCTACTCTATTAATAACAAATTTTTCAATAACTATATTAAAGTAATATCTTTGTTTCTATAACTGCAATTATTTACAATTTGCATTTCAAAAACTTAAAATTCAGTTTTATTAAAATTAAATGCAGTTCAGTTTTTAACAATATTTTTCACATGGTGTTTTTTTTTAGTTAAAATGATGTACTTATAGTTTTTTGTGCAAATATTATACACCAATTTTTATTGTGATTAATTTCCTAATTGATTTTTAATTTTTTAGTATTTCCTATAAGACATTTTTTGTAGATTTACATATTTTTTATTGATCTTAAATATTATACTTATTTTTAATTTTTTTCTATATTTATAATGCAACTTTATATCAAGAAGAAATGGTTTGAGTTTTTAAAGTGGTTTTTATTATAATTTAAAGGGGTAAAATCAAAATAAATTGGCCTACATGATATATAAATATTGTTTTGTTGTTTACGATTACGAATTTACTAATTAATATTGTTGTGTATTTGTTTGCTTTTAATAAGTGTGTTCATCTTTGTTAAAAATAAATCTTAACATTGCGAAAATGTTTTTGTTTCTCTTGGTGCATCTATGTGAATCACATAAATTAGCAAATTTAAGCAAATAGTAGGCAAATTTGAGTTTTATTTATTATTCTATTGACATTTATTAAAAATGAGTGAACAATATGAACTAGAAGAAATAAAATGCGTAAAATGTGCTGAAGATAAAATTGTGCCAGAGGAAACTGTGGTTTATGAGATAAACGAAAATGTTGTAGGCCCTTCAGGCGAAAATGTTCCATGTGAGAAAATTGTCACAGTTAATATGGATAATTACGGTCAACAGAGACAGTATTATAATCAAGGGGGTGGGCAAACTACCTATTACCAGCAGCAGCTGGTAGGAGCACAGCCGGTGTACGTGCAGGTATTAAGTTTTCTGTTGTAATTTTTATAAGTTATTGATCTATATATCTCTTTAGACTTACACTCCTGTACCTGTCAATGTTGCACAAACCTCTCGTTATCGCCAAGGGCAGATGCAACGAGATTATTCAGGCGATAATTTTATGTTCACTGAATCGTTTAATGAAAAGGCTATTAGAAATAAATTTATTCAAAGGGTTTACACTATTTTGACAGTTCAGCTAATTTTCACTTGCTGTTTTATAGCACTTTGTGTATTTCAGTAAGTTGTATATTAAAAGTTTACTGTTAAACCAGATATATATTTTAGGCCTTCCGTGAAAAATGCAGTTTTAATGAATCCATTGTTAGCTATTATTTCTATGTAAGTATAATGTACACTACTGTGATAAGAATTTTAATATAGTTTTCATCAATTAATAATTATTGTAATCTAAGCTATTAACAAAAATCTCCCGTATTCAAATTTGATTTGGATATTGTCCATGAATGTACCAATGTGATTGAATTTTTGCTATATTTATATATTCTGGGGTTACTGCCAAAGGTTGGTAACTCACAAAACTACATTATGGAGTTATCGCAATTTTAAAGTTTGAAGGACTCTCAAAAATCAGTATTAAGAACAATTTTATAATTCTATATATTTTTGAATGAATTAGAATATAATTTCTCATTTAATAGTAGTAACTAACCCATTTTATATAAAGAAACATTTAAAAAATCGTTTCTTTGAAGGCAAGGTGGTACTTGCCAATCTTTGGCTGTCATTGAAATAACGAAAACTGCAAGTACAATATTTAATGCCGGCTGTACACTATCGCCGAATGCTCTCGCCCGAATGTCTCGGCGAGAGGCCTGTGCCCGAGTACGACTATGTACATTCTCGCCTAGTTCAGTTGTAATTGTGAGTTCAAGGGATTACAAAATTTTTAAGTTATTTCTGAAATTATCATTTTTATTTGTATATTAGACATCAAAACGATGTTGATGAATGATGAAAATATTAAGAATAATGAAAGTAATTTTTAAAACAAGACATTTTCTAACATCAAATACGCAGTTATTAAGTCATGAATAACAAAGAAAATTGTTACGAAGTCAAATTTTTCAATTTTTTACTTTTGCTGGCGCTAAATATTGCTTACTTTCATGAACTTCGTGATTTTTTTTAATTGTTTTCTAAAAAAATGCAAATATTTCTTCGTATTGGTTTACAATAACATCTTTTCGATGTCTAGTAAAAAAATTAAACTGATAATTTCAGCAATACTTTTAATAGGTATTTGGTTTAATAATAGCATCGATTTCAACATATTTTTAGCTACTAAAATCTCGCCTAGGAGATGCGAGAGTGTACAGCAACACATTCGCAGGTTAAACGAGACCCTTTGACTCGAACCAAAAAAACCGACTTCAGATAGAGAGCTAGCGAGGAACACCGAGACCAGCGAGAGCTTCCATCTACACTCTCGTTCTCGCCCTGTTTCGGCGAGAGTGTACAGCGGGCATAATGGGAGGTGCTACGCTTGAGCAGTTACCTTTAATGTACTTACTAAGCTTTTACTGTATGGATTTGTTTTTAATTATTATAAAAACCTAACATAAATGAAAAAAAAGAAAATGGTAAGTGATATTACCAAGTTTTGGCTGTTACGACATTAACTACATTTGATTTATTTAGTGAGAAGGTTAACGTTGTATGTGCTTTTACAAAATTTTTGCAGTCAGATCACAGAACATATAAGTCAGATAAATGAAAATAATGGACTAACATTATTTTATCTAAAAATTAAATAGCCAAAAACCTGCTATAGAAAGTACATACGACTTCAAAACTTCTTTCAGACAAAGATATTGACATAAAGATGCACAATTCATTGCTAACTCAATTTACCCAAAAAGTGGAGTTACCAACCTTTGGCAGTAACCCCACGATATATTTATATAATACTAGCAGGTCAGGCGAATGACCTGGAAACTCCTTTTTGCACAGGATCATTTATCATAATTAATTTCTTATTTTATTATTATAAAATCACAATATTAGTCATATTTTTTTAACTTTTTTTTTCAAAAAATTGAAAATTGACGTAGAGAGCTGGGAATAGTGGCGTTAACCTTAAAACTCTTAGCTGAATAACCAGTTAAAATTTCAATTCAATCATGCTTTCCCTTGGGGAGATTTTGATGGGACGGACATACATACAAACTTTGAGTTTTATATATTAAGATTATATTATACAAATAATGCAGCGTATTAATTTCAATGAATTCAATGAAAATATTTCAATGAAATATTACAAAACAGAGTTTAATTTAGGCAGGTAAGTATTTTGGTATTCTTGTGATTTTTGATATAATTTTACATGGAATCAGAACTTGACTTACCGTGAAAGGATCCATTTTATTTACCAGTTTTAAGTTTTAATTATAATAAAAAAGTATAATTTGCGTATAAATTAAATTTTAACTTACCTTCTGGTCGATGAATTTGTGTATAATTATTAAAACTAATTTGAATTGGATGAAATCTCGAAAGTTTATTCGTTTTAAAGAACAATTTTTCAATAACATTTTCTATTTATTTTAGGATTATTTTCTTTGTAACATATATGGTTTTGATGTGCTTTACCTCGGCAAGAAGAAGTTTTCCAACAAATTTTATTTTATTAGGGATATTGGTAAGTATGAAAGTTTAACAAAAGTTAAAATTTCTTCCAAGTTCTAAGTTTCTTTTTAAAGGTATCTAATTTTTGATGAGCACACTTAATTCCTTAACCCTTTCGGTCACCTTGTAGTCAATTGGCTACATTAAAATAAATATTTTTTTGCAAGAGAACTAGACGCTAGAATCAGTTGGTTCAAACTTTAATCAATTGTTTACACTTCTGTCTTATAAGATTAGTGATAATGGCAGCATTTGGTGTTTAAATGCTGAAGCTGCAGAATATTTTCCAAAAATAAATGTACATCACACTGTGCATTTATACATTATACTGCTATACTGCATTACAGTAGCGCTGTAAAAATATTTATAAAAACTGCTACTATTGCGATATCAGTTTGGAAACTTCAAAAACATAAAGAGAAATGTTTAATTGTTCGAATGTAGTAATAAAAAAATATATTTTTGTAAGTTTATTAGTTTGTTTTTAATTTTCAAAAAAAAGTGTAGTTATTTATAATTTTATAAAATTTTCAAAAAATTCAATTAAGCAATGGTGCAAATAGTAAAATTTTTCCTTCGCTAGAATTAAAGAGTGACTGAAAGGGTTAAACAATTTGTATAAACATCCATATCATTGAAAGTAATGATTGTTTTAAAATAAGTATTTATTATTTTTTGTTGTTATACCTAGACCATGGCACTGTCGTACCAAATGGGATTTTTTTCTGCTTTGAAATCTACAAAGATTGTAATGATGAGTATGGTTATTACAGCAGGAGTTTGCTTCATTATTTCCATAATTGCATGTCAAAGTTCGGTATAGTGTGTACATTATTATAGCACGAATGTTTTCGATATAAAAAACTGTTTTTCATTTTTTCAGTTTGACATGACTGGATGTGGAATATATTTATATATAATTGGTAATGTAATACTGCTATTTGGCATGATTGCAATGATAGTTGTTCTGGTAACTGGAAGTCAAGTTATGTTTGTGGTTTATGCCGCATTGATTGCCCTCCTTTTCTCGATGGTAAAAAAATAGTTGGCTATAATTTAGAATTATTAATTTAATTTTCTTAAATGATTTACAGTACTTAATGTACGATACACAAATGATTATGGGTGGGCGCAGAATTGAATTGTCCCCAGAAGAATACATTTCCGGAGCTATAACTTTGTATTTGGATATTATATACATTTTATGGTCTATAATGATAATTTTAGATGCATGTGACAACTAATTACTTAAAATTATTACAGTGGCAAATTCCTTCTTTGCGTTATGTTCTATTTTATATTTTCTATTAATTTTTTAATTAATTATATGTTTCAACAAGTAACTCATCTTCTTAGATTTTTATAGTTTAATAAAAATAATAAAAATTGTAATGATAGATAATTTATCATTACATGGAATCCTGTCATCATCAACCAGAGATATATAATATCCCAATAACATTTGAAAATAATACATTGCAACTTTTAATCCTTTCAGACACAAAATATGAAGGGGTTGTAGGAAAATTTTCAAACTCAGCATGTTAACTTGTTTGAATTTTTGAAAAATTTTCATGTTTGTTAGATTATCTTAAAGTTCCCGAGTACTCAGATACCAACTGTCCTCTGTAGTTTGGACATTGTGACTCAAGGAAGTCTTGTAAGTAAGTAAATTATAAAATATAATACAGGGTAAAATCATGATAAAAATACATAAAATAAAAAGATTATTTATTGCAAATTATTGCTAAAATTTGTTAAAAATATTTGTACGAAAATATATTATCATAAAATTAATCTTGAAATTTTTTTTAATTCTCATGAAATTGTTCAATGCAGCTATTTTTTTTAAATACACATCAGATTCATATATTACATATTTAACATTTTTTTATATAAGGTTTCGCTGTACAATTTAAATTTTTGCACCTGCTTCCTGCTTGCTTCTTTTACATCAGCAAAAATTGGTAGATGATCAATAGATCAATTCTATCAAATCTTATTGGATTGATTGGGCGCAGTCTTATCTATGTGCTTTACCCTCTTGGAAGTGTGAGTTCAGGTGAGCCGGAGCGGCGCTCGGCTGCCCCAGTTTTTTTTGGTAAAGTTTTTCCTGCCTATATATGAGGGATCAGATCATCTAAAGTGCAGTTTACGTTATACTATTTTGCTTCCAAGTTGCTGCAAGCAAATTTTTCGAAGTTCACGTTATACAGTTGGACCTGAAGATGAACTCGTAAACGAAATCGTGAATAGAAAACCACCAAAACCAGTCACACAAGAGAAATCGTATGTAAAATCGTAAGCAAAATCGCATAACGTAAACTGCACTTTAAACAGTTACAGCCTTACTAATAAAAATTCGTTATACACGCGTTGAACAAGTGTATAGTTATACACTGTATAAGCACTGTATAAGGGGTATATAAATTTTCTACTAATAAACATTGTATACAAACTGCATAAGCTATAACTGTGTTATACTATGGTTATACACTCGAAATGTCATTTTTGTGACTTTTTCTGTCACTGTCATTTGAATTTATGTCATTAAAGTCATTTAAGTAAATATATTTAACCTAAAAAATGGAAAAAATGACAAGGAATCGTTAAACTAGAGTTCTAGTTGTATAAGATTTGTATAAAATGTGTTTTGACACTCATGAAAACCTTGACTACCTCATCGCTATACACGGTTTATTAGTAACGTTTTTACTTATACACCATGTATACAGGCTGTATACAAGCTTTATAGGTACATCTATGAATAGTTATGACAAGCTTATACAGAGTAGAGCTTATACACGGTTTATTAGTAACGTTTTCTTATGCAACCCTGTGTAAGCCCTGTATAAAATTTATACAACGTTTATTAGTAAGGCTGTAAATCTAAATAACAAATCCAATAGTCTAACTAAATCTTTCAGATACCTTGTCCTGTGTACAGGTTTTGGTACAGGACAGATATTCTGATCAGTGGCGTAGCCAAGGGGGGGGGCCTTGTGAAGTGAAGTGAATCACGCTTTTGTTATAAGAAATACTCGGGTCTACGTATTTACTTACCGTTTTTTATTTTTGTTCTAGACATGCAACGTGGTAACAAAATTGTAAAAAAAGTACGATGAGGGATATACACTGCGGGCGTTATGTATTGTTGGGCAATGTGACATGCATCAATGAATAAATTCAATGAAATACATTTTTATTTTGACTTTTTTTGTAAAAGAGCTAAGCTTTTCCGCTGACAGCTAATATTGAACTATGATAGTACTGACGGATTCCTGAGTAGGTATATGATAATATGATTCATTTCACCCCACAGAGCTTTTAAAGCGAATCAGTAAATGATTTAAAATTTTGATGGCCATTACTCTGAGTCGATTGGAAATCTTACCGATTTTCTGAAAGGGAAAGGTCAAGGAAGGATGACACATTGTCTACCCTTAATCAGAATGAAATTCTTAGTAATACAGAGCTGTAAATGAAAAAAAAGGCAAAAATGATTCACTTCACCCCATTCTACGGTATACTACGATATTGCTTATTTTGATTCGGACTCAAGCGTCAAGACTGAGATCAAGCGAAGTATCAATTATAGGTAATTATAAGGTATTTTTTAAAATTTCATTAGACACTATTATTGTGTTGCACATATAATAATTTTTATCTGAAATCGTTAGTCAAGTTGTCAGAAATCGGCAATAAAATAGTCCATTATTATTAGTACAGTCATTTGGTGCTCAAAGAAGAGGTTACCTGGAAAGTTTTTCGGGAGTTTTGAAAATTGGTGATTTTCTAGATTTCGACATGCTCTTTACGAATTTTTACTTTGCCACTTCGTATTTTTGCCGCTCGCGCCGCCATATGTGAAAAATGGCACCTAAAAACTGTTTTTTGATAATATCTCCTTTCGGTCTCATTTTACGATGGAAATAGTTATGTATAATAAATTAAACTAGAGAAAATTTCCTATAATTTATCTAGTAACCTTTTTTTGTAAAATGAATAGTTTTAACGTACGAGCGGCGCAAAGTCTACTCCAACACGAGTTTTGACCAGAAAACTCATTTCCTGCTAAGGACTCTACAGGATGTAGGCTGTAGAGAGCCGGTTTTTCAATGCGTCGTACAACATTTTTTTAAATATTTTTAAATATATATGTACATAAATCTAGTGTAAAACTAGAAGTTGATTTTCTCAAAACTATACGTTTTGAAAATCGTGACAGCTGTAATTCAAAAACCACTCGATGGATTTGAATAGAATTTATACAGTTTATTGAAAACATAAAAATCTAGCGCCTGAACAAAAGAAGGTAAAGAATTTGTTTTTTAATAAAATTTATAGATTTTATAAACAATGAACTAGCGATCTTTTCCTTGAAATTCCGTAAGTTAATTATTAGTGGCCTCCATTTTGTTATTTTTCAAGAAAAAAATCAAAAACTTTTAATCAAGCACTAGATTAACTATTAAATTACAGATTATTTTTTATTTGATTGATTTTAGACGAAGCAGTAAAATGTTACGATGGTTACCGATGGTTACTTATGGGACGGAATCCAACAAATATGGCGATAACTTAGTTAATAATAAATATTTTTTTAAATTTTTTTTGACAAAATAAAGTTAAAACACAGCTTAATAACTTCGTATTATTTGTTTTATAAAATAAGTTTAACTACTGTCAAAAGAAGATAACTTAATGTTCATATTGTTTGAAATAGATGTGCTGACGAAGACGATTGTCGAAATTAGTTTACATTAAAATATATAATATATTCTCTAGGAAAGTGTCTTTTATTTTATTTTCATAAATAACCTCGATAGGCTTAATAACAATATACCTAATATTTTTTCTTAATATAATGTATGTACGAAAACCGCTTTGTTAGTGTAGAGGTATGTTGGTTTATGGCACTAGTACGCTGAAACTATTCATTTTACAAAAAAAAACAGTTAATACTTAAATTATAGCAAATTTTTTCTAGTTTAATTTATTACAAAACTATTTTTATCGTAAAATGAGTCAGAAACACTGGTCAGAAAGGAGATATTATCAGAAAACTGTTTTTAGGCGACATTTTTTCAATATGGCGGCGCGAGCGGCAAAAATACAAGGTGGCAAAGTAGAAATTCGAAAAGAGCATGTCGTAATCTATAAAATCACCAATTTTCAAAACTCCCGGAAAACTTTCCATGTAAAAGTACCAAATGACTGGACTATATATCAATTTTAGATAATATTATGTTCAAAATTATTAAATGCTAACTTTCCTTAAATGTGTAAATTATGTTTGTTTGGTATTGGCTAATACCT
This sequence comes from Cantharis nigra, assembly GCA_958510845.1. NCBI lineage: Eukaryota > Metazoa > Arthropoda > Insecta > Coleoptera > Cantharidae > Cantharis > Cantharis nigra. Next base: position 28,485,263 of record OY294030.1, on the reverse strand, counting down.
ATCGATCAACGACATCGATATAAATATTTATGATAGTAAGAAAGTATTCAGAAAATAAGAAAATGGCCGACTTCTAAAATAAAATTGATTATTTCCATGCACAAATCGGGCTGTAAAATGGAAAGTTAAAGATAGAAAAAAAAAATCCTAGTTCCAGCGATAACGACAAGTCTATAGATTAATCCTTTTTTTTTTGATTTTTTTATTTCCGATGTCCTCAAGAGCCGAAATCATCCGGGCCAGTTACGTACCTTCTTTTTACTTTGACCAATAATAATAATAATAAAACATTGTAAAATTAAGTCAAAAAATTTTTTTTTCTATCCTTTAGATGTCAATAATATATTAAAAACCAAAACCATTAAATTTTATTTTCCCATAGAAAACAAAATTCTTAATAAAGACGTAGAAAAACGTGCAAGTTACCAGTCTACTACCTTAAGCGGATTCTACTGTATAAACATATAAAATTTTAAACAGTACCGCCAGTGCCGGATTAAACATTTGTGGGCCCCTAGGCAGTTCAATTTTCGGGGCCCTCTAAAAAATTTATTACTTGCATAATATGTCTTTAATTTTACTAATCAATAATTAAAATAAACAGTTTCAATAATAAGCAATTTTAAAAAAGAAAACATTGTTTATTAAATTAATTCACCAAAACTTATTCATTTACACAAAAAAATGTAATTAATTAAAACTTTTATATTTTCTAGACGCTGAATCAGTATAAAAAGATAAAAAACAAATAAATGAAATTTATAATTAAAAAAAATTTTTTTTTGTTTTTACGGGGCCCCTAAAATAAGCGGGGCCCCTAGGCAGCCGCCTTTTCTGCCTTATGGGTAATCCGGCACTGAGTACCGCAACTAAAGAGTACATCACACCTAGCTTGACCAATCAATTTGCGTTTTGATTCTAGTTTAAAATTGAGCGTTTTAATGAAATTTCAAAATGATTTTGCTTTTGCATATAATAAAAAATAGCAAAATATATCGTTTTTTAATTATTATATACTTTTTCTGGTACCTTTATTTATACGATAACGCACATATTATGCAAATAAAAACTTTGTGAAAATACCCAATTAAGAACATTAAAGTTCACGAAAAAACGTAGTTATCTTATTTTGTTTTTGTTTTTTAACTTTTATTATTCATGTTACCGAGTGTAATAACTAATAATGTTCACTTTACCGAGTAGCTATAAAAAAATTTTGTGTTCACAGGACCCCAATGTTCATAAATTCGAATGTTCACGTTATCGAGCTTCTACTGTATTAGTAATATTATTATTAACAATTATAATTTTACAATTTCAGATAAAATTTAATACTGCATGTGCCTAGGTATTAAAGTTGAACTTGAATTTTATTACTGCCTTCATAAATAAATATCTATTATTATGTAATGATGATGATGATAATGATAATAATAAAAAAAATTTTAGTAGAAATTTAAATGTACTTGAAATAACTTTTTATTTTAAACAAAAGTTGAACTTTTCCACGAGAATTATTTAAAAAAATCGGATGTGGCCATCGCATAACTTTCCGAATATTAAAAGTAACCTCAGATAGAAAAAACTAAATTACTAAATCTTATCAGAGCATCAGCAATAATCGTCAAAAACATTTAGAAAATCGAAATAAGTAATAAGCAAAAACCAACAATGCAAATAAAAAAATATAAAATAACTAAAATTCTATATACAAAAAAATTTGCTTATTATTTATAGGCTATTTAGAAATTTTATAAAATTTTTTTTTTATTTTAAATACTAAATAAAAATTTTAATTTTTTAAATTTATAAAATTTTTAATTTTTTAAAATTATTTTATAGAACAAAAGATCATTTTTGTCACAACAAACTTTTACCTATTTCATTGCGTTCCCAAGTTATGATGGATTATGTTTTATCGCTTCAAGTAAACCCCCCCCCCCCGTCCCCCCATACGATTTCGTCCATTTTCAATAGGCTTCGTGCCACAACAGATCAAAACTTAAATTTAAAATTTGGAGTGATTTCGTTACTTCGTTTAGTTGTTACCGTATTCACAGAAATGCATACGCACACACACCTGCACATACTGGGTCGAGCGCGGCAGACGCATGGATTTGAAAGTGGAAAAAACACAGACTATTACAAAATGACCAAGTTTTTTATTTTTTCCTGTTTCATTAACATGGGTAATTTAAGTTTATACGGTTTTGAACAGGGTACTCGTATCATCCAAATAGCACCCCTCACACTCCAAATACCGAGTAAGCATTTTTCTGAAGTTTTCGTGCACTCTTCAGTAAATGTGTCAATTAACAGTGTAGCGTAACTTGGTCAAAATTAAACTACCCCTGCCACTTGCCTAACCGTAGATGGACTGTACGCGTCAGCTAGCTGTGTTATTCAAAACGCAGTTCTCGAGAGCGTGGGTGTTTCGAAAAACATCGTGGGTTCGTAACAAAAGTTCTTCAGTACTCAGATCTAAACTCAGCTAAATGAAAAGTACGATGGAAAAGTGGACGCCAGCTAATACAAATAAAACTAAAAAGAAATCAAGAGTCGATTTATTGTATTAACACAGATAGAAAATAAAGATGTCGACAAGTTTAATTAATTCACCAATCAAAACAAAACATAAAACATACACATAAGGATCAATTAAAGCTAGTACGTAATTGAGGATTACGAACTAGAAAAATAAAATAAAAATACAAAAGTGAAGAACTGACATCCACCTGAGGGGCAGATTCAGTCAAGTAAAAAAAATACAGTTGAGTATCCCTGAAGAGGATAACCCAACAAAAGAAGTTATGCTCAGCAAAGATTAATTGCACACCGGATTTCATTATCTCGGGATTATTGACTTACAAAATAAAACCTGGCATACAGCATCATTTAAAACAAGTATATGCATCTCTATGAGACTTACCCTGATGAATGCAGTACTACCAACTTCACGACTCGGCAATTGTCTTTCCTTCGTCAGGACCTTTCGAATTCAATAACATTACTTCATCATTCTATTGGTCTACCATCCAGGAATGAAAGTCTAAAAAATAGAGAACACAAAATACTCATTAAAAAAATCAACAGCCTGCCAGTTCCAATACTCATCAACCGAGTTAGTGTGACTGCAAACTCAATTAATTTCTACTAAAACATCCTCATAGAATCAAATCATCTGCTTGAAGTGGTGGCAATTCCATCCCAAATAATAAACGTAAATCCACGTCCGGAATTGAAAGGTGGTTAAACGTCAAAAATACAAAACCATGAAATTTGGTTCTCCAACTTGAAATTATTTTCGATCCATTAGGTACCAAGGATTCACAAGGATACATCATCTTGTGAATAAAAAAACAACCATTGGTATCGAATATCACAAGGAAACAAAATAACCATTCTTCGCATAATTGATGTTAAGTAATAATATTTTCCAACCCATATCTTCAGAACAGATGATAGATAATAAAATAGCGTCATCGCAAAACCAAAAAGACCAATATTGGAACCATATGTGGATAAGAAAAGCTTTCCAACATTGATATCCATATTCATTTTACGATGTCAAATTAAAATTATGATAAGAACAAAAAAGCGAATAATTGCAAATACGGATAACCAGTAACCTGGGTGCTAAAAATAACTTGTTAAACAAATTAGTTGGAAGTAAAACCCGCTAAACGGCAAAACTAAATAAAATAAACCATTAAAAACTAAAAAAGGACGAACACCAGATTATACGTCGATCTCTTTCGAAATTCAACGCATAATGGCGCCTATCAAAAATGAACGAAAAATTATCGCAACCAATAGCGATCCAGTGGCGTCGCATGAAAGTAATTGCAACGGACCAAACGTCTTTTGGCACGTTACAACAGAATATGCGGTATTGGAGTGATACGAATCCCAGAGAGCTCCACCAGAGATCCCTGCACTCTTACAGGGTGACAGTATGGTGTGGAATTTCAAGAAATGGGATGATTGACCCCGAGAGATCTCTCACTGGGCAAAAATTTGTACAATATTGCTAATTGTCGGCAATAAAACACAATATTACTATTATTATCTTAATTCCATTTATTTCCTGATTATTGCAATTAATGCCACTTTATTCCCATTTAATGCGTGGTATTACCGTATTTACAAAATATTGCTAGGAGCGGGTAGGCACTTTTTGTGTTTTTGTAGCTATTTACGGGAGAGCAATCGAAACTTTTCTTAGTAAATTAAATTATACACTTTTCTCAATCAATTATATTATACATATTGATTTAATTGACTAGTTCCGACTGGTACAAGTCCTCTTCAATCTTCAACATATTCTTTGAACTAATCTTTAATTAAATAATTAATTTTAGCTTTAATTTTTGATAGAATATGTTGAAGAAGAAACTAGTGAATTAAATAAATATGTATAATATAATTGATTGAGAAAAGTGTATAATTTAATTTACTAAGAAAAGTTTCGATCGCTTTCCCGTAAATAGCTACAAAGAGTGCCTACCCGCTCCTAGCAATATTTTGTAAATACAGTAATACCACGCATTAAATGGGAATAAAGTGGCATTAATGACAATAATTAGGAAATAAATGGAATTAAGGGTAATTAAGATAATAATAGCAATATCGTATTTTATTGACGACAATAATTACCAATATTGTACAAATTTTTTCCCAGTGAGAGACCCCTCGGCAGAAATATAAACTACGAATAATAAAACCATTAGATTTCATCTAGTTTTAACTTAAAAGATCAAAAATTGCTTTCAAAATTGTTAAAAGTTTCATTTATCAGACTGGCCATGCAAGTTTCCATGATAATTATTTTTGAAAATAGAAATTAAATTGAATTTATTACATGGCCAGTGCGATAACTAAAAATTTTAACAATTTTGAAAGCATTTTTTGACCTTTTAAGTAAAAACTAGATGAAATCTAATGGTGTTATCATTCGTAGTTTATATTTCTGCATTATTTTTGTGTCTTTCATTTTTTCTCTAAAATAATTAGGGAAGCAGGAATTTGCATAAATAAGTTATTACATGTTAATTTCCTATGTTCGGCTAACTCATTCAGCACCCGGTAAAAATATTAGACTACTTAAAAGTCAATCGAATTATTACGATAATATAATGTAGGTATACAATTATTGTTATTTTTGGAGTCGGTGTCAGCCAAGGAAGGTTATTTTTTCATATTATAGGTGATCCACACCGGCTGTTTATAGATAAACAATGATAATACTTTCCCTTATACATACGTATACGTATGGGGAAAGTAAATATGCATTTTAAAAAGCAGTTATTTGACTGTAGTGATTTCCAGCTTGATTCATACCATTTTAAACAATGACGCACCGGGAAATTTATTTGGGTTGTACTATATCAATTAAATCGCTGTCAGATCCATCTACTGGTTTAATTTTGATACCATTTATATATTTGCCACCTTAAACCATAATTAATATTTAATAATAATCTAGATCAGCGGTTCCCAAACTTATAAGGTCATGAAACCCATAACAAATGGTTTGTTTTTTCTTGTAGAACCTTGACTTTTAACTCGATATCAATCTTAACATTATTATTTTATTATCGGCAAAATGAAAGACTTTTTATGCGGAGACAAATTTGAAGCATTTAATAGTCCATCTGTGTTGACCTTTTGCTGTATTTACGAGTATTATGCACTACTGATAATAATTCTTTCCGCATAATATCTTCTATAGTCAAAAACTTGACTATTCGCGGAAACCTTGTGATTTTTTGTGAAACCCACTTTGGGAACCGCTGGTCTAGACACTTATGTAATTATTATAAAATCGAATTATAAGGACAGATGTAATAATTATTAACGAATTTGAAATAAGTAAGTAATTTGGAAAAGTATTTTTAAAATACGACAGATTTTAATAACCTCGAACAATATAGCCGGTAGATAAATTCGATGGAATTTTTCTATTTGGATAATATTGGTGGCAGAAATAAGTTAATTAATTATTATGCCGTTAAAATGAACCAAGTCAAACATTGATCGATTTCAATCAACTATATAAGAGAAAGTTATTTAAAAATTTAAAAAAAGTGAATGTTGTCGGTAGAGAAAAATTAAAATTTTAAAAGTTCCCCTTCTAAACGCGTAACGCGTTTGATTGGATGAAAGCGGGTTACCATGGAAACAAGCCGTTTTAGGATAGAACCGATGTCGGTTGTACCTTATTATTTTTGTGTGATTTCGTAACATCGGATTCTAATAAAAAACCAAGTGTCGATTTAATACGCTGCTTCAAAACGTCTCATCTGAAGTAAGATGGCCAACGCATAGTTAAATTTTTTCGTTCAGAATTTCGCCTTTAAGTCAAGGACAACAAATGTTTCCAGGTTTTCGTTCGGTTTAACTAACCGCAGTATGAATAGTGCGTATCCTTTTACTGATTCGAGTTCTTTGTTGCATTAAAAAGTGCAGTATGAAATGCAATTCGGTGAAAACACGTGGAAGTAAAATTTTAGAAAATGCTCTACTTTTGTCGAATATTTAAATAATTATCGTCGGCAACATTTTACTGAATATGTACGTTTAAAAATTATTTTAATTAATACAGGTATTATTATCGGCATCCGAAACTGAAACAGATAAATAAAATTTGTACAATAAAAATACTACAAGATGAATTCTAAAAAAGATGATGCATCTCCAGCCGAAAAATTATCGATTTTGAAAACAACTGATGATGGGATTAAATCGGAGAAAGTGCAATTAAAAAAAGAATTGGGATTACTAGAAGGAATTGCTGTCATTTTAGGAATCATATTTGGCTCAGGTATTTATAAAAATAATTTAAGACCAAAAAAACCTGTTTATTCTACTTCAGTGTGTCAGGAATGCAAAGTCGTTGTACTACATCATGCAGCTTTATATTCATATGTTTTTAACTTGCGACAGGGCTGGGCTCTGTATTTCAAATACATCAATATTTTGTATACTGCATATAATATCAATTTATAATAGAATATTTGTAATTTGTATTTTTTCAAATAGAAAAAACTTTTTCCCTGCAATGTATTTCAGATTTTTTGCCCATTATAATAATATGTAATAATATAGCATACATCAGATGCAAATACAGAAAGAGATGCAATTGCCCCTCCCCAAGTACTTTATCAATTTTTTTTGTTTAGAACAAATTTTTTGAAAGATAAACAAAATCGAACAGAAAGGGCCCCCTCGAAACGAAACCTGTATCCGCCTCGAGCATTGTAGGTATAGGTAGGATACCTATAAGTATGTTCCTTTGCTTGCACTAACTTAAACCGGGCAAGCTAGTGCAAATAAAAGCGTTCGTTAATTGGTTCTTTGCTTACTCGGTTCAAGCAAACGAACAAACCTTACCATTAGTATCAGTGTTGCCAATATTTCAGTAGCATTTCTCAACAATGTTACCAAAATTCCTCAATTTTTGTGAAATTTACTCAAAAGTTTAAATGGTCTATATAAATAAGTACAAAAAATTTATTTGTAACCCCGATAAATCCGGAAATTTTTTTTGTTTTTAGGTTTTCCACCTCTTTTTTAAACACTCTTTATGTGATTTATTAACAATTCAAAGTTTTTAAATTTTCCTCAAAACTTTGAACTCACAAATTATTAAACATGCTTTAAAGTTTCTCACATTTTGAGATTGCCACACAGCCACACATTGACTGTGTGGATATTGTAATATGGGATATTATATTGGATATAATATATGGATATTGGATATAATATGGATCTATTAATAATTATATTTTTTAATTTCTATTTTAAAAAGTTATAAGGGTATTTTTTGTAATTTTAGGGCAAATGAGCATTTTTCAGGTCATAGAAATCCGGATCCTGATTAATAATATATTTGAAATATTATAAACTGAAAAAATAAATTGGTATTTTCTTAAATATAAATACGTACCATGCATTTTCAAATAAAAGTAGTATTTGGAAAGCAAGCCTTACACCTGACTGGCGAGCTATTTATTGTCTATAATCAGAGTAAGAAAAATTAAAAATTTTAAAAAACCTCTGACCCAGAAAATAAACAATAGTAAAAAAAAATAGTTATTAAAAAAGGAAAAAATAATTCCACTAACTATAGTCACCTAATTTCAAACCAATTTCATTGGTTAATATTTCGAGGTCATCGGTTTAGTACAAATTCTTGTTTCTTAAAAGAAATGGATTATAGTTTCCTATATTCTATTCAATTCCGTTTTTACTTCATATAATACAAATACCACTAGTCGGGGAGCTAATATAATACCAACATAACTCAAAAGTCAAAATAGCAAACTTTTCAGGGTTTGAAATTTTCCAACAGCAAAAAATTTTCTCGGAAATTATCTGTATTTTTTAAATATGTTATTATTGAATTGGAAAGATCTCGTTTTATTGAATCCAGTGGTGTATAAAACTGAAAATGTCCAAATTTTGAGTTATGTCGTTATGTTGATATTGTGTTGGGTATGCGACATACATATATTATACAATTTCAGAGTAAACAAAGTAGAAATATTATTTAAAATAAGGCAATTCTTGTCTAAGGCTAAGCGCTCATATAATATGTTAAAACTAGGGGGGGGGGGGGCTCTATTTGTATCCGAAAAGGAGGGTTTAATAAATTTTAACTAGACTTTGTGAAACCGGGCATTGGAGTTTTGTTAACATTGTTAGTAATTAATTTTTTATGTTTTATGAAAGTATAAAACTTAACAACAATCTTTCACTTACAGTTAAATTTCCATATTACTTACTTATCTATTAAATAAGGTGAGGTCTGATTGTTGGTTACTTATCTAACTAATTATTGCTTCTATATTTCTATTTCTCTTTAATTTGTTGTCAAGCAAAGAAACTAAATAAAATGTATTAGGTAATATTAGTACAGAAAATACTAACTATTGCAAAATAGTTCAGTAACTATCAGCAATATTTTAAGTAAACGCACGAAGTAAACGTTGAAAAAAGCTAAAAATGATTTAAAACTTAAAAAAAGATTAACTCGCGCACCGGGTTTATAAATTTAAAAAACGGAAGAAAATTTTAATATTGCGTCAAACTAATTAGCATAAGAATTTCTGCTGATAAGATTTAAAACAAATTCGTTCGGAATTTTAAAAAGATGAAATATGTATATAATAATTTATTTTAAAACTAGACAGGTATTTTTCTCCAACCGACCGTATTGAAAATAGTACCTTTAATAGTATTACCTAAAATTAAAGTTGATGTTTTGATTACTAAATAAAAATACAAACATTACTAAACAACTCTTTAGTACGTGCTTTAAAATACCGCTTGAGAGCTAGCCTTAAAAGTTTAATATAAAATAAAATTAATAGATACTAATATTAAACTAATAAAGATAAATAATATGCTCTTGCGGATTTTTTTTGTAGAAAATTCAATTTCCCACAACATTGCTCCTATAAATCTTATCGTATTTGTTATGGCTATCTTAGCGTTTTGAATATTATAATATCCTGGAATGTAATTTTATAGGTGTTTTTTTGGATTTTCATCAGAATAACGAAAACGATTTGCAAAAATTTGTTCGTCTTTACTTGTTCATAAGCATCACTCGCGAAAATTATTTTGTTTTTTAAGCTATTATATTTTTAAGAGTGCCATATTTGCAGGAAACATTGATTATCTACATGACCAAATTTGGGTTGTCTTGCTGGACATCCCCATAGCCAAGGTTGCACGTGTCTCTTCGAAATATAGAATTTTATGTACTTTTGTAGCATTGTAGCCCAAATAAGCTGAAGAAATGATACATGGAAAAATGTGAAGGACTCAATTAAATCCCCCCCCCCCCAAATCTATCCACAGCACCGTTGCTATAGAAATGTAATTAATTGGATGGTTTCCCATTAAATTTTTAATGAAATTATTGTAGTTGATGGCGTAAATTACAAATATAAACATTACATTTTATGGATTATTTAAAATTTTGTGTAAAAAGGACCAAACACCTAATGCAATTATTTGCATGGCTGTTTTCATAAAGGTAGCCCCGCTTATGGCGGCGTGTTTTTATGTTATATAAGTATTTTTGGACATAAATTGCACTCGAAAATGGCAGATCTAGTTGGACGGTAAAACTTTGAGTCGCTCCACTCATTAAAAACATCTATGAAGCCGCTCCAATAGAAAAATTACGGAAATAAATAATAAAATTCAATTTAAAAGAAATATATGATATGATGTTAACTGTTGCACTCCTAAAAGCCACTTGCGGCCGGCTCAGCTTATTAAAACAAATGCTGCAACTTACTATATACGAAGAATACACGTACCGTCAATAGAATGTTTAAATTACCGACTCTTATGTGAAAAATTGATGTTGATCCTCAGTTTAATAATTGCTTCATTTTAATGTAATCTTTCAAATTCTACAACAATTTTGGTGAAAACTAAAGACCAGTGGGGGACAGTTAACGTACTTCACTCGATCTGTATATAAACGAACTTATTTTATTTTCTTCTTAAAACCAACTAATCTTGACTAAACTAATAGTTAAAAAAACCAAGTACCTAAGTGTTCAATTTTTGGACAAATGCCTATCTGTCTGCCACATACCTTATCAGAGGTAAGGTGATGAATCATGATGAGGAATCCACTATTTAACTTAACTTATACTTTAATGATAAAACTAAATTTTAAAAAGCTTGTGTTTTTTTTCACTTGCATTTAGGATTTACTTTGTATTAATTAGTTGCAATAAAAAGAAATAATTTTTAGGAATTTTCATATCACCCAAAGGTATAATTCAAGAAGTGGATTCTATAGGATTTTCCCTTGTAGTGTGGGTTCTATGTGGGCTACTATCCATGATAGGTGCCTTATGCTATGCGGAATTAGGTACAAGTATTCCAAAATCTGGTGGAGATTATGCTTATATTAATGATGCGTTTGGACCACTACCTGCATTTTTATATCTGTGGGCTGCGAATTTAATATTTATGTATGTATGAGATTACAATATTTTAAATTAATATTAGTTTTAATAATATGTTTTGTAGCCCTACAACAAATGCAATTATGGGACTGACTTTTGCTAAATATGTGATACAACCATTTTTTCCTCAATGTGTATTACCTGAGTTGGCAGTTACAATGATAGCAGCAATAACAATTTGTTAGTAAACAACACTTAAAATGTTTGGTGTTTTTATCGTTGCTTTTTAGCCTTTTTATCATATTTAAATGGCTATAACGTCAAAGCTACTACAAAATTGCAAAACGTGTTTATGTTTTGCAAAGTCGGAGCTCTAATTACAGTAATACTAGTTGGTGTTACTTGGATGGGACTAGGACATATGGAAAATTTTACAAATGTATTTGAAGGTACCACCGACAATCCAGGAAGAATTGCAAAAGCTTTATATTCGGGTATATTTTCTTATTCTGGATGGTAATTTACACAGTATTAACAGCAATAATAGTTTAATTCATTTTAATTACTTACAGGAATTATCTTAACTTCATGACGGAAGAACTAAAAAATCCTTACGTGTAAGTTTTAACTTAAAATTACAATAGATAAAAATGGGGTATTTGCAAAAACTATTTCTTATTTTAGAAATCTTCCAAGAGCTATTTATATTTCTATACCTCTTGTAACGGCTATCTACGTGCTAGCTAATATGGCTTATTTGTCGGTGTTAACTCCAGAAGCTATGAAGGCGTCCGATGCCATTGCAGTGGTAAAATTAGCATACAACGTTTAAAATTTTGATAAAACATAGGAATTTAATATATTTTAGACATTTGGAAATGCAGTTATGGGTAAAGCTGCATGGTTAATTCCAGTTATGGTAGCAATATCGGCCTTTGGTGGCTTAAGCGTTCACGTAATGGCATCTTCTCGAATGTTATATGTGGGCGCTAGAAACGGTCATTTTCCTGATATGCTTGCACATTTAAGTATTAGTAGATTTACACCTGTTGCGTCACTAGTATTTTTGGTGAGTATAATTTACTTAACAATATTTTTAGTTAATATTAAATTTACATTATTTTCAGAATTTACTATCATTAATTATGTTGTGTACCAACGATATTCACAAACTTATAACATATTGTACAATAGTGGAATCATTTTTTGTGATGTTATCAGTGGCGGGTTTATTGTACATGAGATGGAGTCAGCCAGCTCTTGTAAGACCTATAAAAGTGTCACTAGTTTTTCCTATAACGTTTGTTTTAATATGTATATTTCTCATTATAATGCCTTGCGTAGAAGCACCATACGAAGTTGGAATGGGTGTGTCGATAACAGCCTCAGGTATACCTGCATATTACTTAGGAGTATGTTGGAAATCTAAACCTAAATGGTTTCAAAATATAATGGGTAAATAGTATCATATTGTATTGTTAATAAGCGTTAACAGTTAGTTTGCTTTTTAGGAAAATTGACCAGATTGTGCCAAAAGTTGTTTTTAGCAGCACATGAAGAATAATTAAAATTTATATCAATTATATAAATATCTATGGTCTATATAGTAGATACCTCTTCTATTTTTTTATTAAATATAAATTGAAGAAAAATAATCTAAGCATTATAAGTAATACTACAAATTAAAAATGCTTTCAATAAGTTGTGGCCTCTAGATTTATATAAACTTTAAAATTAGTTATAAGAACAAGACTGAATTTTAATAAAGTTTAATCATGGCAGTTTTATCTGAAATTTTATTAGACATACCTAATTAATTTTATGTAATTATAATTTAAAAAAATCAGAAAGGTTAAGGAATAATGGATTCATTGATTCATTATACATTTGTTTAAATTATATCAAGTATGTATATTATACTTTAATGTTATTATTATTTATTTATGTATTAAAATAAATTATTTATTTTGTTTTGAAATAGATTAGTTCATTTTTGGAACTCACTCTTTTTGATATCTTTAAATGTGTAACAATTTTTTAACTTTATTGATACCAAAACATTTTCTATAGGATGAATAGGCAAGCAAGAATCCATCAATTCTAAAAACTCGTGTTAAATTTCTATGTATTATAAGTTTGAAAACGGGCACTTGGTATATAATATTAATGTGGTCGAAAGTTCTCTCCATCCATTGTAAATTTTTTATTTGTACGTTGTTACAAAAATTCCAATATACAACAAAATAAATCGGCAACTTGTATTTACTATGTTAAATCTACTATCAAATTAAATCTTGGAAATTATTGACGTCAAAAGGTGGAAAGTAACAATTTTTATGTATAGAATAAATCAGACCAATAATCAATATCTGATAAAGCATTGGAGATTGTTCAGACTTTCTGTTTCTTTGCTATAGAGGGGATGGAATGTTCAAGTCATTGAGAGCAAATAAATTAAAAAATGCTGGTAACAATAAAACATGTTTACTAGAGCATTAATAGTAATAATACAGATGTTAGAATCCTTTAAAAGTGGCTCGTTTCTATATAGATACTTAGTTATAAACCTTTTTTTTATGGCGTAAACAATATAACAATAAAAAATGTAATAAGTTTGACCATCTATTTCCCCTTTTGCAAAAGTATTATACATTAGCACATAAAACACTTTTTAACAAACTTAGAATACCACCTATTGAAATGACATTAACTTAATCTATTACTTTAGCTACAGGGAATGCATTTATATACATACTTTAATTCACAAAAACTATCGATAACAAAGGTGAAAATTAACGAACCAGATCTTCCGGATTAAACATCCCCTAAAAATGATATATTGTGGTCAAGTAATAAAAAACTAAAAGTAATTCTTACCCTTGCTCTGCGTAGGATAGAATCTTTATTAGCGTCATATGGATGATCCTTTGATGGAATTTCTAAAACCGATGGAATCGGTTGAGTATGGCTATCGATTACATGTCGAATCAATTCTGCAATATTTTGATTGATCAAGATTATGTCAATATCGTCCCGTTTTAAAAAGCGTTTAAAACATTCCTCAATTTCGCTTACAGCAGTATCTACAGAAAAGCAATGTTATAATAATAGAGTTGGTAATAGGAGCATAAAATTTACTTTTGTCTACCACCATAAAATTTGCGTGACGATTTTTATTTATTTCTCCAACTCCTCCAAGAAGAAAACCTACACAAGTATCCTACAAATCAAAATAATAACAAATGAATTAATTTTTATTTTCCACAAGTGAGTAACTTGCCTCATCCCCAATTACTGAAATTAATTTTCCTTTAACAGAAGAATGAAGAGCCATTGTTGTAATAATTCAATTCCAAAATTTTAACAGACTGCACCCATTAACCACCTGACATAAATCATATGATACGAAAATGTCAAATTTTAAACGACAGAAATATACTGATCCGCACAAATGTTTTGTAAATTGTAATTAAAATAAGTCACAATAAATGCATTCGTTTAGTTGTCTATTAAATTCGAATTAAATTTCAATATTTTGGATTACAAGGAATTTTTATTAAAAACTTTGAATTTGATTATAAATAATTAAGATTCATATCACAATACATAATATATGAAGCATACTGTATGTAAGATAAACGAGTTTAACCGAAACGTTTTATCAATATTAAAGTAATTTAGCATTTCGATATTTTGTGTAAATAACTGATTTCAAAATTATAACCAATAAATTGCACCAAATTTGTTCGAAAGCTTTGTAAATTAATTTGTCATATCATTTTGAATATCAAACATCTTCAAGGTAAGTTTAATTGCTTTGTGTATAATTGATTAATTAATAAATTTAAATCATGTCAGATGACAAATGTAGTAAATTCACAAATCACAGAAGCCAGAGAAGTATTTCAGACGTTATTGGAAATGTCACGATTACTTTGCACCGGCTTGGATCCCGAAACCTTGACAATTTGTGTGCGTTTATGCGAAGCAGGTGTGAATCCGGAGGCACTTGCTACAATTGTTCGAGAATTACGACAAGAAGTTGCAAACACCAATGAAAATATAACAGATAATGCAAATCGAAATTGTTGAATTTATTTTTTTGTTTTCAAGTATGTATCAAAAATAAATTAAAATATAAAATTTTATTCGGGTAAATTTATATTTTATGCAATCAATCATAATATCCCAATTATTTTATAATTCTTCTTGCACTTTCTTGGAAAATTTTCCTGGGTATACTTTACTTTCTATCATGACACTTTCACATCTTTCTTGTTCTATTAAATATTCTTTCGCAACCCATGCTTGTGATCCATCTTTAAATAAAAATATTGCTCTATTATCATCAACCATGTATCTAAAATATTGAATTATAAAATTTACCAAAAACTTAATTGGTCAGTAAGTTTACTTTTCTGCTTGTATGTGATTATTCCAAAGACTTGTTTGCCATAATTTGGTTAATTCTTCAGATTCTTCCCTGGTCGGGTTATCACTCACAGTAACAAAAGTCATAAGTGTACGTCCTTTCTTGGTAGCAGATAGTAAACCTTCAGGATCTTCTGGATTTAACTTACTAAAATCGATTTTAGGTTGCGGACGCAAGTGTTCTGGCAACTCGTCGTCTTCTAATGGCTCATCGTCTTCCTTAAAAGTTGTTTTAAGTAATTGCATTCATTGTTAAAATTACAAAGTCATATTACCTCCCATTGATCCAATAACCTTTCCAAATCGGCTTCACTATAATCTCTAATATCCTTTTTAGCCCATTCTGGTTTATTAGTATCATCAGACTTTTTACTTGTAATTAATAACGTAGTACTTAATAATATGCATACAAGTAACAAATTTTTAACCATTTTATAGACAAACAATTGAGATGGTATTCTTTAAAGAAATTAAAAAAACTGGGGTTAGGTGCACAACTGTAAATTCGGTTAAAATTAAGTGTATGTATGTGTTCGCAGGTCAGTGAAATGGTCAAGAAATCTTTTTATCCACTACGCGCCGTACTTCATTAATTCGACATTAGAACTTAAATTTAAAATTTGTTTTGTTGGTTATGTCTAACCTACGTAGGTATATGCATGGTGTAAGGAGAGGATGGTGTGCTATTGCGCAGCGAGTAAGCGAGATCATACTTTCTCTCTCACCAGTGTGACGTCAGGCAGGGAATACTTTGAGAATAAATTAAGCTCGTGGCCCATTGAAATTACACGAAATATCTCAGTTAAATCAATTTGTAGGCTTATTTTGCATTTCTCGCTAAAAATAGTAATTACCAAATTTATAGAGAATTAAATTCTCTACCTTTTTTATGTGGACAATTTTGTTGTAAAATAATTATTTATTGATAATAATAAGCAAAAAGTGTGTGAAACACAGAGGCATGGTGAAAGCGATTCAACTCATTTCCACACCACCGTATTATATTATGTATATATATATATACGTACGCCTGTTAAGTTGTCACCTCCGCATCATGGATAAGGCGTCCTGACCTCCGGGTGATCCGTTTGTATGAATCACCATTTAAAAGTATATTTGCCTAAAGGGGAACTCCTAGAATACGTCTATCAAGAGAGGGGAAAGGATTTCACATAAAAAAATTCCAAATATAATTGTGATACCCAAGATACAAATCCACCTCCGTTTATATACAAATATTGGAGTCATCAATATGTTGTACTGACCTCCAACAGTGTTGTCGCGACTACGGAGGTGGGAGCGCAATTTATGCATATTCAGGTGTAATTAGCGCGGCTGCTGTATTATATTTTATATAGTTTCCGACTCTTAATTTGTTAAGGTGTTAAAAGTGAAAAAAGTGAAAATGGCAACGAAAAAGTATCGTTCATATAATAATCCTAACAGTAGAAGTCGTCTAATTATCAAATTAGCGAATGAAGGTAAGTAATTTTTAAATAACGTAAGTTTTATAACTTTTGTACCCAGTAAAACGTTAGATCTGATTATTAAATTACAGTAACGGTCATGGAAATGTACTCCATATATAAAATTTAAAAATTGCAATTTCTATTTATCTTTAAGTGATTATACATCCAAAGGCTTAAATAGTACTTTATCTCTAAGTTTTACAAATAAAAAACGTTAGGGTTTATGATAATTTCAGGTTGATGCAGATAAAATAAAAAAATTGGAAGAAAATTAAGAAATTAAAAATTTCTTAAAAATTTGTTAATGCAATTTGAAACTCTAAAAATTTTTACAACATTTTTAGAAATATTATATCGTAAAACCCAGAGTGCGAAGCTGTAAAACTGTTCCGTTCACAAGAGATAAACGCCGACCGCGAAATTAAATTAATTTGCTCCCCTTTTTTATCATCTAGATACCTTGGCTAATATTTATATTTTTTTTATATTTATTAGCTTAATAATTACTAATTTAAAAATTATGCTTAAGTTAATTTACCAAAAACTTAAACTTAAAACTTTCAAAAGTTTTACAGTTTTTAACTACACTAAGAAAAACCTACTAAGAAAATTTCCTACAAAATTGTAGTTTAATATGTTTTGTAAAACTTATTTAGACAATTTGTTGAAAGTTTTAGAAGAGCTTGTAGTAAAATTCGATTAAAATTTATAGGAATTAAGGGGGTATTCTAGTCTAGAGGTATGAATTTTCGGGCGGTTTTTGAAGCTCTGTACAAGCGAAACAAAAAATATTTTTACTATCCATTTTTTTATTATTTGTTTATTGATATTTTAAGATTAAATAAAAAATTAACCGATAAAAAGAACTCAAAATTTACAAAGTTATGAGCTGGCAAAGGGGGACGTCCAAAAAAACTGGCGTGCACAATATCTCAAGTTCTAATGCACCAAATTATTTAAAATTTGGTGTGAATATGCTTTATACATTTCTCTATCACATGAACTACGCTCAGATCAAAATTTTTCATTTTACTATTTTTAAAAGATTCGGAATTGTTAATTTAAGCATGCCAAAAACAAAAATTTTTTTCAAACTACCGCCATTTTGTGAAAAAATTTTTGTTTTACTTTTTCAAGGTTCGTGCTATAGCGGCATCTATAAAGAACATTCACACCAAATTTCAAATAAATCGGTTCATTAGAACTTGAGATATCGTGCACGCCAGGACACCATTTGTTTTTTGGACCTCCCACTTTGCCAGCTCACAATTTGTGAATTTTTAGTTTTTTTTTGATTAATTTTTTATGTAATGTTAAAATATCAATAAACAAATGATAAAAAAATGGATAGTAAAACTATTTTTTGTTTCGTTTGTACAGAACTTCAAAAACCGCCCAAAATTCCAGCCTCTAAACTAGAATACCTTCTTAAATTTAGCATTTATTACTATAATTATAATAAACAATTAAACTATAAATAACAAGTTAAATTCAATAATATAATCAAATATATCTTATTTATATTATTTATACTTGTTATTTATAGTTTAATTGTTTATTTTCTCACAAGTTAAGATTTATATATTTAAATATAATTATAATAGTAATTATATAGTAAATACACCGAAAAAAAATTTTATTAGCGAATCTTTAACAATTTGTGGAACATGGTATCCCAAAAATGTACCTACTACAAAATTTTACAGAATATTACTACAATTTGTATATGTATTCTATTTAGAAATTGTAGTAATTTGTACTACAATAATTATTGTAGTAAAATTTGCTACAATTTTTTTTTAGTGTGGGTACATTTCAATAACCGCTACTGTAGATTACCACTGAGATTCACTAAAAAATTATGAGATTGATAGAGAGGTAGTTAATTAAATTAAACAATACTTGATAGATATTGGGAATTGTATTATTCAAGTTTTTACAGACTATACGCTAACTCTCATCAATAAAAATTTATGTTAAACATTGAATTTTGAAATTCAACAAAAATATTGGCGGCACAAATTTTAAATACAATCAAGTATTTTACCACGTAAATATTTATCTTTATTTACAGTAAAGTAAAAGAATACAATAAGTAGGTAGGAAATTCTTATTTAAAAACCAAAAAAACATTGATTATCACTTGACAGGTTCGGATTAAAAATGTTGTTAAAAACATCAAGATCAATAAATTATTATACTTTTCATAAATAATAAAAATAAATATTTTTTAAATTACCAAAAATCCTAATTAGAAAAAATTAAAAATTAAAATTAGTAATGCGTTGTAAGATCTTATTTCACGATTTTTGTCTTTCACCGGCAGTGCCGTTTATTGGAACTTTGTTACTTATTCTTCAAACTTCAAAATTCATGTTAATAAATGGCTTAGCTTAAATTTGATATTTATTGATTGTTGATAAGCTATTTTGTCAATTTTTAATATTTTTGTAATTATTTCCACATTTAGTTCGAATATTTTTCGAATTTCTTATATTATATTTTTTTCATTTTTAAAAATTTTTTTAAATCGTGAAATAAGATTTTATAATGCATTATTAATCTTAATTATTTATTTTTTCTAATGTTTTTTTATTCATTCATCTCGTTTTTAAAATATTTTTTAATTCGAACCTGTCAAGTGATAGTCAATGTCTTTTTTTTTGGGTTTTAAATAACAATTTCCTACGTATTGTTTTCCTTTATTTTACTGTTAAATTCTATTGTTTTAACGTTTTGTTTAGATCTGTTAAATATCACGCATAATATTTAATTAAAATTAAATAAAGTCGCCACTCTATATTAATTTAAGATATAAGAAATAATAACATAGATAACTTAAAATCTTTGATCTTCCTCAAGTTTAATATTTTTATTAGCAAAATTGTAAATATTTGACAGACATTTTTAATCTTTAGCGACTAACGAACTGGTTCCAACTAAAGAAACCGAAAAGGACAAATATTCTATTTTACAAAATGAAAATGAAGATATAAGTGGTACAAAGACACGTGTAAGTAAAATACTATCTGGTTCTTTTCAGAGAAATTTTTCAATTTGAGCAATATTATTAGGAGTGTAATTTTGTAGGATTGGATTAACAAAAGTAATTTCGACAATTCAAGACTAAAAAAAACCTCCTCTCTTAAAGACAACAACATTGATACAGTATTACAAACAAATTTTAACTGTGAAATCCCTTACCTTCAAACTAACAATTTTATACAATCGGAATCAGAAATTTATACAGGCAATAAAGACAAATTAGTCTCATCTATTGAAAATAACAGTTCTAATATTGCACTAATGACAGAATTTGATGGTGATGAGCTCAATCACATGGTTCCTTCTGATAAGGACAATATGAGTCACACTGAATTGACAACAGCATTTGGTGGTAATGAAGAAGATGTCCCTTTGCGATTAAACAGCAGCAACAGTATTATATCAGAATCAGAATGTGATGATTCGGACAAGGACCCTGACTGGGAAATAGATAAAAAATCTTCTATTTCTTCCGGACCTTCTTCAAAAGCCCCGTCTTCAAACGCACCCTCTATCATCATTCATTCGGTAGTCTCCATTGTGGCCCCTACTAGAGAAAATACAACAGAACAACAAAATAAATTATTAGTAAGTATACGAATGTTCAATAGTCATTTACTCGAAATTTTGTTTCGTCATTTTTTTATTATTATTATTTATTTTTAATGATATCTAATTAATGTTATCGATTCTTCTTTAGTTAAAGAAAAAGGTTAGCAAAGTAAATCGCTGCAAATATTGTGAAAATGATATAGTGTCAAAAAATTTCACAAGACATTTGGAGAGACATCACAAAGATGAACCCGAAATTTGTAAAATTTTTAGTTTACCAAAAAATAGTAAAGATAGAAGATTTCGGCTTGGTTTATTAAGAAATGATACAAATTTTGACATATTTATAAGAGAGGGTCAAACGAGACCAGTTCGGCAATTGCAAAGTTCACAAAATGAAAATATTGAATACGTACCGTGCCCTTACTGTAAAGGGCTATTTTTAAGAAATTATTTAAAACGTCATGGAAAGTCGTGTCACGTTAAGATTCAAACTGATGATATAACTGACAAAAATAAGAGAACACACCATTTAGCTAACTCTCAAACAGTAATTGCTTGTGCTATGGACCCCACAAATGTCATATCAAAAATGAATATTAAACGACAGGTTTTCGGGTTAATGAAACCCGATGATATAGCATTTGAAGCTAAGAAAGATTTACTTATAGCACATATGGGCGAAACATATTTAAAAAAACACAAACGGGAACGCATGGCTTATTCTGCGAGTAACAAAATGCGAGAACTTTCTCGTTTAGTAATAACTTACAGAAAACTCATTAATAAGAATGATATTACACTTAAAGAACTACTTCATCCAAAAAATTTTGATACCGTAGTACACGCAGCGAGAATTATTGCAGGCTACGATGAAGAAAAAAAAACATTCAGAGCTCCTAGCTTAGCTATGCATCTTGGAAGATCATTAAAATTCGCATGTGATGAATTGGTGCATCTGATCATTCGCGAAAGTAATGGTTACAGAACGAATTCGAGTATTTCTCAGAAGGATTGGTTACGAGAGATTAAATTGTTTAAAGAATTAGTAGAAGCTCGTTGGAATTCTGAATTAGCTTCACTTGCAAATAAAGATATGATGGAAAAACGTTGGATTAAACCATTATTATTACCTATGGTGAGTGACATAAAGAAATTCCGGGATGAGACGTTACAACTTGCTCACGGATGTGAACAACAATTACTAAATGATGATAAAAATGTGAAGGCTTATAAACTGATGGTACAATGCACCTTAGCATTATTGATTATTTTTAATAGACGAAGGATTGGAGATGTCCAGTATTTAAAAATTAAGGACTACCTAAGCGATAAAAGGAATACCTATAAAGATTTTGAAAATGCTCTAACAGAAGGTGAAAAAGTACTAACTACGAAATATAGAAGAGTGTTAAACAGCGGAAAGGGTAGCAGAGCGGTAGTGATTTTAGTGCCCGAGTTATTACAAAAATTTATCTCGGTAATACTGGAACAGCGTTATAAATATATACCTTCAGATAACGACTACCTTTTTGCAATGCCAGGAAGTACCATTAAATGGGGAAAGGGTGATGTTGCAATAAAAGCCCTTTGTAAAAAGATAAAACTAGAACATCCTGAGACCATTTCCAGTAACAAATTGCGAAAACATATTGCAACCGTAATGCAAATTTTAAATTTGACAAAAGATGAAACTAAACAATTTGCAAATTTCATGGGTCACACTGAAAAGACCCATGAAGAATTTTACGCGTAAGTTTTTAACGTTAAATTATTGCAAACAAATTTATTTTTAACTTCAAAAATTTATATTTTTCAGATTACCAGTAGATATATACCAAACCGCCAAAGTTTCTAAACTACTGTTAATGATTGAAAAGGGCTCGGTACCCATCGAATACAAAGGAAAATCTTTGGCAGAGATTAACATAGATGTCGATGCAGTTGAGGAAGACAACAATGGTATGTAAAAATATTTAAACCCATATTTTTAAATCCTATTGAGATCTCCAAAGTTATTCTATCTAGAATATTATTAATTATTTAAAATAGACGAAGGATTGGAGGAATTTATTTAATTATTGGAGGAAGGATTTATTTTTATAAATAAAAGAATTTAGACACCTTTTTCCCTTACTTACATCCTTGCTTAATGAAATTTGATGAATTGATTCCTAAAACAAAAATCAAAATAACTATGCTTGTTTTATTTTATAGACGAAGAAGCTAACGATTCCTTGCACTGTGAGAGAAATAATGGTAATTGTTCCATTTACAAACAAAACGGAAACGAAGAGTTATCTAATGATAGTAATACTTTACTAAGAGACGACGAATTGGAGGTAAATAACCTACAAGAAGAATTAGAAAAGCAACCATACTCCAAAAGTAATATTTTGAAACATATTTAATATTAACATTATGATAATTATTACTTTAAATTTTCCCAGAAACATTGGCTAAATTGAGACCAAATTTAGATGAAAGCGAAGAGACCAATCCTGAAGATAGTGAGACTGAAAGCATACCTAAAAAAATTAAAAGGACGCAGGCTAGTAAACCAGGTCAAAAACAAGGTAAGCAAGCTTACGATGTGATATACAATTTTTAATTTCATATTTTTTAAAGCATGGACCAAAGAAGAAATCTCATTAATAGATAAAGAATTTAAAAATTTTATTAAGAAAGGAAAATACCCCCCTGGGGATGCTATGCAAAATTTTTTAGAACGCCATAAATTGGAAAGGCCTGTAATAACTTTAAGGTCCAAGTTACAACATCTTATTAGATTAAATAAAAAGAAGTAAAATTTTGTTTTGTTTATTTTTAATTTTTTTAAATTTTGTTAAAATTAAGTTTATGAAATAAACTTCTATGAATAAATGAGTTTGAATTTAAAATGTTTTGCTTTTAAATGTTTTATTATAAAATTTAACCTTCTGCAAGTTTGCATTATGTTTAACTTTACGCTTAGTTGCGACGTTGCCGCTATTTGGAGGTGATAATATGCCTTTTAAATAACGGAGGTTTCTACGCATAGCGTGTTTCTAATGTATATAAGCGACGACAGCGCCGTGGTATATCCTTGAACTAAAAGATTGTTTTGCAGTTACAGAGGGTCATTGTCACCTCCGAGGAAAAATTGCATAAACGAGCCGTGGAGACATCTAGACCCTAAATTTGTAAAATGTATGGAGAAACGTTGTGACTTCCAAAAACGGAGGTGACAACGAAATTTCGGAGGTGATTACGATACAAGTGTATCTGATTTGGAGGTGACAATGACCTTTTATAGGTATAGATATATGTATAATATTATAATTAATATTATTACAAACGAATTATTAGTAAAATGGTTTGAACAAATACGTGCATTCTGAACGTTGAATTTATCTTCTCGGTGGCATGCTTGAATCCACTGTTTGGCCAAATCTTCATTTTTGGGAAAACTGTAGTATTTCACATCATTACCTTTTGTTTTGCGATTATAATTACCGCAATTAGCTACCGCACAATTAGGCATTATTACAAATTATTATTTGTTATTGGGATGAAACGTTAACAATATAAATGTGACCAAGCTTACCGTTTTGTTATGCGGTTGTTGGACGCGAATTAAAGTCAAGAATAAATAATTAAAATAAAGAAATAAAATAAAATTCCAAAACTGCAGTATACCTACTCAAATAAACAACCACTACCACCAAAATCAATGTGTAACACTAAGCTTACCTTTTTGTTATTCGGTTGATGGACGCGAATTAAAGTTAAGAATAAATAATAAAAATAAATAAATAAAATACCAAAAATGCAGCACTCAAATAAACAACCACTACCACTAAAATCAATGTGTAACACTAAAAAAGTAGTACTTTGCTTAGTTAGTTTTCAAATAGAAATGAACTAAAAATTGGAACAGAAAAAAATTGTCATTTAATTTTATGGTTCAAAAGGGTTTAAAGGGTATTTCATGACTAAAGCAATAATGAACTTTTATTAGTGTGGGTTCAAAATAAGTTACTACAAGTGTACCTTCTTTAGTTGTATTTTATTCTTTAACGAAAAAAATATCTCTCCTGTCAAATGGTAAAGTAAATGCCATATATTATACCATATAATATAAGACTGACAGACTACCCCCGCTGACTGGAGTGTCTAATAAACAATATATATGTCATTTTTTTAAGATATCCTGCTTAAAAGTGTATAAAAATAGAAATGGGGTAATACGAAAATTGGCTAGAATGTAGATTCAAATGGGTATTAGCTAATGTGCATGCTTTGCACATACAACTTTTTCGCTTTCTTGTATTTTTAACTTCTTTTTTTTAATTCATGTAAAATTATAATGAAATAATTTATTATGCTTATATAATTTGTTCATCAGTTATAAAAAACATCAAAACATAAGTTAGCCACAACAATAAGTTGTGGTAACTATAGTAACTGATGCTAACTTTCAGTAATATGTTCCCTGACTGACGTCATGCGTGAAAACGACGAATACTCGTACACTTCTGTAGCACACCATCCTCTCCTTACACCATGGGTATATGCACGGGTATATGAAAAAAGTGAAAATCGGTTCACACAGGTTCACACCATGGTTCACACTTTCTTGCGTACGTGTATGATGATGACGCGGGTCAAGTTGTGTATAAGTTTGTAGAAAATTATCCGGCTTATAACTAACTTTGTCGTAAAACAATAGTATTTTATAATAATTATTTAATACTGTAGTAAATAATTAATAATTTTATTCGCACCTGCATACGTAATAAGCAAATTAACACGTTATAAGCATACTCTATAAGTTGACAATTACTTTGTTGACATGGACTTTGTAAACACCACTATTCTGAAGGCAATTCCGTCCTACAAAGAACGGATCTTACATGAGATGATTGAGATAAAGAAGGATAAGAACTCAATGAACAGGAAGACTGATATCGAGTACAGTCCACTACTTATTTAATTTCTTTGCGAATATTGGGATTAAGTTTTTCACCGGGTTTTCGTATTATCATTCTAATCAAGTTGTCGGATGAATGTCAATATTCTAATATAATATAATTTATAGTTGCTTTGTAATTGTTATCGTTTTTCAATTCATATTAAACTTGAAAAAGGAAATGTCATTTTCCGAAAGCTCGTTTTAAATATGTGTTTTATGATGTCCTGTAGCTCAATTTGATAATTCTAATTTATATACAAGTCACCGCAAACTAGGAAATTTAACAAAATCAAATTCAAAATTTATAAATTTTCTCAAATTCAAATGCAGTGTAATATAAAACGTTGTATGCATCACTGGCACTACTCGATGTTTATGCTCTCGAGCAACTTAAAAACTCTCGGGCCTATAGCAGTCCTCGACCTTCTAAATTGGTTGCCCTCGACATCAACATCGTCATAATGCCCTTAATACATATATAACTATTATTCAACTTACTATCACTTTATTACAATTCTTTTTTATCAAATAGGTATCTCAGGTTGGGAAGCAAGCACTTCCCGCTCTGTGGGTTGGAAACTAAAACAAAATAGCTTTCTGCTTGGTTGGCAGATGACGGTAAATAATAAACTGCTTCCCAATTTCTTAAAATTCAGGAAGTAATTATTTAATTTTAGTGTGCTAAATGAAAAAATTTTACTTCCTTGTAAAACATTGTTTTCGGTTTCCAGATTTTGACGGAAATATCCGTTTTGACCTTCTTTGAATTCATTTTTACTATTTTCGTTGTGACGTCTGTACGGACGTCTGTATGTCGCATAACTCAAATACGGAAGGTCGTAGAAAGTTGAAATTTTGGATTTGAGACACTTATAGCATCTAGTTGTGCACCCTCTATTTTTGATTGCGATTGTCCATGCCAAAAGTCGCAATTCATGACGCGCACAAATAGATTAACGAGATTCTTGTACATTCATTATAAAAATTACAAGGAAGTTATGTGATGTCCACATCAGATTTTTTGTTCTAACATAACTTTGAATTTTTCGGTATCAAGAAAACGATAACATTTAATTTTGAAATTACTTTTCGCCCATGAAAAACATTTATCACAGAATAGATAATACCGTTGGTGGCGCTCAAATATTAACAGTACACTTGAGATTTGATGTTGTTTTCAGTTTGATTCTGAATTCTCTGCAGTTTGGTATACAGTGTGTTCACGATAAGAGGTAACAGAGAATAATTCTTTTATCTTACTAGATATAAAAAAAAGTTTAAATAGTTTTTTTTCAGTTCGAAATTTGCCATCGAAAACCGCGGAGGAACATATTTTTGGACTTCAAACTCAACCGGAGTTTTTTCACTATACATATAAAATTATCATAGGGTTACATAAGAAAATTTTCGAGAAAAATGCAAGATAAATTTATTAATTTATTAGTGTGTTATGAAAACAAAACAACGTCACGGTACAGAAAACTGAAAACACAACCTATCTGATAAATTCTTCAAAATTGCCAACATTTTGTTCAAGACATGATACTATAGTATCATTTTGTTTTCATAGCACACTAAAATTAAATAATTAATTAATTTATCTTGCATTTTTCTCGAAAATTTTCTTATG
The DNA here is from genome assembly GCA_958510845.1 of Cantharis nigra. Lineage (NCBI taxonomy): Eukaryota > Metazoa > Arthropoda > Insecta > Coleoptera > Cantharidae > Cantharis > Cantharis nigra. Next base: position 28,458,245 of record OY294030.1, on the reverse strand, counting down.
TAACCCTATAATAATTTTATATATCTGTATAGAGAAAAAATTGCAGATTACGAAAATGTTGAAAAAAAGACATGTTGCCATTTGAAAAAATAAATTCATGTTTACTTCCGGTTGAGTTTGAAGTAAAAAAAATTTACTTCCAGTTTCCGATGGTAAATTTCGAGTTAAATAAAAAACTATTTAAACTTTTTTTTGTATCTAGTAAGATATAAGAATTATTTACTGTTACCTCTTATCGTGAACACACTGTATATAGAGGTTAAGTCAGAAATTGACAATTTTTTTTTATTGCTGAAGTTAAATCTATTTGAATGCTCTTTCGATTGATACCCAAGAACTTAGCTGCACTTCTTTTCATTCACGAGATATAGAAATGTAAAGATATAGAAATTCACAGAGTAAAGGGAAATTATAATTTAAATTGCGTTTTACTCAAAACTACATTTTCTAACTTAACCCCTTTATACTAAACCGCTGAGAATTATTACGGTTTATAAACAAAACTTTCTATATCAACTATACGTATTAGATTAACGTAATATTTTTCCGTCTAGTGGCGTTCGCTTATTGTAAATCTGCCGCTGAGCATCCCTCAATACAATCTTTAAATTGAAATTTATAATGCCAATGAAAAAATATTATTTTAAGTATTTAGGAGATATGTACATAAATGAAACAACTAAAAACAATAACTAAATAAAATTCATTATACTCTCAATTTATTATAATAAATAAAACTAACTAGGTAGGTATCCAAATTACTAAAACTTAAATATCAATTATTTAGAATTCTGTAACAAGAAAGCCATTCCGTGTATTCTAAAATGTTTATTTAATTCCAGCGAATTATCACACTTGAGAAAACAAACTCTGCACTGGTTTTCGGCAACAGGTCTCTTCGACACGTTAGGCGCTAAACGCATATTATCTTCCAATTCTTTAACAGCTTTTTCGTCAAAACAGTTATTATTTTCCAAATAATCATCTGTATTCGAAATTTCGTGATAAAACGTGAGATGTTTTATTAAAGAAGGTTTTACCACAAAACATTGACCACATTCCATGCATTGATATGCAGTTCTTACATTTCGATGCTTAATTATGTGAATTTGAAATTCTTCTCTATCATAATTGCTGTACTCACACAATTTACATCGATAAATTCCATCAAATAGAATTGGCTCCTCTATGTTGTCCATGCTGTTGTCCGAGTTAGAAGTAGATAATTTTCTGTAAGAGCCGGTAGAACTTCCGGAATTTCTTTTTCGACTTTTCTGAAAATTTTCTTTTGATTTTGGAGACATCTCTTCTTGATTAACACTTTCAGATATTAAAGCAACGGCAGCGTTATTAAACTTACATCTGTTCAAATTAAAATGATTATTAATGTCGGTAATTTGTAATTGTTTTTCACAGAGTAAACAACTAACAAGTTCATCAGAAATTAACAAATCACTCGATGTGGGTCCAATTTTCAAGATAGTTTCCAAATCTTCTTCGTTTATATTATATTTATATATTGTCTTTCTTCCACAATTAATACATCTCCTTGGATTCATAGAATTCAATCGATTAATCTTTCTATGAATGCGACAATAATAACATATCAATGAAATTTGAATTGTATTCTTTACTCGTTTTCTTTTGTAAACCTGATCACTTTGAGGATTCAAGTTGACATGAGACATTAATTTTGAACAGCGTAACAAGTGTGTTGCATATGTGAGAGTTGATCTAAAGTAACTGTGACAATGTTTACATATGTAAACATAAAGGAACTGTTTCCTATCACTTGCATGCCACTCGATGTGCTGTTGAAAATCCAATTCGTCGTAAATTGTATTCATGTCTTCGCATACTAGACAAGTGTACGTTTTGCTAGGAGGTCTTTTGATATTGTGTACTTTGGTGTGATTAAAAAATTCTTCTTCGTTGTTAAAAGTGTATTTACATGAACCACAATTAATTATGCACTTGGAATGTACCACAAAATGAGTCGAAAATGTAGCAATTTGTGCAAATATTTTTCCACATTTTTTACCCGGACACCTATGACGTACTTGTTTTGTTAAATGAAAACAAACGTCTTCCAAATGCGAATACAGCAAATCGCTATTGTTAAAATCTTTTCCACACTCTGGACATACGTAAGGAGATTTGTTGTTATGGATACGTTCGTGGGCTTGTAAAGAACACTTTGTTGGAGCTATATATTTACAAATAGAACACTTTAAAGTATCGTCAAAAAGATTGTCGGTGGATAAAAAGTGTGCGCCCATTGGTATATGCTGTATTCGGTTACATTCTGGACAGCACGGAAAATTATTTAAATTTGATGACGTTTCCATTTCATTGTTGGATTCGTTGATCGTTTCGATCTTTGTAATAATTGGAAGACTGTATTGATTACTGTTTACATCCTCATATTCTTGTTTAATTTCAACGACGGGATTGTTGTTGGCCCACACTTCCTTTCCGTTAATGTCTAATCCATTTGGAATTGGTATGAAACGATTTGTATCTAAGTTGACAAACTGACACCGAGGTATATTGGAACTCATTTGTTTTAATACCAAAGATGTAGACGGTATATTTGCTTCTGTGGAGAAAAAGAATAATAATTCATTTGGTGCAAGATGTATGACCGAATGACCCATATATTCATGTAAGGGACTATAAAATCTTGTGTTAATAAACGTTGTTTCGCCTACGTTGTCGTCTTCACAGTTATAAAGCATAGGTATGTTAGGATCGGGTAAGAAGCCACCCAAACCAAATGGAAGAGTAGAAATTTCTAAATTGTCTAAATTAATTTCTCCAGCTATTAAATTATAATGTTGGCGCGTGTGTAACAGAAAAGAACATGGGTTGTAAAATACAAAGTCTTGTGTACAAACTTGACATTTAAATTTGAGTACCATGCCACGACGATTTACGTGGTCTAAAAATGAATTCTTTGATCCAAACCTGCAATTTATTAATCAAATTATTTAGTTTATAAACATCAAATACTCACATATCACGACAGGCATAACAAGGATACACGTGCAGTCCCAATAGCGGTTTGAATGAAATCCATTCTGAAGATTTCTTATCAAATAGAATATCCCATTTGGCTTGATTTGGATTTCTGATATGCTGAAAATATACAAATTTTAGAAAACCGAAAGTTTTAAATTTCCCTATAGTAAAGAGTAATCTTTCCTGATATAATAATTTTTAAATAATAATTAATCCATAAGATGATAGAAATAATGCAAGAAAACAATTATTCCCAATTATCAATAACGTTTTCTTAATAATAATTTAATTGAACACTCATTTTTGGGTTTTACAGTCAGGTTAGCAACTTACTAGAACGAATCATTAGTGTTTGTAAAATCAATAAGTGTCAAGAGTTGATATCTTGGCATACAGTTGGACATAACAGGACTTAAGCCTAAAATAGGAGGGAAGAATCTCGAAAATGTATTTCAATTTTGAAACTTAAATTTAAACGATTCATCGTATTGACTAAAGAATCAAATTGTCAAAGGTATATTTCAAATCGGTTTGTGCGTTTTTTGGTTATCCACAAACAGACATACAGACAGAAAAAATTTATTTGCATGTTGTGGGTGGTTGGAATCGTTGAAAACTGTGATCAAGATTTTTATGATTGTAAAATGACAGTAAATAGATATCTATTTTATCGATAAAATAAAGTAGTCAAGTTCATAGTCAACAAAATGGTCTCATTTGGTATAGTCCTCTAGGCCTGTGAATCACATTCCTAGACTTTGGCACCATAACTCATACAGCAAGTAAAGAGTTTTGCAGAAAAAAGTTCCTTCTGTCTTGTACATGCTGGTCATAGTTATTGGACTTAACAAAGCAGAAAAATAAGTTAGTCACAGTTACATATTATACACAAACTTTGGATAGTACAGTGAATGACTTTTATTTAAATTTTACTGAAAGTAAAAAAAACAAATTTTTCATCTGACTTACTTTCAGGCCAAGTTATCAAATTCGCTTGAATGTCATTGTCATTAAGATTATAATGAGATTTTTTTTACATAGGTATAGTACCTATCCCATTGAAGGGAAAATTTGATTTATGGAATTTATAGCTACCCTTTGCAATATCAATAGGTACTGGTAAATGGTGAGGTATTAATCACTTGACAAGTGCATAATTTAAAATCTTTTTCTGTGTATTATTTTTAAATAAAATATTGTTACTACTCAAAATGATTTCAATTTTACAATATGCATTTATCATGAATAATAAAAATATCGGGAGACAAAAATTAAATATGACTAAAAGTGTGTCACATAATTTTTGAATAATTTCAAAGCACCCAAAATCCATTTTAACAGTAAGAGCATATTGACAAAAATTTGAATACAGCACAGTGGACCAATTTTGCAAAATTAAAATTGGCAAATATGTCCACTAATATACAGCCGTATTCATAGACAATGCATTATCCTTATCAACCGAGTAAAAAAATAAGGTTCCAATAAAAACAAATTTGACCTTATTGCTCTTACATAGCACTTAATACTTGTCTATGAATCCGGTCATTAAGTCGAACAGTTAAAATATTTGATTATTAGAAATAACCTTTCAAGTAAAATTACTGGAGAGTATTCCGTATTTCAGCGCCACCAACAGCGTTCACCTCAACTTAGTCAATTTGATTAATATTTTAATATAGTTTAAAAATTTTTAGAAATACTCAATCAATGAAGTATTGACAAGATAAATAAGTGAAATATAATAATTTTTATAAAACAATTTTCTCTTATCCCAAACCAATAAAACATAACCTGATTATATCAGACAAAATATTATAAAGAAGTAATCGTAACCGACAATACAATACAATAACCATCTACAACACATTACATCACACTTACAGTGAACATCGTTGAATTAGTGGTATTTCTTTCTTCGATAATGTTGTGTCCTACCACCAGTTCAGACATATGATTAATCTATAACAAAAATGTATATATTATTAAAAATTATTCATATATAATGTATGTGTGCTTACCTACATAGTATATTATAAACAGAGATGATAATAATGTGGTTATGTGTAAACCAACCTAATTAGATTTTCATTTTTTTTTGAGAAGTTAAATTATAAGTAGATACCTAAATGATTGTCAAAAGTAGTGCAGATGTCATTCAAACATACAAAGTTAGTAAATGAAAAGTGTATAGTAAAATACAGTAGATAACACTGTAAACTGTACTTAACTGAGTTGTGATGGACTAATATTATGTTTGGTTAGTTCAGCTGAACATGAAAATAGTGGGGATGTTCATGAATATAGCAGATAAAATTACTAAACTTTAAAGGGTGAATAAATACTTACAGCTATACTGATTATACTGCTCATATTCATCACTTATTCTATTAACAGTTTTATATTGTACTATACTACTTCGATAGTACTTATTAAGTCAGCTTTTTTTATAATGAAAAACAAATTAATTACTGGTAACTAAGCAATCATTCTATTATTTTATAATCTAAGCCATGGTATACTTTTCTATAAAAAAACTCCAACACTTTGAATAGTTTATATTTATTTAATCGATTAAATACCTAGGTACGGTGTACAAAAATAGTTTTTAATTTTCGATACAGATTAATCGTGGGTTGTGATATTGTAAACAGCAGAACTAATACAACAATAACAAACCAAAATATAAGAAAAGTAGCGTTGACATGTCTTTCTAACCATTTAGTATATAAACTTAATAAAATTGTTGTCAAGCCAACGGAAAATGTTACAACACCACATATTCTATGAATTAATTTACTATTGACAGGGTTTACATAGCTTTTTAATGCATATCCATACAAAGCAAGTAAGCCGCTAATACTAACAGGACAACAACAAATAACAGTTGCTAAACCGATAATACCATGCCACGTATGAAAATGTGGCTTATTCTTAAAATTTTTATTGGTATAAATTATAACAAAACCAGCAATAGTAAATCCAATTCCAATCGTTTGTATTATCCAATGATATTTAACTTTTGTACTATGTGATAAGCCGTTGGTGAAATTGTTATATGGCGATAATATTAATATTCCTTCGGTCATGAGGAGAACCCACTAAAATATTAATATATTTAAATTTGCATTCTGGAAGTAAAATTTTATTAGATAATCAATTATTGTTTGCTATAATATCAAATTCAAATATTCTTTTACCCAAAAGAAAACATTTTTTCAAGAATTCTATTTGTAAAATATACAAAAATATATTACGAGCGTTAAATTATTTATGAAGTTAATTATAGGGATCTACATAATATTAATATAAATAATATTTAATAACACATTTTTAAGGTTATGTTTATATTGATAGTTGAGTATATAGAGTACAAGTCACGTCACAGGTTGTTGCAACGAAACTTACCCCAATCGCTAACAGAATTGGATGCCACGTAAAGTATATCCATTCATTAATTAAACACACGTACAATATAAATATTACATATGCAAACACAAACAAGTGAACTGTATTAGAAACATATCCTAAAATCAAATTTTTAGTTTGTGAGTTTTTATTTCGTCCCATTTCTTCAAGTGCGATATCACATGATATTGCTGTCATAATATCCATAATATCTCTTTTAATTTTAAAATCAAATCTTTACAAGAGACTTCTTTCTTGGCAGTAGGAATACTAACATATTTGTATAATGTGTTCATTTATGAATTTATTAAGTTATCTCGAGTAAGATTTATGAATTTGATTATTATTATTCTTAGAAATATCAACTAAAAACATACAGGATGTTTACTATGAACTATCAATATTCGCAGCAATTTAAACTAACTGTATATCAATCTTCATATCTTGTTTTCGTTAAAAGAATCTGCCCGCACTGGTGAGGGGGGGGGACAAAATAGAACAATAAAATATACTCATTGTTCTAGTCTAATCCATCTTGTCCATACAGAAACAGGAACAAGATTTACAAAGAATAAATCAATTTGTTTTGTTGTATGTGCGCCACTTTGAAATTTCCAGTTTATATTTTAGTTAATTTCAGCAGCATACATTTGTTTGATTATGTCCATGATGGTTTTGTTATCGGTCGCAGGTGTTTGCCTTTTGATATCAAATTCTGTAACTACAGGTATGATTATGTGATTATGGTAAAATGCATTTGGTTTGTTGCGTATTAGTTTTTTTGATACACCTGCATTGATTATTTGTGATTGGATTTTGAATGATTGTCCGTGCAAACGTTGTGATGGAAGATTGAAGGCGTCCGAGAGTCCGCGGGTCCTGTAAGCATTTCCAGTTCCATCATGTAAAGGGATTTGTTATGAGCGTTCTTCTCGCCGAAAATGGACTTGACGATATTAAGTGGTTCGTAGCACTTGAAAGATGTTCAATCGACCTCATCATTTCGTTTGGGTTGGAAGTCATCTTGTATGTATTAGATTCGTGCCATTTTCAGATGATTTATTTAGTAACAATAGTAATGTGATTTCTGATTTGAATAATGGATGAGATTGATGACATAATTATTGAATAATAAACTGTAACGAATCTCCCATTCCCATCGACTGCTACCAATTGTAACACCCTGCCTTTGGTTGTAACGTTATAGGTAGCGATTGACTAACGTTACTACTACGGACGTCCGAAGTTGACAGGTTTGGATGTCGAAACTGTCCAAGGTTGTCCTCTTCCGGAATCCTTTATGCTGCCACCAACGAATTTTTTTTAAAGAAGAAATTCGTAAAACTTACGGTAAAGCGTGCGAACTTGGATGACGTAGGAATCAAAGCAAAATTCAAATTCTCTTATCTTTGCACAAAGTAAAATAAACACTCAAGTTTTCGTTTAACAGTTTATTAAAGAAAACAAAATAAATGTGTACGTTGATTACAATGAAATTTAAAATTAAATTATGAAATTTTCCTAATATAAAAAAATAAAAAGAAATATTTTAATTAAATTTGTAAACCTTAAGCTCGACTCATAATAATTTGTTTATTTCGAAGACACAATTATAAAAAATACAAATAAAATAATTTCAAAATTAAGTTTGTATTACCTTTGTTTCAATGCTGATGCACATACAATATTTTTATTTGCGACGTGATGTATAAAAAAAAATGAATTAGAACTTAGAAAAATTAAAAATAATACACACACATAAAATAATGTTTCTTTTGGGTTGATCCAAGAAGAAGCATATCGGCTCGAAAAATAACTACATGGTAATGAGATTAAAAACAGCTCGGAGGCGGCTGTTTGAAAACGGCACGAACGACTCTCTGAAAACTGACTGAACTCTTTTATAATTTTTCTGGACCCTTCTTTTATGTGAAATTTTTGTCTACAATTTGAAATTCGAGGGGTGTGTTAGTTTACCTCTGGTGTGGACGGAACTTGGTTTTATCAATTTTAATTTTGAAAAGATGTTTGAAAATCATTTTATCTCAAGTGTTGAAATGTATATTACTTTTGGGGTAATTTTGAATTTTTATCTAATTAGTTGTGACATAATTTAAGTTGTAATAATTCGCGTTGGTTATTATATTTGATATTAATTTTGAGAAGAATTTTATTAACTAATGAATTTATATTTATGTTGTGATTTTTATCAAGCTAGTGATTTTGCAAAGTGAGAAGAAATTGGGTGTTCAAAGGACTAGTGCTGGGCGATATTTAAATTCCAATATCGAATATCAATATATCGATATCAATATCGATATATCGATATTTTTCCCAGGACTACTGAGGACTTTAACTTCATATTATCATAACGTATAATTTTTTGCAACTGCATATTCAACTGATATTATTACTGATCAGATCATGTTACCAAGACATCAGTCTGTCCGGATTTCAAATTGTCGCAAATATGTAAATGCAATTACAAATTAATAATTTGTTTCATAGTGAATTTATTATGGTTTTTTGTTCAAATTTCTTTTGATCGTTATTATTGTTAGTTAAAGTTGAACAAATTATATTGAAATTCTAATATCGGATATCGATATCAAGAAAGTATCGAAATATCGATATATCGATATCAAAAAGTTTCAATATCGTTTATCGATATATCGATATCAATATCGATATATCGATATTTTTCCCAGGACTACACAGGACCGATATGTTCATAGTATCGAGTGTTCATGTTACCGAGCTTCTACCGTATTCGGGTGGTTGGATGGAGCAATGTTGTCACACACTGATCTATTTCAACTTTGATCAGAACTATGCAGATTGGGAGCGTATCTTCCAGTTTTACATGTACATGTTTTATGTAGTAGTCTCATAGCTGGAATGTCATGTAGCACGCCTACCGTGTTTTTTTATGAATAAATAAAAAAAAAATTTGATAGTGTATGTATGTTGTATGTGCATATATGTGATTTTACCTTTTTTGTTGATTTTATTGATTTTTTTATTTATTTATTCTTTATTTATTTATTTTTATATACGTTTACAGGGTAGTATGGAAAGATTTCCTGAGGCTTATCTCGGCCCTCGCATACCGTCGGAGCTTAGCCATGGATGGGCATGGGGTTCACATGTTTTTAAAAACAAGTACTTTTGCACTTGGTAAGCGAAATCTTCTTCTTAGACAGAACAGTTTATATTGTTGGAAATCAACAACATTCTTTTAAAAAAGCGAAAAAGCTAAAATAAAGCTCATTTGTATGATGGAAGGGTCAAAACACTTGACAAATTCAGGACTGTTTCCCCCTTAAATGTGTTGGTTCAGCTCGTCCATGAGTCTCTCAAGAAAAAGCAGCACTGATGATTGACGCGTAGCGTTGCGGATTGGCTGCGAAGCATGGAGTGCCGGAGGCACTTTAATCTTCTTCATCTGGTGATAGAATTTTGCCAATGAAATTCTTTGGAATTGCGCTAGCGTGGTTTTACCACATGAGTCGACTTTTTCTAAATAAACATTTGACGTACAAGCAGTGCGGCGCGGCTCCTTGCCTTTTTTCATTTGAGTTGGCTGATCATAAAGTATAGTGTAAAAACGTAATCCCCTCCGACTGGTAGGGCTTTCCATGTGTGGTAGATGTGATATTTGCACACCTCTTGAAATACGAAGCTCGATCTTCTAAAACTACATTTCTTGTTCTTTGCGAAAAATTTTGGTCATATTTTACCATTATTAAGCTGGTTCGTGATTATCCCGGAATATGATCTGCATTGGTTGCATCACAAAGAACAAAAATATTATGTATAGTTCTAAATTTACTAATGATAACTTTATAGTTAAAAACCAGTTCGTACTGATAATTTCAGTTCCTATTTTGAGAGTAAAAATCGATAGTATCTCACCCTAACCTTTTTAAATTAAAAGAAATTAACTCGGATGATACTATTTATAGAACTTAGAATCTATAAGTTGGATTTTATATACCTATTATAAATAGAGAAAAAACATCTTCACTTTAAATAACATTATTATTAAGTAATAATAATAACTAGAGTATGGACTATTAAGCATAAAAAATCGTGAAAATAGCGCTTAAAATAGCATAAAAAATTGCCATTATATGCATAAAAATATGATTTCATCTTAAATATAAGCATTAAAAAAATTTTTTTTAAATAAAATTTATTTGAAAAGTACCAAGAAAAAAATAATAAAGTTTAAAATAATAGTAATAATTAAAAAGTAAAATAATAAAATAAATTCTCTACATCATTTTTATTCTAAGAAATGAAATTATTAAATTTTTTTCTAAATTTTTCGTTAAAAATTAATTGTTAATTGAGGTGTTCTTAAATTTCACTAAGACGCTAACTATTTGCTCTAATGTATAATTAAATCCAATATTTTATACCAATACTTAATCTTTTTTTGCCAAAAAACTGGAACTTTTGAAATGGTGTTTTGAAAGATATTTACCACATCTATTGCTTCTGTTAAAGGAATATGTATTGTTTATTCCAGCTACTTAATAGATGAGCTAGTTGAGCTAAGTATAATGTGCTTTTATATAAAAGTGAATTTTAGTTAAAGCTCCCCGAAATCAGAAATTTCAATTGTCGATAACGTAAAAAATTTATTGACGAAACCCTTTTCTTGGAAAAATTATTTTTGTGTTGTAATTTGAGCGCTATTGAGCGTTTGAAGTTGAAAAAAATAATTCAAAAAAAAAAATTTTGCCTGCGGCGCTATTAAAAAATGGTTCGCGGTGCTTGTGCCCCCCCCCGAACTAAATTCCTGGCTACGCCACTGCTTTTATTTAAAAATTTAGTTTAGTCGACAAATGCCTACTGTGATTTAAATTTCAAACTTATTTATTGCCCTTATCCTTAGGGGTAAACCGTAAACGTCTGCCAATTTCAATTTCCTAGTCAAGAAGAACCCTTTATTTACCTCACTAAATTTTGTAACTTATATATTATGGCGGTGTTTGTTTTCTTGGGGCGTGCATTCTCGACCATCTGGTCAGATATCTGCACATTTGTCTGAGGATCCGGATTTTATTAATGCGTACTTTCTCAGCTCTGTTCCGGGGGATTCTACAGGGATGGATTTGGGATTGGATGATTTGCTTTTTCCTGAAGTGGAACCACTCTCCATTTGTGAGGCCACGCCTGAGGCGTTAATTGATGTTGTCGGAGCGCTGCGCTCCGATGCTCTTGGTTCTGACGGTATCAGCCTTCGTATGCGTAGGCTTGTACTTCCGTTTTGCAGTGAGGTGATCTGCAACTTGTTGAATTTTTCGTTTAGAACCGGAGAGGTGCCATCTATTTGGAAGGCATCACGTGTCACACCGCTTTCCAAGGTTCCAATAGCTTTGGAGCCTTCTCATCTCCGTCCTATCAGTATTTTGTCGCCATTTGCAAAGATCGCGTAGTCCTTTATTAAGGTTGGCTTAAGTGAGCACTTGGCACTCCACCATGTTTTGTCGCCTGCACAGTCTGGTTTTACACCCCACCACAGCACTGCGACCTCTTTGATGCGGCTCACTTCAGATATTGCTTCATCTATCGATCGTTCTGAAGTCACCTTATTGGTGCTCCTTGACTATTCTAAGATCTTTGATTCGGTTGTGCTTGATCGACTTTTGACCAAATTACACCATTATGGGTGTGATGAGTCACTGTGTAGATGGTTAGCGGGCTACTTGTGCGATAGATCCCAGGTGGTTGAGTTGGCGAAAAAGGTGTCTCGGCCGTTGACTATTTCTCGTGGTGTTCCGCAGGGAAGCATTCTTGCTCCGCTGTTATTTATATTATATACCACTGATTTGGGGAGAGTAGCAGATCCGGATTGCTCTCTCGATCTGTATGTCGATGATTCTCGAATAAGTGTGTCATGCCTGCCTTCGAACATTGACACGGCAATAGATGTTTTAAATCGCAATCTCGAATCGATACGGGTTTGGTCGTTGTCGAATGGTCTGACTCTGAATCCCGCGAAATCGGAACTGCTGTTCTTGGATAATCCTGGGCTGGTGCGTAGGGCTCTAAGTGTTGCAACGTTGTCTGTTGCGATTGTTAGTGAAGTCGGCAGTGTCGTGGATTGTGCTCGGAGTCTGGGGCTTGTCTTGGACAGTGAGCTTAATTTTCGTCAACATGTAGACCGTAAGCTCAAGGTTTGTTATTACAAACTTAGATCGCTTTACCAGTTCAAGACTCTTTTACCTTCTCATGTGAAGTGGTCAATCGTTAGTACTACGATCCTATCTACCATTGAGTATTGTGTAACGGTATACTACGGTTTCCTCTCGCAAGAATATAGTCGCAAGCTCCAGCTCTTGCAAAATTCCTGTTTGCGATTTTCTTTCGACCTGCGTAGGTACGACCACGTTACTCATTTTTATCGGGATCTTGGATTGTTTAAGATCGACGGGAGTTTCTCTTTGCTCTTTGGAGTTATGCTCTTCAAAATTATGAAGAGTGGGGAGCCGAGTTATCTGAAAAGTATGATTAGGCCTCGTTCGGCCTGCCATGCTCGTGTTTTGCGGGATTTGCGAAACTTCGATGTACCCTCCCATTCCACGGCAAGTTTCGAGCGGTATTTTGCATGTCTGGCGCCCAGATTTATGGAGAGGCATCGAAGACTTTACGACGAGTCCACAAGTGTGAGGTCCTTCCGCCGTGATCTGGATGCTGTTCTGCGTGCCCAAATGTAAATTTTAGAATACGATTTCTTGTATTTATGTCATAAATTGTTATGTTTGTTTTCTTGTGTCAATTTACGGGTGGCTTGAAAATCTAACTTTGTTAGAAGCCTTCCAATTAAGAACTTGTATTAATATATTATATTGTATAGTTTCTTAATAAATTTATTTATTATTATTATTATTATTAAAATGGGTTAGGTCAAATCGTCATTAGCTCCGGTCTAAAATAAATGTAGGTATTTATGTATCTACTGCAATTTTTTTAAAATTTTTCGAAAATGTGCTAAAATATGCACTAAAAATGCTTAAAAATAAATCTAAGCATAAAAGTATCAAAATAAGCATATAAGCATAAAAAAATTAGCGCCAAATGCCTTATTTTTGTGAAATTCATGGACATTTAAACAATTACACTTCTGCTATCAATATTTATATAGGTATAGCAAATTTGCTAGAAATCCGTACTCTAATAATAACTAACAGTAAAGAATTAAAGAAACTGAAATTTCCTGTTTTTAGTCTTACTGAACTCCTTAATAACTAAATTAAATTCTACACTTTCCTCAATTATTATTTATTTCATGAACTAGTTTCGACTGTTCGTCTTTTTCAACATGTTTGTATAAATTATTTATAAAAGTTTAAATTAAAAAGTATCCTGACATCTTACCCTCAATTAATACATTAATAATAATTAAAAATAATTTAAAAACAATAAACGAAGATGATAACAATAATATGCATTTATTAAGAGAAGTATACTGGGTGCTGAATGAGTTAGCCGAACATAGGAAATTAACATGTAAAAACTTATTTATGCAAATTCCTGGTTCCCTAATAATTTTAGAGAAAAAATGAAAGACACAAAAATAATGCAAAAATATAAACTACGTCAAAGTCAAAACGTCAAAAACTGTTTTTGAAACTTAACAATTTCAAAAGCATTTTTTGGAATTTTAAATTTTTGTGTCTTTCATTTTTTCACTAAAATAATTAGGGAAGCAGGAATTTGCATAAATAAGTATTTACATGCTAACTTCCTATGTTCGGCTAACTCATTCAGCACCCGGTATACAAAAATAATCTCTTAAGGGCTAGTTTATCAATCTCTAGTTAGCGTCCCTAGTAAATTTATCTGACAAGTCAGTATGAATTTCAGTTCATCAATGTTCAGTAAGTATTTACTCGATTTCTAACAAGTTAGATTTTCAAATATAATACTGATCTTTAAAAAACTTGGAAAATTCAAGTAAGTTCATCTTCTTGCCTTTCCGTTCATTGTGTAAAATAATTATATTGTTTTTGGTTATGCGATGTCCTGCTTCTAATAGATATTGGGAAACTACCAAAATTTTATTTTAATTTTGATGTTCTTTTAGTCTAGTTTTTAAGTTTCGTCCTGTTTGGCCGATATATCAAAATCAAAATTATTAAGTCTATTGCAGAATATAATGGCTACGACGCCAATATAATAATTGACGAACTAATTAGAAAATACAAAAAACAAAAAATAACATCATTAAAGAATTATTACTTTTTTAAAAATATAGTCTATCCACTTTTATAAATAAATATTTTATTTATGCTAAAACTAGTTTCGGTGACTTAATTTCTCACCATGATCACAATCACCGAAACTAGTTAATAAAATATTTATTTATAAAAGTGGATAGACTATATGTTTTAAAAAGTAATAATTAATAATGAAATACCATTACATCACTGCAGAAACTATTAAAGAAATCATTAAAGAAACTTACAATAAATTAAGCAACATAAAAATTCTAAGCAAATATGACACTTCAACAATAAAAAAAAGCACCAACACAATAAGAGAAATGAGAAACCATCTTTAATAGAAAGGATAAAATTCATGTAATGGATAAAAGTGGAATACTATACAAAATTAATTGGGGAGCAAGGAGGATGCAATGCAAAATATGACAAATACGACAAAACTTAAAAACTAGACTAAAAGTACATCATCAATATAATCCGTGGGTTCTTCTTGGCGTATTTTCTGCTTTTTGAACAACTAATCGAATGGGCCCTAAAAATCAAATAAATCAAAAAAAGAAACTAGAGATTTATTGAAATTAAAGGATAACAAAAAAATTAAGATGAAGAAAAAGACACACAATCTAGTGATTATTTTATTTAAGTTATAACCTAAACTTGTCTTAATTTCCTTGATTTCCTAAAACAAAAATTAAAGCCGCAGGCGCCATTCGCGTTTCTGCTTGCGTTAAAATAAAGGTTTCCATGCCGACGGCAACGGGTAAAAATATAGCCTCTGGTCAGCATGGAGTTTGAATTTTTTCAAATTTTCAATAAAAATTTGAATTTTTCGAAAAACCGGCTAAAACGTGAATGGCGCCTGCGGCGTTAATTTTCGTCCTACGAAATGAACCAAAAAGTCATTTTGTAGGAAATTTTATCTGCTTTTTGATTTCATTTGATTCATTTTTTCGAAAAATCAATAGTTATTTTTTTTTTAAATTTGAAAAAATTCAAACTCCATGCTGACCAGAGGCTATATTGTTACCCGTTGCCGTCGGCATGGAAACCTTTATTTCACTCGAGAAATTATAAAATTTGAATTTGAAAAGTCATTTTGTAGGAAATTTTATTTATTTTTTTTGATCATACTTTTGATTTTTCCGAAAAATCAATATTTTGAGTTTTTTGCAAAGAAATGAGATTTGGCAACGTTTTTTCAATATGGCCGCTTTGGCACAAAAAGATTTTGTTCGCAAACCTCAAATTCAGATTCTACGACCAAAATTACATAGGAATCAGTTTTCAATCCTTTGCGAGAGAAATTTGTCAGCTAGACCCCCTTTTTTTGACGTGGTTACTGCACTAGTAAGAAAACGCATTTAAAAAAAAATAATGCGAGCAATGATATTTTCAATCGATAGAATAACCCACCAAATGTGATCGATATCAACAACTACCTACATCAAAAGATTACAAACGAATAAGCTTCCTTAGTTTATTAGTTTAGTGTACTTTTCTAGTTGCACAATAATTTGATTTTTCAATCTTGGAACACAGTATTGCTTAAGTTGCTGATACCGTGCTTATAACTGTAATTAAACTGTAAATTTTAGGTTTGTAACTTTTAAATTATTTAGATAATCATGGAACACTTGAAAACATGGCCGATTTAAATAATAGTTTGATGAAGGAATTGATTCCTTCAATAGAACTTAGAATCAATTTTAGAAAGAAATTGAATGAACGGAAATTGCGAAAATCCAGCAAGTTGCTCGATATTGTTAATACGCATATCTAACTTACAAATCAATTTGTAGGAGCACTTAATAAAAAATTCTTTTTTTTCAGTTCCTTATCCGATTTGGGATATATGGCTGTCATTCCGACTATTTAAGCCGAGATGATGCACTAAAGAATTTTATTTATGAGATAGTTTTCCGTTGCCTTCCCCATAAGCCCCAGCATAGGCTTTAGATCACAGCAGTGTAGTGTAGTCGGTGCAAACAGGTTTTGATCCGCGGTTTACAGCTTCGTAGCCGATCGATTTAAGCTTTACACTACACTGCTGGTCCTTAATTATGAAAATAAAGCTTTTATTTATGACTTTTTACAATTTTTTATGAATTTTTTGAATGGACCAACTCTTCGCACAGTTTTAAGCAAGTATTCCTTAAAGGAAAAACCTATCAAAATAATTTTTTTGATTTGTTAACTTAAACAAGGTTTCATTACACTTAATTTAAATGTATCAGGTAGTTCTTAATAATTATGTGATCACAACTGTATATGCATTTTTTAACCGACTTAAAAAAAGGAGGAGGTATTTAATTTGAACATAAAATTAATGCAAAATCAAAAATAAAATTAAAATCTACTTAGCTTGCTTAAACAACACAATTTTTCGACCTTCTATAAATTCTTGATAAACACGATTCGTTTCCAAAATAATATCACAGGAAGGCTCACACAAAAATTCACTATCCAAAATTGTTTTAAAAGAGCTTATAAGACTTTTGTCACTCGGTGAAAATTAAAAATTCTTCTTTTTAATTCGTTTCACCACTTTATCTTTTCAATGCCATTGTACAAATCTAACCTTTTATTCTTATCGCTCTTTATATTTTATTTTAATATAAGTATAAGATGTTTTGAAATATAAATTCTTACATAAATTACTTACTGAAGTATCAGTTAGAAATTTGATCGCTACAAACGTTTAACATTTTAGAAGCAATATAGAGATACTATTTAATAAATATCTACATATAAAATCACAACAAGACATTTGGTGTCTTACATTAATACATCATCAAAAAATATCCAACCACGGTCCCTTCTCACATAACAAAGCAGACTCGACTACGATCACGCAACTTCGGAAATTATTAATTCACCCATGCATCGTTCAAACTGAAGCAGATTCAGCCAATCTGTTTTCCCTACACAAAAGAATATAAAGTGCATAAGTTCGTTGAATGACACTTAAGAGAAAACGGACCCCAAAATCTGGTGCCCATGCTTGGCACTCTAAGCCCAACGAGTTCGAGCAAGTCTGGGCGTATGATAAATGAATTAATAAGCTTAAAGAAACTGAGAAAGAAAATATCGAGGAATCTCGATATGTGTACTTCAAACTATGACCTAACAATCTAATATAATCTAGTTTGTATAATTTCTTAATCTGAACAACTAAAAAATACTCTAAAACGGGCCGCACTAATGCATAGAACAGCAAATCTCTTCTCAGACTTCTTTTTATAATAAAAAAATCTAAAATACTATAAAATAAAGAATTCCTTTATCGGAAAACAGAGAGAAAACGATGCTTGTCAATGTATTATCAGGTAAGAAAACGAAACATTCTCTAGTTCCTTCAAAAATCTACTTATAAAGTGTTTTCTTACAGGTCCATTTCTAATTCATAAAAAGATACAAGTCCTCTATCCTTCATTGCCCCCTCAACCTCCTGCGCCCATGTTTTAGCAGGTCTTCTACGTTTCTTTCTAAATTTTGGCGTCCATTCCCATATCCTTTTTGGCCACATAACGTGTCCGAACCACCTCAGTCTCTTACTTCAGTCTTCCCCGCGCTCACGGTTCAGACCTCTGACCCATAAGTTGTTATACTTTCAATAATTGATTTGTATATTATTATTTTGGTCTTTCTCTTTCTAAGTAAAAACAGTTCTCACCTAAGCTTCTAGTATTAAAAGGAAAATTTTCGGGTTGGTTAGGTTAGCAAATCAAACACTATATTTGTTCGTCGACGTTTCGAGCCGTTTTATTTGCTCATTCTCAGTTATTTTATTATATAGTTATATAACTCTTTCTAGTTATTTTGTCATTCCACAAGATTGAGTTCAATTGCCTGATTGCTTGTCGCCCTTGTCCAATTTTATTTATTATAACGTCATTGCTGTTGTCGCTTTTAGAAAACGTAACACCCAAATATTTGCAACGCGTTGTAAGCTTAACAATGTCTGTTTCAATGTTCAGGTTTTGTCCCTCTTCACTAACCACTAGGTTGGTCATCAATAACTGATATATTAAATGTTTACGGTATGAAATTTATTATTATTAAATACATTATATTATTATACATTATGTATATAAGCAATATGAATAAACTATATTATATTCATAGAATTCGTAATTATTGTATTAATAAGGTTTTGCGAAAGTGTGCCCACTTGCCCATAGCTCTTTTACTGGTATCAGTAACGTTTGTTTAATATTTTACTAAATTTATCACAGATCTGACCCTATGTTGATAACGTACATAAAAAGAGAACAGACTTCAACAAACGAAGAAAAACTGGCATCCCTATTTTGAGCAATCTACTGCTATATATTCAATTTTTATTTAAACAACTTTATATAAAATTATTGGAGCTTCCTTTTATTTTAATCACAAATTATATTAATTTTTAACTAGAACATTAAAACTCAAGATTATTTTTCAATATCATTTATAGGTATCTAGATCGTATCAAATGATAAATAATAATACAGTAGATAACTTACGCTACTCTACGTATAAACTTTGCATGGGTAGGCCAACCAATGACTTTGCTTTATTTTATTTATTTTGAGCGAATCACTATGAGGCATTTCGGAAACTGATAAGTGCAAGATAGCAATTACCGATAGTACGTCATACAATAATTAAAATTTCACAAACGTTGATTATTTTCCAAAAATCTTGTGTGTTGCTAAGCATTATTCAAACTTCCAATTGTCTAGAAGTTTAGATTAATTTGCTTCAAATTCTAAAAATCAACTTTTAAAATACAATATATTTATACAATATAATTCCAAAAAGGCACCACAAATAAAATAATTTCCTACAAACACTTAAGTAAGCGCTAGCTGAAACCACACAAAATGCAATTTTTTCAAAAAAATTAAACCTGACCGCAAAGGGTTATGGTTGTGCTACCAAAATTAGGAATAGATAAAGTCTTTTGTTTTGCTCAAAAGTTTTGTTCAAATTAGTTTGCACCTTTGCTTCGTTGTTATAGCGATTTTTGTAGAAAAAAAAAAACAGTTGCCCAATTCATTTTCTACTTAATGCATCATTTTTCCTATGTAGAAGACTGAATGTATGTAGAAACCCATGGAAACAACGCCTTTCTTGTAACAACAATAATAATAAAGTTTTTATTTCATATGAGACAACTATAAATAAATGTATATTAATATTATGCACGAGGTACATGGTTTACGTCCAGTTGTGTCGCCGCCCCACATGAAAAGGGCGACGTTGAGATTGGCTCTCAACGTGAGAACAAGAGAGGTTTCTAAAGTGAACTTCAATTGTTGTTTGCTTCCAAATTTAGTTATTTTGAGACACCATTGCATTGTTTCGATATCATGGATGATTTACATTGAGTTATATAATATGATGATGTATTTTAAATCTGTATAAGTTGACCGGTTTCTATTTACTTATGTTTATGAATTAAAACATCTGACGGAAGTGATAACCTACTGCTAAAAGCTTACGAAAAAAATTTAATTTTTTTGTGAAGTAATTTTAAAATTTTAATCTAATGTAAAATAATTTTAAGTAGCATTTTAAAAAAATAATATTTATTAATAAATTTATTACATTTACATTAAAAAAACATAAATTACTTAGAATAAAATGATAACACAGTCTCTGCTAGTACAAAATATGCTTAAACCTTTTAAGTTAAACAAATAAATTTTACTAATGGTAGGTAATATTAAATAACAATAAATAAATAATTAAAACTTATTCTATTTATATTAACTATCTTGCGTTTCATTATTTTATTTAATATTTGGCGAGTTCATCTAACAAATAGAAGATATACCTACTCGGTTCTGATTTGTAAAACAAAAGTTAAAATTTTTGTAATATAAATTAATTTTTACTTTTCACTTGTAGGATATTACAACAAATCGTCATTATATTAAGGCACTAAAGTTGCTTTCAGTTAAGGTTACCCAAAAAATGTTGTAATTAAAATTTATATTAAAATTATTTTATTATTATATTAGTAATTTAATAGGTAAAAATATATAGGCTTAACCTCAATCTATCGTGTTTCAATCTATCTATTTGTGTTTATATATTTATACAAAATTATAAAAAGCTATATAAAATTACATAAATAATTAAAAATATTAAAAAATAATTTAGTAAATTTTAATTTGGCCGCGTTTTCTTGTTCGACACTGTATGTTTGAGTATTTATAACTGAAAGCAACTAAAATATATTACAAACCTTTTAAATAATTTGAATTAATTTTTATATAATATTGTAATGTACATATTATAATAATTTGCATATTATGAAAAATTTTAAACATTGAAATAGGTATTACAATCTAAAAAATTACTAAAATATTTTCAAATTGAAATTATTTTTTGAAACTACATAATATTACGTGCTCCCTACATCCATTACGAGTGACAAATAGTTTTATAGGAATGCTGTTGACTAATAAATATAGAATAATTGATCACAGCTTGAATAATTCTCAAAACCAACAGTTTTTGATTTTTAATTTTCGTGGTAAACAACGCACAATACTTCTTCTCCTAAGATGTACAAAATGTGCATGAAATATCTGCACGAAGCATCAAGTACTTATAGGATCAGAACAATTTATTAAACAGGTAAAGCCCAGGGGTGTTCGATGTGACCATATTGTATAGCAGCTAAATAATTTCGTATTCGATCGTATATTGGATTTTCATGCTCTAAAGTGGGTATATGTACTACTGTATCTAAATATTCAATTGATGATATCGGACTAACAATACAAGCTGTTCCGGATCCAAACATTTCTAATAACTGAAAAGAAAACAATGATAAGTATTTGAAATTCAAATATTTAAATAAATATAATATAATAATTATTATTGCTATATTTACCCTTCCTTCTTCTTTTAATCGTATCAAATCTCCCATGGTGATGGATCGTTGTTGGACATGAAACTCGCCCCATTCCTCGGCCATTTCCAGAATGGAATGACGAATGACACCAGGTAAAATAAGACCATTTAATGGAGGAGTTGCTAAGATCTTTTCTAAAATTTTAAAAAAGAAAATATAAGTAATAAGCAATCTTTCAAAACAAGTCGGAAAAAAAGTTACAAATTTCTAATAATTACCTCCTTTGCGATTAACGTAAAATACAAAAATATTCATAGTTCCCACTTCTGTTATTTCATGATCTTCTCCATATAGCCATAAAACTTGCTGACATCCTTTCCTTATAGCTTTTCTTTGTACTCTAATTGTTGGTCCATAGTTTGAACCCATTTTTTTATCTCCACATCCTCCGGGCCATGCCCTAGTGTAAGAAGGATCGGCAAATAACGAAACCGACGTATTTTTATTGTCAAAATATGAACCCACTGGGCACAATATCGTATACAATAGAGCGGATTCTGATTGTGCAACGCCCAAAGTTCCCTAAAAATTAAATTATTATGAATTTGAAATTTTGCTATCGAGTGTTTTCTTAAAAATTCTTTCAGCGTTCATATTGAATTATGAATTAGTGATTTAAATTTCGTCATCTGGAGGTCGTGTACTAATCGTGATATGTATTTTGTAATTATTATTTTAAATAATAATTATTATCAGTTCTCGATAAAAGATGTCACAATTTAACTTCTGATTTGGATGCTAAATGTGTTAATTTATTTTGTATCCTAGTTATTTTGTAACGAAGAGTAAGTATATTAGTGACGCTGGTGCATAGAGGTATTGTCGCAACTCTTAATTAAGTTAATCAAAATAAAATTTTTTTTATCAATTTAGAATATCAATATTCTATAAACCAAATATCCACTTTAGTCTTGACTATAATGTTTACTTCGACGCTTCACAATTAAGCTCCAAATAATTTATACAAGCCTTTTAGCAAAACTTTGAAACCTTAAATAATAAATAGCGATAAGCTTGTCATGTAAATTTTTTTTATAGAATAATTAGGTTTTATATCATTTCAATTGAGTCTTCATGTAGGTACCTATTCGTAATATTTATTTGATAAGAGTAATAAATGAGCCGATGAGAATCAGTCAATTTTTTTCGATTTGAAATTTTTAAGGGTTTATTAGACTCTCTAGAAAAAGTTGTTAATATTGTAAAAGAACTACACTGAAAATTATTGACTTCTACATACTATGTACCATCCTGATTCTCGTCAGGATCAAATATAACGCTTGCAATTAGCGGAATTAAATGAACAGTAATTATTATTAATTATTAATAGTCAATGTTAAAATTAATTAAATATTAAAAAGTACGACATTTTAATTATTAATTTATAAATTGTACATTTACATTATTTATTATGAAAAATCAATTGAAACGATAACACCTTTTTATTTTATATAAATATTTTTCATGAAAAGTTCATCGATTT
This sequence comes from Cantharis nigra, assembly GCA_958510845.1. Taxonomy (NCBI): domain Eukaryota; kingdom Metazoa; phylum Arthropoda; class Insecta; order Coleoptera; family Cantharidae; genus Cantharis; species Cantharis nigra. The sequence continues at coordinate 28,435,186 of OY294030.1, read as the reverse complement.
TACACGAATGATTAAGGAGCAATCTCCGGGAGTTGATCTTACAACCCTAAACTTGATTATCTATGCACTACACGAAACTATCTTTTATAGGGTAAAACAAACATTATAATTTTTCAAAAAAAAAAGTAATTTTTGGCGAAAGAGATGTGTGCAAGTATACTTACATCAATACCAATCAATGTTGGCCTAATGTATAAACTGGAAGTTTCAGAATGAGGCACCCATTCTTGATCAATTGCTATTAAACGTTTCAGAAGTTTAACCAATTCATTACCATCAAATGTAGGAAGACCAGATCCTTCGGCGGAATAATTCATTCTTTGCATATTCAATTCCGGTCTAAATATTCTAACTTTACCATCTACTCCGCGATAAGCTTTCAAGCCTTCAAATAGCTAAAAATGCAAAATAATAATAAAATATGTGTTAAAATAATACCCAACAACTTATAACCAATAAAGAATTATTGTTAATCAATTTAATAAATTGTGTGGTTTCGTGATTTCAATCTATATAATATTCAGTTATACCATTCTTAAAAGGAAAAATTTACCTCTATGGCATAATGTAGCACTTTTGCAGCTGGATGAAGAGTTATATTTTCAAAGGGTTTTATTTCCGGTCTTTGCCATCCACCTAATGCTTTATGGTAAAATATTTTCAGCATATGATCAGTGAAAATATGTCCAAACTTAAGTTCACTAACGTCTGGTTTTAAACGAAGTTGCGTCGGTTCGGCCAATGTTGTAATAAGATCCGAGTTCTGTAAACACAAGATGCTTATTAAATTATTAATTATATTTATATTAAAATATAACAATTCACTTATGTCCAAATTCATTATTATTATTTTATAATTATTATTTGTAAATTTATGAATAGAACAAACGTGTGTACAAATATTAATAGGCTTTTGTATATTATTGTAACCAAAACAAATTAAAATATACGTGAATGACATTTTATCTGTTTGATTTAATAAAAATAATTTATACGATGTTTGGTTAACTATATTTTAAGCTTTTAATTTATGTAGTACTGATGTATAAGTACATTTAATAACATTTAGCTACTTTAATTTATGATATAGAAGTTTCCGCAATAATAAGCATCTACATACATTTATTTCACAAGCAGAAATATTATTTTATAATCAACAATACATAGAAAACATTTTATTCATCAAATCTCACTGTTGATAATACCAAAACCCTTAAAAAAGAATTCATAAAATTCAATTTTAACAACTTGATACATTTTTCTATTATTTTTAAGATCAATAATACTTCGCTACTACTTTCGAATTGTTACTAAAATTATACTTTAGGTACTGACATACTTAATTTATTTACATAATGTTTCTATTATTTATTTTCCATTTGTTATATCTACTATTTTTAACCATATCAATATTTTAGAAAAACTAAAATGTTTTTAAGTTATCACAAATAAAATACACTGTAAGTATAAAATATCGCAATATATCAGACATATAATATTATAATGAATTTTATTTGTGACAACTTAACCATATTTTAGTCTTAAAAGTGTTTTGTGCATTTCTTAGGTTTCCTAAAATATTGATATGGTTAATATCGAGTTACACTACTTTAACCATGTATCAATCATACCAGAAGTGGTAGCGAAATTTCTTAGAACCCAATAACATAACACACAAATCACTGATTTTTATCAACTTATTCTAAATTTCCAACATACCTTAAACGAATATTCACTGTCATATCTTTCGTATTCGTCTTGGCGGTATTCTTCTACTCCTAAGACTTCTTTTACTTTTAAGTGACAGCTTCTTGCCGCTTGCTTTAGTTTGTGTTGGTGTTGTAAAAGCCACCTACAAACACACTGTAAGATTTTCATAAGTTACACTAGTGTTTAAGAGTAAAACAGTTTTAATATTAAGTTTATTTATAATATAACTACATTAAAATTATTGTTGTGTCAACTAACTTATTTCCTTTTTATCTCTTGGCTAACATTAATTTCGTAATAATGGTCAGATATAACTTCATGCACATAATATATATTATTATATTAATATAGTATGTATTTCAAAATATGCTTTAAATATATTATAAATAAATAAATATGGTAGTTAATACATAATATAAACTACGTTATTTATGAAAAAAGATTTTAATTTGAAATCAAAATTTATGATAAAAAGTTTTGTAAATAAATAAAAGAAAGTAGGGGTCAATATCTAGTATGAATACAAAAAAAATATTTTTTTAATGATTTACATAGTAAATATTGTCGTTTACTATATTTGGCTGAGCCAATTAACCCCGGGTTTAATTTTTGTAAAAATTAATTTTTTAATTGTAATTTTTAATGTTGAAACAAAGCTTTTTTTTTCCTACAGATTTAATATTTGTCCAAATATACTACCTAGATATTTGTACAACTGTCTGCTGTTACCTACAATAGTGCGAGATTTAAAAAAAAAACAATTAAAATTTTAAATGTTAAATATAAAAAATGTTACAAATCAGTTGACCGATTACAATCGGATAAACTTTTGAAATATTGGCGAAAAATCAAATCAAATTAAGATTATGATATAAAAAAAATAAATAAGTAAGTACTAAATGAAAAGCAACATTAAATGGGCAGCAGTAACCTACGTATAGTAACTAGATAGGTAATGGTTGAGAATAGTAATTATGATGACGTTATAATTTTAAAATCAATAGATATGCTTTTTTGAGTGGGTTTTCATTAATTAAAAGCTAATTTACAAGTGGCCACTACAATAAAGTGTTTTCAATATATCAATCAAAAAATAAAGCACTATAAAATAAGACACTTTTATTATTTTTGAATGCCATTGCCAAAAAAAGTTTACCTGCTTAATTTAAAAATAGGTAGAAACTACATTAGTTATTAATGAGAATGTACGCATATATTTGATTATTTTACTGATAATGAGTGCATCAACTTTGATTAATATTACAATAGTTTTGTCGTTTCCGAAATGACGAAATATATTATTTAATATTCTCTAACAATTTGCAATGTCTAAATCGAAAATAAAATTTAGTATTTAGTTATAGGTAGAGGTAATTAGTGCTTGCATTAAATAATTAACGATAATTTTAGAATTTATCGATTTAAAAAATCTATCAAATTACTGAAATAGTGATAGCAATATTTTATTTATATAATTAAATTACTTTAACAAATAAGAGTGGCACTATGATAAAACTGTCAGCGTCATAGATAAATATTTTTTACCTTCAGATGATTATCTCTGTTTTTTGAAAGTATTACGTCTTATCAAAAATTTTATTTTTTAAAACTACTGCAAATATTTAATACTCGAATTAATATAAAGTTCTTTAATAATAATATGATGACTATAGATATCTATCAGATTTTTAAATCTAACAAGAATTTCATCATTTTTATATTAGTTATTCGAATTTTGTCAGTTTTTTAACAAAACTCTAATTTTAAAAATAATTAGATTTTAGATAAATTATTATTAAGATTTACAATAAATAAATAAATAACTATCCTATAATAAAATTAAAAATCTCAAAATTAAATTTTGAGAATTACTGCAATTGCATTTAATCCACAAATAAATATCTATTCAGAAATATCTTAAACATAATAATATTATTTAACTTTAAATTAGATTTATTTTGGTTTATCGATTAATTAATACAATTTGTAATTTAAATAATCAGAAAATAAATGGTAAATATTAATGACCTCAAAATAAAACAATAAATACCTACTGAAGACAATAGAATTTATTGTTCAAAACTTAATATACGATTTGTGGAAATTACGCCACAAACTTGCAAAATGGATTACGGAAAAGTTGAAATTCAGCAAATGTAAATATTGAATACGTAGGTAAAACTAATTATTTATTGCGCATTAGAAATCCCAAAAATAATAAATATACATTTTACTTCAGTCACTTTCGTAATGATAAATATTTTAGGAGATCATAAAAATATGTTGAAATGATAAAAAACATCTTAAAATATTATTATAAAAAGATAAATTCGGATTTTCTAGTGTTGCAAAGTACTAAAAAATATAAAATTTTGCTCAATAAAATTAATAAAAAATGAAGGAGTTAATAAAGATAACTTTAAAAGTTTATTAAGTACCATAAGTACCAGCGTTTATCAAATCTTTCAGTATTTGTATATGACCCAATTTCAATCACAATTTTCATCGCGCCGCCTTCGCGGTTTTTTTTTAATTTCTGTGTATTTTATCTTTTTATTATGTTAGAATGCTATTTATTTTGGTTTTCTTTTAGCAAATGAAATAATTTTTTAAATTTCCGATATGCTTACGCCCCCCTTCCAGTGTGCGCTTCCCATAGATTGAGAATCACTGATTCTCATAATAGTACCTACGTATCCAACAGATATAATAATGAGGTATAACCTACTATTTACTTACATTTATTTTATTATACGCTTGAATTAATGGTTTTATAAATTTGTTGTTCCATTAAAGAAACTGTTTAGTCGATTCCAGATCAGAAAACAATATTTATTTATTTTATTGACAAACACATAAAAGCGAATAGAAAATGTATAATTATTTTAAATACGCACCACATCACCAAGGCCGGCAGGCGTCGCGCTAAATTATTTATTCTTTTATTTATGCATTTATTTATTTATTTATTTAGTATCAAAACAAATTAAAAGCAGTAATATCGGTATTAACTATGTTTGGCAAACGACATAGCCGTATATTGGCCGAAGTTAAAATTCAAAATTCATGTACCAATACATTATTTCTTGAACTAAGAAATCTCCAGCCATTAAACAGGACACTATAATACCTCACAACTATAATTCAGAATGGACCCTCAAAGGCTATTGACCATTTTCTTCACCTGTCCAGTATCCAGTATCTAGTCGTCAAAGCTGTTTGTCATATGTGAATATCATACTATTAATTTTTAATTATAATAATTATAGTAGGTAATCATTAATATAGCTATATAATATAATTAGCTATACAATGGAAGTCAATTATTCAAAAATACGCCGAACAACCTAACAACAGAGCACGAAGCATTATGTAAAAAGTCTGATGGGATGAAACTCCGATTGGCCAAGAAAATTTTTTATCATTTGCTCTAACGTACTTGTATATCCTAAAATAGTATAATAATAAATTTATTTAAGAAATTATTTGGATTTTGCCTTAAATGATACTTTTACCACAGATAAGTTTATAAACCTATAGTAAAAAAAAACTTTTTATAAGGTTTGCTTATACCATTGTTTCTTATACCTTAATGATAGAACGTCTAAGCGTCCTTCCAGTAGGACCGAATTACATGCTAAAACCCACGCTTTATTATCATTAAGATTAGTTTGGAAAGTTGGAAAACGTTGAAATTTGAATTAGTTTATTATTATAAATTGGAAAACTTGAAATTAAACTTGATAATTAAATAAATATTTTCGGTTTAAAACTAAATTAGTCGGAAATCTCATCAGCATCTTTCGTGGACCATAGAAAGACTGATTTGGAATATAATGATATAAAAGATTATAAAAACAAATGTGTACTTTTATTGAATTAAGTCAAGACTATACCTACACTTATTAAATATGTACTATTCATAATTTCGATTCCCAGAACAAGATATTTAAAATCAGGAAAGTACGCTGTGAATGTGTAACATATTACTGATAGCAATAATACCTATTAGCCTATTACTACTACTGACATTATGTAGTAGTACATAATAATATGTACATAGATACATTACAATAAAGTAAAATTTTTAATATGCAATAGAAATAATAAATCTACCAATTAATAGATAACTAAGTAGGTACTCATAATTATTATTTTAGTTCAAATTTATTAATTTGCAACTTTTGTCGAGCTAAAATCAGATGATATTAAATAATATAATAATAGAACTTTTAAAATAATATACTGAATTCTGCTTTTAAAAAATTCCCAAAAACCTGTGTTTGTCTTTGTTTAAAATTATGGATTCGATAGACTAATCAAAGCCTACACTAAGAAAAAAACTTTTGATTCAAAACGATTTAGGCATTTTAGGTAAATACTCAAAAGATTTAGGTAACTTTTCATTTACTTAATATTAAAATACACTTGATATTTTGTCTTTGAAATAAATACATAATAAAATTCACAAAATATTATAATATCCAATAATCCAATTAAACGTAAAAATGTGCTATTTAGGATATTCCACCAATCTCTCTTGTATTATCATTATCATTATCATGATGTAAGGAGAGGATGGTGTGCTATTGCGCAGCGAGTGAGCGAGATCATACTTTCTCTCTCGCCAGTGTGACGTAATGCTGGGCACACTTTGAGAATAAATTAAGCTCGTGGGCCATTGAAATTTCACTAAATATCTCAGTTAAATCAATTTGCAGGCTTATTTTGCATTTCTCGCTAAAAATAGTAATAACCAAATTTATAGAGAATTAAATTCTCTACCATTTTTATGTGAACAATTTTGTTTTAAAATAATTATTTATTGATAATAATAAGCAAAAAGTGTGTGAAACACAGAGGGATGGTGAAAGCGATTAAAATAAAATAAAATTTCAAATAAACAACCACTACCACCAAAATCAATGTGTAACAATAAGCTTACTTTTTTGTTATTCGGTTGATGGACGCGAATTAAAGTTAAGAATATATAATAAAAATAAATAAATAAAATACCAAAAATGCGGCACTCAAATAAACAACCACTACCACCAAAATCAATCTGTAACACTAAAAAAGTAGTATTTTGCTTAGTTAGTTTTCAAATAGAAATGAACTAAAAATTGGAACAGAAAAAAATTGTCACCTAATTTTATGGTTCAAATGGGTTTAAAGGATGTTTCATGACTAAAGCAAAAAATGAACTTTTATTAGTGTGGGTTCAAAATAAGTTACTACAAGTGTACCTTCTTTAGTTGTATTTTATTCTTTAACGAAAAAAATATCTCTCTTGTCAAAGGGTAAAGTAAATGCCATATATAAAACCATATAATATAAGACTGACAGACTACCCCCGCTGAGTGGAGTTTCTAATAAACAATATATATGTCATTTTGTTAACATATCCTGCTTAAAAGTGTATAAATAATAGAAATGGGGTAATATGAAAATTGGCTAGTTTGTAAATTCAAAAGGGTATTAGCTAATGTGCGTGCTTTGCACATACGATTTTTTTGCTTTCTTGTATTTTTAACTTCTTAGTTTTAATTCTTTTAAACTTATTATGAAATAATTTATTATGCTTATATAATTTCTTCATCGGTTATAAAAAACATCAAAACATAAGTTAACCACAACAATTAGTTGTGGTAACTATAGTAACTGATGCTAACTTTCAGTAATATGTGCCCTGACTGACGTTATGCGTGAAAACGACGAATACTCGTTCGCTTCTGTAGCACACCATCCTCTCCTTACACCATGATCATTATCTACTCTATAGAAAATAAAATTTACCGAAAAAGTCATTTGGGAATTTATCCAAACTCGGAATTGCAATTTGCTATGTAAGTATTATATATTCTCAAAATATAAATATTTTCATTGTACAACACAATACCCATATACGTATAAATGATTAAAAATATTTGCTAACAAGTTTTTATTGACAAGATGTAAATAATAATAATATAATACAGATTATACTTATACAAAATACCGTGATTTAACTGAGTTAAAATGACTTTGTTTATTAGAGACAAAATTTTCGCATTAAAAAGACAAGTAAAAAATTTTTTTTAAATAGTGTATTTTTTAGAAAGAATACATTTCTTTGTGGTATATTCTATCGAACTGAATATTAATGGCCATTTTTGTGTAAATTGTTTTTTTTTAAACTGATTTTTATTTAAAGAGTTTATATAAATATACAATTCTTAACTTGTGAAAAGTAATAAAATTAAAACTTCAAGATAATAAGTTAATCCATCTAATAAAAATCAATTTTATTTTTAAGCTTTCAGCGAAGGTTATCGCTTTCGTCAAAAAATGTATTTATAAATATTTACATATTTACATGGAAACCGAAATAAATGTATGTCATTTGATACGATCTATGGTCTAATAAATGAAATTTTTCTTAGGTCTTGAAATAAGATCGTGAGTTTTGAGTTAAGAAACAAACTTCAGTGAGTTTCCGTCAAAGTAGGAAAAACTTGGTTATTAAAAACCAATGTTATGGTTAAATAAATATGGTTATTTTAGTTACAATTATTTTTTTGGTTTAATTTTTATTTAATAAATAAGGTTCCTTAACTCACGATCATATTTCAAGACCTATATTGAAATATTATTTTTTTTAAAGTTTAGTGATTTTTAAGAATTTTTTTTACATTTAACTTTGTTATATTATTTAATAAGTTATAATCTTATAATATATTAGATTTAGTAGGTATTAACTTTAAATATACATAGGTTATTATACTACATAATATATACCTATAACTTATAGATAAAATCCTTTTAACAACATCTGCTTGTAACATAAAAATGCAATATCACTTAATAAAAAACCTAATGATATTTTACCTTGAAGGTAGTACTTATATATTTATTTTTGAACAGATTGGGATCTATCATCTTTGATGATTGTGTTTGATAATGGCGTAGAAGTTTAACTTCACCAAGTGAGTAATAGCATGATATCAATATTTCAAGTTTTCAAATTTTGGTAGATACCATACCAGATGACAGAAGAAAGTGAACAAATTTTAATCAAGATCAAAATAATAGGTATGGAATGCGGATATGATTAAAATAAAATTAAATATAGATCAGGCACGGAACAACGATGGGGCCAGGGTAAGCCATGACCCCCACCCAAAATTACGCTGGCCCACCCTGACAAATTAAGAATTTAGTTCTAATAATTTCGTGACTTTTTTTCTGGCTATTTCTTTAAGTCTATATATTTTGCAGTCCCAAGTATTAAAAATTGCAAATTAAAAAAAATTAATTTTTTATAATAATAAACGAAGACCACAAATACGATGTGTATTATTATATTATAGTATAAGAAGTATGTAGGTATATTTTCTATTTTAGGATAAATAATATTGTTTCCTTAAAGGAATGGTGAAAACCAAAAGAAAACCTTAAAATAATATTATAAGAAATGGTTTATTTCTGATTTAATTTAGATGTTCTGATATTACTACTATATACTTTATGGACCGGTAAAAGCTTTTATTCACAATCAGTTAGTAATCGATCTATTATTAAATTTTAATGAGTGAGTCATAAGTTATTATTAACTTGAGCTTTCCAATTGTTGCAATTATATCCAGAGAATTACTTTTACCAACATATTTGAATTTTAAATGTAAGTAGGTACATAAAGACACATTTGTAAATATTACCGACCAAAGATGTAACGACTAACGTGATTATGTTATGTTGATCTCGGTTGCAATATACCATTTACCACCTCGTTATGTAATAAACTATTTCGAGAAATATTTTCCAGTTTAAAAAATAATCAGAAACCATATAGGTAATGCCGACAAATAGAATTGACAGACGACGAAGAAAAATATTCAAATATCAAAATCTGGAATTTATTAATTTTGTAATTTGATATAGTACTTTCAGCAATCATCATAAACGTTATCATATTTGGATCACGTACCTACAATCATGGGTAATTTTAATATTTATTACGTCAGGAAAACTTATTTTACTTAAAAATAAAAACATGTAGTAAAGGTAAATTTATTATAGAGCAAATAACCGGAAATCGATTAGTAAAAAATCTTCAAAATTTATTTATCGTTTGGGTACCTACTCATATTTATATCTTACAATTAAAACCAGTGATATAATCACAGGTAGGTATATTCATGTATCATCAATTATTCATTTGTAGTGTACAGGGTGGCTCAATTTCGATCCTTCTTATGGGGAAATCGGTAACTATAGGAGATATCAAAAAATGGATGGAGCATCCTCGATCTCTTTTTTTGAGAAAATCTGAATGGCTAAAACCGGAATTCGCTATCTTTTTTCGTTTTCGAGTTATGGCCAAAAGTTCGCTTTCTCGGTTTTTCGTTAAATGTCGATATCTCGATTGTTTGTAACGTTATAGAAATAATATTTACACCTTCTTCAGACACTTTTTTAAGGAGAATAAACTGGGCTAAAGAAATTTTAAATATTTTCATTTGTTTCCGAGTTATAAGATAAAGTTGTGTTTTTTTAAATAAAAACCTTAGATAGCTATGACATATTTAAATAGAGTTTTTTATCCTCTTTTCAATGATGTATAACATGTAGGGTCTATTATTTCAGTTTCATCCCGTTATATTAAAAAATGTTAAATAAAAATAAAAAACGATCGAAAAATTAAATTTTGGCTTTGACTAAATAAACTACTATACAAAATCATTATTAAGTAATGATTTATTCACAAACAATTGCCTCCAGTTTATTTTTAATAGGTATTTTTAGTACCTACTTAAAAAATTTCTATTTAGTAGCTATTTACCTATTATTTCACAAGAGTGTTAAATTCCTTATGAAAACTATGGTAAATATGATAATGTTATAAGAATAAAAAAAGATTGACAGTTTAGTATAATACTAAATTAAACAAAATTATAAATTCTACCATTATACTAAATAGTCAAACTGATGTTTGCAATGCATAAATTGCATTGCGTATGTGAACATTCGATAGTCATATTTTTTTATATCATATTATTCGTAGTTTGCATAAGCCATTTGACACTATTGTGAAATAATAGGTAAACAGGTGGTACTAAATAGAAGTAGGTATAGGGAATAGGTACTAAAAGACACATATTAAAAACAACTGAAGGCAATTGTTTTGTAATGTCTACAGTATAGCGTTTTGTTTTGACAAAATACGTATAGTATTTTATTTAGTCAAAGCTAAAATTTAATTTTTCGATCGTCTTTTATTTTTATTTAACATTTTTTAATATAACGGGATGAAACTGAAATAAAAGATTCTACATGTTATATATCATTGAAAAGAGGATAAAAACCTCTATTTAAATATGTCATAGCTATCTAGGGTTTTTATTTAAAAAAACACAACTTTGTATTATAACTCGGAAACAAATGAAAATATTTAAAATTTCTTTAGCTCAGTTTATTCTCCTTTAAAAAGTGTCTGAAGAAGGTGTAAATATTTTTTCTATAACGTTACAAACAACCGAGATATCCACATTTAACAAAAAGCCGAGAAAGCGAACTTTTGGCCATAACTCGAAAACGAAAAAACGGTTTTGGCCATTCAAATTTTTTCAAAAAAAGAGATCGAGGATGCTCCATCCATTTTTTGATATCTCCTATAGTTACCGATTTCCCCATAAGAAGGATCGAAATTGAGCCACCCTGTACATATAGCAAAACACAACAAAAAATATCTTAATATTATACATAACATTTTTCAGACGCAATAACTGTTATGGAATAAATTTTTCTTCCAAGACTACAGAAAGTATCAATTTCTGAGCAATTTATCAGTTAGAAAGTGATATATTACATTAACACATTAAAAGTTACTTATTTTATTAAGGAATTAGGCTACTTGAAATTGCGTATAAACATCCCAAGTATGATATCCAGTATAAATTAAATAAAAATTAAATAAATCGACATGCATATTATCTTAAAAATTTCTTAAAGTAAACACGTTTTGAAACTTCAAACGAAACCATGTTTTTTAAATCGGCAAGCAGTAGAAATCAATCAATTTTCATCAGATTGACCTGAAATTTTAATTGTAGCTTCTCAGATAGATTCTCTAGAGAAGTACACAAGATTATTATTTATTACGATTGATTAACAATTTTTTATTTTATAAACAATGATTTTTTGGTGAAAATTGAAAATATTTGTTAAAACTGATGCTATTTTGCGAAAAATTTATATATTTCAATAATCACGTCTATTTTCTTACAAATCTAATGTAATCATTTTTCACCTCGATTTTTTCTATATAGGTTAGTATTCCATCTATTAATTTTTGTTTCTTCAATTGTTTTTCAAATTTTTTCTATTGTTAATATTAAATTTTTTTTGTATTTCGATTATCTTTTATATTTCGATTATTATTTTTTGGTTTTTGATATTTGTGTAAAATTTGTTGTCATTGTTTATTTTTGTTTATATTTTTATAGCCTTGAAAATGGGTCAATAAAAGAACCCGAAACGTCGGACATTATACTTTTTGTTCTAACTGACTTCAAACTTAACTATAATTAACCAATTTTCGATATTCGTTTGAGTAACTTAAAATAGATTTTTCCGAATTTTTCCACACGGCGGAAAAGCAATTTTTCACGCACTAGTGCGTTTTACTTTCCAATACATATGCGTATTCAAGCGGAAACTCCAGAAATATAGTATACATTCAAACGCTTATTGTAAACAAAGATAATAGTTTAAATCATACATTATTTGTTTCTTATTTCAACAACAGTAGGAAACATATTGTGTGAAACACGTATGAAAAGCTTATTTTTCGTTACTTGTTGCACAAATAGATATTACGTAATTCATAAGCTTATCCGCCGGTTATGCCGCTCATTAGGTAGGTAAAGTATATGTTTGGATAGCTTACTCGTAAATAGCTATTGCTATTATATTTATTATAAATAAAGTTTAGAGTTTTACCGGCTTACTTCGCTTAGCAAAAATCAGGATTGCTGAATTCTAGACCATTTCAATTGGTGTAAAAAATTAAAAATTATTATAATAAAAAAATGACATTTCTTCTTTAAAACCTCGTTTCAATTAATGAAAAAATACATCGATGAAAACGAGGTTTTAAAGAAGAAATGTCACTTGTTTTATTAATTGACGTCTAAATTACGTAGCGTAGCGTTAATTGAATGAGAATTGCTTTTTAGAAGGTAACACCTACAACCCTATAAGTATTTGCAAACATTTCTTAATGAAGAGCGATGAAATCCAATTATCTTCGAAACTACCTAATATAGAGTCTACAAAAGTATTTATCTCTTCTATTTTATTTTATAAAGCTAAAAGTTTATAATAAATAATGTTGTATGGCTATCCAAAAAGAAAGCAGCCTCTGAACTACCTAAGAAGGTCAAATTGTAGTATATAGATGTTAGGTAAGCTGTTATAACAAAATAATATATAAAAATTTTCTTTGGGACTTAAAAACCTGAAGAATCTGCCTAACAAAGAACAAATTTCTCGGTTAGAGATAAAACTTAAAAAACAGAGGGTACGGATCACGATTAATAAGTTAGTAACACTTCAGAGAGGGTTATTGCGAGGTAACTCACACCATTAATATAAGTATAGTGTATAAATTATTAATTGAAAAATAAAAACATAGTAAACTTAAACTTTATTCAAGATGCATTTTATTAAAAGAGTTTCTATGTCGTTCATTCTTTAGGATGTCAGGGCGACCTACAGCAAAATAAAATTAGTATCTACTTTGAAATAATTAACAATAATTAGTACCTAAGGAATATTTTATATTTGACTAAAAATCACAAATATTTATGAAATATCTTGTCGTAGTTATGTAGTATTGACACACAATCGATATTTAGTAAATCTATTTATCAATTAAGCTGTAATTATTTAACTATATGAATGTTTATATAGATAACACATTGAAAATTAATGATTTATTAAAATTTTATCGCTATTTATTGGTAGTCCAAGTTATTTTATTTTGTTATTTAAAAGTATAATAATTTATATATATAAATATTTTGAAATTAAACCTATCAGTAAAAAACTATAATTTTTTTCATTAGCAGACCTAAACAATTTAATAGAGTATATAGTTAAATGCACCTTTTTAAAGCTTTTGTATTTTTATAATATATAAAATTAATAAAAAAGTACATATTAATATATAAATATAATATAATAATTAACATATTGCTTAGCAACAATTTTATCTATAAACATTACGCATTATAATGTTTTTATCATTTAAATGTATATACAAAAGTAGAAGATGTTGGTTAATAGTTTATAAATAAAATTTTGTAAAAATTATCAAAATTGTGACAAGAAGATTTCATGATTTGCATTTGATTTAATTTTATTTTGTAAACTATAGTTTTATCTTCTATGAAAGAAGATAAAGTCATCACTAAGTAGTGGAAAAGAACATTGATTAATTCAATTAATTGAATAAGCCAGCAGGTAAGATGATATAAATTAAAGATGTGCTTACATTTTTAACACAATAATAATTCTATGCTTTATTACAAAAATTATGCCATTACCATTTTTATAAAATAATAAAATCAAAATTTAACTTTTAGGTGATAAGTGATAAAAAAAATTTTGCGAAAAGGCTTAAAACTAAATTTTGTTAATGTCAAAAAAAAAAATTTTTACTTTCAGAAAAAATATTATATTTTCAATTCGGGATTTGTCAGTACAAATTAATAAGATTATACTGAAAATTATAATTTTAAAACAATAAAAAATAATTTTTACCTTTTTCGTATTCATAGCCATTTTATGGAAAAATTTGATGTAGATAGATGAAGAAACGAAATAAACGCGGGTTAATTAATGTTTTAGAACTTATCACAAAAAATACTATAAAAAATGTAAGAGTAAGTAGGTATTTAAGTAAAATTGCTTTCACAAACAAATCAACGAGCGTCAATTTTGAACAACGATTGCAAACACACTGATTGTCAGAGTTCCAAACGACAGTAACAACTATTTGAAATTATCAGTTGTGAAAAGCTTAAGTATATTATTTTGAGAAATTTGTGTTTATCAAGTGAGGGACGTGCGATTCTTGTGTGACGCAATGTCATGTTTATACTAAATCTAAAACAAAACATTTAATAAACTCTGAATTGATATTAATTCAAAATTAAAGCGTCAACATATTACCATAAAAGTTCACGACCTTTTTAGTCTTTTTGCTTTAATTAAAGAGTCCTTTTGTTTAATTTTTAGTAATTTTTGCATATTACTAAATTTTAAACAGTAATATTTTTGCAAATAATTATCAAAAGAATACGCCATTTAACCCTTAAATGGAACAAAAACTATTAAAAATATTTGCTTTATGTTGCGAAATCTTTCGAAATCGCCGCTTAGTGTACAATTTACTCGAATTTAAAAGAGATGGCGTCAAGTACCTATATGAGAATTATTTATTTTGTTTATTTTGACATTTGTATTCTAAATCTAAAATTGAAATAATTTTAATCACACTTATAACCAAATAATAATTTCCTAAAATCATTTAGCGAGTGATACATTATGTTTACAAATTTGTCAATAAAATATATTGTTAAGGTTCGGAAATCAATAATTTTTAATTAAATATAGATATAATTTATTTTAAAGTAAAAGTGTTTTAATTTTAGAATGTTAATGGTTTTGGCCTGCGATGGATTTCATCTACCAATTGCAGATTATCTAATGAAAATATAATTGATCCCCCTGACCGAGCCCCAGTAATACCATCATCATATAAACAACGAGAAGGAGAAAATATTCCAATTATGAAAGCTAGGTTTGTTCTCGATTTAATTACAGTTAAGTCGGAATTTCTTGAAGTGGTTGAAAGTGTAAATGCGAATTAGAATTAAGGAAAGCTAGGTTTATCATCTTCTAGAACACCTCATAATCGTGGTTTCTTTCCACTTGCACTTTTAAGTACCAAGTAAAATTGACTGCACCGTAATAATATCGCACTATACTTTATTTTTAGACTTCTTTATCAATCTCGCAAAAGAGGAATGTTGGAAAATGGATTATTGCTTAGCACTTTTGCTGCTAAATTTTTACCCGATATGAATGAAAAACAATTGGGTTTATATGATGAGTAGGTTATTTGTGTCTTAAATTTTGAATAATACAAAACTATGTTTTAGATTAATTAATTCTCCCTCAAACGAATGGGACTTATATTATTGGGCTGCTGGTTTAAAACCAACACCTGAGAAATTTCAGCATGAAATAATGGAAATGCTTAAAGAACATGTTCAAAATTCTGATAAAAAATGTCGAGTAAAACAGCCTAATTTATGGTAGTTACAAAAGTTGTTATTGTTGTATATTAATAAATAATTATTAAGCATTAATTTCAATTACGCATATGTAAAGCTGATCAAATCACTCTTTTGATCAACAATGTTTGTCGAGAGCATTATCAGTTTTTTTTTTTTTGTTTAAAATTGGTCTTCAATTTTCAAATTCCTTATGGTATGTTAAAATTTTGCAAGCCCTGTCTAGGTCATGACATACACCACTTTTAGTTCATCGAATCGTAGCTTTATAATGAACAACCGTATCCATCCAAACTCATTGCACTGCACTCAACGTCAAACTGGACCCACTGTATTGGGTTCGATACATGCAGCAATCATCACTCAGTAGCAGTAGTGAGCTCGTGTTGTTGAAATGTTGAGGCTGCAAAGTTTATAATTATAAATATCGATTATTAATAACAGGTTAGTATAGCTGAAAGCAACAGTTTTTTTGTAAATTTGATTTGGGGAGGCTAACGGAAGTAAAATGTGATGTTTAGGAAGTAGAAGTAGAATTTATTGTATCAAAATATTGCATGCATGTCAACAAAACATATATAGCAGTAAGTACATGCATAGGTAAGTGACGAATCAAAATGGAGACGTGCCTAAGGGCGGGAGCTTCCCTGCCCAACATTAGAAAAAACTGGCAATTTGTTGGTTGAAAAGGCAAAGTTGGCAAAACTGCTAGTTGTTACAAATCACACAAATTCTGGCATTCCCTTGAAAAAAAAGCTCATTGGTATAATTAGAAGAACAAAATCGTTGGCAATTTCACGACTACTCCCCCTTCAAAAAAGTCGATTCGGCACGTCCCTGAATCAACTACAAATTAAACAAACAACATTAAAATTGACATTTGCAGTTCTCCAGACTATTGAAAAATACTTCTATGGTGTAGGTACAACGGCTACAAGTAGTAAGTAGGTTTTTTTCATTACTTCCTGAAACGGTTTTTCAGACAAACTCTTCACTTCTCGTGACAACTTTGGCCCCCAATACTCCACTCCCTGTTACGTTTTTTAAAGTTTATGGAAAGGTATCTGTAATTTGTCTATTTCTGGTATTAAAATTGTGGTAAATGTCCGTTTCCTAAATATCTCTCTGAATTCGACTTTACGTGCTTCATGCATTCAAACATGCATATTACTGGGGGCGTCAAAATTTTATTTTCCATAAATGCATTTCTGCAGCTCTCTCTGGATTCCATTCCGCTTTTCGTGTTTTAAAAACTTCATTGCAGCTGTGGAAGCACCCAAAGTCAAAATACAGTACCTAGCTGAGCTTAACTTCAAATTTACATTTTGAAGTCGATGTAGTCCACTGTCCATTATGAACATTTTTGTCTTGCCTCTTCGTTATCTGCCAATACGTCATTAATTATGTTTCAAACGCCAACCCGACTTCGCTTTTCTTCATATTGTCTCACTATAATAAAATAAAATAATTAATTATAAAATAATTATTGCCCTACAGTCCTTCCTACTTTGTGCATTTTTAGGTAAACGGAAAACTAACAAGTTAAAAGCACAATCTCAAAAATTTTTATTTGTAAATTTTAAAAGTCGGCATCACTGCTTTGTTGCACGATGCCTTTAGCCTCCTGTACACCAATTTCGATTGCCAAAAAGACGCTGCTCCCATTGCAAAAATTATTTGTTAATACCTACCCGTAAAGTAATAATTATTAATATACTCACATTTATTTAATATTTAATAAAAACTTATTTATGCAAATATCTGTTTCCCTAATTAATTTAGAGAAAAAAATGAAAAACACAAAAATAATGCAGAAATATAAACTACGAATGATAAGAGGATTAGATTTCATCTAGCTTTTACTTAAAAAGCCAAAAAATGCTTTTGAAAATGTTAAAAGTTTCATTTATCAAACTGGCCATGTAAGTTTCCACGGTAATTATTTTTAAAATTGGAAATTAAATCGAATTTATTACATGGCCAGCCCGATAAATGAAAATTTTAACAAATTCAAAAGCATTTTTCGGCGTTTTAAGTTAATGCTAGATGAAATCGAATGCTCTTATCGTTCGTAGTTTAAGTTTCTGTATTATTTTTATGTCTTTCATTTTTTCTCTACAATAATTATAGCCCTGGAGATCACATACATTTTTTTAAAGTGATTTTATAAAACTTGGAATAATATTTATTCGTTAGTTTAAGTTGTGCTGAAAACAAAATGGCGATTCTGGCTGTGGTTTTGCGGTCGCTATGACATGGCGTCGCGACGCTCAGCGTCTTGTAAGGTTAACAATGATGTTGAAGTTATTTTATTATTTATTTTCATCTTTCTTATACTATTATAAGTATTTTAAAACAATTCTGGCAGATTATAACCGGTCGCAAATCAGTCTGGCAAAATTTTGAAATTGTAAAAAGTATCGATTTTTGAAGTTATATCATACAATCTCAAAAATTCGCCAGACTGATTTGCGATCGGTTAAAATCTGCCAGAATTGTTTTAAAATACTTATAATAGTATAAAAAAGATGAAAATAAAGTATTAGCTTTAATAAAATAACTTCAACACCTTACAAGATGCTGAGCGTCGCGACGCCATGCCATAGCGACCGCAAAACCACAGCCAAAATTGGCTTTTCATTTTCAGCACAACTTAAACTAACGAATAAATATTATTCCAAGTTTTATAAAATCACCTCAAAAAAATGCATGTGATTTCCAGGACTATTAGGGAAGCAGGAATTTGCATAAATAAGTTTTTACTTGTTAATTATATCCTATGTTCGGCTAACTTGTTCAGCGGTATAATAGTTTCAAAAACCCTTGAGAAAGGTGCTGACACAATATAACACTCCAGCTCGAATCAGATTGAATCCGAAAATATAATTTTGATGGTTGTGAATCTCCGTGCACTGAATTAACCGATAACTGATTTAGTAAGACAGGAGAGATGGCACATGGCTTTTTAAGTACATTTTAAACAAAAACTATATTACAAGAAGAATAATTATAAAAAGGCATTGAATTCCAAATTTAAAATTAAAAATCTTGAAAAAATAAAAAATTACTTGGTATTAAATTCAAACAAGATTTGAAAGGTAATTTTGTAATTAATCAGAAGGAATACATATTGAAAGTGCTGAATGATTATGGTATGTTTGACCAGCGATTCTCAACCTGAGGGTCGCGACCCCCTTGGGGGTCGCGGATCAATTTTAGTGGATCGCAGAAAATTTTGTGATTTTTTTCAAAATTACTTAGATTTGAATTTGAACTAGAAATTAGTAACCTGAATTTTAAGGTTTTCCTTGCTCAAGCAGTTGAATATAGGATTGATAAACTCGTATCAAAACATCAAGATCAAGGAAGTAATTAATAAGTTAGTAAAACAATATCGTCACTTCTGTCGCAATTCCTCCAAACAGCAGTACACCAAATTTTAACGGAATCTGTTATACATTTCCAGAGATTTGTTTGCTGTGTTCCATATTAGTGGTCACTCAAGAAGTGGCCATGTGGCCGAAGGCTTTTCCAAACAATTCCCAATATTAGCATACTTACGATTTTTCACCAACAGCACACAATTTTTGTGTTTTATAGAAGAGTTTTTTATGAACAAAGAATAAATAGACAAGAAAATACTATGTAAGTAATACGTAGTATTACCATTTTCAATACAGTACACAAATTTTCAATCGTTCTAAATAATTAATTAAATTACTGATAACTGTCAGATTTGACCACTTTACATGTAAATAAAACTAATCTCTTTGAAAAAAAACGTAGGCCGCAGGTATTTTGTTCTTATCTTCACAAAAAAGGTTCAAAGTACCGCCCGATACAAGTAAATTATTTTTTATTTCTTCTCACCAATACTTGTATTTTAAAAGCTCTATCAGCACACAAAATTTTATCTCAACCCTGTTAAACATTTCCGGAGATACGATGACATTTGTATTTTTTTATTGTGGTTCCCTGGCAATTGTTTCTCTGCCAAAACCTTATTTTCCCCATTAGAGCCCATCAGACAATCGTCCAAAACGTTTGACTGTCAATGCAGAAATGCCAAAGAAAATCGGAACAAGGAATTTTTTTGAAGATTTTGCAAAACAACCGTAATCTTTTAGTATTAAATCAATTAGCAATAAATCAGTACATATATGATTCCATATACTGTGACAAGACCTGTAGGGGCAATGTTGCTACATACCAACTTTGGTTAAGATTCCTTCAGTACTTCATGAGTTATTCACTCTTGAAGTTTCAAATTTGACAACTTGTAATTTTTGATATGACAGATAGAAAATTAATTTCACCTATTCTGGATAAAGCTTTTCAAAGTCTTTAAAATAACCTATTACAAGACAAAATTGTTTTTAGAAATCTTGTATTATTTTCTTGTAGTGGCACGCCTGATTGACAGATGATTGTGACGAAAACCTTTCTTCACCTTTCTAGAAGGCTGGGAATCGTTGTCATTTTTGTATTCGAATATTCGTTCATCAATTTATTCGAATATTCAAATAATTCGAATAATTTGAATAATTCGAATATTCAATTAATTCGAATATTTATTCAAATAATTCGAATAAATAAATTTCAAATAAATTCGAATATTCAGATTAGATTATATTCAAATACAGGACCGGAATCTTTTAGATTTTCCGTGTGGTGCTCACATAATTTTAAATATTATACATCATGTAGCTTTGCTAAATCTATTTTGAATATTATTAAATTATTACTAAGTATTAATTTATTATTTTTAGAATTTAGATTATTTACCGTGTGTGTCGACAAATTATAAATATAATTTTTGTAAATTCGTGGTGTGGTACTAGAGCACTCAAGCAACTCAACTGTTGCCGGCCTTGTTCAAATATTTAAATCTGTTAAATAATCGAATAATTTAAAATTCAAATAATATGTCAATATTCGAATTATCTCAATATTCGAATATTTTGAATGTTTGATGCCACCATCTATCCTTAAAACTTAAGTTTTACTTAAATCTTATTCTGACCAATGGGCAATCAGTGTGCAATGATATGGGGTGGGGCTTAGCGATTTCGAATATTCAAATTATTCGAATATTAAAATTATTCGAATATTAAAATTATTCGAATATTCAAATTATTCGAATATTCAAACTATTCGAATATTCAAATTATTCGAATTTGATTCCCAGCCTTACTTTCTACCGTAAAGCCTACTATATACAAAGTTTGGTCGTGATTGGTTGGACGATTCAGAAATAAAGCGAGAAACAAAATCTAACGACAAACCGCCACCTAATTTTTTTTTATTTCTTGCAAATCTGAACAAGGTGATCTCAAAAATGTAAAAAAAAGAAAAACGAAATTTTGAAAAAAAAAGAAAAAAAAAAGTAAAAGTACAAGTTGAATATTTGTGCTTTTTGAAGTAATTGATGACTATTTTTTATTACTGACATTGTTGGGTCGCAGAAAATAATCAAAAAAATTTGGGGGTCGCGTCGTAAAAAAGTTGAGAACCGCTGTGTTAGACGACAAGAAATCAAACGTGCCAATTAATATCATTTGGGAAATGATTGACTCTCTTCCATTGGGAATTGATGAACCATCATAATGAATAGTTATTTTATTTTAAAATATGTATTATTTTTATTCTGTTCTGTTTATAAAATTTCAGATGTGATACTCTTAATACTCTCTTTATAAATTCTGTAACAAGTCCTACCTTTATGTAAGAGTGGTGATAAGACCAGGCCCAGCCAGAGGGAGAGGGGCGCTCCAAATTACTAAATAAATTTTATAAAAGCATCTTGAAAGTGCAAATAAAACTTTGATCTCGTGATCACCATAATATCAAAAAACGGAATCTCACCATTTCTTTCGATCTCCATGATAAATTTAAGTTCCGCATGATAATTGTTAACCTATCCAGAATGTCATCTTCTTCTCCATATGGGAATGCCGAGAGGGAATCCTCTACATACAATTTGAAAAGAAAATTTATTGGAAGATAAGAAAAGATAGATACGAAGTGGAGCTAATTAATTTAGAAATTGCATTACATAATGGTGAGAGATTTTGTAAAATATTTGAAGTGTGAAAATAAAAGAAACGGAAATTTATAATGTGATGCCAGTGCATATACAGCGCTTTTATCTTCAAAATTTAACATTTCCATTTTGTACAATTTACTCTTAAGTTGAATTCAAAATTATACGAAATCGTTTGATGAATTGTAATTTTTGTGGAAAACCATTTCTGGAAAAAATTAGATTTCCAAAATTACATAGCACTACATATCGACAAATAATAAAAATTCTCTGTTGTGGTTTTTGTTTCAAAAAATTTTGAGTTATAAGTATAGAGAAAATGTTCAAGTTGTTTGTAATAAAATTTAAATCTCAGCTCACCTCTGATATTTCACCTATAAAAGAGCAAGAAATCTAAAATAACCGCGAAGTATATTTGCCTGAATTTCAAGTTGCTACTTGAATGCTATTTGAATGAAAAGTGTATTATTGTTGTGTTATTCATAATTTTAACCGCGGCTTAAATTTTAAATCGTGTTTGCACAATAATTAACTATTGGAGTTTGTGTTTACCTAGTTATTGTTATAAAAATATATGGTATGAGTTAAGCAGTTAGCAGTTTTTAATTTTGACGTGGGCAGCTAGAAAGCACATTTGACTGTTTATTTAAAAATAAACAAATGATGCTAGACAATTGTTTTTTGGCGCGTTATATTTACCTTTTCAGAAAACGAGAAAATTACAATTACTGGTAGTACATTGAATTGTAAAATTAATATCAAATTGATGACGTCTAGTCTGCCCAATTCCACCTACGGAATATCTTATTCGGAGTTCTTACCATATTAGGCAAGATTCTTGTTAACAATGTCTTATTCGACTCGACGTTACGTTGCAAAAATGTTTAATAAATAAGGGACATAATTTAATATTGAATTCCTTTAATGAAAAAAATTGTAACTGGCTGCTTCCAATATAATATTGTATGTGTGTGGGTTTAATTATGAGTAATTAAAAACAGAATTAAGTGGGTTTAGCTAAAAATTCGAATATAGAATTTTAAAAAACTGTTTTTCATTCATGATATTATAACGCCTACCTCCTACGGTTGCTTCAGTTGTATTTCAATAAAATTAGAAGAAATTATAATCATCTTAAGCTGAAACCCACTTATAAGAAAATATCTAGTTTTTTATTGTATTTATTATAAAAAAATTTTCAACTTTTACATTGCAAATATTTGCCAACGTTTTGATCATAGTTATTGGTTGTGATACGATGACCGGGGTCGCGTATCTAAATCAAAATTAACCCTCCGGTCCACGGGTGAAGCCTATCAGACTTCACTTACATGGTAAACTATATTTAATTTATTCTACCCGTGGACTGGAGGGTTAAAATTAATTAAAAATACTAAATCTAACTTCGTATTTGCAAATACATAATTATAATATTATATGTAATTATATTTGTATATATAGTTTAGATCTAAAAAGTATGCCATTTTTTGTTATTCTAAAATTTTAAAAGATGAAATTAATCATAATTTATTAATAGGTAATTTTTCATTGTAATGCTACAAATAAAGCAAATTTGTTTATAATGTAAATTACGATAATTCTAGAACTTTCCTCAATAGATTGAGTCACATTTTCACGTTAGTTTAAAAATAATTTTGGATGGGTGGGTAGGCTGCCCGTCATCTTAGAATAATATACAATAAATTATTATAGTAAATAGAAAAATAGTATATAATGATTAACTTTAAATATTAACATGAATGAAATATTTTAAATCCTAACAACCAACAATTGAACAAAAAAAACAAGTTAAAATTAAAGATCACTACGAAAAGCTATCTACATTCTATACGTTATTAACCCTCGAGTGCATACGTAGGGCCTAGCAGGCAGTGAAGGAGTGAACATTTAAACAAAGATAAGAAAAGAACCGTTTAAATAAATTTCATCATATCATTAGTAGCTGTCTAAAATATGAAAAGACTTCGACATGCGTTTAAAAAACTTGAATTGATAGACAAAATAAAAGGGCTGTGGAACTACTTCGTCCAATACAAGAAGAGACGGTGTCTTTTGCTCCAAAAAAAGGAAAAGTCGTAAATTCTATGAAAAGTGTGACAAATGTATTTATTTGCAACATGCTTATTATTATTGTCCAACCTGCTCTGATAATATTCAAAATAATTCGGGTGATGTTGACTTTTTGAATATTTCGTAATAATTGGTTTGATTTATTTCAACAATTTTGGTAGTTTCTTAATATTTTATTTTTATATAGTTTAATAGATTATACATATACTATATAGAAAAGTATCTTATTTTCCTAAAATATCCAAACATATCTAAAGCATAGGCCTGACAAGCACTAATGTTACTTTTATTTACGTATGCACTGTAGGGTATATCTTAATATATTATTATATAATATAATATATTAGTATATATTGATATCTTCATTCATTTTCAAATTATATATCAGTAAGTGGTGGTTTTCTACCTAATGTAAATCGTACTTAGGTGTGATTTTTTAAAATACGGAACGTGCAAATAATATACAGTGCCTAAAGAAAATATTCGAATCCTCCTATGTTAACAATGTAAATTGCACATGCACATTTTGAAACCGTTTTTCGGCATATAAAAATCTATCTATTTTAGACATTTCTTGTTAAAAATATTATTATCTTTAAATTTGTACCTATACAGTTTTCTATTTTGTTGCCCTGCTTTTACTGACTGCGACTTAAACAAGACTGCAAAATACAAAAAATATTAACATCTGTATCTCAGAAACAGAAATAACAGAACAAAATAGAAAAATGTATTTATAAACAAAAATGTAGAGAATAAAATTTGCAACAAAAACTACTTATACATTTTTCTATTTCGTTGCACCAATTTTGAGATACAGGTGACAATATTTTTTGTATTTTACAGTCTTGTTTAAGTCGCTATCAGTCAAAAACGGGGCGACAAAATAGAAAAATGTATAGATATAAAATTGAAGACAATGATATGTTTAACAAAAAATGTCTAAATAGTTTTGCGGTAAATACGATTTTTATATGTCAAAAGCCGGTTTCAAAATCTGCAATTTACATTGATAACATAGAAGTGGACGAATACTTTTTACAGCCACTGTAGTATTATTTGAGTCTGTATTATTAATATATTGATGTCTTTTAGGTTTGGTAGGGTTCTTTCACACGGAGCGGATGTTGACGCGGACCTGAGGAACAGCAGAAAGCTTTAATTATAATTGGCTACTAGATTTTAGTGTTTATGAACGGCAGACATGTTGTGTTTCTGACTTATTATACTTGTATCGGTAGGACCCAATGGCGTAACTTGGGTGAGGCGACTGGGACAAAAATTGTAAAATTAAATTGTCAATTAATTGGTACTAAAATATATGTCCTTATTTCTCTTCGAATTTTTTTACTAAAAACTAAAATGTTGTTTTATCAACCAACCCATTATAGGAGATTTTCTCCTAGAGTTTATGTGGTTCTAGAAGGTTGGGGCCACTGAAGAATTGCTTGTTTTTTTTTTTTGTTTGATTTGTTTAATCTTTCTTTTTTGATGCATTCTTAAAAAATTTTTTAAAAAATACTGATGAACTTGTAATACATACAGATTAAAATTTTAAACTCAAACTGTTTTATTAAAATTTTAACAAAATTACGTTTCATTAGGCCAGCATTCTCGGCGGTTGTCTAATTCGCTTTTATGGTAGGCCAGTGGTCGCCCCTGCTATTATATTTTTATTGTCATTTATGGTAATGCTAAGTTTTTAACATAGAAGAAAACGTATGCAATAATATGTGGGTTCCGATATATGTAGTACCTACTTACCTAGTTCCTATTTATATTTAAAACCGTTATTAAATAATAGATAAGGTTCATATTAATTTGAATTAGCTTAGTTTATTAAGCTAGTTTACGTTTTTCATGCAGGATCAGGCAAATAAGGAACATTTTTTATATATTATACTTATACTTATTTTTAAATTTTATTGTAATTCATCAGCTGCGTCACCAACAATTTTTTGCTCTAAATTTAAAAATTGCAAAGGAATTAATTTACTAAAAAATATTCAACGACTTCTTTTCCAGGTAAAGGAATAGTAAGCAGCATACGTAATTTAAAAAATATGTTAATATTTAAAAGGTAAAGTTAAAAACGGAGAATTCGCTTTTTTACCGCCACTGACCACGAGACTTGCATAATTAAGTTTGTCCCCTATTTTACCGGCTTTCAGAAATCTCAATTTTATTATTTTAAAACGTAAGAAAGTTGCATTATATTATTACAACTATATATGGGTATGGCGAGCACTCGAGAGTTAATTTTGAGATTGAAGATACATATTAGCATATTATATAGTCTGCTTATATTTATGGTAAACTTCCAGTCCATTATGACTCATAGTTTTCTTTATTGATTAAATTTTTATTAATTTTAATATTAAAGGTATGCAATTTACAAGAAGACGTTTTCAGATAATTATCAGAAATGAAATTTTTGATCTTTGAGATTAATAAATTAATATTAAAATAATGAGAACAGCAATTTTTACAAAAACTATAACAAAATAAAATGTAAAAACTTATTAATATTATTGGAGAATATTATTATTATTACAAAACTTATTCTTTATTTTATTAGTAGTATAGTATACTCTATGAATTTATTGTAAAATAGAATTTTAACAAAAACTAAATAAAACGCAAAAATATTAGAATATTAACTGCAAAGCAAAATGAAGAAATGAAATTCTATTATTATTCTAATAAAAAGTTTGCATTATATAAATAAAAACAGGTTTTTTTTCGAAAAATTCAAAAGTTTGCTAGAAAAATGAAAAAGAATTTTAAATTTTGAAAACATAATTAGATAATGAGCCAAAGATTTTGAGTATAACAAAATAAAATATAATATTCTATTATTATCAGAATTGGTAGTGTCGAGGTGTAGCGGTTGCGCAAGCTTGGCCCCCACAACTTGTTTCTATATTTAAAACGATTCGCAGCTATAGAATAACAGAATAGAAACTTGGACAGTTTTAGAAGGGCGGTGTTTTGTTGACGAATACGTGTTCATCTGCGATTTTTATATTTTAAATTTATTTGTATAAGTGTTTGTCTGTAAAGTGAAGTGAAATTCTTTTATCATGGCTGAAAATCGTAATATTCCCATCAAGATGGGTGATTTCAGTGTAATCGATAGTGAATTTGTTGGCATTAGAGAAAGATTTGATGCCGAAATGCGTAAAATGGAAGAAGAAATGAGTAAATTTCGGTCAGAATTGATGAATAGAGAAGCCAATAATTTTTTCAAATCTACAACGAGGTATTTATTTTACTTTTATTTTAAAATTTATTAATATAATATTATTAGGAATCTAAGGTGTTGTATTTACAAAACAAATTAATAGTCTGTGAATTAATTTATTATTTACATCGTACAACAGTAAAATTATAAATGGTGTATGGGGATTCCCAATTATAAAATTTTTGGGCGATGGGCTGCTAAGCTTAGCCATAATAAATTAGATTTTAAAATAAAATCAATTTAATGAAGAGCTAACACAAATATTTTATACATTTTAAGCCTTAAATGAGTGGGATATGACATCACTTTTCGTAATAATGCCTTATACAAATAAAAGTTTAATTTTAATTTTACTAATTAGCACCGACATTGGCGTGGCATAATCAAATATACATTTTCAATTATTATTATACCACGGGCCATGTGTGAATATTCGAGTATAAGTAGGTTTATTATAGCTCTTTCGCAATTGATGTTAAAAGTTAACTCATAAAGTTAGTTAGTTAGGGGCGATTCCGACCAAAAATTGGATACACCTATTACCAAAAATTCAACGATATTTCCATTTTTTTGTACACCTATTTCTAGTCGCGATTCACCCCTCGCCCTCGGTACCATAGTTCACCATGGTAGTTTATTTTAAACCTTCATTAGAATTGAGCTGTTATGCTATTTTCACCCACCATTTCATACATTGACATAGAAAAAACGGAAGCCTTGACACTTACTTGATCCGATATCTTTGCCGGAAATGGCAAATGTAATGGTAAAGAATAATGGAGAATTATTTTGAATCCAACGAACAATTCATTTTTTATTACTAGAATGAATTCGTTTCGTTGAAATAATTACCCAATTATTAGGTAGCGAACAGAAATGATTGTTAGCATGGATAAAAAAGATTGGAGCACCAGCCAATTTACGGTTCATTACCTAAATCGTTGTGGCAATCGCCCCAAAATAAGTACCTACATTTTTTAAATTGTTAATTTGTAAAATTAAACGTTTAGCCGATGATCCAAAACAAAAACTCTTATTAATTACCTAGTTTAAATTTTCATTCACCAAAGTGTTATCACTACTATTTACGTAAATATCATTCATAATAGCACAGCCGAAAGTATAATAAACCAATTCATTATAGCCGTAAAATTTTACATTGAACCGAGTTTCCATTATAGTAGATTTCTTCATTCCATATGGATTTGACTGTACGTAGGCACTTCAAGTCATTCAATGAAATTTTCAATTATTCATTAAATTTATTTCAAAATATCTATTTCTCTTAGGAGATCACTGGAGATCATTTAATTTATTTTCGTAATTCAGCAGCTTGTCGACTTAAAATAAACCTTAATAAAAACCTTTGTAACAAATTTTATGCCACCAAAATCTGCAATTTAGACCGCCAATAATATTTACATAATAATAAATTGATATTATTTTTAGTGTACAGGCAGACGTCAATTTTAAAATTAACATTTAGCATTTCGATTTTTAGTACACATAATAATTTTTAATACTTTATCTGCAATATTTGATCTTGTGATCCAGTCAAATTATATTATTTAAGTTTGAAATTCAAAGAACTATCAAAACAATCAAATTTTGCTATATTTTTCGCTTTCCGCATCTATCTTTTTTTATGTTTTTATCTTACAGGCATTTAAAATGCCAATCATGCGTTGGGAAAATCCAAAAATTCAATGCCACTATAGCTGTGGCAAATTAAAATCTGTTGAACACCATCAGCGCTTGTGAAATTAAAACAAACAAAAATAATAATTCAGGCTTAACGTCACAAGGATGACGAGCAACGGATTTTAATTTGCCACAAGCATAGCTGAAAACTTACATTATTGAAAAAAGCTGTAATGGTAATATTATTTCTGTTACCGCCGTTCGTGCGTGATGGTGATGTGCATAAAGGTTATTTACCTTTAATTTATTTTTTAGTAAAATGTTTCATGCTAACTTACATGCATGTCTATATTGACATTGCCCATGCAGTGTCTGTCGTCCTGGTTACGACGTTAAGAAAAAATTCCACTAATGTAATTTGTATCTAATAATAGACAGACTTTCCAAAAATAATCAAGTTAAAATATTAATCGTCGTCTCCCCACATTAAAATATTTTATTAATCTTTATTATTCAGGATTGACAGCATATTAAATTGTTTCTAATTGTGACACGTTAAATTATTATCTAATACAATGCATTTGCCAAACTCCTAATTTACCATAACGTAAATGAATTATCTATGACTCACCTTGTGTCAAATATAAATTGTGTTTATTATTATAAGCATTCAAGTAAAATTTATTGATGAGTGTTACATTATAGTTCAAAGGTTACCTACTTATATATTTTTTCATTTATAAGATTTATTCAATCACAAATAAAGTAAAGCTGTATACCTTATTATTTTTTATATCTTCTTATTTCCATATAAAAAGGGCAATAATGATAAATTTTTAGAACAATGAGTTTATATTATTGTTATGACGTATCATAACTTTTTTTTACTTTCATTTAATGAACCTACGTTTCCTACCTGTATAATACAGTATTGCGAAACATTTGATTTGTTTTATGGTACTCTCTAAAATATATGTTTAGAATAAAAACATTTTGGGTGTTATGGAAACGATTGGCGTAATTCATAAATTTATGAAAGGATGGAGCTACTAAATTAGAAGGCCTAATATCAGTAATTATCAATATAAATAATGGTTCGTATTGGTAATAGAGCAATTTATTACACCTTTTAATTTAGTATAAAATATATTTAATATACATGTTAGCGTTAGTAGTAGGGGATACGGCCCTGATTACACAGAGAGAAATATGTGCTACTAATCTACACAGTTGTGCAGAAAAGGTACTCAATTGTGTAATATTTCTGCACAATTGTGTGGATTATTAACACATAGTTCTCTCTGTGTAGGAGCTGACCAATGGAGAGAGGCGTCACTCAAGTACGAACCTGATAAGTGAATATGTGAACCACCCGGTATGGAAGGATAATGCGTGTTAGGAAATTATCTACTTAACAAATATAATAGTTAATAGGAACGAGAGTGACAACCAGAGTCGAACAAGGACCAGAAGAAGAATAAGAGGAAGAGAGAGAAGGAAGAATAGTAAAGAATAACGAGAAATAATAAGAAAGAATAATGAAGAATAACTAAGAACAAGAATCGGCAATAATTTGGACATAAAAGAAGAACGATCTAACATAAATAATAATATTATGGTATACAATCTTAAATTCTTGAACCAACTTGAAAGCTAGAAGTAATAGCTAAATTAATAGGAGCGATTTTTAGAATAAAATAGTTTTTATTATCTACATTTACATCCATTTTAAGCATAAAAACTGTTGGTTGTGTGATCAAGACAGTGTTTCTCAAACTTTTTGGTCCGCGACCCTCTTTTGCACTTAAAAATTTCAAAGGACCTTTGAAACCTTCACTTTGATAATCACCGATGTAAAACATAATAAAAGTTTGATTTCTTGGTTAGTATTAAGAACTAGCCATTCGTTTAACCACAGGTAGAGATGCGAGAAAAGTACTACCATAATGGAAAAATATACAGGACAGTTTCAAATTTCAAAGAGAAGCCAGACGAAATTATCAAGTTATAGTTGACGAACAGTTGGAAATATTGATTGGTTTAAAATGTCAAACTTGCCAGAACTTGAATATAATGTTCTTGAAAGTAAATATATTTTGCTTGATTCAGTAGTATATAAGTTCATATTCTGTTTCAAAAATATTTTCTATAGGTAATGAATTACATGCATGTACGTTAGTTGTCAAAGGAGAAATCCATGTTAATGTTGAAACCATGAAGGCCATGTAAATTATAATTCATAATTTATTGTAACATGGACTGTGATGTCTGATGTGTTTTACGACAGGATGTTAAAGGACTAACATTTATTGCACGAAATAAGCCATTCGAAAATAATTCTTCCATTCAAACAACATTTCTTCTGTAACAAATATAATATGTTAAAGTAAGATAAATCAAACTTTAACATATCAAAACGACCGTATAATAATAATAATATAATAATTTCTTCTCCCTGTCCGTTTTGGCATTAAGGAATTATTATCAGCACATCTATTATCTTAGTCGATCAGTATCAGAAAAAAATACAAATCATAATTGCAAAAAATTCAACAATAAACGTATCAATCAATATTTTATTCATGTACATTTTGCATGACTATAATTTATTGTAATCTTCAAACTGGGAGACTACGTCATGCGCCTCTTTTGTCAATTATTATTGAAAGTTAGCCTATTAACAGTTTGATAATGACAATCATTTGAATGTACAATTCTTATTGTATTGAAAAAATATTATCATGATAGACGAAAATCTTTGTAGTTGTTCTTCAATATCTATTTTAACTCGAGAACGAAAACTATAGGTGATTATAAGTTTGACGCCTTCGTTTGTACGTCTGTCTTTCTGTAGCTTTGTAATTGTTTGTTTTCTTCGATTATTTATTTGTTGGAAAATTGTTAGTTTTGTATTTGAGGTATAAATTTATATTTATTATTAATTTCACAAGTAGTTAATAATTGTATTATCTGAGACATAATATAGAATCATTAATGTATTTTTTGATTAAGATAGTCACGGGTTTGTCACATCAGTTTTTTTTTGTAATCTAATTTATTTCAACTTTTTATTTTTAGTTTATTAACTTACTGTTGCTTAATATTTCAGATCTTAATATAATAAGTTCATTTCATTGAATCCTATATAATATATTACTTTTATTACTTATTATAGAGGTTATTCACCACTTTTTGAAAACATGCAACAATGGTACCTACTTATGGACGAAATAGCTAAAATTTAAATTTTTCACATTTTTTCATTCGTTTTTACAAAAGAACATAACAATAAAGTTTTATAAGCATTTCGCTTCAAATTATGTAATAAATGAGTCACCATTAAATTAAACATTTTTAGTATCTATGTGTAATATTTATTTGTCTTCTTGATTTGCAATTGCTAATTAGTGAGTATTATAAATGATTATTGAACGAAGGTCGATAGTTGTAATCAAGTTGCTCAGGTTTATAAAATTAATTTTCAGTTCGGTGAATTTTAATTGGCTCGTTAATGCTTCGAAGGGAATATGGGAAACAACAGAATACAATGAGGAGGTACAAGGGTTTCTCGGTCTTTTCGTGGGAATGGCTATAATTTGACTATTCATTCACTAAATAAAAATATTTAATGGATTCAAAAAAGTAAAAGTGTAGGAAGTACTACATTTAACCGGTATTATGCCCGATTTCTTCACTTAGAGATATCTATCGGATAATAAATCCATCGGACAAATTAATAAAGTATAACCAATCAAATGTTTGATTTGTTATTTTGAAGTTGAATTGTGGTTTTCTGATTGGTCACTTGATTTATTTATCGGGAGGATTCGTTATCTGATAGATACCAGCAGTACTATGACAATCTTTCTACTAGTTTATTAGAAAGCATGACGTATTATCAAGAACAAAAGAAATGAATTTTTTTTGTTCACCGAGCATAGGGATTTTTACAGGATAGGAAAATTTTGTTATTTTGATCTGTCAAAGAAATTTATATACAATTATTTTTCAACGCGAGTCAATGTTGCATTCATAATAATTAAAGAACAAATTAATATCAAGGGTATATTTTCAGACGCGGAAAAATATCTTTCGATTAATATCATTAAAAAACATATTGTATTGATAAATTTTCTATTAACAAAATGAAATTTAAAAAAATAGTTCATAGCACTATGATTCAAGCTTTTTGCGAAATAGAGATGTATGGAAGGTATTACCCGCGGTTTGGCAAAGCCGTTTTTTATTACCTATCTTGTGCGATAACAGTTTTTACATTTAATTTGTACTTAATTAGTTTTATATCAAAAGATAATATAATTATCTGTTTTGTTCATTTAATATAATTGCCCAGTATATACTATTACTAAGGAATAAAGAAGATAAAATATAAAATAAATATTATAAATTTAAATAAAATTATTTGTAAGAAGAATAAAAAGCCAAAATGCCTAACCTGAAAACGTCAGTCAATTGTTTGATAGTTTCACTAAATTTCTTAAGAAATTTTCAGTATAACAAAATACTACCATATTATGGATAGGAAAGCATATAATTAAACATTAGGGATTGAAGGTTGAAATGAAATCTGTGCGAATGGAAAACCTACAATACATACATATTTGTCTTATATATGTTATAATATATTATACTATATTATATCAAATAATTATATTATGTTAGATTGTCGATATTGCGATTGTTTTGATGAAAATAAAAGAATATAATCATGATACTGACCTAATACTAGAATAGAATACAATAAAATTTAATTTTAAAATCTTTATAGATACAGACTCTTATGACTAGTTATGAGGGACGGTATAAAAGTATTATAATAATAATACAAGATATTAAAACTTATCCAGTCGGCTTCCTATTGTTGCAATATCAACAAGTGAGAAGACCTAGTTTATTACCAACATTCTCAATTTTTAAAAAAATTACAAAAAAAATCGCGAGTTAGCTTAGAAATTGATGTGTTGCCGCTATTCTGTATTTATGAGCAATGTGCAATGTCCGTCGAATTCACGTCATTCGCTTATTTAAATGAACTAAATTTTATATAGATTTTTATTTATTGAATGACCTAGGTTTGTTGGTAGGTAAAAAGTAATTTTTGGTTTTTATCTTTTCAAATGCAAATTTTAATAATAGTAAGTTACCCCATAACACAATGGTCATTAATTCAAAAGTATAAAACTTTGTATTTATGAAGTCATTCATTATAAATAGACATCACTTTCGCTATACTACTATACAAATACAGGGAACAATTGGATGCCTGTCTGTAATGGATTGCATACTACAGGGAGTGGCGTCAGGTTTTGGAACTCCGTCTTGTTGATTTTATTCTAAATGTTTATCCATTATCTATCTAAAATTAGAAAGGTATTTAAATGTTGATTTAATTATGAAATTAACTCTGGCCGCCCATGTAATATTCAGTCGAGTTTATATTCGTAACTTGGGCATACCTTATATGAATAAAACTCGAGTGCCATTGATGGCCTGCCTAGACATTACGAAATTTAAATCACTCACTCATTCTAGAAAGTTGGCACTACACCGGAATGCAACTGGCGACATTTATAAATACAACACCCTATGATGTTAGCACTTACCAAAAAGAGTTTAAGCTTCACGCTATTTACAATAAAAATTATTTTATTAATTAATTTCATGGTGTATTTAAGGTTTTTATATTAATATTTTTAAAATGATTGAAAGCAGGTGTAATTTAATTCACTCTCACCTTGTCAATATAAAATTTAATTTATAGATTTATAATAATAATAATAATAATTGCAGTGCCTACCGTTGAACATTAGTATGGGTTTTGATGTTCAAAATTAATGTACCTACTACATACTTTTTTGTAGAAACGAAATTTTCGTTTAGTTTTTTTTTTGATATAACAAATAACTAACAATTACTTTTAACTTTGCATGTCTTACGAGTATGAAAAAGTGTCTGGAGGAAATTCGTCTAAATCCAGCAGGTTTGTATAATACGAACTGACATTCATAATTTCACTTCAACTGCACTTTCCAACTTTTCATTAAAAATTTCTAAATGAAACCGTCTGTATAGGTCGGTTGTATCAAAAAATACATTTCAAGTTCGTTATCCATATTTGGTATGTCAATATGGTAAGGCTTAAGATACCTTAATTGGTCTTGTAACGCCTACGATATTTAATTCATTTAAATTCAAGTGGAACGTTACGTACATATTATTGATTGTGAAGTTGCGTAATTGCGTTATGCATAAATTCCAAATTCTAACAACTGTACATTTTTGCCCCTCGAGAAAAAAATTAGATTTAATAGTAATACCCACCTTACTGTGACATTTTACTTTGATATGGTACAATAAAAATATATGAACCTTGACTAACCTGCATCCATAGAAAATGCGTCTTTACTAATGAGGCAGGTGTTTGTGGGTAGAAGCATGAATAATCTAGTATATAGCAATTATTATCAATTGAGTGTAACTTGGGGGCTAAAATGATGCGGTGGTTAGATTATTATTAAAAATTTGATTTGTAACAACTTCATAACATACAACACACAAATTTTCTTTCCTTTAGCGCACCAGAAAATTGATCGATGTACCTACATGTCTGATACTAATACTTATTTCTTATAATTGCGTACCTACACCTCTATGTATCAACATCAAATTATTCATATTATGACTAAAACATTAATGTTAATTTTATAAGATGCTAATGAACTTTTTTAACTTAAATTGCAGCAGCACAACTACACAATCGGCACATAATACAGGCAGTGATTTGACTTGCAGACCAGGAGAAGTTAGAACATGGTTAGATGATTTGAATTCGCCACTCATCCACCAAGGAGATGGAGATTCCAAATGCCTTAAATTGAGATTCGATGTTAATCAATATGCTCCAGAAGAAATTGTCGTCAAAACTGTGGATAATAAATTATTGGTGAGCCATTAAAATTAAAGTTGTTTTATTTTTTCTAAAACCAATTTTATTAATCACGGCTAAAATTATTAATTGCGTTATTATTGCAGGTGCATGCTAAACATGAAGAAAAAACTGACACCAAGTCCGTATACAGAGAATATAATCGAGAATTTTTGTTGCCCAAAGGCACAAATCCAGAAAGTATTAAGAGTTCTTTAAGTAAAGATGGCGTTTTGACTGTTGAAGCTCCTTTACCTGCACTTGCACTTGGCGAAAAATTAATTCCAATTCAACATTAGAAAACTAAAAAAATCTTCTTATACCAGCAGCTTAAGTCACATTTGTATGCTATGGCAATGTATTTTGTTTCATTCTTATTATTATTATCATCATTGTTACTATTACTTTTAGCTATGTAGCTGATATTAAATTTTATGTGTATAATTTATTTATCACAGACATTTTGAAGTGCAATTCATGATACTAAATTTATCTAAGTACTATTTTAGATTTGGCTTATACATCACCGTAGTTGTAAGCAAAAAAAAACAAAGTTTTTGTAATTTATTTATAAACAATAAAGAATATTCTGTATCTACTGTAATATTTTGAAACAAACATTAAATAATATAATATATTTATGGACTATTTACCAGCTTTTAATTTGGCACAAGTGTTTTAATCTCAGGAATCCGACCAAGAATTTCAATAATTAATAAATCAAAGCTGCATAAGTTAACATATAATTTCAATAACTTAGTTATAAATTTATTTGAGATTTTATAAGAAATATTTATAACATTATAGCAGTCAGTGGTCTATACATGATCAGTGGTTTCCAAATTGTTTTAGCACACGGACCCCCCAAGTGAAAAAACTTATGGAAAGAAAACAATTAATATGGTAATATATCAATTTTTTTTATTCAAATATACTAACGTCCGGATTCATAGAGAAGTATTAAGTGCTAAAAGACCAATCAAATATTTGTTTTTATTGCAACCTTATTTACTCAATTGATAAGGGTTTGTTTTAAAAGTAGCGTTTTAAGTATAAGTAACACATCGTCTATGTGTTAGTAAGCAATACAGCTGCTTACTAACTATACTTATACTTAACATAAGGAAAGTATACGTTTTATCTGCGTAACAATACACAATTTTACTTTTTTTTAAATTTTATATTAAAGATTAAGCCTTGCGCGGATCCTTGACGTTGTTCGGGGACTCCCAAATCAATTTTAATTTTCCAAGGAGATCCTGGAAGTCTGTATAGACCACTTTGGGAACCACTGCCTTAGAGTGATGGAGGGAGCGTGCGAGGTGTTAGCTATTGCCCTGGAGATGATAGTGTAACAAAACTTAAAACTTATTTAATTATTAAGGTATAAAATATATTTTCAGATAAAGTTAATAACAATAGAACAATCAATACCTACACTAAAGTATGATTTGCACAAATTCTAAACCACACTGCAATAATTATTAATAACAATCACTCAAAAATAAGTTGAGCAGTATAGACAACAGAAGTTTGAAATCGAACCTGTTCAATGCAACAACCAACGACAGATAGAAAATTAACAATTTGTCAGAAAGTAAAGAATGAAAATCCGTTCTTATTTAAACTCAGTCACTGTTTTTTTTGTAACACTTTGTATATTTTTTATTGCATCACTATTTATGTTAACACCTATTAATGTATTTGCCTATTACAAGTCATTCAAATACCGTAGAATGGGGTGCAGTGAATCACTTTTGACGGTTTTTTTTCGTTTACAGCTCTGAATTACTAAGAATTTCCTTCTGATTAAGGGTAGACAATGTGTCATCCTTCCTTGACCTTTCCCTTTCAGAAAATCGGTAAGATTTCCAATCGACTCAGAGTAATGGCCATCAAAAGTCTGATTTGTCTGAAAAGTCTGATGACACATTTAAATCATTTATTGATTTGCTTTAAAAGATCGGTGGGATGAAATGAATCATATTATCACACTCAGGAGTCCGTCAGTATTATCATAGTTCAATATTAGTTGTCAGCGGAAAAACCTAATACAGTAAAAGCCCTCGTATCCGAAATGAACGGGACCCATTTCCGTTCGGATAGCGAATGTTTCGGATAAATGGTTGGTTGAATATAAATACCATAACATGAAACGGAAGTCTGCCTACGCGTTGACCTCGCTAGCATCTTTCGGTTGACGCGATAAATTCTAAGAATTTTCGGATACGAGGGCTTTTACTGTAATAGAAAATTTAACTTAGCTCTTTTAAGAAAAAAGTCAAAATAAAAATGGATTTCATGCAATTTATTTATTGATACATGTCACATTGCCCAATAATACATAACGCCCGCAGTGTATATCTCTCATCATACTTTTTTTATAATTTTATTAACACGTTGCATGTCTAAAACAAAAATAAAAAATGGTTAATACGTAAGCCTGAGAATTTCTTATAACAAAAGCGTGATTCACTGCACCCCACGGTTCTACGAAAAACATCTTTAAAAATTACTGCGCCATGCATACGCAATATTTTGGATATTTTTTAAAATGATTTTTTATATGAATGTTATGGTAATTCAAAAAAAAATTTTTGCATTGCTGCAACTCCATAAGTGTATATGTAGTACAAGTATTCATTTTTTACTTTTTTAAAAAATGGGAAATTCTACAATTAAAAAAAATTAATTACTCATCATCAACTACTTCCTGATACTTTAAAACATAAATAGAGCTTGCAGTAATAGCTAAACTATTGATAAATACCAATATAAATGCTAGGAATTTTAACAAACCTAGAAAAACCGCAAAATTCAAAATATTGCGCCTGTGATTCACTTCACCCCACCTGATTCACTTCACCCCATTCTACGGTATCGATTAATTTAGGAAATAATCGAAATTAATGTTTTGATTTTTCATGCAAGAAACACCTAGTTGTTTCGAGTGAGCGGAGCTTAGCTCCATTTCCTTAACAGTGGGCGTTATCTCTCTTATCTATGGCGTTACTGTGGTTATTGGAATTGCAGTGGCTTAAAACAAATCTGTACTATAGTCCATCCCAGATACTAAAAATGTAGGTGGCAGATCGAAAGCTAAACCAGATTTACAAAAGGAAACGTCATTTAATAATTTGTTACGCGTGTTGCCTAATCTAGAATGTTTCTAAATTTCAATTCTAAGTTAACGAATCGTATTTTCACAGATTTATTTCAATTTTAATGCAACTTTGATAAAATAAATAAAGAAATACTGCATAGGAACTATTTAATATAATACAAAAAATTAAATGTAATCTGTCAATATCACATAAATTTTGCTAGTGTGAAACCGCCTAATTTCAATCCAATTTCATTGGTTAATATTTCGAGGTCATCGTTTTAGTACAAATTCTAACTATTTTCTTAAATGAAATGGACTATAGCTTGAACGTAATATGTTACCCATATGACTCTTACTAGACAAAAATTTGTATAGTATTGCTAATAATTGTCGGAAATAAAATACGATATTACTACATTATCTTAATTATAGTTAAGTTTCATTTCTTTCCTGATTAATATTATAATGAATCCAAATTTTTATTTATTTTTATCACTTTCCATAATTTGGATAGATGAAAATGATTATTTTAGACTTTAAATTTCTTCTGAGGGGCTAGAGAGGTGAACAGTTAATATTTTTAATTGATTTGCAGCATTATATAACAACCATTCTTGAACTATTCTTGAGGTAGGTATGCGGTAAGTGATTATTATGTTAAAATATATATACGACCCATGTAAATCTAATTTCTGTACACTTACTTGCAGATTAGATTGCAGGATATTTAAATAAGAAATAACCAAATTTGTTCATAATAGAATCAATAAATGCAAGATATCCCACCCCAGCAGCCGACATGCACTCCCATATTAAGACGCTTGCACTTCATTGTTTGTTTTTGTATGTTGCATTTCTCTCTCACAACATTTTTACAGCTTAAATGAGGAACTTATTTTCAAAGCGCAATATGTCCAAAAATCTTTATTTGAGATAAATGCTAAAAACAAATTTCTCAATAATGTGCTGACATTGAAGTAAACTTTTTTATTTTCAATAAGTCCTGATTTATTGACATTTTACAATATATTTAGATAAATCTTAAGTACTTACGTACTTGAAAAGAAATTTAACAAAATGTTTTGGACTTGTTGCGCTTTGAAAAAATGTATTTAACATTACAAAAAGCGCAACAATTAGCGTTGTAAAAACACCTTGATAGGTCTGGGTGCTAGACTATCCACAATAGTCCCTTTAATTAATGAAAAATTTTTAAATTAGAAAGTCCGACCCTGCATTTGGTCGAACATTGTGTAGTAGATTTCGGAAGCAGTTTTTAGTAAAAAGTGAAGCTAAACAGTGCTTATTAGTGCTTGATACAGTGATTGCTAACCAAAAAAAAAAGAATTCGTACATTGTTGTGTAGTGTTATCTTTGAAAACCGTGGGACAATTTATAAACTATGTTATTAGTGATACCAATTACCTAAAGTGAGGTTTAGAAGTCAAGTGTGATAGCATAAATGCAACGCACACCACCACACAAAAATGCCAATACACCCCAATTACACGGAGTTATTTCGCAATCAAATCGTATAGAACCAAGAATCTTGCTAAACGAACCTGTTTCTTATAATCAGAATGCAGCTATGACGCAACAGCAGTCAGGACCGTACCTGCCACCACCGCAGCAAATAATCCCGCACGTATATTACAATCATAATTATCCATCATCTGGACAACTTCACCCTCAGGGGATAATCAACACTAACTTTATACCCCAAACACAACAAACAAGTTCTAATTATATTCTTCCCGCTACAACTCATCAAATACAAGATTTACCTAATGCGGAACAAACGATAAAAAATCGTGAAACTGAATGGATCACCTCAACGAATAGAAAAAGACAACGTCAAAGCGACAGTCCAGAGCATAGGAAAATAACTCGTAAACAAACCACTCTTACCAATTATTG
Organism: Cantharis nigra; assembly: GCA_958510845.1. Lineage (NCBI taxonomy): Eukaryota > Metazoa > Arthropoda > Insecta > Coleoptera > Cantharidae > Cantharis > Cantharis nigra. Next base: position 28,394,146 of record OY294030.1, on the reverse strand, counting down.
GCTTAGCAAACCAACACCAACCTCAAATGAATTCCAGGTCTTGACAGAAGGAGTGGAAGGCGATAAAGATAATTTGGAGGAAGAACGCGAGGAAACACAAGAAACCACCGCAAAACCAAAGAAACCACCGCCAATATTCGTAGAGGGCGTCGAAGACATAAATCCTCTTGGTTAGGTACTTAATTCTACTGCACCAAACGGTTATACAATCAAAAACCTTTATAATAATCAGGTAAAAATCCAACCAAACAACTCTCAGTTCTATACAGATATAGTAAAAGCACTTACTGCAAAAGCCACGCAATTCCACACATACACAATGTCCATCTTACCACAGACTTGGAAAAACTCAAAGAAGATATCCAAGCCAAAGGACACGAAGTAAAAAACATTTCCTACATTAGACAAATGGACACCAAATTATTATTACCCCTAATCAACCTAGAGTTAAACACTAAGTCAAATAATAAAGATATCTACAAAATTACTAATTTATTGAATACAATAGTTAAAATAGAACCTCCCCACCCCAAACGTGAGGTTTCCCAGTGTTCTCGATGTCAATCTTTTGGTCATACAAAAAAATATTGTGAACATAGACAAAGGTGCGTTAAATGTACTGGTGATCACGCAACTTCCGCCTGCTCTCGTAAGGAGAGGGACGACGGGGTCCAGTGCGTGAACTGTAACAGAAACCATCCGGCCAACTATAAAGGTTGCTCTGTATACAAGGAGTTACAAAAAAAAACGATACCCAACACTTCGAAAAAGACAAATTAACGATGCACCTGAAATTACCACTAACAATAATTTTGATATTAATAGAAATTCTTTTCCGCCGCTCCCAAATAATAGTACAAGAAACCAATTACAACATATCGATAATCAAACCCAATATTATGGTAATCAAATTCAACAAAGCACCTCTTACGCTCAAGTGACAACAAACGACACCCAACAGTACCATCAACAACCTTTCAGTGCCCTACCACAAAATCAGGTGCAAACGGTTACGTCACAGCAAATTCAAAATAACCTCGAGCAAATGCTATCAAAATGATGGAGAAGATGGACAAAATGCTTGATCTTCTAATAGCCATGATCGGAAATATGTAATGTGCAACAAAATAAACACTACACTAAAAATCTCCGTATGGAATGCCAACGGTCTAGTCAACCATAGACTAGAATTAAAATCCTTCATAATAAATCAAAATTTGGATGTCGTGCTTATCTCCGAAACACACATAACAAGCAAAAGTTTCATAAGGAGCCCTGACTTTAATATCTACCATACTCAACACCCGAATGGTACAGCACGAGGAGGTACAGCAATCATAATTTAAAAAAAAATTAAACACCAGGAAATAGCAAAAGTAAGCCAAAAAAACATACAAGCCACATCAGTGATAATTGATGATAGACATGGACCACTCACCCTTTCTGCAGTATATTGTTCGCCAAACCTCTCAATCAAAAAAGAACAATTCGAGGAATTTTTCAAGTCGCTTGGGCATCGCTTTATTGTAGGAGGAGATTACAATGCAAAACACACCTATTGGGGTTCGAGACTCATAACACCTAGAGGAAGACAACTATATCAGTCGTTGCAGAGTTGTGGCCTACTGCAACTATCATCAGGGGAGCCTAACATACTGGCCTACGGGTCCAAACAAAGTTCCGGATGTGATCGACTTCTGTATAACTAAAGGTATTTCTCACAATTATCTAAAAATTGAATCATGTCTAGATTTATCATCTGATCACACTCCTCTCTTAGTCACCCTCAATAGTGTTATATCAAAAACTACTAAACCACCCTCGCTGTTTAACAAATACACAAATTGGGAAACTTTTAAAATTAACCTTTCTGAGCAACTAAACCTTCATACATCGCTGAAAACAGAAAGTGAAATAGACGAAGCGGTAGAACACCTTACAGTAGAAATTCAACAAGCAGCGTGGAACGCCACCCCACAAATGTCAAACATCGATAAACCTGGATACTGCCCTGAAAACATAAAAAAGGAAATTTAAATAAAACGAAAGCTTCGACAACGCTGGCAATCAACCCATGCTCCAAGTGACAAAACGAACTTAAATAAAGCCACAAAAAAGATCCAAAAATTACTTGAAGACCAGAAAAATGCAGGAATAAGAAACTTTCTGGAAAACCTATCAGCCAGTGAGGCAACCGACTACTCTCTGTGGAAGGTCGCAAAAAAAGCAAAGGAACCACAAAAAGTAAACCAACCGATTAAAAACAGCGATGGAACCTGGGCAAGGAATGATGAGGAGAAGGCTGTGGCGTTTGTAGAACATCTCGTCAAGGTGTTTCAACCTCCACCAAGGCAAATTTCCCCTGAAGACGATCATCAAATTCATGATGACGAACAACAAATTCATAAGCTGCTTGAAGCTCCATACCAAATGAGCCTACCAATAAAAAAATTTAAGATGCATGAAATCAAACATAATTTTCAAAAAGATCAATGTCAAAAAAGCCCCTGGATATGATCTAATAACCGGAAAAGTTCTGCAAAACCTACCAGAAAAGGGTCTTAAACTAATCAGAATAATTTTTAATGCAATCCTTACAATAGGTTACTTTCCATCTCACAAGGAGGGGACCCCTACTCGACATCAGCGATTTCGTCCGGATTTATAGTGTATGGAAGGCTTGACTAAAATTGCAAGTGACACAAATTGTAGCTCCAGATGGCCAAGCGTTTAGGAAATAAAATTTTTTTTTAGAGATTTAATATACACATAAGTCATTTACGTATATATTTATTTTTTTATATTTATTATATTTTTATTTGTTTTAAATACAACAAATCTTACAAAATCTAAAAAAATATAAATATAAATATATTTCAATATTTTAAAAATATAAATAAACACAATACATTACGGTTCATATCGTAAAAATTGAATAGAAGCCATAGAAAAAAAAAAAGTTTCCAGTATGGTGAGTCGAACCTAGGACCCTTGCACTTTGAGTCCGACTGACTACCACTGTGCTAGGTATTACTTGGAAATTTTATAACTTAAATGACTTATGTATAGATTAACTCTCCCCCAAAAAAATTTTATTTCCTAAACGCTTGGCCATCTGGAGCTACAATTTGTGTCACTTGCAATTCTAGTCAAGCCTTCCATACACTATAAATCCGGACGAAATCGGTGATGTCGAGTAGGGGTCCCCTCCTTGTCAGTGGAAGACCGCACAAGTTATCATGATCCAGAAGCCTGGAAAGGACTCAACTGATGCCTAATTTTATAGACCTATTAGTCTGCTGCCCATTCTGTCTAAAACATTCCAAGCGCTTCTAGTGAAAAGATTGCTACCTATTATTAAGGAAAGAAATTTAATCCCGGATCACCAATTTGGTTTTCGCCAAGGACACGGAACGGTGGAACAGGTTCATCGGGTTATGAAGAAAATCAGAACTGCCCTAAAATGTAAAAAATGCTGCTCTGCTGCCTTCCTTGATATTTCACAAGCCTTCGATAGGGTGTGGCACCTTGGATTGCTATACAAAATCAAAAAAAACCTGCCTCATTCATTCAGTCTTCTATTGGGTTCTTATCTGACAGACAGGTATTTTCTGGTCAAAAACGGAGAAACCTATACGACCTTGCATTCCATTTTATCTGGGGTTCCGCAAGATAGCGTCCTTGGACCACTTCTCTATCTTTTATATACATCGGACCTACCGGTAACTGAAAATACTGAATCAGCCACTTATGCAGATGATACAGACATACTGGCATCCGACGAAGATCCAAATCAAGCATCTCGCCTTTTGCAGACCCACTTAAACAAAATTGAAATCTGGTTGAAGACCACTAAGTCTGTACACATTACCTTCACCCTCAGAAGAGGAACCTGTCCAAGTGTCACCTTATATGGCAAAACCCTTCCTGTACATGAATCAGTAAAGTACTTAGGATTTCACTTCGATAGACGTTTAACGTGAGCCAAGCATATTTGGAGTAAACGTCTGCAGCTTGGACTAACACATAGAAAGATGTACTGGCTCATGGGCCATAAATCGCCTCTCTCTATTGAAAATAAAGTTTTACTTTATAAAACCATTTTAAAACCCATATGGACATATGGCATACAGCTGTGGGGTGCTGCCTGCGATTCCAGCATTGCGAAAATTCAACGCTTCCAAAACAAAGTGCTACGCAACATTTGTAATGCCCCATGGTATGTTACAAATCATAATATTCCTACTGATTTACAGGTAGTCAGCATAAAGGAAGCAATATCATATCTGAGCAAAAAGTACCAACTAAGACTAAGTGACCATTCCAATGTATTAGTACCCGACCTACTACTTGGACTCCAGACGAAGAGACTGAAAAGGTACGACCCGACGGACCTGCCCCAAAGAACTTGAGCGTCGCGTTGACAACTTTATTATGTAGTTTTTAGATTATGTAATAATTTCTAATAGAGACTTGCCAGTGGGCTGGCTCTCTACTGTGCCATGTATTTAATCAAGACAAACAATGTTGCTTATCGTTCACGGACGGATTGTAATCACTCATGGTGTCAATAAAAAAAAAATACCTACAAACTTTTATTTTAAATTATTACAAAAAAATATTTAAAAAATGCGACAAAATAGAAAAATGTATAGAAACAAAAATGTAGAGAATAAAATTTACAAGAAAAAATGCTTACTAATTTTTATTTTTTTTGTATCGTTTTCGAGTATATAGATGACAATACTTTTTGCATTTTACAGAGTCTTGTTTAAATCACTGTCAGTCAAAAACGGTGCAATAAAATTAAAAAATGTAAATAAATAAAATTAAAGGCAATGAAATTTGCAATAAAATATCTCTAAAAAGTTTTGCTGTAAAATCGATTTTTATACGAAAAAAGCGGCTTCAAAATGTTCAATTTAACATTGGTAACATAGGAGTGTCCGAGTTCTTTTCCGATTAAATGTAGTTTAGTAATAAGGAAATACTAATAAAACAATACGTTTTATTACCATAAGTAATAATAACAATAAGTCTTCACTAAAAATTAATTTTTTTCTGTCCCCAAAACCACCCCCTTATATACTGCCCTCCGTAAAGGAGATATCCGCGCAAAGATATGCATCGGTTATAGGTTACTGTTAGTTTATGATTTTTCTTTAGCGAAATTGCCTGTAATCCTGTAAAACAGTCTGTTTTAAACAGAGATATCCCCGCGAATATATCCATCGGTTATGTAGGTTAGCACTATTTTTAGATTTGTATCACCGTTAAAAGAGAGATCGACCGGTCGAGCTTAGGTTAGGTGAAATCACCGGGACCAATTCATCAGGGGATCCAATTACCAAGAGCGAAATTACCAGGGGTCAAATTACCGGAAATTAATTTACCAGGGAGATCTAATTACCAAGGGGTGAAATTACCAGGGATGAAATTACTGGGAATCAATTTACCTCGAAGATTTTTTTACAGTCAAAGGTTTTCAAAATTTTCAATTTTATTTTTAAACGAAATATTTACCAACTTGATGTAATTTCTCAACTATAGATGTACTATATATAGAATACTGAATTTGTATTTGACCAGCCAGGAACATTCTCCTGATCTTTACACACATCCTGTCAAAAAAGTACGTTGCTACTTATAACCGTTCGGGTGATATGGTGACACAAACATATGTATGTAAATAATTTCAATTTTTACACTAAAAAAAAAAATAATGTATATTCTCTAAATTAAAAGGTTGACGTGAGATTTTCATTGACCCCCCCCCCTTAAATGAGATTTTGCCGGACCCCTCCCCTCCCATTTTTGCCTCACGTAATTAATGGGCGTCCCCTAATCACCTATCAACACCATGTATCATACAAATTAAAAACCAATAATGTAAACCACAATAAAACATTCAACACAATTAAAAATGTAAAAGTAAAAATTTTAAACCGTCAAACATAATATAATAATAATAATAATACTAATAAAAATAATAATAATAATAATAATAATATTTATTGCACAAATCGCATGTACATGGATTTACACGTCAAATATTACATACACAGTGGAAATCGACAGAAAACCAATATATAAAAATTCAATATAAGCTAAAAAAACCACTTTACAAAATATAATACAAAAAGCATAATTACGTAATCGGCACATAATCGACGCGTAATGCAGCCAAAACCCAACCATAGCTAAACTGAAGCAAAGAATTCGGCAATATCGTAAAAACAGCCGCGTAAAAGTAAGCTATGAAGCTTTGACTTAAACAACCTAATAGTCACTGGCTTTCCTGATGTCGGCAGGTAATTTGTTGTAGATTCTAACGCCCATACAACGAGGACTCTTATCAGTAAGCTCGAGGTGGTGTTGAGGAAGTAGAAGCTGATCACCAAATCTGGTATTACGTCCATGAACTGCCGACACAGTCTGGAAGCTACTCAAGTTGTTACGGACGAACACAGCAATGGACTTGATGTAAAAGACATGGCAGTGTTAAAATTTCCAAGTTTCTAAAAAGAGGCCTACAGGACTCCAAGCGATGCGCACCTACCATACACCTGACTATGCGCTTCTGCATCAAAAATACCTGTCTTGCATGTCCCGACATTCCCCAGAAAATAAGACCATACATCAGGCGCGATTGCACCTCTGCGAAATAAAAGGATCTCAATATCGAAAGGCTCAAGATAGAAGAAAGCGCTCTTATTTGGTAGCAAACAGAGCTGACAGTGATTCTCCCATCGTAAAGTTTCACATATGTTAAGTCCTAGAAACTTAACGCTTCTGATAAAAATGCAAATGATTAACATAAACAAAACAAATAAAACTAAAAGAAATAAACTAAAGGCCGCTAAACATCTATATTTAATGAGGTAGGTACTGTTAACTTCCAAAATAAGGCCGCTGCAAATTTGGCTTAACTTCAGGGTATATATTCTCCCTATACAGTCCCTGGCCATCGAATTAGGACCACGTGTAAAAATATTTCATTTTTCTAAGTTTTAAGTTGTAAATTTTAACCGATTACCCAAATTTTTACTATAGTAGATCAGGAATGCATAGTAAAGTACCTGCAGACTTGAATCCCTGAGTATTGCACCCTACCATCAACCCTTAAAGACAAAGAAAAAATATTGCTTAAATCGAACAAAGTAACTATTTATTTGTGTTTAATTGGACTTGCTGTAAATTTTCATGTAAATGAACGCTAAATTTGATTTGATTTGAAGAATAAAAAAGATATTTGGGAAAATCATGAAGAGATAAACCAAATGATATCGCAGTGTATACGGAGCATGTCAGCAAGGGTACGCCTTGTGATTAAAGCAAAGGGGGGAAACACAAAATATTAATGACAATGTGTAAAAGTAGTAAAAGTTGATGTTCTAGTTTGTTTGTGTCTTTTAATTTTACCTAGAAATCGAAATAACATACATAAAATAAAAATTTTTCAGTGGTCCTAATTCGATGGCCAGGGACTGTAGTTAACACACTCGCTTTTCTTTATGTAGAACATCTCAAAGTCCAAGATATCGATCTCTTCAAAGTTAAACTCATGCACCATATCTACATGATGGGCTACTAATATTGTAGAATTCTCACCCATGTCTACACCTCACCTACTTGCGGCTTTCCTACAGTCTCTCTCGTGTTGTTTCCTTCTTTCTTCCAGCAGTTGTAGCGTTTGTCCAATATAACATTTCTGACAATCTTTGCAGGGAATCCTATACACTAATTCCGAATATTTACATGAAAATAGTAAAAACACTGTAGAAAATAATTTAGATGTAAAACCCATGATGATGGGATCTATGAGATGTCATAGACATATGCATGATATGTGGTGCCATCATACAAAATGCTACTATCCGAAGTAGAATAGCATTAAAAAAATGTGTTATTACAATAGCTGAATCGCATTCTAAACTAATCGAGTAAAAAACGTTATTATATTAATGAACACTTTAATAAATATGAAAACAAAAATTCAGGAGTTTATTTTATTTTTTAATGCAATACAAATAAAAGATGTCAGACCTATGAATGAAAATAATTTAAACCATCGAGACGTCGTTTTCTCAGAATTGTTGGTGATTAAATCGACAGGTACGTGTTTGGAATCCCACTATATATAATATCAAAATGTAGTTAAAATAAACATAATATAAATTACTAAAACCAACTCACCGTTTGTACCACAACATTTAATCTAACAGACGCACATTTTAATTTATTGATGTTATTTTTCACTTCCAAAATTTTATTTAATAATATATTTTTATCAACGGTAGCTTCATCAAAATTTTTAAGAATGTATTTAATACTTGCTTCCATTACAATCGTATGTCTTATCGCTGCTAATAATGCTTTAGAAACATCAAAGGTACTAAAACGTTTAAAATAATAATTAGAGTTTAAATTAATTTTAAAAATAAATTTACCTATAAGTGCAATGTTTTGAAACAACTGGGATAGATTTGTGTTTAAAGTAATGTTGATGAAATTTATATAACCCTGTTAAAATTCTATTTCGTTGATAAGGTATTTCGATACCCAACTTAACAAGTTCGTTAGAATTCAAGGATAAAAATTCAAGTAAACTCATATCGACAAACTTATTCATTAAACTTTCACATTTGACCCCTTGCAAAATACCATCGATGTCATGTAAAAATTGTAACCTAAAATATTAGTATTAGCAGGTATTAGCCATACCAATAAATTTAAATATAAATTAATTTTACCGACTAGGCGATGCCACTGTTTCAAACATTGTGTCAAAATTATATGTAGTTTCAACAGCGAAATTTGTAGATTCTTCCTCAAGTGAAAGTGATTGTAAAAGACGACCATCACCTTGAAATGATGCATAATAAGATATATCGTTTCCACGTACATCAATTTTATCTACCGCTAAACCTTCTTCTAATAAAAGTTGAACTACATCTGGCTTATTACCTTGCACAGCATAGAATAAAGCCTGAAAATAAAAGATAAAAGAAAAATAACAGAAAAATTTTGTTTCATACGTTCCATCCCTGAATGTCTTCAGCATTAATATTACTATGAGGTAATAACTCCTTAACAATATTTATATATCCATTAAGGGATGCAAGCATGAGAGCAGTCTTTCTTGTTTGATCCAAAGATTTTGCATCGGCCCCATTTTCAAGCAAGAATTTAACTATATTTAAACATTCTGCTTCAGACGATGTGTGTTCTGGACAAGAACAAGCCGCCATCAATGGGGTTACTTTCTCTACAATTATATTATTGTAATAAATTTTGGCATTCAACATGTTAAACAAATACCTCGGCTATCATTAACGTTTGCTCCCTTCAATATCAATTCACGTGTGATTTCAAAATGTCCCACTGTTGCAGCTAATAATATTAGAGGCCAATCATTGTCAATTTTCATGTGGATATTTAAATCTGAAAATTAATTTTTAGTAAATATTAAAATTATAAATATTAAAATATAGATAAGCGCTACAGGACTCGTGGACTCAGGTTCAAGTAGTATTTAGGCATTTAATGCCTCAAAGATGTTGGCAACATCTTGTGAGAGAGACACGGTTAAAATAGCCATATGTACTTGATCGGAAATCAAACCCACGACTTCGACATAGCAATCTAACATTCTAACACTAACCTATAACAGCACAAATTACAAAAATGCACAATTAAAATTACCTTCATCTTCTAATAAAGACGAAAACTGTTCCAAATTTCTCTGCAATATGGCATAGTGCAAATTTTTCATTTTCATTTCCAATGTTTGTATTCGTGGTTCATCGGGTGGTAGATTTGGTAGATAATCATCTGAATAATCCTGAAAGAAAATTCAAAATTAAACAAAAGCAATTGCTTAAAGTAATACCTAGACAGAAATCATAGCCCAGTCCAGTCATAGAGTGGCAAACTTGTCGAAAAGGATCTCAAAATCACATGACTGTTTCATAATAGATCTGTTCCAACAAGCAATTATCTCCAGTTCTCAGACTATACGCATGCTCTTTAGTTAAAATTTTAACGAAAATGATCTTTAATACTCGAACATTTAGTTAAAAAGCATGCGTATAGTCCTTAGAACTGGAGATAACTACTTGTTGGAACATACCTAATATGTAAACTATAATAATATAGTTATTAGCACAACTATGATGAAAACACCAGCCAAAACTAGTCAATTAAATAAAAATAAAATATTTAAATAATAAAAATTGTTGAGTTATAGTTAAAAGTTATAGTTAAAAGACCTATAACTCAACAATTTTTATTATTTAAATATTAAAAAAAAAGTCAACGATAATAAATTATTACTAATTAAAAAATAAAATATAATTGAGGAAAATAATAAATTCAACCTTATTAGTCTTACTTAGAATTTAAAACTTGTCAATGAACCTTGTCATTAGTCTATTAAGTCTGTAGCAATGGATTTACGTCCAAAAAAGTGCATTCTGAGTTATTTCTATGCAAAATCCTTCATTCACTGCACTTTTTAAACTGTTAAACACAGATTAAGTTGTTAAATGTAAAAGCTCATGAAAGTATTATTAGCATAACACAGTTGAATCTAATTTTGAGATATTGATGTCCGATTGCACTATATAGCATTGAAAAGTAAAAAGAAAGAGCATGAGAGGTTTCACAACTCAAAACTTCAAATAATTCATTTTCTTTACATTAGTTACTAAAACGAATACTTTTTTATCCGTGGCTTTGAATTGTTGCTGTCCGACTGATTTATTTAGCATATCGATAGCTTGAATTTATTTCTGGTTAAAGAAATTGAAAATTGATAATATAGAAAAACCAGCTTTAATATAATATAATTATCATTCTTTTGTTTTTTTCTTGACTTCGACCTTGAATTTTAATCAATTGGTCGGACTTGTGTAAATGTTTATGAACCAATTTGAATTTACCAAAATTTAACACAACCAATTTACTGATCTTTAATTCATTTTAAAACATGTTCTCTCCAGTTAAATAGGTTTTCGTTTACTAAATAAACAAATGTAATCAAGATACTTACGGATAAGAAAGCATCTTCATCACTAAAATATCCAGATGGACCTGATCTACTCATTTTTTATTATAAGCTTGCACTCTTGCAAATAAATTAAGTGTTTTGATACTTAAATAGTGAAGAGAATTGTTAATAACAAAAATAAGGTTATGTGCTATTGTTTGAAAATTGATAGCCCGAATAGCTGACAGGCTGACAGCCTGATCATGCCTGATAGCAATCCAACAAAAGTGGGATAGTGGCGTTCTCTAAAGCAAATCATTGGTACTCAACCATGATACTATCATGGTACTCAACAGGTGCGCTCAGAAAACATTAAGAAAATACTGCACTCATAACTGAAAACCCCGTATCTGCTCATATAAACCAAGGTAGATACCATGATACTATATATATTATATATTAGATACTATAATATTTAATATATATATATTATAATATATAAATCTTAACTTGTGAGAAATTAAACAATAAAATTATAAATAACAAGTTAAATTAAATAATATAATCAAATTATATTTTTAAGCTTTCGACGACGTTTATCGTCTTCGTCAGAAATTTATTTAATATAAACAAAATAAATTACATGGAAACATGGAATATTACACCAAAGATTCGTGGACATTTATTGAGGATATAAAGAAATTTAGTATACCTAATGATTACATACTAATATCATTAGACGTCAAGTCGCTCTTCACAAACATTCCAGTTGATTTAGCAATTAACACTGTAGAAGGAAAATGGGATGATATCAAAATTCACACTGATATCCCTAAAGAAAAATTTCTGGAAGCCCTTAAGCTATGTTTAGAGACAACATACTTCCAATATAATGGGACAATATATCAGCAAATTTTTGGTACCGCCATGGGAAGTCCCATATCAGCAACAATCTCAAATCTGGTAATGGAAATTTTGGAAGAATCGGATATCCAAACTTCCATTTAAACTTCCGTTCTACAAACGCTATGTTGATGACATCATCACTGCCATACCTAAGAACTACGAAGCTTTTATAGTTAACCACTTCAACGGATTTCATCCACGTCTTCAGTTCACGATTGAGAAAGAAGAAGACAAGAAAATAACTTTTCTAGACATACAACTTATCCATGAAACGAATCATCTAAAGTATAAATGGACACAAAAAACAACTTGGTCGGGAAGATACCTTAACTATAGCTCACATCACCACAGAAGCCAAGCTATTGGCACAGCTATAGGACTTGTTGATAGAGCATTAAAACTAACCCATGGCGACTACAGGAAAGAGACCTTAAAAATTGCCAAAGAAACTTTACTCAAGAACGGTTACCCTGGACCTCTGGTGAAGAGAATTATCAAGGATCGTGTTAACAAACTATATAATGGTAACACCACGAAGAAAGAAGTTTCCAACTTTGCAGTTATGCCATATGTTAAAGGTTTAAGCGAAAAAATCAAGAGAATATTAAAACCTTACAAAACCAATGTAACCTTCAAGTCCACTAATAACATTGGTCAACTTTATACTAAATTAAAGGACACCGTACCTCCGGAGAAGAGGTCGGATTTAATATACAAGGTCGAATGCAATAACTGCAATTTGGTATATATTGGACAAACAAACCAATGGCTTCAAAAAAGAATGAGTGGACACATTTCAAGTATACGCTGTAATAAGCCCGAATCTACAGCTATTGCCAAACACGTTCTAGTTGATGGACATGATGCAGATTTTAAACACGCCAAAATAATAAAATCCGTTACTAACTACAAAGATCGACTGCTTCATGAAATGATATGCATTACAAGAGAGAAGAACGCAATGAATAGGAAGACAGATATAGACGGCTTAAGCAACATCTACAGCCATTTACTAGTCTAGTTCCCACTACACACATTGGAGTTAAGTTTTTCCTAATTGACGGAAACTCAGTATAGGTTGTTCCTTAACTCACGATCTTTTGGATCTTAGGTCGTATCAAATGACAATGTGTTTGTTCCCTGTTTCCATGTAATTTATTTTGTTTATATTAAATAAATTTCTGACGAAGACGATAAACGTCGTCGAAAGCTTAAAAATATAATTTGATTATATTATTTAATTTAACTTGTTATTTATAATTTTATTGTTTTTATATATATTATAGTATCATGGATAGATACGGTGTTTTCAGTTATGAGGGCAGAATATAGGTGTTCTGTGGGCGTTTGTTTTTTTTATTCACTTATCGGTTTTATTTTATTAGTACAGTCTCGGTAATCCGAACAAAAGAAGAAAAACTCAGTACTCTGCACAAATAGTTATAATCCGAACCAAATACTTTACAATTGACAATACGGGAAACTTTGATACATTATTGGCGACAGTACAGTCACTACATAGATACAGTACCGCAAAGTTCGGCCATATTGGGGCCCTAATTTATGCGGGAAATTAAAAAAAAGTTGCAAAATTGTAACTGGGTTATAATTTTTCAATAATGTCAAGTTAAAACAATACATTTCGTCTTATGTATGTGTTTTCCTGCATATTTGTGCTTATTTTTATTTTTTATTTTAATAATTTTAGGGAATTCTGGCGAGCCGCCACTGATTTAACCTTAAAAATTACAACAAATGTCGTTTGACATTTCCGAATGACACCATTTTGGGGCCCTAATTAACGTTCTCTCTCTAACTCATTGGCCCCACGGATTTATGAATATAAACTTTAATTCATTTTATGAAACTTTTATAAAAACATTTATATTCATAAATCCGTGATTGGCCCATAGGTTTGCGGTACTGTATCTATCTAGTGACTGTAGGCGACAGTACAGTTACTAGATAGTTACAGTACCGCAAAGGCCGGCCATATTGGGGCCCTAATTTATGCGGGAAATTTAAAAAAAGTTGCAAAATTGTAACTGGGGTTATAATTTTTCAATAATGACAAGTTAAAACAATACATTTCGTCTTATGTATGTATTTTCCTGCATATTTTTGTTTATTTTTATTTTTTATTTTAATAATTTTAGGGAATTCTGGCGAGCCGCCACTGCTTTAACCTTAAAAATTGTAAAAATTACAACAAATGTCGTTTGACATTTCCGAATGACGCCATATTGGGGCCCTAATTAACGTTCTCTCTCTAACTCATTGGCCTATTGGTTTGCGGTACTGTATCTATCCATGATACTATCCATGGTATCTATCCATGGTATAAAAAAAAAGATAATTATTATTATCTATCACTGTAGGCGACAGTACAGCGACTATGTTCTGTGCAGCGCCTCTACTGGCGTGAAATGCGGTTTACGCGGAAATTAATTTAAAATACGCTCATGGTACGCTTCTATTGGACGGAGACGTTTTGAGACGACTGCATTTAAGGCGTACGTACATTATCATTCGATAGTGTGCATTTTCAGGCAATGTGAAAAGTGTTGCCAGTTTTTACTGTGTAAGGTATTATAAGTTTCCCGTATTGTCAATTGTAAAGTATTTTTCCGAACTCAACTAAGTTGTGATTATAACAATTTATGCGAACTACTAAGTTTTTTTTTTCGTGTTCGGATTACTCGATATTTTGTTCGGATAAGGATGTGTCCGAATTAGCGTGTGTTCGGATTATCGAGACTGTACTTTATATATAATATTTTATAGATTCTGCTCGACACCCCCCCCCCTGAACGCCTCGCGTAATTAATGTACGTCCCTTAATTATGTTTAAGACCACCCTATTGAAAATTTCAGATAGAAACCAATAAAAATTGTATATGCTTTTATATGTTCCTATATGACCGTATTGGAATCTATATGAAATCATATAAGCTATCAGAAACTCAAAGAATAAGTTTTATTGGTTTCTATATGAAATCATAATATTTAGCATCTATCTGTAATTCCACATAGGATTCTATCTGCTTTTATATGGATAATTCTTATAGGCTGGTTTATTTGGAATTCCTCATAGAAATCCTATTGGTTTTTATATGTATAATCCATATAAGCTGGTATCATGAAAATGCATGTAGATTTTGTATTTGCAAATACCAATAGAAATTATCTTTTCTGTTTCTATTGAAGCTCGATAATGCAGGTTCCATTTTATTAACATGGCCATTATTAAATATTTATGTGTGGGAGGCCATTATAGTGCAGTGCAATCTTAACAGCAAAGCGAAAAAAAATGTTAATTGTTATTCGTTATATTTATGTAAAAAGTTATGTTTTAGGTCATCTGTCGACTGTAAAATAAAGTACAACTTTCGACGTATGTTTTTCAAATTTTCCATAAACCTAAAGTGTGTAGCAAACAAACTAACACACTGGGAAAAAACAAACTTTCAAGACTGTTCAAATCACTGAATGTTAAATGTGATTGGTCGAATTTCAACGGTTCTTTTTGATTTATATAAGATTCTATAGATTATACAATAGGACTCGATTATTTTGAAATTCAAAATACACATTTGTATTTGTGATTGTCGTTGCCGTATTTGGAAATGGATAAATGGATTTATAATGACTTTGTCTTATCTATTCGCATTTCCAAATAAGATGTTATATGATTCTATCTGTGCCTTTACCAGAGTGTTATTGGTATTTGCAGATAAGATTTTATATGGATTTATATGATTCTATCTGTGCCTTTACCTGACTGTTATTGGTATTTGCAGATAAGATTCTATATGTTTTCTATTTGCAATATGCGGTTTCACTAACCGAATACAAAACATATAAAAACATATAGAATTTTTATATGCTTTTTTTTATATGTTTCTATATGATATTTCCAATAGGGCACAGTGGTGGCTTGGTGTGATCGCTAGTTGAGTTATGAGCAGAAATTCTGGGTTCAAATCCCGGACTCAGTAGAATTTCTTAGCTCAGCCCTCTGGTGAACATCAAACTTTGGATTGAAATACTAATAACTTTCCTTAACACCTTAATGGAAAACGGGGTACAATAAGCCTAGAGTTTCAGTACAAAGTAGGCATTGAACCACTGCCCGTGCAGCTAATACGAATTATGTTTAAACTTAATTATGGAAAAAGTGATTAAAAAGTTATAACGTGGCTCATATGCAATGCATATGATTATTAAAAATGAGTTCATAAGTCTATTTTTGTAATTAACTCATTTTTTCGAAAATTGTGGGTTGGTAGGTTTCTGCATATCTATGTCTAATCTTTGCTAAAGCGTCGTTCTTAGCCAATTAACCACAACATAGCATAACTTAACATAACACAGCACAACAAAACGGTATCGATTTATTTGACATAATTAAATTGACAAATTATATAATAATAAATTCGCTATAATTATACTAGTAGAATACAAATAATTATTACGTTCTGACGTTTACTTTCAATTTCTACCAGCGCTTTCCTTTTAATTCGTTGATATAATAGGTAAATACATAATAGATATAAAATCTTTAAGCTATGTTATGTTACGTTCTGCAAACCTAGCCATTTGTCATTTTGAACACACGCATAAGTTTCAATGCATTTTAACTTTTGTGTTAAGCTATGCTAAGCTATGTTGTGTAACATTTAAAATCGTCATTCTCAGCCAATTAACGTAAAAAATGTGTGTTCAAAACCTTCCCATATTATTCTATGGGAGGTCGTCGATACGGGAATGGGATAGTTCGTCGCGAGCGTTTCGTCGCGGCCGTTTCGCCGCAGCCGGTTCGTCGCATAACCATTTTGACGCAAAATTTATTGGTCGCATGGACAATTTGCCGCCGGACTGTTGGCCACAAAATCAATTCGCCGCAGGACTTTTGGCCGCAAAATCAATTTGCCGCAGGTCTGTTAGCCGCAAAATTAATTATTTATAATTTTAAAAGCAAAAAAAACTATTTATTATTTTATTAAAAAAAATTACTTAATTAATATTAGGTTAGTTTTTAATTTATTTTAATTTCTTTTTTAAAGTGAAATTAGTTTTTCAACCTTATATATTTTATTTTTTTAAGACAGATCTGTGCTTAAGTGAATGGGTGATGTTGTACTTATTTATTTATAGATTAGAACTGTTGAAAGAGATTATACCTAAATTATATTGTGTACTGTTTATGATTTTTAAGGGTGAATTCATATTGTCCGATTTTATTGTGACATTTTGACTGCAGTTTGCTGAAGTTTTTTATTGTTCTTATATTGTTTTACTTTCGCCAATGTGTTTAATTTTAAATTATGTTTAGATGTTACATTAATAGTAGCTTGTTGGTAGGTGAGTTGTTGATGCCTTGATGTATTTTTTCTTAGGATTATCAATTTTTAGATTCTGGTGAAGGCCAATATACATATAAGGTTGAAACCGGTTAATAAGCATAAAGTAGCATTTGTTTAATTTAAGGACCCAAAATACCCAAACTCTCCTGAGTTATTATGAAATTCGTCTACTTACGAGTATCTAGAAAAATATTATATCAATATTATACCTACTTATCGGATTATTCAATTCACCTATCTAAATTAAGATTAGTTTTCGCGGCTAATAGGTCTGCGACGAAAAGAGCCGCGGCTAATAGGTCTTGCGTCGAAAGGGATCGCGGTTAATGGGTCTTGCGTCTAATAATCCTTGCGTCGAAACGCTTGCGTCAAAATGGGTGCGCGTCGAAACGGCTGCGGCGAAACGGCCGCGACGAAACGCTCGCGACAAAAAGTCCTAGACCCTCGTCGATACAGTTTATAATAATACATTAATTTTATAAAAATTCATGATTTGTAATTTATTGAAACGAAATATAAAATTACACATTACAATATTGTTTGGGCTTAAAACATACAAGAATCAAGTCTTAATATAAAAAAATTACTGGTAGGTATTATCAAATTATATCACATGCAAATAATTGACAGGAATACAATAAATATAAGTAGTATCTAGTAGGTAATCAAAAGAATGTTAAAAAAAGGATAGCTACCAAATTGAAAAATTTACCCACATGGGTAATTAATTTTCAAACTGCTACACATTGTATAGCAGTATTTTATTAAAAGCTGCCATATTAGCTGCTCGTTTTGTTTAGGCACATTATTTTATTAATAAAAATGTACAAATTGAAACAGTACATACAACGTCTATAAAATATTAAATTATAAATATTCGCTTTATAACTTTCTATGTCGAAATTATTATTCATCTATCAGTTGGTCTTCGATAAACATACACTGGCTTAAGGCTAAAGTAAGACATTGGTAATTGAACTAAAATACTAATAAATTATATTTTTTCAATTTACGATAAGTAGTCTAGTCGAGTTAAAATTATTTTTAAATTAAATATTAGTAAACACATAAATTCTTAAATACGTATTTATAAAAAAATAGTTTCTAATATATACACTTCCATTTAAATAATAACGTCTTATGATATGCAAGGTTTATGATAATTCAAATGACAAATTACTTATCAATAATTAGTCAATTCCTTAATAATATAAAAATTTTATCTAACTAAAATAAAATTTCTATTTACACAAACCATAAATCGATTTATTTGTTATGGGGTTTAGGAAATTTGTCGACTAAATTTATATCACAACACCCACGGGTATTAATTAAACGAACCTTGAGCATAGGGTACTAAATGCATTCATCCAGCAAAACGAGTTTTTCGATATAAATCCTTAATGATCATGTGTCAAACTTCTGTTTGATGTACAGATAAATAATTTAATGGTTTTTGTTCAGTTTCACATTCGGAATCTTCTATTTCGCAAAGATTGGTTGAAATATCACTTGTACTTGCATAACCTCCTAATAACGAATGACGTTCATCTACAACAAGTTTCGTAGTTATGCATCTAGTAAATGCAAAACAAAAATAATTAATCAAACTTACCATCTCCTAATGTAGTAATAACAGATCCGATGTCGTCGTCACATTGCTTTCGGCGGTTACGAGCACTTGGAAATCCGTACGGTTCTACATCGTTAGATTCGGCTCCTGGACTATGAATATAATCGTTTTCAGGTTCGCTTGGTATGTTATACCCATGAGCAGGTAAATATGAATTTGGATGACGAAGGTAACTATCTGCTAGAAATTAAAATTGTCATTCGAGCAATTGAAAAGAAAAGTTGTTTGCTTTTTATAATTTTCAGGCACATGTGCTTGTAATTTATTAAAAATGTGTTATAAATAAATTATTATGGTACAGCTCACAGAAACATACTGACAAACATATTTTATCTTTTCATTTCTTTTTAATTTATAAAATAAAAATCTAGCCTGTAGATAGGTACAGGGTAGACAAATTTAATTATTTTTGTATGCTAAACGTCTATTAATGTAGCCATAATAAATGCTTTTGTATAGAAATCAAACACTACGATTTCTTTACAAAAACCATCGCAGCTACATCATAGGCAATAGACCTTAATTGGGTTACTATTGAACTTGACAAAAAGTAATAAATAACTTCTCAGACAATTTTTGAAATTGTTTTATCAACAATTTTTGTATTTAAATAATGATTGTTACAATTAATTTTTTATAAAACTATTAGGAAGAATAAAACAATGTAAAATAAACTCAAAACTTCATTTGATCCTAAAGGTGATTTTTTAAGGGCCGGTATTTCAGTTGTGCTTTAAACTACGATTCGAGTTTTGGATTGTTTCGTTTATATTGATATCTGACCAATCAAGTAGCCATAAATGTAGGTTAATCCTTGAAAGTAGTTTAACTAGCAACTGAAATACTGAACCTAAATGTTCTATCTCTTGTTAGATTTTGAGGAGTGTAACTCTTTTACCTAATCTCAGTGTCAGCCTAATTTCAAAAGTTCGCATGTCGATGTACATAAGTATATAACACATTAATAGACTAATGCGGTTAGCTGGATTCCAAAAATTGGCATAAGAGATTTTTATTAATATTGCAATGTTCATAAATATTAACCGATATAGCATGCCAAAACAGAGAAACTTGTCCACTTTGCACTTACTGTATTACGTATGTATCAACTTTTTCATGCTTGATTACTTACTTGATTTATTAATTTTTAAAGGCACTGCAGTAAAAAAATACAAACATGTTAGATATGTTAATAAACATCAACAAAATCAAACTATTATTATTAGAATTATTAATTAAATTTGCAACATTCACATTCAAATCTCACACACTTACTCATTATTATTTACTGTGTTGCTTTAAATCTGTGTTTCTCTGAATCCTATAAATTCATAAATACCAAATTATAATAAAATTAATCTTGTAGAATAGTAAATTTGCATTTTTTTTCAACACATTGGGAAATCATTTTATAAAATATTACTTAGATGAATACCTAGGTAGTTCCTATTTACGTATAAGTTGATCTTTACTAATAAAATAAATAATATTACCTGTGGTAAATCTATAATCTTCATTTCCACTATCCAATGCATTAAAATTCGGACTAATTGTGTGTGGTTCACATTCACTGTCAGCTAAACATTCTGATTCAAGATCTTCATTTAAAGTTTCAATGTCTCTGCGAGGATCGATTGGACATCCTGCAGAGGGAAGGTGATGGCAACGCGATTCGTTGCTTTCATTGCTGTGGAAGCTAGAAGAGTCAGGAACTTCACTACCCGGTACTTCGGTAATATTAGGCAGTGTCTGGCTGTGACGTGCCCAATCGGAACAATCCCAGTGATAACCTAGAAAGTGCGAGAATGAAAGTAAATCTGCATACATGTAATTTTAAAATATTCTTACTTCCAACAGATCTCTGATCCTCTTCACAATTATTAGAGGAAATAGATGACGGTCCGTTTGATCTGGAACTATTAATGGAATTGCTACGACCACCGTACAAGCGATTTGGCATGTCACAATTTACTGGACTAGTTATTTTAAAATCTAGAAAATTCACAAGAATGGAAAATTAGTCCAAATAAATTAAGAAAGCATAAAAGTTTTTTATTTCAATTATTAGGTTACTACCAGTATTATGGGTTACTACTACTGAAATTACCTACCATTTTTATTTCTTGGCTTTTCGTACGTCGATGCCAAGTGCATCTGTTCTGCCCATTTAGTTTTATCTGAATCGCAATGATTCCCTATGACAATTTGTTGATTGTTGACGTTTAAGTTGCGAACATAATCGGGAGGTACATTTTCCAATTCGTCGCCTGCAAAACCCACATAATCAAGTTTATTGTATTAAAATTATATATGGACATAAATACCTGCCGAACCATAGCTTCTTAAAGTATCTAAATTATTAAACACTATTGTGTTGTTACAATTGTATAGAGGTTCGTTTTGTGATCCAGGAGTGTAGGACAAAGGACGTGAAGATCGCAACGGTACCTCTCTTTGATTAATTTCTAAATTGCTTAATTTAGATCCTCTCTTAAATTCGGTTAACTCATGAGGTCTTGTCGAATTAAGAACAACTTGATCTTTTCTTGTGTCATTATTAATCATGTTACGGTGCTGGCGAGAACGACGAGACCGACATCGGCGATAAATTATGAAAATAATAACCAATAAGAAAATAATACAAATAGCGATCACAATGCCAATTAATTCTTCCCAAGTTATGCTGTAAATGCTCGACGTTATTGGTGTCGAATATACAGAATTCAGGCAATATGGACCGGTTGTATTTGGTGGACAAATACAATGGAAAGTGCCAACTTCATTTTTACATACTCCACCGTTTTGACACGGAGAAGATTCGCATTCGTCCAAATCAAATTCGCAAAATTCTCCCATATAATTTCTGCACTTACACAAAGGTCCATCGTCGCCTTCCTCGCACACGCCCCCATTATAACACGGTTTAGAAGAACAATATCGACCGTATTCGCATCTCTTGCCGGTCAATTTTGAAACGCAATCGCATGTAAAATCTCCTCCAACGGTGGATTTACAAATTCCACCGTAAAGGCAAGGTGCCGATGCACAGGGATCTGTGTCGATTTCGCAAAGAGATCCAGTAAAACGAGTATGACAATAGCATTCATAGGCATTACCAATTTCTTTACAAGTTCCACCGTTCATGCAAGGCTGTGAACCACATGGACCCGGAGGAGTTAAAATTATAGAAGTATCACAGTTAAATTCTACATTAGCAAATCGTTTTAAAACTGCCACCGAATTATCGCCAGATTTGTGTAACGGTACAGATATTCTCGAAATTCTTACATCATCCATACAACCAAAGAAGCCCTTTTGAACATCTTCGAAACCGAGAATAGAAGGATGCTGATGAACTTCGGCTCCCAAATACATTTCATCACTTTGTAAATTTAGTATGTCACTTGTTCCGGGAGTAGATCCTTGCGCAGTATAGATACCATCTACCGTTATTTTTGCAGAATTTTTTTCTCTTTCCAAACGTATTTCGTGCCATTTACCATCTGCCATGTAAATGGTATCCAAACGAACCACACCTTCACCACTGCCCAGCTCAAATCTATATTGTACCGCTCCATTTATAATCTGAAACAAAAATATTTAAATAACATCGTTGGTAGATGCGACAAAATTATACAAGCAAACCTCTAAAATATTATAATCCACCTTTCCATGAGCATACATTAAATTTCCCGTGGGTTGAACGGTACGAATCCTCAGACTAAGACTAAGTTGATCTTCAATCGATTGTTTATTAATAATTCGATATTGAGAATAACTTTTTCCTGTAAACGAAATTGGATTTCTGGCAATGTAGCAAGTTTCATCGTGACATTTTGATATATCAACATCGCATTTACTTCCGGCAAATCCTTCTGGACATTGACACGAATATCCTTGCGTGGAAGCATCTGGTATGCATATTTTATAAACAGCACAGGGCTCTTTGGCACATTCATTTACAATAGTATCACATCTTTCACCACCGTACCCTTCTTTACAAATACATTCCATTTTTTGTTTATGTCGAGGTGATACAAAACTAGTAACATCTGTCGAAATTGGTTCGATCAATGAATCGAGGAAATATTGATCCTGGCATACACCATAAGAGCAATACGAATTGGTGCATTTCAAGTGAACTATTTCTTCTACTATTAATTTAGTGCTTTCCTCTAATTCTTGTAAATTATCGTTTAGTGCTTTTCGAATTGTATCGGAAGAATAATATCCTTCGTTAGGCTTACGTACTGTAAATAACACATCTAAATCTTTATTCACTATTTGTCTTTTAATTCTCAAATTTGCATCCTCGTCATTTGATGGCTGAACACTTATGATAATAACATCTTTTAGTTTGGAATTCATTGCATTGCGAACGACACGAATAAAACCTTTTCGATGACTAAGAATAAAAGATTCTGGACTGATATCTCGGAATCGAATTACTATTGCATTTTCTAACATATCGTCCGATACGATTTCTACGATAATTTTAACAATTGTGTGAGCATAATACTTTCCATCCGTAACTGTTACATTTAAACGATAATCACCCACATCAAGGTTGGGCAAAGCCGTTAAAGTGCCATCTGTACGATCGATTCTAAATAATTCGTGCGTAGGAAACATAATGCCGTTTGTAGGTGAAAGTGAATAAGTTAAAGTGTCGTACCGATCTTGATCAAATGCGCGTACCTTACCGACCATTCCTCCCATGTATTCGTCCAAAAACGAATTAATGTTAATTTCCAAAGGAGTTATAACGGGTGGATATTGAGATTCTTCTATAACTTTCACAACAACCCATGCGTCAGAATACAAAGGTGGAGAACCGTTATCAAATACTCGAATTTGTAATAGGTATGTATCTTTGATATTATGATTAAATTTTGTTGCAGTTCTTAAAATACCATTTTGCTCTAGTCGAAAAATATCGCCTTCGTTTCCAATACGAAAGTCAAACGTGTACGGAGAAGTATTTGGAGGCGAATCTTCATCATTTATTTTAAATTGCAAGATGGGATATCCTATTGGTTTATCCTCCTAAAAAATATTTGTTGATTAGTTTATTTGTTAGAACTCGAGGAAAGTTCAAATTTCAAGAAAAATTAGCTTTTATAAATAAAGTAAACATACTTAGATGAATATTGTTAAAAAAGATAGATCGACTAATTTCAAATTTGAATTGTAGAGAAATCAAAATTTTAAAAATAGAACGAATTTCATGAGTTTCTGTGTAAGCTAATTTGGTTTTTCTTAATTACCTGAATAACAGCAGTGTAGTTGATTTGAGAAAACGTTGGAGCATTGTCATTTGCATCAGAAATTTCAATATTGACCATAACTTGACGCGAAAGTACCGGCAAGCCATTATCTTTAGCAATAACTTCAAGTACATAATTAGAAATAGATTCTCGATCCAAATTATCCACAACAGAAATATATCCGGTGTCCGGATCTATAGCAAATTGCTCCAAGCTGTTGCCTCTTACGATAGAATATGACACTCTTCCACTTTCTTCGCTATCTAAATCCGAAGCACTTACCTAAAAATATTTCATTACTTTAATATTGAAAATAAAGATCATATATTCATAGTTTACTTGTAGAATTTTGTCATTGATGTTAGCATCTTCTCTTATTGTAGCACTATACGAAGTTTGACTAAATACAGGAGCATTATCATTGCAATCCGTAACAGTTATATTTACGGTGGCCATATTACTTAATGGTGGAGTTCCTCCATCGACAGCTTGTATAGTTAAAAGATAATCTTTGGCTCGTTCATAATCCAACATCTCCGCTATAGTTAAAACTCCTGCCTTTCTGTCTAAGGCAAACTTCTTGTGTTCGTTACCGCCAATAATTGAATAGTAGATATCTGCATTCACTCCTGTATCTTTAGATGTTGCCAAAACCCTAACCACTTCTGTACCTATCGAATTTATTTCAGGTACGACTGCAAAATAATACTTGGAAGCAAATTCTGGAGGATTATCGTTAATATCTTGTACATTAACAATTAAAGTAACTATTGTGGATAGTTGCGGTGTTCCTTGGTCGATGGCTTGTACCGTCAGGTTATAAACAGCCTGAATTTCACGATCTAATGGTTTAGCCAAAGTAACGATTCCACTATCGGACGATATTTTAAAATGATTTTTAAAAGAATCAATGAAGGAATATTTAATTTTTCTATTAACACCTGCAATATAATTTTAAAAGTTATTTTAATATTCCTTGTTAAAAATTTAATTTTCTTACCAATATCTGCATCAGTTGCGTGAACCTTAGTAACTAAAGTTCCCACTTCGACATCCTCCGGTAATGCTACCGAATAGTAGGGTAGCGAAAATTGAGGTGTATTGTCATTTAAATCCGAAATAATCATTATTATTTGTGAAGAACATTCCCATCCCGTATGTTCTCTATCCTGTACATGCGCCGTTAATGTATATTTTGAACGTTGTTCTCGATCTAAATGAGTAACCGTTTTGAGATAGCCGGAGTCGCTATCCAAAGAAAATTGTTCGGAACCGTCACCCGTAAGAACAAATCGCAAATTTGAATTTCCATCTTGATCCATATCGGTTGCCAAAACGTTCAACACAAAAGAACCTGGTAAAATGCCCTCCGACAATACTTGCCGATAACGGTAACGTAAGCAATATGGTGGATTGTCTGAAAAAAAATATATAATTATATAAAATTCTAATTTTAACACGCAATCTTTACCGTTGGCATCTAATATTTCAATATCAACTTTTGTTGTATCTGTATATAATCCATCGGTAACAATAACTTCAAGTTGGTATCTCGCTATAGATTCTCTATCTAAAGATTTAGCAACATATACTTCTCCAGTTTGTCGTATTTGAAACTGTGAACTGATATCTCCAGAAATTATAAAATAGTCTACGGGCGTAGATAAATCAATATCGGCGTCGGATATTTCTAAAGTTAAAACGACGGTGCCAGGTAAAGCGTCTTCGTTAACTGCTCCTTGATATAACTGTTTCTTGAACACAGGTGGACTGTCGTTGTAATCTTTTAATCGAATAATTACAGTGGTACGAGCCGTACGTTTCGGAGTTCCATTATCTGCCGCAGTAATATGAAATTTGTATTCAGGTTTTTCTTCTTTGTCTAATTGTATAAGCGTAGTAATCCAACCGGTAAAAGCATCAATCGAAAAGATATTCAATATATCATTTGACTCACTGCCAAAGCTATAACGTACTTCACCGTTTCCACCTTGATCGTCGTCATGTGCTATAACTTTAAGTATAGATGTTCCTTCGGCTATGTTTTCTGCCAAGTACAAAATGTAAGGATTACTTTCAAAATGTGGTGCATGATCGTTTTCATCCAATACTTGTAATATAACATTAGTTAAAGCTGTAAGGGGCGGACTAGAGTCGGTTTCTGCAAGGATTCCAATAACATGCGAAGTCGATGATTCGAAATCTAAAGGTCGTGCTAAAGTTAGTTGACCTTGGTTATCTATTGAAAATTGTGGATTATCTTCAGAGTCAGATAAAATTTTATAAGTAACAGATACGTTTGAGACCAATTTTAATCGCGTTATAATGGTACCTACAAGTTTGAAAACATTACAATAAAAAAGAATAGGTATAAGTGACCTAAAATTTACCAATTGGAGAATTTTCTAAAAAGAAAAATTTATCATCTTTACGCTCAAATACGGGAGGCATATCGTTTGGTCCCATTATTAAAACGTTAACTGGTACATCTGAATGTTTAGAAGGATGTCCCAAGTCTGTGGCTCTAACAAAAAATTGGAAAACTTGTCCATCTAAATGTATAAATAATGAAATGTAATGGATTATTAAAAACTTAATTGAACTTAAAACTCACCCCACAATAATGCACTCTGAGCAAGGAAGAGTCCTCCAGTTTTTGGATTAATTGCAAACAGATTTTTAATACCCGAGGCTTTTTTATCGTATATCGAATATTCTATTTGACCTGAAGATCCATCATCTGCATCGATAGCACGAACCTGAAATAAAATAAAATTTTGAATTTGTCAATACGCGTCGTTCTGATGATGGTTATTAAAACCGAAACTGGTCGACATTGATTTTGAGTTTTATTTAAACAATGAAATCCTCTAGTTATTTCTTTAACTGGCTGCTTGCTAATGCCACTTAATGATTATGTTTTAGCAGGATAGCAAATTAAAAGATAAAAATTACGAACCTTTAAAAATGGCGACGAAACGCTATGGTTGGAATGAATAGAAGCTTTATATTCTTTTAACAAGAACTTTGGAGCATTGTCATTTTCGTCATCCACTTTAATTTTAACTGTTAAAAATCCCGATCTGCCACCTCCATCGGTCGCCATAACGGGAATTTCGTACGTTTTCTGCTTTTCTCTATCTAATCTAACGGTGGTAAATATTTTTCCAGACTTCCTGTCAATTGTAAATGTATCGCTCAAGAGATCCGAGTGAATGGAATAATAAATTGTGCCGTATTCTCCGAAATCTAAATCTGTTGCTTTGACTGTTGTTACAAATTGTCCACTGGGTTTGTTTTCCATAACGTTGGCGCTCATGAATACGTCAGGAAATACAGGAGAATGTAAATTTGCCGGTAATAATTCGACTTTTAGTCTTGCAAAGTTGGTATAAACGCCATCGGATACGGATACATTTAAAATCATGCTTCGTTCGTCTCCAAAATTAGCCAAATTTAGTAATGTTATTATTCCAGTATTGGAATCTATTGCAAAGGTTTGTTGTTCGTTTCCTGCTACTATACTGTATCTCAAACGACCTTGATCTACTATATCAGGATCTCGACCAGTAACGATAGTCACAAATTGACCTCTATTTGCGTGAACCGAGAGGCTGCACGAATATGAAGTCTGTTCAAATTTAGGTGGATTGTCATTCATATCGAGTACTAAAATTTCAAAATATTATAGTGTCATGAATAATGTACCTACAGATTAATATTACCGGTAAGCCAAACGTGAGCAGTGCTGGATAAATTAGGAACACCTTGATCCGTAGCAACAACGACAAAATGATGTGATGTAGCTTGTTCGTGATTCAACGATTGTTTTAAATAAATGGTTCCGTCATTCTCATCGATATGAAAATAATCTGAAGCGTTATTGCTGTCCTTTTTAATAGAATATTTTATTTTTTGATTAATGCCTGTATCATTATCTTTTGCTAATACGGTTAGTATTGATGTGCCAAACATTGCTGCTTCTGAAATCGTTACATTGTAGCTCTCTTCGGTAAATTCTGGAGGACAATCATTCACATCTTGCACTACGATAGATACAGGAACTTCCGCATAAACACCGGAAACTGAATCAGTGGCTCGAATTAAAAGTTCATATTGCTGTTGTTGTTCAAAATCTAATTCGTCCACAACCGATATCACACCTAAAGAAAAAGAAAATTATAGAAGAAGTTGTTATATAGAATGTTGCAAAACAATGGAAAAGAATGCAAGAAGGTTATTTACAAATGTAGATAGCAATATTTTACAAATTTTGGTGCATCTTGAATGATAAAAAAACAAACGAAAAAGTAATTAATTTAGATGATATTTTATTAAAAATAAAAACATTGCATTATAAAAATATTTAATAATTTTAGAGAAACAAAAATAAAAGTGCAGCACTTTCTTTAGATGGTAGGTATTAAAAAGCAAAAGAAAACAATTTGATAATATTTATATGCCATGCATGCTCGTGCATCTATTTTTCTTCTAGTTTAGCCTGAAACTGTTTCAATATTTAATAATAAAATTAAAATTTAATTTCATTATGAAATTATGCGAGTCGTCTATATAAATAGATGGCGTTAATAATAAAATCAAGCTACAGTCACTAGATAGATACAGTACCGCAACGTCCGGCCACATTGGGGTCTTAATTTATGCGCAAAATTTAAAAATGTGTGCCCCTATATGCGGCGCGCATAAATTAGACGAGACCTCAATATTGCCGGACGTTGAGGTGCAGTATCTATCTAGTGACTGTAAATCAAGCTATTTCTCATACTTGAATATGGAAGATAAGAAGCTATAAATACAAGAAAGCTAAGAAAAGTACGGGGTGGCCCACTACCAGCTAATTTTATTTATACAGTAGCTTAGAGCTACTTTATATTTTCTCTATAATAGCTAGGTACCTATATCTATAATTATAGTACATAATCAGGCCTATTATGTATCACAAACGTTATTATAAAAGTGACAGTTATGACATAACATTAAAGGTTTTCGGCAAATTGGTATTACCTATCGTTTTCACAAACCGTTATTTTAACATGATCTTGATAATAAAGATTTTCTTAACATTTATAGTTCATACCAATTTGCCAAAACCTGTATTTTATTTCATAACTGTCACCTTTACAATAACGTTTGTGATACATAATAGACCTGATTATAGGGGAGAGGCTTGTAATTTAACCACCCTTAGCATTTTTGCTCATAACTCATCTTCAAATTAATATTTTTGGATATATAATGATACCATTGGAAAGGATACCATTAGCTAACATTTTTCTGAAGACACTTATTAGATTACTCGAAAAACAAAAAAGTTATGACCATTCTCCCTAAGAGGCTAAAATTAGCTCTTTTTATTTTACGAATGTAAGTTGACCCGCCCCCTAAAAAGTTGCTGAAAAGTCCAAAAAGTTAACTGAAATCGACTGATGTACAAAATTAATGATCTTTTATTGAGTTAAAGTGAAGAAAAAAGAATAAAATATATCAAAAATGAATTAATTGTGATGATCACAATTGATGCTTTTTCGCGCTTCTCAGCTTCCTTGAGCATAGCAACGGCTTCCCTGTCCTTAACAAAGTGCTGCTTGCGCTTAGCGTTAGCAGCTAATTCCTTCTTCGCTTTTGCATATTTGGAATTCACTTTGGATTATTAAAATTAAATGAAATGCGAGTTGAGCACATATTATATTATTATTATAACGAAAATTATTCACTTTATAGCAAACGAAAAAATCAATATTTTAAAAAAATTATTTTTTTTTTCACACCATGTTTGTCGGAGCTAGTGCGACGCGTCTATTCGCTTCTAAACCACATAAAAATTGAAGTCTATGTCAAAGAGCACGATAACAGTTGAAATGGCGGTATTACCTGTAACAGTTTTTTCTCAAGTACAGGGTGGTCATCTTTGTGCATGGTCAACTTACATATTATATAATATATTCCATAGCATAATAGTATCGTATAAGAAAATGTAAGTTTTATTATTTGCTTGAAACTTTTCAATTCAGGTGTTCATGTTCAAGCTCCCATGGTCCCCTTCCCCATGTAATAAATTCAAAATTCAGATTAAATTTAAAAAAAAGAATAATGTTTTATTTTCCATAAGTCAGGAAAATTATGATCTTCCAGACTACGTTATTTGGTAACTTTGTGTCTCAACAGATTTTTCAAAATACCTAGCCTGTTTCGTTACAATAAAACTGTAAGGAGAAAATTTGTAGTAGATAAAATTTCATGTAAAATAAGAATAACGAAAAATATTGTAGCTCTTATTGGTTACAAGTTATGATCTCTGAAAGTTAACTCTTTCTTTATTGAAATAAATAATAATGATCCTTTCCCAGAGTATTTTATTTCTTGTTATACAAACTTGTTTTGGCTTATGCCTTTGGCAGTGTATTCCATTAGTAATTAAGTAAAAGTGAAAAGAAAATTTTTACACTCAAGGAAAGTGTCATTATTATTATATCAATTATTAGAATCAACCTCAAGAGAGCTTTTACCTAGAATAAACTCTTTCTAGTCGCAAGGGTTTGCATTAATTTAAAAGTACACTTGCGATTCTATTTAAGCATCTTTATAAGCCAATAATATGTTCATTGCAATTGTAATTTCTTCAATTTTCTATTTTCAATTTAAAAAAATTAAAAATTAATTAATTAATTTATAATTAAAATTATAAATAAACTTATATAAAAGTTGAAATAATACATTGAACGTTACCTGCTGTGTACATTACATTTTCAGTAATTTTGTTCATAGACTATTAAAAATAATATATCTTTTGCTGGTTATCTTTATCAAAAACACAAAAATTTGTACAAATATTTAAAATCTGCAGTTGGAAGCAATCATTAAACAATTACGTGGTTTAGTGCATTTTTTGGGTTTTCTAAAATATTGATATAATTAATATTTTGGTGTACACACAGCATTATTATTTTTTTATTTTACATTATTTTTTTTTAATTTAAATGAAAATTTGTAGAATATTCACGAAACCAGCTTTTTGAAAAAACTACTAAAAAAACTTTATTTTGTAGTCAATTCGTGATCTATAGGAGTTAGTAAATTGTTCTTTTTTAGAATTACTCAAAACTTTTCTTCTAGCAATTAATATTATCGCGACTTGGTTCAAAATTGATCAATTTTTGAAAACTAAACGTGAGTTATTTGCTCTGTAAAAAGGGTCAATTTGGAAGGTCATAATTCGTAACCCATTAGGGTTAAGATAATGATTTTTTTAGAATTATTAAAAATATTTTATATAAAAAAATATTAGAAAATTTTTTTCTTCAAGTTAACAGGTTTCAAGTTACAGATACAAATTTTAAAAGAATTTTCTGACCAGAATCTTGGACTAAGTTTGTCTGATATATTATAAGGTAATCAGGCCTATTATGTATTACAATCGTTATTATAAAGGTGACCGTTATGACATAGCATTAAAGGATTTCGGCAAATTGGTATTACCTATCGTTTTCACAAACCGTTATTTTAACATGATCTTGATAATGAAGGTTTTCTTAACATTTATAGTGCATACCAATTTGTCGAAACCTTTATTTTATTTCTTAACTGTCACCTTTATAATAACGTTTGTGATACATAATAGACATGAATGATAAAGAATCTATACATTTTATATTGGTAATTGTTTTGCAGTTTCAGAAACAAATTTTATTTAAAAAAATCGAGTGCGTATAATACAAGCTAATTAAAAAAATCAAAGTTTCACAGTGTACCTACTTAAAGCTCAAAGCAAATACTAGCCAACATGGTAAATGTATTAGTAGAAAGAAGCTTAATTATGATATGTCATGCATTGGCGGCCGCTATGATAATAGTAATTTAAAATTAATACTCACAAGGCCCATTGTTACTGTTCGGGGCTGTGAAAAGGAAACAGTATTTTAATGTTGCTGATATAATGGTTTACTAGATATCACTAGACTAAATAAACTACATAATAAAACGAAACTCGATACTATCTATTTTGTTTCATATTAAATAATAATTAATTCGTTCATGCAAATTAGATGGTTAAAATTGAAACCAAACAAGAGATTAATAAGTCAAATTTAAAAAATCCATAACCAGTTAAAAATTAAAACTATAAATCAAAACTCTAAATTTATATTACACTGTTCTGAAGGTTAATTTTTGAGCAAATTTAACTCGATATAACCGATACCTTCTGTGATATTTAAATTTGGTTTAAGAAAATTGGAATAATTCGTATTTAATCCTGCTAATGGGAAAATTTTGATTAAAGAAAGGTGTTTACAAAAGAAATAATAAAAGCATACCTGTATTGAAATCTAAAGCAAATTCTTCCAAATCGTTGCCTTTCACAATACTGTAAATTAATTTACGACCCAATGGAGATTCAGCTTGAACCGAAAGGGTTAAAGGTGAATGAAGTTCCATATTTTCAGGAATCATTTCCGAATAAAACTGCTTCTTAAAAACGGGCATTGATCGATCGACTACCTTAATGTGAACTGTGACATCGGTTCTGCACGGTGTTATTCCTTGAACGAACGTCGTAATAATTAAATTATTTTCAAGAATACATAAATAATAATAAGATAGAACAGAATAAAAAAAATAAAATTACCTTTATCGTAAGCTGCAATGCGTAGATCGTATTCGTGATTGTGGCCTTCCAAATTCTGCTTTATTTCAATATCTCCTGTTTCGCGATGAACTTTAAACAATTCTCCGTGCCCCTTGATTAGTTCGTATCGAACCTAAATCAATAAATATATACAAGAGATTATTACGAGTGAATGTTATTCAACATTAACTTACATCTCCATTTTCAAAGGTATCCATATCTATGGCATGAACTTTCGCTATTGTACTGCCCTTTTCGTCGTCGACGGAAACAACGGCATAGTATGGCAAATTAACGAACATGGGACAATTATCGTTAACGTCTAAAACGGTAACGTTAACGATAACATGAGCTACTCTCGGTTTATCTCTATCGGGCATTTGACTACGCGCTTCCACTATTAATTCGTACCGATCAATCGTTTCTCTGTCAAATCGAATTCCTGTTGTGTGTATTACACCTGACGTTAAACCCATACTAAACATTTTATTTGGATTTAAAATTCTAAATTCTAAATGTTCATTTAAGGCACTTCCTAGCACATTTACGACACACACGGTAGTGACTTTGGTCGAGTTTTCTGTTACGGATCCTTCGTACATGGATTTTTGAAATATCAAACCGGAATTTTCCGATTGTTCAACTTTTATGTACACCTTTGCAACACTTGAAAATTTTCCGTCCGAAACGCGAACTTGTAACTTATGTTGCGATTTCATATTATCTGGATCTAGTACGGATATTAAACCGGTGGATTGATCTATCCCAAATACTAAATTTTTATTGCCTTCTATTATATCATATCGTAACGTCATTTTATCCGAAACATCTGGGTCTGTAGCATTTATCTGTATCACCGCAACATTTTTATATGTCGGTATCAGAACTGTGGCGTTGTATATTGCGTGCGAAAATGTCGGCGGACAATCGTTCACATCGCTTACAAATATATCTACTCTGGCTGTTGTTTCCGAAGACAATTTGGGCTTACCCAAATCAGAAACTTGTACGTGAAAAGTAAACGAACTGTATAATTCGTGATCAAGTAAACGAACTGTTCGAATAGCACCGGTGGTGGCATCAATTTGAAAATATTGACGAGACAACGATTCGATAATATCGTAATTCAATAAAGAATTTATTTCCGAATCCGCATCGAACACTTTAATAACCAAAGGATCACTATTGTTTGTTAATATTAGAGAATTAATTGCAGCTGCTTCACTAATAATTCCGGAATAGTTAGAGTGTATAAACTTGGGAGCATTATCGTTTTTGTCTAATACGTGAATAACGACACTACATGTGGTCCTTGCACTTGCCTAAAATAAACGATATTACATTAAATACTACTTCATTAATAACTTTATTGCCTGCTACATCGCCATATCAATAATTCACAAATAACCCGACGGAGCATATCAATAATTAAGTTATCGATGTTTACCGTCAGTTAAATTATAATGATAAAACATAAAATACGTAGGAGGTAAAATATAGACAGATATAAAATTATATACCGAACAAATAATAATATTTGTAAACAAAACGCTTGTTCAATTTTAGCTAACAATTTCTGCAAATTTTCAGCTCATAATTAGAATATTTTAATGCAGGTACAAACAACGACTCTTTCAAAGCTTTTCAGTTCAACTGCTACAATTAAATTTGAACTGCGCTAAAGTACTTAATGATTATAATGCAAAATTGATCAATTAATAGTAACAATAGTAGTTTATGTGATCGGTGTAGAAAGTGAGTCATTATCGAACACGCGTGATACAATCAAGCAAGTACGATAATAACTCTTACCGCACTAGGACGTGAAAGTGGCTCATATATGTAACTTAAATCGTTGTACATTACACTTACCATATTAACTGCAGTAATGGTCAAATTATAAAATTTGTTAGTTTCGTAGTCCAATTCGGCTTGAGTAATTACTACACCAGTACTTGGTCCAATCATAAAAGATCTATCTGTATTGCCATCCACGATGTCGAATTGTAACGAGGAAGTACTTCTCACGTCCAAGTGAGCCACATAGCTACCGAGCGGTTGGTCTTCAAAAATTTCCGCCGTAACTTCTTTATTGGTACATCTAGGTGGAGCATTGTCTGCCATCGCTAACATAATGTGAGCTGGAACCGAAGAAAATAGTGCCGGATTTCCATGATCGGTGGCTTTAATATAAAGCATATATTCGTTGGTCGCAGATAAATCTAATTCTCTGGCAACTTGAATTATACCAAGATCCGGATCGATGCTAAATACATTTCCCACGTTACCGGAAGTTATGGAATATGTAATACGTGCATTTTCGCCTTTGTCGTGATCTATGGCAAACGCTCTCAGTACGGCACTTCCGATGGCGGCAGATTCGAACACTCGACCAACTAAAATTTGTTCGGAAAATTGTGGCACGTGATCGTTATGATCGTGCACAATAATCAATACTCGAGCATAGTTTTTATGGGACGGCGTTCCTCCGTCCCTTACCATGACGGTTAATAAATGTTCACTAAGAGATTCCCGATCTAAATTGGATTGCAAAGTTATTACACCAGTAATAGAATCTAACTTAAAAATTTGCAACGAAGCCATATTTCTAGCCGAATGTAAACTATAAATTAATTTTCCATCTGCGTCTTTATCGGTGGCTTTTAAACGTAATATTTCAGTATCGACTGGAACGGCCTCGGATATTTCAACTTTATATAAATTTTCCGAAAACTCTGGTCTATGATCATTTATGTCAATTACAGTTACATTTAATTGTGTGTATGTTTTATAAATCCCATCTGTGACGCTAATATTAAGTGCATACTCGTTTTGTATTTCCCAATCCAATTTTTTTGCCAATAAAATGTTTCCGTTGTCTCTTCCAATATAAAATTCATCTCTAGGGTCGCCGTCTGTCAAGAAATAACTGTATTAATTACACTCTTCAAACCCTTCGATAAGTGATAACCTTACCTACAATTTCATACCAAAGAGTGTCATTATCGGCATCCGATGCTTGAATTAAAGATACTAAAAATCCAACCTTATCGCTTTCGGTAACACCCACCTTTTGTGGAGTTTTTATAACTGGAGGATAAATAGACTCTTTGGGAATAGAATTAACGGTAATAGAAACTCGACAAGTAGAATTTTTCGGCGGTTCTCCCCCATCCGACGCTTTTATCTATTTACAAAGCAATTACTTAACTTTGGTTATAAAAATAAATCTAAATTACGTACGCTTAATTCATACTCCTGTCCCGGTTCAAAACCTTTTTGTGCATAAACAACTCCAGTTGAACTATTAATTTTAAATTTTGTTTTACCCTTTCCCGACTTAATACTGTATCGTATTTCGCCATTAACACCGCTGTCCTTATCGAAAGCTAGAACCTAAACGAAACAAAAATTTTATCCAACACATTTTTTCACATTTTCTGCGTCACAAAAACTGATAGAAAAATACCACCAGTTTTAATAACACAATTAAAATTTCATTCTCGATTGTACTAATTAAAAAGTTCATGCAATGATAATATAATCACACGTTAATAAAACAAAAGGTAGCACACATTCATGCAGAGTGATTTGTAAATTAATTAATTATTGTTATTATTTATTCTTAATATTATTATTTTCCGAGAATCCAATCGTGCTATAAACATCAATGATAAAAAGTAGTTTAATTATGATATAATGAATAATATATTTGACAAATCAAGCAGCAGTATTCTAAATTATATTGTATATTGTTGATTTCTTCCGATGACGAAAAGATATATAAAATAAAAAAAAAACAAGAAAAATTTAGAAGAGCAGTAGTATAATTTTTTCATAGAAAGTAATAACTTCTAACGTCTGAAAATGAATAATTTGTTCGATTAATTAATTTATATTTAGCTCAAGAGTATTTGCTTTAATTTCTGTCTTTTGTATTTTAGAAACACTTACTTTACATTATAACGAGAAGATTATAAAACAATGACAATGTTCAACGTTAGAACAAAATAAATTTAATTTTCTTGAAATTCTGTTTACACCACAACGATCTTGCTTCTCTTCTATCAACTTCTTTCACTAAATAGATCAATTATTATTTTGTAAAACAATTATAATTTCAATGGGCCTTTTCGTACAATCTACGTATTTTTAAAAAATACAAATATATTTTAAGTAAAGTAAACGTCTGCTATACAAAAGAATAAATAATAAATATCGTAACAAAAGATCTGAATTATGACGAAAAAGCTACATTTTCAATTTTCCAGGCACGCATGCAGGTAAGTCTTGTCCTTTGTCCGGAATACCAAGACCCAAGAAAGGAAAGCATGTGTGCATAATGCTTGAGAAGTATCACCGTCCGAAATATAGGAGAATTATGATATTTGCATTTAGATGGTAAGAAAACAACGACACTATAGGTTTAATCAAAATAAATTTTTTTTATTTATTTATTTTTAAACCTGAATGAAATTTACTGTACATCTAAAAAGTATATATGTACCTAAATATATTATTATGGAGCTTCAAAAACCTAAATTTATCAGAAAGTTAGCCTCTCGGTAATCACGTATAAACGTCAATAAAATTGGTAAATAAATAAGTGGATGCAGTACCTATATATGCAGCAACATGTTGAAAACTGGTCTTAAATTGAGCGCTCAATGATTTTTGTTGAATTTGTTGAAAGTTTTCTTGCTAGTTTATTTTTTGATTTTCCACATAACATAACTACACTATTCTCTGTTATGAAATGTGAGTTATTAAATGACACAATAAAGACAAATTATGGATATAGTTTCAAATTTAGCTTTAGATTTTTATTCTAACAAAAATAATAAATTAATGCAAAGCAGAAAAAAATATATCGTCGAAATACTTGAAAAGAACCATAAAAAGTTGACATATTGTTGTATAACGTAGCATCATAATGGTGCCGATGTCCATTCCAAAAAAACAAAACAAATAAAATTGTGATTAATATGAAACAAATTTCAAGTGTGAATTAAAATTTACAATTAATGCTAATGCTTGGAAATTTAAAAAAAGTCTAGAGAAAAAGGAAAAACCAAGTCGTTGAAAAACAAGTGACAATTAGCAGCTTTATTAGTGGCCTTAGAACCGATACTTGGCTTGATCGAGACTTGAAAATGACTCAAGTGTGAAACCGAATATTTCCATTGATCGATTTTATCAGAATTAATAAATTTTGATTTAATTAAACCTGAGCCCATCATTATGATCCTGAATTAAAACAAGAGTCGACTGTCAAGTGGCCTGGCGAGGGCCTCAGCCCTCCCAAGCAGTTAATTGAAATGAATACCAACCTTACAGTCCAAATTTGGCACCCAATGATTATTTTTTTGTTTCCGGATATAGAAAAAAACTTTTAGAGCAAGAAAATTCAGGGAAATAAACAAATTTTATAGTAGCTATTGAAAACTATATTTTGAAAAGAAACCAAATGAATATTTTGACAACGGATTAAAGCGGTTATTGAAACGGTATAATACCAATTCAATAAATGTTTGTTGGTACTCCACGATCGAGACGAAATCTCTTTAATTGACACGAAATGTTTTTGTGTCGTAACAAACATTTGCAATCTCGAAAGGGGAATGATAAGGGAATACTATTAGGATTACTTATTAGAAATTCGAGTATTGGAATATTACAGATCGTCTCAATGTTAATCCAATTATTACTTCGCAACTACCATTACGTAGTTGCTAAACTTTTAATGTACCACTCCTTTTTGGTGTAAAAGTAGAGGGCAATTCATATTCATAGATGGAAAGTCCTTCTTCCTAATGGCGTTGAGACGCACATTAAAATTTACAAATTTAGTGAAAATAAATTAGGTAAAATGTTGTGAATTGTATGTATAAATAATTAAGTTTAGTGAACAAAATAAAATATTTAAATAACGTAAATATCACCACATACTTACTTTATGTTTATGCGTTTGTTTTTTAACCAATTTTATATTATGGTAATAAGTAATTGTATTTTAAAATAAAATTAATTTTCTAAAATTCACAGCGCCAGCTAGCCTGTCGATGTTAATCGAATTACGCTCTATAACTCAACCTGGATCACACCAAGCCATTTCACTGGCGCGATCGAATACAGATATAAAATTGAATACCACTGCTTTGATTAAATTTAAATAATAGTGTGAAGAGTATGATAAAAATATGAATAAGTTGAGATCATGCATGTATTAATAAACGAAGCAATCAAACCCCATTGTGTTTATTATTTGTCACGAATAGGTAAATATCGACATTCCCGCTTACCCGGAGAACGCGGTCAAGATCCTTAACGTCGTCAGGACTAAACATTTCCCAAGCATCGTCGTCTGACGCGGCATCCGCCAAATCGAAATCGTCTTGTGCATCGTTCTGAATACAATTTCATATAATTGAATAAAAGAAAATATAATTTTGCTACTTCATGTAAAATTAAATACAAAAATACTTGAGAATAGTTTTGCATGTGATTATTTATTCATATCCAAAAAAGAAAAAAAAAGTAAATTTCATTTATGGGCAATAAAATTTAACGTAGCTATATAAGTTACATCTACAGTTACATAGCTAATGTAATTTTTAAATAAAACTCTTGAAAGTAAAATTATTTAGAAAGAATAAAACGTTTTAAATTAAAAGTAGGTACCACGTATAAAAAAATCAATAATTTACGTTGGAAATACCTTTACAGAGTTATACGGAAGTAACAAACAATCCAATTTTTTTTTCATTTATAACTAATCTACGAATAATTTAAATTTTATCAATCAAACTCAGACACTGAAATTTTATCAATGGGTTTTAAAGCTTAAGATGATTATTTTATATTTTATTACCGAAAAATCATTTTCTTTAATCATTTCTTAACAAAATTTACTTGCAAAATATACTAAATTTGTTACAGCATAAACATTGCTGTTGTTCAATAATAATTGAAAAAAATTATAAACAGTACGAGATAATAAGGTAAAAAAAATGTGCTGTTTTTTTATTATACTACATACATATATAGTGAGATCGTGGAATGCGACATAATTGTGTAATACCATAAAAATGATAATCTTTTTAGGCAAAGAAAGGAAAATGTGAAGTTATTAAAGAAGGAGAGGGGGTTACTTAAGCATTTTTCAGTTATATTATATTTGTAATATGCACAGTTTTCATGCCTACTCAATAGAAATAGAGGAACCCTCAATTCGTCATTTGATAGAGCTTTCAATTCTCTATTTGACTATAATTAAAAATTATTTTAAAAGACATATTTTATTAATAATTGTGAACAAGGGTTTTAGCATATTAGCAATTTCCACGTATTTGATAACTTTTATTTACTCGAAATTACTTACTTCGAGCAAATTATTTTCATGCGTAACTTGACTACTTTTTAATTAGGTAATTAATTAATACATACATATAACTTGCAACTTTTTTTTATTTCTACTAAAATAACAGAGAATAAAAAACTCCATCAAACGAAATAATGTATTAGCAAAATTTAATGCAATGAAATTCTTTAGGTATTCTTTTTCTAAACTCTGTAACGGTACAAAGTTTACTTTACATTGTTCAATGATTGTTTTACTATCTGGGTGTTGCAATTGTCGATTGAAAATTTAGGAAAATAAATTTTGAATAAAATCTCCTACTCTGATTGTGATGGTTTGAAATACTAAAAATTTGAAAGTGAAATTTTCTCTCGATTTCCTGTCAATTCTTCGATAGTGGGCGACATCAATATCGCTATGATTGCTATGCATTTTTTTTTTGTTTATCTTGAAAACTATAATAAAACACTACTTCATAGGAGGTAACTATTTTATTCCAGAAATTATATTTTTTGCTTCAACAATAAAATTTTCGGCTTTTTTTTTAATTAATTCTTAATTTACGGTTCTTAATTTTTGAATGGAAACTTCTTCTTGGTTTTGTTTTATTTTTGTTTATTAACATATTTAACTGATCAAAAACATTGGAGTATCAAATACTTCAATTTAAAAACTTGCAATTGTTTCTGACTGGGTCCTAAATAGACAAAGCAAGTTATTACCATCTTGATACAAAAATGGGCAAGTTTTTCTACAATCAAAAGAATAAACGTTTCGCCACTTTTTGTTGTACTAGACATTTCAGAAAATCTAACAGAAACTTCTAATTAAGTACCTACTAATTATTTGTCTATCAAATGACACCAAAAATAGGTTATCTTTTTATGAATCTTATTCCACATTCCGAAATCTCACTGTAGGAGTTCGTATAATAATATGAAAAATGGATATTTTATTTACATTGATACTATTATGTTAACTTAAGAGGCTTAAATGTGAGTATTATATTAAATCGGAAAGAGTTTTGGATACAAAATTATTAATAAATAAAACCGCTACACACAGAAAAAACCTTACTTACCTACTGGTTTACGAGTTACGTACTTTTAGGGTATCTTCAGAACGAGAAGCAAAATTTTAAATTATTTAATTACAAATACTATAATACAAGAGCAACAATAGATTATTCAAACAATGGATTAAATTAGAAATCGATTAATCAATCGAAATCGAATTTCTCGTCAATTATAGAATGAAAAGCAAAAAAAGTGCATTCAATTTTGAGATCGTCAAAGGTAAGAAGTAAAAATTGAAAAATAGAGCATCGAATATTTTAATCAATTAATCAAATAATTATATAAACAGCTCTAATATATCTTTAAAGTTTGGTATAAAGGATTTTTTTATAAAAGAATATAAAGAAATTTTTTATTGCTAGAATAAAATTTATTTTGAATGCTCTTTCGACTGGTACCAAGAGCTTAGCAGTGCTTCTTTTCATTCACGAGATGTAGAGATATAAAGATCTATACACAGAGAGTATAGGAAAATTATAATTTAAATTGCGTTTTACACAAACCTATGTTTTCTGACTAACTCCTTTATACCAACTGCAGAAATATTATACTCATTATTTCAAAAAAACAGATTTGTATCTTATCAAACTTATCGTTTGTGATGATACGTTGTTGAATGCATATCTATATATTTCCTATGGAATAATTTAAAATTTTTGTCTACCGCACTGAAGATATGTTCAAAGCACGAAACCGGTAAACAAATAATTTCTTCAGCAAGTATACTGGTTTTATTCGTTTGTATCGGATTTTTTTTTCGATTTGAAATAATATCTATTAAACCTAGTGTTATGCACTATATAAGAAAATTAATAAAATAAAGCAATTAACACAATAAATTAGTATGAGCACTTGCTGTGCAAAATTATTATGAATAAATACAAAATGTATGTTTCTGATTATAAAATCTAAGTATGTTTTAACATAAAAGTTGGTGTAAGCTGCAAGTTTAACTAACAATAAGAATATTTGAAAACAGGATAATGTAAACAAACACAACATTGAAAGTTTGTAATTAGAAGTGTCAGGTGCTTTTAGATTTTAAATTTAACGACGATCTAGTGCACAAACTTACTTAACTCTTGTGATGGTAAATCAACAAAACTTGTATTTGTTGCAAACGTACAGCAACTTAAAAAAGTCTCCGTACGATCCTATATTAGCAATGTAAATTGTACCGTACTGAGAGAAACATTTTTACATAATATATAATGCGAACATACTCGTATAGTATAAATACGAGTATATCTAGCTTTCACAACAATAGTACTATATGTATGTAGTATATCAGACATTTTTTGTTTCATTCTCTTCAATGTTGTTTTTCTACATTTTTCTTATTTCGTCGCGCCGTTTCTGAGATACAGTGAGTTAAAAAAAATCTCTATACAATACGATATAAAATAATAAATTATTATAATGACTTTTTTTTAAATTATACTATAAAAACCTGTTAAAATAATAGGAATTTTATATTATATCGTATAGAGACTTTTTAAGTCACTCTGAATTTACAATAAATTCTCCGTACGATACAATTTACATTGCTAATTTACAGGATCGTATTTTTTTGAGTCACTGTAAGTATTATTTTCATGCAAACTCAATAATAAGTATTTAGTTTTAAAATAACTGTTATAATTTTCTAATAGCTTGATTATGGAGAAGATAATAGGAACTTTTTAAATCTGATGTTTAAAAATGTACCATTTTTTGGGGGAGACTTATACTTGCTGGGAAACTAAAAATGTATGGGAGGATACATGTTTTGCAAATTTTGTGACCTCCCGTAAGTTGTCTCCATTACAATAAATTTGGAAATGCTGTGTATTTGAAAATATCTGGACTTAGTTATGTTTAGAGATAAGTTAACTAATCCAATAGTCCAATAGGATTATTTAATAACTAATAAGTTATTTACCATTAGATTTATTAGATTTATTCATTACAGTTTCATTTTTATTCAGTACTAATGAGATGGTAGTATATCTGACCGCCAAAACTTTCGTTGAACATCAATCGATTATTGGACGATTAATATTCGTACACAATATTAATTAAATAATTTATTGAATTAATAAAATATTTTTTATTAACGTATAAATATGTGACTTTTAGTCCTAATGACACAAAATACTGTTTTATGAAATGTTATCGAGAAACATGTACTATTTAATGTAATTAGTTATTAGATTACTAAATTGATTTTTATCAAAGTGCTACGATGTTGGAAAAACGTGATAAATATTGACATGAGAAGAGTTCGAGGTTTTCTTTAACTTGGTATATTATTTATAACTAAAATTTATGAATATTCCAGTGTAGTGATCACCAGATATTCCCAATACTTCTCCTAAAATTCGACATAAAAACTAATTATTATAATTAGAAGTGAAACAAACTAATATACATTTTTTAAACTAAATATATGTATATTAAAGTGCACTGATGATTAAATAAAGGATTAAAAATCATAAATCAATTAATTTTAAAACTGAGATACTTATGTTAGAAGTTGGTTTTCCGCAAAAACTTCCTAAGCTAATTCTTTGGCAGTATATTCC
Source organism: Cantharis nigra (assembly GCA_958510845.1). Taxonomy (NCBI): domain Eukaryota; kingdom Metazoa; phylum Arthropoda; class Insecta; order Coleoptera; family Cantharidae; genus Cantharis; species Cantharis nigra. The sequence goes on along the minus strand of OY294030.1, from coordinate 28,350,340 downwards.
TTTAACTCTTCAAATAAAAAAAAAGTGTTCCAATAATTTTTGTCGAAGGTTTCGATTCTGTTTCCTGAATTTAGATATTGCAAAATCTTTTATAATTCCTCTTTTTCTCTCTCACTCATTATTCGCCGTTGTCAACCAAAAACTTTATATACAAATTTTCATAAAAACCAATGTTAACTTTGAACTTGAATTAAAATGAATCTGTAAGTAACTATACAAAGTAGATACGGCAAGAATTTCAATTAAATACACAGAAAATTTTTATTTCCTTGCGTTAGTTGGTTTTTCCACTTTAGTAAAAAATTTATTGTGCCAACTTGGCGAAAATTGATTTTAAGGATGTCCTTTGTTGTGTGACATCATTCTTTTCTCCTTGGCGTTACCCATTTTCAAGCAAACAATTAATTAAATTCAAATTAAAAAATATACTCAAAACATGATCTGATGTCACAGCTGATGTTAAAGTACCACGTAACGCCTAACGCAAAACCTGCAAACAGTATTTTGTCATAAATTGTGCTTGTTAAATAAATAACATTTATCAAGTAGCTCGAGGTATCATACAGAAATAAGCATTGCATACATAGTGGGTTAAAGGCAAAACCGGATTTAGTATTTTGCCGCGCATAGGGCATATTAAAAAGGTAGATTCATATTTGTCTGACGTGATGTGAGGTGACGAGTCAGAACGCAATTTGATTGGTCAAGCTAAATCAGATAACAACACACTAATACGAACGCCTCCATCTAAATGTTAGAAACCGATACTGTTCTGATGCGTCACATCACATCACGTCAGACAAATATGAATCTACCTTTAATTTTACGCCCTTTCTCTGACAAAATAGTATCTTATATATCATGGGATTAATGTGCTATTTTTCATCCCGCGTGCGAAAGTTTTCAAACGAGGTGTTAACCGGCTGCAAAAATCGCACAGACAAAAATCAAAACTATTGTTTTAGATACCATTCCATTCACTTCGACACCTCAATTTGTTTACGACTAAGTTAATGATTGCGTACGACTCATACCCTCCATGAAAAGTCGTATGATTTAAACATGTCTTTTAGATCAGAGTGCGTAGAGGTCCTTTTTCAAGTTTTATAATTAAAAATTTGTAAATATCTAAATCAGCTTCAAATACTTAATTTATCTTTTAAGTTAAAAAACTGAAAAAATAGTAAAACAATCATATAAATATAAAAATGAAAAACGCATCAACCAGAAAATCAATTGAAACCACTTTAGAATTTACAGAGTATAAACTTCAAAAGGCGCAAGTTTTAAAATCTCTGAAGTTGTCTTGAATTTACAACACTCACAATACTACTAATTATTTTTAACTTTTTAATGCAGATTATTAAAGATCGTTAGTTAAGCTATGACTTGACATATTTGAAGTTCTAATTAATTAATTAATTAATTGATAAAAATCTAATTTAATTTAAAATTAAATCATTAAACAATATTAAAAATTATATTATAATGTGTCATTCGAAACATAATCCTCTTTCCACTACAAGAAAAATTCGTTAATATCTTTAGTAATCCGATTGTTAGTAAGATTATGCAATAATTTAAATAATAAAATAAAGATTTAATAAATCTTATATTCAACATTTCATCAAAATCTGACAAATAGTTCTTGAGTTAAAGCGACGACGATACGGTTTTTAGTTATGAAGTGGGTGCACAATAAGCTACGTTACAATAAATTTAATGTTATTTGATTTGATTTGACAAGCACAATTTATGACATAATAGTAGTTATTATTTAAGTTTTACGCTAGGCGGCGTTAAGTCGTATTTTAACATCTAGCTCGCGTTAAGTGTTTATTACCTATATAAGTTATTTATCAGTGAAATCAATATTAATAAAAAATAAATTATTAAACCCATTCGATTTTTTTAAATTACAATTTTAATTAAATAATAAAATTATCTTAATTTTTTCAATTAAATTATAACAGGTAGGTATATTAATAATAATTACAATATCACAGTACTGACTGTTAAACATCAGTCTTTATTTGTTAGTCTTTAAATGATTGACAAAGGCTTTATTAGGCAGGGAAGTTTTTTACTTTGTTTTTCTAATCGGTAAGGGTTTATTCGTTCATTGGTAACGAAAAGATTCACAGCGGTTCATGTTTAGCTACTTAAAAATGAGTTTCGCTGAAAAAATAATGGCAAATAACATCTTGTATTTTTGATGTAGTACAGGTAAGTCGTCTAAGAAATACATAATATAAATTATAACAATTATTTTATACATTTTTTGTATTAGAATGAAATTCTATTAATGTTTAAATAAAAAATGTACTTATGCATAGAAATAAATGATTGTAATACACTAATTTTACTGGTAACATACAACACACTTGTCTAATTACTTCAATTAATTAAACAACGTTTAGGTAATTATCACCACTTAAATATAATTATCTAAATTCATATAAGCGAGAAACTCGAGAAAAAATTGAAAAAAATGCCATCTTAATATCTTTGGGATGACTGTTATGGTTTTGTTTTTCTCTCTTATTGCTTATGCGAATGAAGTATAGAGTCATTCCATGTCAAACCAACCAGTCACTCAAATTGATTATCACAGATTTCTTTGAAACTTTGGTTAAATATACTCTTTAACATCCTGAATTCAAATATGATTTTAAAAAAATTTTAACTTTTATAGTTTTTGAGTTATTTAATTATAAAAATCGCAAAAACGACACTTTCTTGGCTCACGCTCAATCATACAAATTGTTATAACTTCAGTTCTATAAGTGCTACGAAGTTGTATGATAACTCATTTTAAAGAGAATTTAATGGGCTTTAATTTGATTCTAATCTTGACCATTTTGTAATAAAAATGAATTATTTTGAATACTTCAAAAAATGTTTTTGAAAACATTTTTGAATTAGTGTTTTTTGAAAATTATAAAAATAATATATATTTATAATGGTGCTTTGGTGAATACTTCATAAAAATTTAAGAGTGGGACCATGATGGGATCAGCAGTTATGATAAAAAATTCAACTTATGCTTTAGCTCAAATATTTTACTTACAATACTAAGAATATACATACCGGGTGTTCCCGAATAAACTTTACACAATTTCGGTGGTGTTAGAGGACACTTTTATAAGTAAAATATTTAATAAAATTTTATTTCTAAATTTAAACCCTAGAGAATTAGGCTTCTTTAAAGCATTTCTTTTAATTTTCACTTTCAAATGGCCATAGCTCCGAAAATATTGATTTTTCAGTAAAAACGGTGTAGTGCTTTTATAAAGAGCGTGAAATAATCTACAAAAAAGATTCATACCTTTTATTGTCTAAAATCAATGGCTTTCGAATTATGAATTAAAGTAAATAAAAAAATGTTGAATAATTCAAGCTTTCTTTATTTAAGTTTTTTCAAAACCCTGCCATTTTGAACACTTACTCAAATAATTTAATGGTTAAAGTTTAGTTTAATAAAATATATTTTCAATAAATATAAAAATTTTGCGATTTTAATTTTTTATTTTATAGCTACCTTATATATTATTTTCTGATTTTCTGTGAAACGGATTGGTTTTTCAAAAAATTTTACTAGACAAAAGTTGTAGTCCGTTAAATTTCCTATCTGGAATGGTCATCAGATTTTTTGTAAAGTGTTTCGTCTAAATGATACAGAGTTTTGAAAAAATACAAAATAAAAAAAAGCTCAAATTTTTCAACATTTTTGTATTAACTTTCATTCATAACTCGAAAGCCATTGATTTTAGACAATAAAAGGTATAAATCTTCTTTGTAGATTATTTTACGCTCTTTAAAAAAGTACTAAACCATTTTTACTAAAAAATCAATAGTTTCGGAGCTATAGCCACGTGAAATTAAAAATTAATAAAAATGCTTTTAAAAGGCCTATTCTCGATGGTTTGAATTTAGAAAAAAAAATTTATTAAATACTTTTTTAAAAAGTGTCCTCTGCACCACGGAAATTTTGTAAAATCTATTCGGGGACACCCTGGATTTTTTGAAGTTCTCAAAATAATTCATTTTTATTACAAAATGGTCAAGATTAGAATCAAATTAAAGCCCATTAAATTCTCTTTAAAATGAGTTATCATACAACTTCGTAGCACTTATAGAACTGAAGTTATAACAATTTGTATGATTGAGCGTGAGCCAAGAAAGTGTCGTTTTTGCGATTTTTATAATTACATATCTCAAAAACTATAAGAGTTTAAATTTAAAAAAAATTAAATTTGAATTCAGGATGTTAAAGAGTATAATTAACCAAAGTTTCAAAAAAATCTGTAATGGTCAATTTGAAAACTATTTATTTTTGGTTGATTTCATATGGAATGACCCATAATTACTTTAATATTATGGAGGTGGTCACTTATTAGAGTGAATTAAAAAGTTTTATTCTAAGGTATTTCAATATTACTTAATAGGTATACATACCTGAAAGACTGGGTAATCATAATCGGCAGTGGCTGGAATTTGCACTTTGTAAAAACTTTGCTCAAATTCTGGCGAATGATCATTAATATCTTCTACTTTAATTACCACCCTCGTGGTTGACGACAGTGGAGGTGTTCCATTGTCCGATATTAAAACCTAAAATAAGAATTTTTTAAAAGTTAAATTATATGATGAGAAATAGGTGGGTATAATTTAAATAAAAACAGATAAATATTAATCAAATTCAAATCTGAACGTAAACCATATAGCATTTACGCAAAACCCAAAAATAATTTACTTTACTTCACACTAAATGAACATTTCTCTTGTAATTAAATATTGTATAAATTAATTTTATTAACGTGCTTGTAAATGAATTCAAGTTGGAGAGTGCGAATGGTAGAAATACAAAATTCCTTCCAGTTTATATTATTATAAAGCACTCAACAATCAACCCCGCAATCGCACAATACTAGGTACTAATATAACGAGATTATTATTATTATTAAGTATAAAGAGTGATCTGTTGCAAATATTATTTGTAGTAAAACGAAAGTTTAGTGCGAACTTGTAAATAAGAACTTGGATATTTAAATTGTAAAATGTTCTAAATAGTTAAGTAGGGTAGTAACCCTTAAATTAAATTTTTAATTAAAATTTACATTTTCCATTTAGTATTAGACTAACCTAATTAAGTTAAAAATATACAAAGGCAGTTTAATAAACTAACTCAACTACTAAGTGACAACTTGTTTACAGCCAAAATAAAATGATTAGGTGAACCACACCATATACGTTAAATTAAGCTTTTAATGGAGCAGTCACACTATGCAAATTCCATGTCACTGTCGGGTGTTACAAAGGATTACTAATTAATGTGTTAAGTGATGGGATGTAATGACCATTTAAATTGCTTTCATCAGCATGCGTTCCCATTTTCCAGTCCTTACTGACGAACGAATTTTCTTTAGCGAAGATAGATGATGCGTCATTACTTGTCAAAAGTTAGGAAATCTCCAATAACAGCATTTTATTCAAACGACCAAAATTGCCAAATTAGATCTATTCACATCTATTCATCAAAATTTAGAAAACATTCAAGGGATTTAATTTAAAAAGAGTCTTAATTTTAAGAAGAATGCAAATTAAATTATTACTTACTTCGAGAACGTGTTCGTCTAAATATTCTCTCTTCAAACGTCTTGAAGTGGTTGTAATTAATCCTGTAAAATCAACATCATATTATTACTACTACTTAATACATTTAAACTAGAAATTGTAAGACATCAAATTCAGATTGCATCAACATAAGTATAGCTTGTATTTATTTACACTTGATGAAACATCGATACTTCGTCGGGACTTAAAATTTGTTGTCAAATAACGAAAGAAGGAAGAATGGCTTACATAATAAATTTATAAAATATGTAGTATTTGTAATTTTAAATGTATTCTTCTCAACAAATTATTAAAAAGTTGTCAAGTTAAATTTTATAATTCAATAATCATTGAATCGTAAGTTTATAGTGAGTATATTATATTTAGAATGAAACTGGGTACTAATAACTAGATTATTAGTTAAATAATAATTAATGTAACAATATCTATTCAAATAAAAATAATATGTGTAAATTTGGCTAAACGAATTACTATAATGCAACTTATAACTTAAGGTATTGTCAGAGAAATTATTGCTTTATATCACAAAAACTTACAAAAGAGCTTTTCGACATCTCTTTGAAAATATTAAACTGATGTAAAACGTGGGGCTTTTAATTAAAAGCACCTCCTTAAAAACATCAAATTAACTAAAAGAACGAACATTGATCTGAATGAAATTACTAACTTACAATTTTAGTTAATTTGATGTTCATAATGAGGTAGTTCTAATTTTAAACGGATCCTGCATTTAATTAATAGGCCCCACGCTTTAAGTCAGTTTCATGTTTTCAAAGGGCAAAGAGATATATAAAAGCTTTTCGTAAATTTTTTAGACATTTTTTATAATTTATTTGTTTTTTTAATTTACATTTTTTATTAATTTTTTCTTCTAACTTCTGTAACCAAAATCTTGAGACGATTATCAATGCATACCAGTGACCATGGATAATTAACGTAAAATTACATTACATATTAAGTAATCATACATCATATCTTATGTAATTTTACATTAGTTATCTATGTAATAGTAATATTTATTATTTACGTGTATAAGTAAGATTAACTTCAGTGAAAACATAATGTAAATTCACAATAACGTTTCCAACATTTTTATAATACGCAAAAAACAACGTTAAACAGCATATGTTGAAAAAACAGCAAGGAAAACAACATAATTCTACATTAGCAAATTTGTAAAGAATAATATTTGTTTTAATTTAAAGTCAAAAAGTGGAGTATTGTTTATGATAATTATTATATTAAACAATAGTTTGAATTGAACATAACCACTACCTCATTCTTAGTTAGTTTTTAAATTAATTACCAAGGGTGTGTTGAGAAAAATGTCGAAAGAATCTGAAGAATTGAAAAGTTGCATATCCAAGCGGACACGGCACAAATGTATGATGAAGTTGGGAAGTCGTATTGACCAATGAGAAGAAGGAAATCTACTAAATCAGGAATGCTAGAATTCAATGCTCTGGAAACCAGATTTCCTTTCGATTTTGAAATTGCAGTGATAATTGACAAATTAGTAATGACTTGTCATAGTAAATGTGACCTCTTGACTTCCCCATGACTCCTAACTGCATCCAAATGAAGTTGATTTTTGGTAAATGCCGTTTGGTTTTGATTGGGTTTTTAAGCGACTTCAAACGAAAATTTATTACATTCAAAATTTACATAGTTTAAAAATATAAAATTAGAGATTTACTTTAGCTGGAAGCTTGTCCTCTGGCTTCCAGGACCCTCTTTTTTTAAACTCCAGTTATTTCTACCCAAAGAATAATTTATACATAAATATTTAATTGTTGTAAAGAGTAGTATTCATGGAAATAATTATTTAGATACATATAATTGGAGATTCAAAAACTGGGCTTTAGTGCCCAAAGCAAATTAATTTATTTCATACATAATTCGACGGCATATTCTAAGAAGCTGTACTTCATAATATGAGAGTTAATTCTTAGATGTATTCCTGATCTCTTACGTTAAAAAAATTACGAGTAACATCTCTTATAATAGTGCTATGAGCGGTAATCGAACTATTGCGAACCTGAGTTACTAAAGGAAAAGGAGTTCCAAATTATGCAAATGCTGAATTTTACGAGTCAAAGCGTAATGTTGTCTTAATTGTTTTATAACGCAACTTCGAAAATAACGAAAACCGAAACGACGCAAAGCGGGAACTGGGTGTATTTTGTATTTAAATTGGAAAACCATTTCTAAATCTCCATTATTATAGTATTATAAAAACTTATTGTGTTTTTTTCTAATATTCAGATTGACTAAATAATAAATTATAATCGCACGTACTTATTGTTCCTAATAGTGGTGACCATCAAACTGGTAGCATTACAAAATAGTATGAGATATTAATTAAAAATCTTGAACGAAAATTTTAAATCCGGAATCATTTTAATAAATAATTCATTTCAACAGCAGAAAACATATTATTAATATGTTTATTATTTTCTTTATAATAGAGACATATGCGTATAAAGTTACTTCATTGTTATCATAATATATTGATTATTATCCAAGTGGATAAGTAATTCCAACGAAATGAAGTTTATATTCGTGAAAAGTAAAATAAATAAAGAAATTTTCAAGAAACTTTCTGTACTTCTTATTAGCTGTCGAGAAAATCGATGCAATGTATTCATCCTCTGCTTCTAAAATTAGAAAAGCATTTAAAAATAAGAAGTTTTCTGTTCGTTAATACATGCGTGTTACTCGAAGAATATTCATATGAACCATGTAAATTCATATGACCTCATGAATATTCGTCTGCAAACATGACATGCATGAAGTCGGCTTAAATAAAATAAAGATCAAAGAAATGAATGAATTTTGTTTTAAAAATGGCATTCAAATATTCTGTAATAATAAAAAATTGTGAAAATGGCGCTTAAAATAGCACAAAAAATGTGCCATTATATGCATAAAAATACTTTATAATTTGTACTCGTATAAGCATTAAAAAAACTTTTTTTAAATAAAATTTATGTGAAAAGTAGCACAATAAAAAAGGAATCAAATACAAAAGTACTAAAAATAAAAAGTAACACAATAAAATAATTATACTAGGTACATCATTTCTAAAAATCCGATTATTTTCCACTATAATTTTATTACGACGATCACTTAACATTAACTTGTTTGAATATAGAAAAACTGCGTTCTACCTCAACACTGGTAATTGGGGTGCTCTTAAATTTCACAATAAAGTTTTGTGGTATTTAAAATACTAGCTATTTGCTGTATTGTATTGAATCCAATATTTTTGGCAAATTCTTCGTTTAATTTTTTATTTATTGCTATACTTATGTATATCCCCTGAAACTTTTAAACTAACATTTTTAAAGATATTTACTACATCTGTAGCTTCTGTTAAAGGAAGATCTCTTGATTCCGGGTTCCTAATAGAAGAACAACTAATGTAGCTATAATACGCTTTTATAAAAGCGAGTTTTTTTTATTTAATAATTCAGTTTAGTCGACAGAACGCCTACTGTAATTTAAATTTCAAAATTATTTATGTTTTTTATGTCTTTCGAGGTAGAAGTCTGCCGATTTCGATTCCCTAGTCAACAAGCACCCTATATTTACCTCACACATTAATAACTGCAATTTTTTTTTAATTTACCAAAAATGTGCTAAAATAAGCACTAAAAAAGCTTTAAAATAAATCTAAGCATAAAAGTATCAAAATAAGCATATTATAAGCATAAAAATAGCGCCAAATACCTTATTTTTTATTAATTTAATGGACATTTATAACATTACACTTATACTATCAATAATTATGAACAGCAAATTTTCTAGAAATTCGTACTCAAGTAATAGCAAAAAACAAATTAAATTATAATAAGTACGTTTCTGTAATATAAAACTTTTAAACGCAAATGAATGATTCAGTGCAGGAAACGTAAATATTACGTAACTACAATCAAGTTGTAACGATTTTGAATTCCACCTTATTCATGTTGGGTGAACCTAAGGATCATATAGGATTTGCTAAAAACACTAGGAAGTGAGACAAAATATACTATTTTCTCTTTAAAATTCCCCTCTTTAAATAAATATTGATTTAATTATTTTACCAATCTTACAAATTTTACAAACTCTGCAATAGAATAAAATAACAGTGTTATATAACTCAAAAAAATGATTTATGTTTTTGTCCCACTTGGCACTTAAAAAGTATTAAATGAGACTGGATAAGTTAGAGCAGCTATTTACAAACCTGCAGTTTTTCATTTTTAACCTTCGCTTTCCTAGATTTTATGGAGTACGGGGTCTAAAACCCTTAGCTTTTTAAACGCTTCGAAAAGGGGTCCGGAAGTTATGGAAGCTACCGCAGAGTTAACCACAATTAGCTCCCACAAGGTAATCTTTATTTATATATTTTTTTTATATATAGATAGTGAAGTTTCAAACCAAAACTTATCAAGATTATAATATCATATTAGAATACTCTAGAAATTTAATTTAAAAAAATCAGAATATATTTAAAAAATCCGATTAGTTAATCCAAAAAAATTTAAATTTCACTTTAACTCATTTAACTCTTAAAAATGTTACCCATTATTTAAAATTAAAAGAATAAAAAAATATATTTTTGGAATAATGTGTAATTAAATGATTGCAAAAATAATTGCTATTAATAACAATTAAAAAATTTGTTTTCAGCGGATGTTGCATTTTTAATTGATATAAATTAAATATAGGATAAAATAATTGTATTACTAAAAAATACTAACAAGGTAGATTATTTCTAACAGCATTACAATGAATTAAATTTAATTTAACTTGGAAAAATGCAAGTTAATTATAAACAAGTTAACAACTTTTCAATATAAAGTTAGAATTTGTATAAAACTGACTAACGCTTGAATCCAACAAAAACATATAGTAAAACTTGAATTTAAATCTAAATTACATCAACTTTTTGCAGGAAATGTATCATATACTTTAAAGTTTTAAATTAGAATAAAATCTGATTAATTTTTTACATTAATTAAGTTACTACACTAAGTTAATTAATAGTAAATATCTTCAAAAGCATTTAAAAACTAAAATAAATATACCCACTGCAGAAAGTTTATTTATTTCGCATAGAGGATAATTCAGCGAAACTAAACAGGAGTGATTTTGTCATTTAACTGATTTATTCGAAATACGTTCGGACAAGTCAACTTTATTTGAAAAAGAAGATGTTATTTGGCTATCGCCGTTTACTTGATTCCATGTCAATACGTCGAAAACAAAAACATCGAAGTCAAAACGTCGAAAACAAAAACGACGAAAACAATAACGTCGAAAATGAAAACTTCTGAAGTATAGTTTGTTGCATGATAAATGGAATTAAAAAAAGGAATATATTAAATTACTTTGATATAAGAACGAATAAACATTTCCGCTAAAACATAAAAATGCTACTGCCAATATGGCTAGCCTGCAATTAAAAACATCTCTATATTATACATGTTTTTGTGGCAAAGTTTATACGTTTTATATCAAAATAATTTGATACATTATGATCTTTTTTAATTTTTAAAATTTTTTTAATTCCATTTAAATTGAAACAAACTATACAATTGAATATATCTAGTTTTACACTTAAAGTATATGATTCGTTAATATATATTTAGTGCTATCTATTACGTAATTGGATAAAATGCTTTATTACATTTTTTAACATTAATTTGCAAAAAAAGCAAAAAAAAGGACATTTTTGAGCCGAATTTTTAAAATACACTATGTATTTTAATAAGCCGTCCCAAAAATATATTTTATAATTTTTATGCCACCCCTGATTATATAATAGAAAAGTTAAAATCAATTTATGAATTAAACATGATCCCTTCAAAGAGTTCGAAGTTGTAGATGATGCTAAGCCTATGGAAGAAAAACAATTTATAAAAAATGTAATAAAATTAAAAGTAAAAGTTAAAAAAGAAAGTTTTTATTTTCAACGCTTTGACTTCGACCTTTTTGTTTTCGACGTTTTGACATCGACGCTTTTAAAATCAAAATATAAACACAGGGTGTTCTACGGAGCACTTTCCGAAGGGGTCGAACTGACATGTCATAAGGACAGTACAGAGGGTGTTGAGGATTGAACCTCACTCATAACCTTAAGGTTATTATGGCCGTAGCTTATTCTAGCTACTGAGAATTGTAATAATTCAAAGTTAAATCAATATAATCAAGAACACAACAATGATAGACATGTTTCGACCTTATTAGGTCTCATCAGTATCATATAGTTGCATTCTTGAAAATATTAGAACACCCTGTGTTTATATTTTGATTTTATAATCGGGGGTCGATACCAACATATAGCATTGCGCGAAAAATGCTATATAAGGTAAAAAATCAAATCAATATTTTCAAGAATGCAACTATATGATACTGATGAGACCTAATAAGGTCGAAACATGTCTATCATTGTTGTGTTCTTGATTATATTGATTTAACTTTGAATTATCGACGCTTTTGTTTTCGATGTTTTTATTTTCGACGTTTTGACGTGCTATCGTTTACTTAACTGCAACTCTAACGCTACAACTTTTACTGCCCTGTCAGAACCATGTTAATGTTAACGTAATGTTAACGAATAAACCAGTCAAATTAGGTGTTTCAAGGTGAACTAATTTAGAATTCGATGCCACCCGCAAGAAAGTGTTTGGTCTGGGGTCTACATACTGGCAAAAGTTTGCTCCTCGATAGCGATGTGTGGGAGATGAACAATTCGCGATTATTTAGACAAAAACGGGACCTTCGCCGGTTATACCTGAATATCTCCTAAACCATGCTAGATACGGAATCAAACCATACATACTTTTTTGTAGAGCGTGAAATTCCCTATGAAAATGGTTCTAATGATTATGTTTAAAAAGTCAGCCGCTTAGAATGCACGCGCCGCCGAAGTCAAATTTTCGTACTTCAAAAACGCGTGATTTTCGCGTTTCGCGGGTTTCGATAAAAAATTTTTAATTTAAAAATATAATTTAAAATATAAAAATAATTAATTTTAAAAAGTTTTTAATAAAAAAAAACGAAACCCGCGAAGCGCGAAAATCACGCGTGTTTAAGGTCCGAATATTTGACTTCGGCGGCGCGTACGTTCTAAACGGTTGACTTTTTAAACATAATCATTAGAACTATTTTCATAAGAAATTTCATGCTCTACAAAAAAGGTATGTATGGTTTGGTTCCGTATCTAGCATGGTTTAGGAGATATTCAGGTAAAAACCGCCGAAGGTCCCGTTTTTTGTTTAAATAATTGCAAATTGTTCATCCCCCACACATCGCTATCAAGGAGCAAACTTTTGCCAGTATGTAGACCCTAGACCAAACACTTTTTTGTGGGTGGCATCGAATTCTAAATTAGTTCCGCGCCAAGCCCAAGATCGATCTAATTTGACTGGTCTTGGATTGGCAGATCAAATTAACAGAATTAAACAAAACAATTGTTTGAAAATAGTCAACCTTCCCTGCTATAGTGGAGAATTTGTTGAGACTGTGGTCAAATGAAACAAAATAATATTGTTCGGCGTTTCGGGTCCTTTTATTGACCCATTATCAAGGCTAAAACATATAAAAGAGTAAAAATATTATAAAACAATCCCGTAAAACTTCGCAATTAACCTCTCTATTTTGCAACCGGTGGGCAAACCATAAATCTGCAGTAATTCTTCTTTATAGCAAGGTTTTGGTCCTATAACGGATAAGATCATTCTCCTGGAAAAATTTTTCTAGCACTCCACCACACATCAAGCGATCGTATTTAAAGAACTTTCATATCACCTGGTGGAATCCAATCAATCACTGTCGATTGTACTCGACTCGAAGTACTCAAGGACTGTACTCAGAGTACTTTTAATGTACTCGGTACTCAGTCCAGAGTAATAAATTTATTTTAATTGATTTGTACTTGACAAATTTAGTACCAGGAAAATGTGTTCGAGCTCTTGTCATGATGTTCTTACAGACGAAAATTTTGAAAAACTGGTAATTCTTAAAACAAATAAAATAGAAATGATCTGAAAACCTTTTGGGACTACTTATTTTAAAGAAAGAGGATACCTTTACAAATTGGGCCCCAAACACGGAAAATCGTAAGTTATATGTCAGAAATCAATTCCTTGCTTGTAATAAAAAGTTCATAAAAGCTGAATAGGTTCCCGATAAAATGACGAGTACAGAAGAATTCGTCATATTATATTTTCATTTTTCAAAGATCGGAAATTCATTTGCAAAGGCAATTGGCATATTAAAAAATAAATAACTTTAATAAATAAATTAAAATAAACATCTAGGTACAATTTTTCTTTATTCAGAATAATATAATTAATATTTTCAAAATACTACTTGGATTTCCATTGAGTTATGAAAATATTATTCGTAGAATCACAATACGTATACATACAATATTTTTAAGTTTACAATTAATTTCGTTTTATTAATCATTTTATTAGCCAATAGGTAACGGAAATTATGCATAATCTCTGGTGATTTTGCATAATAACCAAATTTTAATGAAATTCTCTGTAACATAGTGTACATAAGTATATACATACGTACATACATTATTTAGTAATACATTTAATTTTTATTTATTTTTTGTTTATCTTATCTTCATTAAATAGCGATGTCGGTACTATTTTTAAGCCAAATATGAAAAATTTATATTAAAAACATAAATTATGATTTCTTAAATGTGTAAATAAAAAATCGAAGTTTTCAACCTCAAAGGGATTGTAATGTTGACATAATAAGTTATGTAACGATCGAAAAACAGCTTATCAAGATCAAACTTGACATTTTACATACATTTTCTTTTGCAACAAAGATTTTCGCCTTATTAAACCGAATATTAATACTAAGAAGAAAATTTTCAACAAAGGAAAATAAATTAATGCTTGCTTTTCAGCAAGCTTTTGGTCTTTTTATTTGAAAACACAATGTTGGTCGACTAACAGTATACCTAATTCCTTAATGCAAATTACCCTTTATATTGTAAAATTTTTTAACTTTAAGAAAGAAAAATGAGTTTTAATATATAATATATTATTATTATAATATTAATTTTCTTTAGGAAAAAGAAAAGAAAATGTATTTAAAATTTTGGCATGATTTAGTTTATTCTTTATCGATGCTGAATTTTAAAATTATGTTAATACACTGGACTAAGAAAAGTAAACACTTGAAACTTAATTAACAAGTGAATTTAAAGCGTTCACCAAATTGTAAGGAAAAGACTATTTACGTTTAAGGTAGGTATAATAAAATCGGAAATGAGAAATAAGCTTATCTTAATTTTTGATGTTAAATATTATCACTTCTGGCAAAAGATATAATATTAAGATATTAGAACAAATTTGTCTAATAAAATAACTACTGTGCCGGTGTAATGAATTAGGAACAAAGCTTTACGAAACAAAGCTGGATTCATACTTTTACTCGTGAAAATCCTTTTTGTAAGCAAAAAATATATTCGAAAGTAATAAAATGTGAGTCAATTATTATACGCAATTATTTCCAAGTATAATTCACATTCATTAGCAGAGGCAATTAATCAGTAATGTTGGGATAAAGTTGTTCAAATGTTTATTTTGTTAATATTTTAAATCTTCGGTGTTTTAACGTTTTCGAATGCCCAAAAGTTTAGCAATTATAAAAGTTTAAGTTCACTTTTTAGTATTTTCCTTAAGGTTACTAGGTACAAAGGATTTGTTAGCTTTCACATCACGTATTATCTATTTTTATGAAAATGAAAGACTTGGAAAACTTTCAAGTGCAACATTTTTCACGAAAACGTAATTTGTGTAAAAACTGTTTCAAGTTCTTTTTTATATTATTTTAAGTGTTAATAATTTTGCACCGAAGCATTTCAAGTGGTGTAAACTACAAATTATTATATGTAACAAGTTTTACGTGAAAACTAAAAACCTGTGAAATTCAATGAGAAAATTGCGAAGCCTGTACGTTTGAAATTATTTATTAAAATAATTTATTGCACTTAGTGGAATTATACTTATTTCTCATTAGCTTTTAAGTTAATTTATATTTAATGCCCATAAAAAAAGTTTCTGAAGGAATAGAAGTTATCACTTAGTAAAAAAATTGATGTTTATACTTTTATGAGTGTATCCCAATAAGTCATA
Organism: Cantharis nigra; assembly: GCA_958510845.1. Classification (NCBI taxonomy): domain Eukaryota; kingdom Metazoa; phylum Arthropoda; class Insecta; order Coleoptera; family Cantharidae; genus Cantharis; species Cantharis nigra. The sequence goes on along the minus strand of OY294030.1, from coordinate 28,334,543 downwards.
AAATTTTTATGAAAGTTATCATATCATATGGGTATTTATTGCATCTATAAATATTAATAAAACGTCAAGAACATATTTCAAAAATTAAAATAGTTATAATAATTGGATCTCTTAGTATTATTTAATTTCGAGTGTTCGAATCTTCATGCTTAGTTAGGCATCCATAATTATAAAGTTAATTAAAATAAAGTTAAATATTTTTTAGAATTACTAAAATGTCACGAAAAACTATATGTGCACGTTATTACGTTGATTTGAATTGCCTACCGAAATATTACTAGTGAATATTATATATTTTAAACTGTGCCAAGGACAAATTTGAACATATGAACTTTTATCGATTTCAAAATTTCAATTAATTCTTTAACCGTAAACTGATATTAGAATTATAGCATGAAACAGTTTTGATAAGTTTTAGTATGAGTACAATAGTGAATAACATCGAAACATGTCATTCGTCAAGGTTTTTTTCATACAAATTGTATGATTTTCCTTGCTAGTTTTTCTGAAACTGATTATTGTTTGTTATACTTTGTTGATTACATATAATAACTAATCTTTAAAAATAATCTTATTATACAATTTTCTAGAATGCATTACATAATATTTAGCACCTACACTGTAATATTTAAATAAATACGTTATGATGGATAATTTTTATAATTTTCTATGAAGATTCATAATTATTATAATCATTACTTATATATGTAACTTTTATTTTAAGTTACACTACCTAAACATTATATGCAATAGAAAATCTAATTTCAAATCTATTACAATAATCGGAATAACATTGAATGCACACGTTCGATGTGCATAACTAATAAAATCTAATGCAACACATGAAGCGTTTATAACGGTACGGAATTTTCAACACCATAAATCTGTGGTACTAAGGCAGAACCCCATATGTCATAACTCATAAGCATGATTTTTCAGGAAGCGCTTTTAAAGTTTGCAAAGTCACTGAAATTCAGATTTTATATCAATAAGCAATAATAAGACAAAGTTGGTCAAAGCATTGAGTATATGAGTTTATAAAGAGACGCAAGCATATGGAGGAATTGCAAATAGTATATCCCTCTCACTCAAACAACTATCTGTTCTTTTTTATCTTTACTCCCCTGCCGTCCCATGTCCATAAACTAATCGTATCGACAACTAGTGCTTTTAAAAGCAGCGGACAACACTAGCAACTATGATAAGATAACAAACTCGGAGAGTGCATTCCTAATTAAATTAAATCGTTTTGATTACGTGCGCATTTTAAATAGTAGACGTTTATAGTATTTCTTTTAAATATAAATTACTCATTAAATTTAGAAAAACTTTTGCAATTTATGAAATTTAATGTACCTACATAAATAAAACCCTACAAAAATAAAAACATCAATTTTAAATAAGATTCCGACACAACTAAATTATGAAATTATCTTTATTATATTATTGAAGATTTTAATATTACAAATTAAGCTGCGAATTGCACTTGCTCGATGTTGTATTCAATTTCTAAGAACTTATATTATTAATCAAAAAAAATAACGACAAACATAATTATTACTTTCCCATTTACGTAGTAAAGGAAAGGAAATTGTTGTCGAGTAAAAAAAATTTTTGAACTAGCATTTTTTCCATAGTCTATAAGTCCGTACAAATCGTTTGAGACAAATTTTGCAATGATGTCCGGGTGTGTGTGCGTATGTGCGTGTGTGTGTGCGCGATTTTTTCGTCCACGATTTTTTCAAAATGCGTAAACCGATTTTATTCAAATTTCATATACTGGTTTGTAACAGCAATCTTGAGAGCTGATTAGATTTTGGTTGAAATCTATACGTTATTTTTTTATTTATTAAATTTTAATTATTTTTTTATTATTTTTTTTTAAATTTAAATTTAAATTTATTATTATTATTATTATTAATTTAGTAATAAATGGGAAAGTTATGTGTTGTCACATCAAATTTTTTTAAGTCATATTCGTGTACTCCTATGTTAATAATGTAAATTCTACCTTTTGAAGATCTTTTTTGACACATAAAAATTACTTTTACAGCAAAAGTTATTAGACACTTTTTGTTGGAAATGAAATCCCTTTAATTTTTGTTTATATGCATTTTTCCGTTTCGTCGAACCGTTTCCGTTTTATAGGAACTTAAAAAAGGCTCTGTTAAATACAACAAATATTTTCATCTGTATCTTAGAAACGGTGCTACAAAATGGGAAAATATATATGAACAAAATTATAGGAAATGAAATATACAATAATAAATGTTTATTCATATTTTTGTTTCGGTGTACCAATGTTGAAGTACAGACAGTGGCGTAACAAGCAGGCGAGGGACCCGTGTGCGAAGTTGTTAACGGGGGCCCTGCTTTTATAAAAGACAAAAAAAGTTGTATACATGACGATTTCCATGCAATTCCAGTGATTTCCAAAGAATTCCTTCCAAACAAGAGCGGATATAGAGACGAGTAACTACCCAACCCTTTCTTAAAATTTTCTTAAAATTTCACGCTCGTTTATTACTAAGGGGCCGTCCTTTAATCACGTGAGGTTTTTTATGCCATTTTTTTACCCCCCCCCCTTTGCTGATACATCGTGAGGGTTTAGGCTACCCCTACCCCCCTACCCAACATCACGTGTATTTTTTTTTGAAAAATTTCTTCAAGTAGAGAGACAGAGAGACAGAAAGTCGCGGGCAGCGGGACGACAAGTGGCATCACAAGGTCCAGTGCCGGAAGCCAGTTGAGAGCAAAATATTGTTGTTATGTTGCTTTTTAGGCATAAATTTGCTCGCTCGGGATTTCACGGGGTAACAAGAAAATATACACGTGCTTTTCACAGCATCCCTCCCCCCCATCGTGATCAATCATGATGTTATTCTAACCCCCTCCCCCCTGTTAGAACCTCACGTGATTAAAGGACAACCCCTAATAAATGGAAAAATGATAGAGAAAATAATTGTCATATGCAAAAGTATAGGGAAATTTGAGGAAATCTAAAATATTATAGACTACCTTTTTTTGCTTTTTCCATTTTCTGAGATTTCATTGGCTTTAAAATTTTCTCGAGTTTCCTAAGATTTTCTTGAAATTTCTATGGATTTCTTGAGATTTTCTATATTTCTACAAATTTTCTAAGAATCTGTTTCTTGAGATGTCTTGGAATTTTTCAGAATTTTTACAAATTTCCATTCACTAGTACACACAATTTTTCCGTCGATTTCCCCTTAGTTTGTAGTAATTGGAAAACCGAAGGAAATAAAATCGTGATATACAAAAGTGAAAAGAAATCCAAGCAAATTTTAGGGAAATCCTAAGAAATCTTAATAAAACTTAAAAATGCTATTTTCTTCCCAAGGAAATCTTAGGAAATTTAGGAAATTTTTAGAATACCATAGATTAATTTTTTTATTTCTTTTTTTAATTTTCAAAGACTGCCTGGCAAAGGCAGATATAACAGGAAATCAACCCCCACTCATGAGCTTTAAAAAAGCAACGAAATTGACTACGGCTTGTTTTGTTGAAATTTTAAAAATATTAAAATAAAATATTCTTATTAAAATACATAATATATTTATTCCCCCATCCTAGATCCGCCCTTGATTTTAGATTTCAAGGCTGTATTAGATTGCAATAACTTCATAATTTTAATAGTCTATCCCTGGTGCGCATAAAGAGATTAACGAGATTATCATTCCAAAGAATTTTGGGGGAGAAAAGTAACATAACAAACAAAGTAAATAAATAAAACAGAATAAAAACGTGGGAGGGTTTTAACTTTAATTTTTTTTTCAACAAATATAAATGGGGGGTATGGAATACCCTTCAGTGCACCAGCACAGAAAGCGCAAAAGTGTGTGTATACGTTTTGTGATTTATTTTTGTCATAAAAATTTTTCACTCTGGCAGAAGAAATATATTTATACGTCATTTGTATACAATTCATACATCATATTCACACATCATGCACCGTAAAAATTCGCGCCGGGGGTCTGGGGGTGTGGAACACCCCTCAGAACATTGTAATTGTAAGACCTTTTAGAAAGTTAAATTCTTGGAACGGAAAATCCTTTAACTATAATTGCTGGTGCACTGGGGGGTATTCCATACCCCCACACCCCCCGTTTTGAAAACCCAAAGGTGTGTGTGTATACGTTGTGTGATTTACCTTCCTATGAAAACTTTATATTCTCTTAGAACAAATACATCTACATATCATTTGTATACAAACAAAATGTTTTAGTGTATATTTATACAGCATTTTATATCTCTCACCGGGGGGTGAGAACACCCCACAGAATATTATAGTAAAATTCCTGGTATGGAAGTCACAAGTTTAATAGCATGGCAATCACGGTGACCTGGAGCTATTCTATACCTCCCCCCAGACTTCAAATAGCATCTAGTTGTGCACCTCCTACTTTTGAGAACTTTTTTAAGATTGAAACTGGGGGCCCTTTTAGCAGGGGACCCGCGTGCATCGTACCCACCGCACCCTGGTAGTTCCGCCTCTGAGTACAGATATTCAAAAAATATTTTGTGAATTTTACCGAGTCTTTTTTAAGTCACTGCAAAACGGAAACGGTGCGACAAATCGAAGAAATGGATATAAACAAAAATTAAGAGGATGAAATTGGCGACAAAAAGTGTCTAATAAGTTTTGCTGTAAAAGTAATTTTTGTGTATCAAAAAAGGTCTTCAAAAGCTTGAATTTACATTGTTAACATAGGAGTGTACGAATACGACCGTGAGTGATATAATTTATTGTAGTTTAATCTGAGTAAATATGATAGGCGCCTAAAGTTATTAGCCTGGGGCGCTAGACTAGCTAAATCCGGCACTGACAATTCCTAAACAATTTCATTTTGATAATGATGCCGACAAATTTTTCATTATGTATCGTAGTTCTATACTGCATTGTAAAAAAAAGTTTATTTTTGTCAATAGAAAATTCTTAATATCACATTTAATTTGTTTAGCAATATTTTTTAATATGTTTAAAATGTTCGGGGAAATAAAATTAGCATTTCGTTTTTATTAATAAGATTGGAATCGTCATCTTGTTTCAAAAAGTCCTTTTTAAAGTTTTCGTAATTAGTATCTTTTATTAATTTATATGAAACATTATCCTGTAACGTACGCAACTGAACAAAAAACTTATGCTCCCACACCTTTTTGAATTTGCGCACTTAGCATTATAAGCACGTATTACCAGATCCGCCGATTATAATAAACACGCTCCGCGAGGTACGCTCTCTGCACCTTGCTAACAGATTGATACCACTGTGGATCGTGAGAAATCTCGCGATCCACAATTGAAATCATTAGGTAGCGCCATCTAGTTGTCACGACACTTTTATATTGCATTAAAACATATACAGCTGCGCCTCTTGATAAACTCATATACTCAATGGTCAAAGTGTTATCTACCATCCTATATAAAGATTATTGAAAAATTTCTACGGGTAGTAAAAATAATTTGATAAGTTGGACGTATCATATCGCTTTTACTTTTCTTGACTTATGGGGTTCTGCCTTAGTACCACAGAAATATCTTGTGAGAAAGAAGAAAATATATTATGATAAGAAATAATTCTTGTTATACATTTTTAGCGGTTTAAATTAATAATATAATATATTTTTATTTCTTTTTTTGTATTACAAATTTTTGTTATCTTGAGTTTCAGTAGTTTAAAAATTTAAAAAAATATTTTCTAACCTTTCCTGGATGTTCAAACTGTTTATATATTTTATATTTTAGTTTTTAAGCTTTGTTGTCTTTTTGTTTGTGTTATTGTCACCAATTTCTTGGTTTAACAACTTTCAAGGAAGGGTAGGTCAGATTTTTAGTTTTTAAGTTAGTTATCTCTCACCCGAATGAGAAAGATGGACTTGACTCCCTCGACAAGCTTTACTTAACACGAGTTTGTGTTAAGTTTAAATAATAATTCAGTTGGTACATCAAGTATTGTGATATTCAATTTAAAAAAAAGGCAGTTGGGAAAATGTTTAATGGATCAGTTCCTAAAAATACTGTACCATGGTGAATTAAGGGTAATGTATTAATGGCTACCAATGTTTTATTGAGATTTTAATTCCTCGCTGGGTGAATCTTTTGTGAATCATTTTCGAGCCTGAATTTTCTTCATTATGGAAGATTAAAAATATTCCAGTCCAAAAAAAATAAATGTTGACAATTTTCTGTTAAGTTCACTTGCGGTAACAATTTATGTCATTTTCATTTGATCATTTCTTATACCATACTATATCAATATAGTATAGTAATATAGATGATATGATACTAATCAAATAAACATATTTTTATGAAACGAATTGTTGAGAAAATATATATTTTTAGAATTATCAAAGTCTTCTCTCAAGCATCACGGAAATTTAATATAATCGTGATCAATTCACTTTTTAAGAGATGGTTTACGAGAAATCTCATCACTGCTGTGGTTGATACAATAGTTCTTCTTGCAAACTCATTGGAACGAAGAATACAATTATTGTCAATAATTAAATTCCCAATAATCTGGCATCGCAATTCTTTTCCTAATCCTTGACGCAATAATTTTCGTTACAGGGGAATTTTAAATCTTAATTTGAGGCTGTGAATGCAACTTAACATTTGAAGGTTTATTTGCTGATGTGATGTGCAGCCATTTTAATCTCGACTTACTATGTTTAAAACATTATTAATTATAATTATTATTATATTTATTATATGTTTAAAACATGCTGTAAATGGTAGGTAGTAAGTAGTGACAGTCTGACAGCAGTAGCGCAGCATATGTAGTAATTTTTATGATAAGTAGGTACTACTTATAAAAATTTTAAATACATGAATTTGAATAACAATTAAAATCTTATTAATTCACCCGAATTTCATTTGATGTCATAAACGTCTGCTTGCGTGATATTAAATATGTATTATTTGCTGTTTTACACGATATCTAGTATTTGTATAAATTTGACTGTCTAAAGCAGCGTTTTCAATCCAGATATAATATTATCAAGATCCAAGATGGTATACTGTAATTATTTTTCTAAGGACCGGTCTTTTCATTTCCAGTTACGTTAACTGTCAATTAAGAAACTTTTATTTTACAAACAGAAACAAAATTTATTTTTACAAAATTAAATAAAAAATCACTAACGTCACTACGCGACCAATAGTTTATTAGTTGATAGTTAGTTTAACTGGAAGTGAAAAGACCGGCCCTAAGTAGTTTATAAATCAAGCACGTAAGCTATCTTGTGATCTAAAATATTGAAATTTGGTCAAGATAAATACTCTTACTACATTTCATCTGTGAATGCTTTTGACATGTCCAGAACTATTATCATTCTTTTATTACATTCCCTTTGGCTACTATTTAAGGATTTTTAATTTCTCGGTACAGTTGTCGTAAGAGGGTACGTGCTGGTGTCTCCCAAAATGAATCGGTAATAGTTTTCCATTGTTAATCACTGTTGATATAATGAAAACAGTTCTGACCATTTATTTCAAAATATTTTATTTTTTTAATCTATTATCTTATAGCCGAAACTTAGCTGAAAAGACTTTGACCAACATCTTCAGGAGAAAGTGTAAAGGTAAAAATAAAATATAATCAATCGTAAAACAAATACGAGTAAAATTATTTGAATTGCATTAAAATTGAAACAGCTCCTAACTAGGTCAAGTTTTATTACAATTATTTATTGTAAGATTTACAATTTCAACATTAAAAAATTGAAAATTATAATAAAACTTTATAGGATTATGAACCCAATGACAGCAATGGCTTAAATAGTACATTATCGTCCACTTTTAGGTATAAATTGTTTCAGTTTTTATTTTCCTTCCAAGTAAATTCACGTAAAATTAAAAATAGCGAGAAAATTAAGTAATTAACAATTTCTAAAAAGACAGTTAATGTTATTTGAAAATCCAAAAATTTCTATTTTTACAAAAATAACGGAAAACCCAAAGTTTGAAACGAATAAAATGTGACAATTAAAAATCAAAACGATGACCGCCAGATTAATATTGTTTACTTTAATTTTTCTGTCATCTACCCTTGTCAATATTGAATTTTTTAATTTTAATAATATTTTTAAAAATATTGCTAAAATTAATACACCAAAAATGTCGGAAACTTTTAAACTGTTTATTTAGTTGAATACATTTTTATGACCGCCACTGTAAGTGGCCAGAAAATTCCGATTGAAAGGACTCGATTCAAATAGAAAATAATAATGTAATTAGTGTTTATCCTTTGAGTTACTTTGCCGGTAGCTTGGAAAAGCTGCACTATTTAATAACCAATGCAGTCACTTGGCCTAGATACTTTTGATTTAAAACTGCTACGATATTTAGTTGTAAAGTTCTGGAGCTATACAAATAATAATGAGAAACTCACGCCCAACTCAAACATTCTAACTGCGCTTTCTTGTGTATTACCGTCTAAAGTCGGCAATTCACCATTGAACGATGTTAAACAAGTTATAGACTTTTAGAAAAAGATTTATGTAGAAAGTATACACCACAATCCTAGAAGCAGAATACGAATTCTGGAAATAGAAATAGTTGAATAAAATAACTTATCAAAGCATCCTTTAGAAACTTAGACAAAATGTCTCAAAGAATGTTTTCCTAATATCGGGAATTTGTTCTAAATATTTCCAGTTTTACCTGTCACTCACTACAGCATTTGACGAAAAAGCTTTTCTATTCTGAAGCGAATTAAAAACCCCATTGGTAAAATAAGACTTAACGGCTTAGCTCTCATGAATATACACGGAGACATAAATATTAACGCCGACAACATAACAAATATTTTTGCAGCCATAAAATAAGATGCTGGAATTTCAAATAAATTGCAAACAGTGAAGTGTATACAATTCCACTGATACTTTTAATTTAAATAATATCATTTTAAAGGATTCAAAATTAATTCCCTTTCAAGGTCCTCTTTATAGTTCCAACTTTATTTTAAATGTTAATTTTATTTTAATATTACTAAAAATAATATTGCTATATAAAAACCGCCTTTCCTTATATAACCCATCTCCGATTGATTCATTTTAAGTTACCAACGTAAAATTTGGGAATTACGGGAGTGATGAAACAGTGCGTCATTCAGGCTGCACAACCTGGGCAATCATGTTTTAATTGCGACATGCGCGGGCAAAGGGGTATAAGACCAAAATTGGCATTTAGAGATATCGCAGTTTTAAGGTTTTTACCCTCATTTAATCAATTATTGTAAATCGGCCAAACAACAACTTGCAAAGCTATTAACACATATTGGTAGACAATTTTATGCTGAACCGATTACAATTTTTCAAAATTAAAATTTTTATTTTAAAATTAGTTAAAAAGTACAATTTATAAAAAAACGGCTGACTTATACCTTTGGACACAAAATATTTTCCAACTTATACCATTTTGCACAAAAAATTTTACTTAATTTTCATAAATTTTTTGTAAGTTTTTTTGCATTTTTTGATTTTTTAAGTAAAGGCTAAATGAAATTTAATGCTCGTATCATTTGTAGTTTATATTATTGCATTATTTTTGTATCTTGCATTTTTTCTCTAAAATAATTCGGAAAGCAGGAATTTGCATATAATAAGTTTTTACATGTTAATTTCCTATGTTCAGCCAACTTATTTAGCATCCTGTATAGAGATTATTGTATTTAATGATTTATACTTTTTTGAAGTAATGTAAAATCTTTAAAAAAACGACTTTTAGAGTGGTGAGACAATGTTATTATAGCTATTGTTCCGTGACAGTGTTCCGTGACTGACGTCATGCGCAGAAAGTGTGAAAACTCGTCGCAGTTTCGAGCACACCATACAATCCTAACACCACGCTCTGGACTACACTTTTTACTCCAACAAAATATGTAGTGTAGCGAGTGCAGAAACAACTTATAGGTGGAAAAACTTGAAATTAGCAATATCCTACTATTTATATGTTGGCTACTCCCATATTTACAATTCTTTAAATAATAATCTTTTTGAAAATCAACTGTTTTTTCTACTTTTTATCGATTAATCATAATTATCAATCCTGAATTAAGCGTATTAAAGACTAAAGGCGTTTGTTAACAGTTACAGATTGTTGGCTCCACCGGGCCCATTAGCGAATTCTGAGTTGCACTCGTTACACTAGTTACTCCGTACTCGATGCACTGGATTTTGATAACAAACAGAGCTAATATTACAAAAAGTTTTAAATAAGTAAAAAAAATTAAACGTGCAAAATGGTATAAGTATTTTGTATTTGCACAACGAAACTGTTTTATAATACCTATGTCAAAAGGTATAAGTCAACTTATACCCCTTTGCACAAAGAACTTATACCGAATTTTTTTGACCGTTAAAAATCCGATACAATATAATATAATTATTATATTACTCAAATTTGGACTTAGAAACGTACTACTAATTTAATTGTGATTATAAATCCCGTAAAACAAAAGTATCAAAAAGTGATATTAAACACTGATTAATATTCATAGTTGGGTTTTACAGATAGTTGGGGAGCAGTAAACTATCGGTTTTATTGCCTAGGTTGTAAAATAAAACTTTATCGATTACTGAATCTTAATAAGTTGGGAAATAGGTTATTATTTACTTTTTTCTTAATGAAATAAATACAAGTTTAATACAATTATTAAGTATTTGTTATTTCTTTGTTCTTTACTAATTGATGGTAAATAAAATAGTATGCATACCTTGGTGTTAAGCTTCTTTATAGCTTTGCGTTACTAATTGATTTCGGCACTTCGCGCCTCAGTCAACAATCCTAACGCACAACTACTGTAATAAAGCATTTTCCCCTCGGCACGTAATATACAAACATACGTAGGTACTACTATAAAATAATCGGACAAAAAATTATTTTCAATTAAAGTTTTCAAATTAATTCAAATGTTTCAAATGTTAATTATTAATAATATAATATTTAATAATTATATAAATAATAATAAATACATTATAGTACCGACTATTTTTTAAATAATGTAGAGCAAAAGTTATTTTTGCTTATTAATTTTGTTAGTTGAAATATATAATATACGACGTAGAAACTTATCTAAATTTTTAATCTGATTTCGCGAGTAAGATATGGTGTGTCAAATTTACCTTAATTTTGCAATTTTCAAGGTAGAAAAGTTTTACTTTTTAATTTATTTATGCCTTTTGGAAAGTATTTGTTTTGCTTTTTCAGGTGTTTACAGATTATTTAATTGTATTTTTTAATATAAAAATTGATTTAAAAATTATTATGAATGTTCACAGTTTGCTAATATAGCTATATTCGATTACCGTTCTTTACTTAATGAAATTCAATAAGATAAACTACCTACCTACTATCATTTATCTATCATTTTCCAATTATCAATATTAACTCCTACCTCCTTTTCATCATATTTCAATTTAATCATATTCACTTTTATTATGGTATTTTCAAATTTCATTTAAACGTCTATTTTGATTAAATTTTGTTATCCGTTTCAACGCACAGACTAAAATAATTTAATTCTAAACATTCGGTTAAGGTTTTTGTAAAAAAATAATTAATTAGCTATTATATAATTCTTATGAAGGCTTTCAAAAACTTTTAGAAAATTGCAACCTTTTGCCACTATCCGTCAAGTTGCTTTGTAAACGTACAAGAACAATAAATTATTTTATAGTTATTTTTTACTAAAGAGCAACAGTAGGACTTTTGGTGGCAAGTCTGAAGGGTTGATAATTATAGACGAGTCACAAGAAGTGTTTTTGCTCCGAATAAAATATGCTGTATTTTCTTTTAACGGAAAAATTAATTATTATATTTAATTAAAACTAATAGTAACGCCTTTAATGTCGACTGTCACCAGAACTAAAATAAAAGATAAAGAAATAGTTATATTGCTTTTTGCTTATATAAAAAAGTGAATCTTGGAAATTTCCAATAACGTTTTCTTTTACATTTTCAGGAAAAATACATTTTTGGGTTCGTGGAAATTGAAAACTAGAAGTTTTCCAAAGAGAAAATGTAACTTTGAATACATTCAAATGTTTTAATGCATTCAGATTGAGAACAATAATAATTGAGCACAAATAACATATCAGTTAAGTTTCCAGTTAGCGGTTAAGACGAATTTCCACCTCATGTCATCTCTAATGAATACTAATATTAATACTAATAATAATAATACATGTTTCACGCTGACACACATGTAAAGTAAAATTAATGTTATAACTAGATTAACCGAATAGAATATTCTCAGTAAAGTCATATTACAAAGTTTACATAAACACATAGACGTGCATATGTTCATCATACATAGCTGTATGAACACAGCGTGAAATTACCTAAGGTGATAAAATATAAATTAAAACAATTACAAACAAAAATTAATAATTTTGCAAAAATAATACAAAGCTTTCGCGTATAAAAGGAAACTTGGCTTACAGTTAACAATAATTTATAAATAAATTTATATCGGCGAGATTTATTTATTCCGGCGATATAATTGAATTTATTTATTAGTATCACCAAACGTAGATACAACACAATACATACTCAACTAATTTAAAAGAACAAATTTCTATGGAAATTCAAGTCACATTTTAAATAACAAACAAAAATAAAATACTCTTAAGAAAGGAAATTTCGAATTTTTATTATCTAGAACTCGTTATCGATTACTCCAAGATGCAAATGTAATCTTATTACAACCGTCAAGAACTTTATTGTTAAATTACAATGTCAAATTATTTATACAAAACCTAAGTTTGAATCTTTTACTTAATCAGATTATAAGAAAATCAACAATAAAAAATTTCCGATAAATTTGTTTTTTAAATCACCAAAATTGTTTTTCGCAAAAAAAGAATATTTGATAAATTCGTCAAGTTTGTGTGAATAAGGTTGGCAATTTTCTAACATAATAATAAAAATTTGCATTCATAATATATACCTACACCCGTGCATTCTGATGATGCACACAAATATTCAAATTCTCTATAAAAGTTTGGCATAAAATAGCTCTATAGCTATCAATCACGCGATCATATAATTATAGTCAATACTGACAAGTTTCTGCAATATTTCTCGGTAACCTATTACTACATTACATTATTTTAGGAACTTATGAACTCGATGTCGAAGTTGATAAGTAACAAATAAATGGGTATTGCATGCAGTATTAGGTACCTACATTATTAAACTGACATAAATTCTGTTTTGACGTTATTTTGCAATTTACATAAAAGCTACTCTTGCATCTAAAGATCAAAAATACGTCGAAAGAAAATTTGCAAATATTTAAATGTATACATGTTGAAAATTTTGTTTATTATTTGGTTCGTGCTCTGCAATCCAATTCTGGGATTTTCACGTAATTTGGTATCAAGTTTTGGTGACTGCCATACCATTTCTTGGATAATAAAATTTCTTGTACCTATATAGCTAATACCTGCTGCTACTTTTTATTAGCTGCCAAAAACACCGCTATTAGATGCTTTATGCAATTAAACCGAAACAAAATGGTGTCAGGTTTATATTTATACCTTTAAACTTTACACCTATCTTATGTTTTAACCACCGACTGTTAAAACGGGTCTTAAGGGTAAAATGTATGTACATCAGGTGTTTAAACAAATTACTTCGGAAGCAAAATTCTAACATTATCACCCAAATGTAAAAGCACCTTGATTATCTCGGCAAAATAAGCGCAATTGATGATTCTTGTTATTTGCACCAGCAAAATATGAATAAAAATTTCGAATTATATGAAACGCTTAACTGACTGCATAAAAACATCAATAAATGCGTGCTTCCATGAAACTTCCAATAATTGCAAGAATAATAAATTTCTGCATTTTCACTAGAAAATAGGCCAAAACTACCATTGCACTACAATTTATTGGCAATTCTTCTTGATTACCGTAATTGGAAGATTGCCAGTACTGAGAGTTGCCTTTACCCTTTACCGAGAGTCTAAGTTCTCTTATAATCAGGAATAAAATATTACGTCATCATGTGCTTAGTAGAATATCATCCAATTATTTATTAGTATGTCATACCTAACTTTTAATCACAAATTTATTAGAAAATTATTCGCAAGTACAACAAATTCGTATTAACTATAACTACATTACCAATAACTTGAGGAATTTATATTATTAATCTTAATTATCAGAGCAGCGCTAAGCCGAGAATCGCCTCGAAAATGTTTATGGTAGAATTGAAAACATTATGGACACTAGCGTAACTAATGTTTTAACCACTACGTTAAATTGGTTTTGTATTAAATATTTCTTCCTCTCGTAGGTTTAAAATTATAACTAATAATATTATCTTATTCGACGAGAGGATAATGAACGAGCGACCAGCGAGTGTCGTAATTCATTCAAGATTAGAAAAAATAATGGAATTATTTTACGATTTTCTTTGTCCTCGTAATACCTGCATGATTTTGAAATGTTAATCGTCAGTAATATTGTTAATGATAATTACTAGAAATTAATTTCAAAATACATAATAGTATTTCATAGTACAATACCGCACATTTCGATTAACTACCGCACAATATTTCTCCATGATATTAATAAAAATAATAATTTATAACATGGGAAATCTAATACAGCAGCAAGCTTCGAGTGTTAAAAAAGAATAATTTTTTTTCATCTCTTATATAAAGGTATAATTAGGAAAAAATAGGTTACAAATATGACAGTCTGCAATTTTTGATTGAGGCCCATTGATAAAGAATATCGAATCTATTGAAAATATTCGATTCAATAGCAGAAAATTTAATTTAATGGCAGATTCGAATGTGCTATTAATGGTGTAAAAGATTTTCCACACATTTGTATCCTTTATTCTCCGTTTTAATTACCTACCTACTTATTCTGACTTTCATTAACACACCGTGTACAGTTTCATGTGCTACACCGCAAATTGATTATCTACATCTACACGCTTTACTTAGAGAGAGTGATAAATATTACTGTTTCTATAAAGTATTGGTTTGGCGGTAAGTTCCATTAACGCAATCGTTAATGAAAGAAACAAAAATCGTTTTCAACTTAATGTTAGTTACGCTCCATTTTGTAAACGAATTTTTTTTCCAATATATCACATCAGAAAATGTAAAATAAACGTCCAACAATTCAACTTTTTTTGTCATCGCCATTAGGTAGGTTATAAATACATTAGTGCCCACAACGACAACGATTCCTATGATTTTTAACTATTCAATGCAAATAATAATTTAAGAATATTCAGTGGGGTTAAAAAATTCGATGCACTGAATTTCTAACAATATTTATAGAACTACCTACGTACATAATTTAGATAATATTTGCAATAATTTATACTCAACTATGAGTTTATCGCTCTAGTTTTGTTTGTACTAGAAAATATGTACTATATACATACAACATACATGTATGTATGTTTTTCATTTTCTATTTTTAATACACCTCACAATATACAAAATTTTATAGTAGGTAGTATTGCTTAGCAAAAAGTTGGAATTTTTCCATGTTAAAATTAAATTGAATTGAACTAGATCAAAACTATGCAAATTAAGTGATTTAGTTTGCAACACCTGATATCCTGTGTTTCGAATTTCGAATTCTCATCAGGCAAACTTGGAATAACTCAACGAACTAATATTTTGCAGAATTTTTGTAGTATTCCTTTTACTTATTTATTGAAAAAGCTTTGGTCCGTCTATTTTAGGAATTTAAATTAATTTTTTACGAAGAAAATATAATTTCCTTCACAATAAACTTAATGATTTATACTAAACATGTAAATCCGTATGCCCGTTTAAAATTTAAATTCGGAAAAAGAATGCTATGTAGTTGCTCAATATTGATTCATCTAGCATATTACAGGATTTATTATTAAAAACTTAATTTGTCAATTTGTGGCATAGGTAGTATTTTATTCAAAAAGTTTTGTTTTAAATTGGGGTACAAAATTACTCATTATAATCGATTCTAGGACTATTCATCCCGGACTATTCATCCTGCGGACGATTCATCCACTAAAACCATCCAAATATATTATATAAAAACAAAAAACGAAATGGTTATGTTATTTTTTAATAATAATAATTCTGTAAGAAGAATAATTCATAATGATAATAATGATACATTGATACATATAATATTGATACACAATATGATCCATAATAATAAATAATATTAATAGATTATCATAAAAAATATTGCAATAATCCGTGGCTCATTAAGTTCTAATTCAATTAATTTTTATGATAGGTAAAACTTAATTCTCCAGCCATTCATTTTTAATAACTTGAGCCTCCTTTTTTTAAATTTTTATCCAAATCCAATTTTAAAATCATAAAACAATTAAGTATCAAAATCCAATTAATTAATTAATGTTCCACGGGTCATTGCAATATTTTTTATGATAATTTATTAATACTATTATTTATTATTATTATTGAACATTAACAATTTTTAAATTATGACTATTTTCGTTTTTTTGGGTATATACTTGGATGATAGATGGATATATCCAGTGTATGAATCGTCAGGGGTGAATCGTCCGGGACGAATCGTCCGGATACCAAAAGTTTAATATAAAGTGACGGTCGATTCGTTTATGAGTTACAGGCAAAAATCGAAAGATGAAACAAGAAATAATAAGTAAATAATAATAAAATATTATTTTTATTATAAAAAATTTATAAAATTAAAATAATAAAATTTAAATTATAAAAAGTAAATAACAAGTAAAAATAAACTACTTACACCCTTGTTATATAATCTACTATATACAAAAGGGGTGTTAAAAATTTCAAGTTCTACACTAAATCTATTGGTGAGGTCGGTAAAAGTATCTGTTCTTTATTTAGCTTTGCGTTATAATTATGAATTCCCATTGACATTAAATAAACAGTGAAATAGTAAAATTCAATCAAGTGAAGTAATGAAATGTAAATCCAACATAAAAAAACCTGAGAGATAACTAATCCAATTAAAATTTGTATAATATGTCAAGTTGCGGCAGTCGGGTGTTTCATTTACTTTCGTCTTGACCCATTACCGGTGGAAATTACAATCACCCATTTAACAATCTATTGATATGCATGTGTAAGAAGAAAAAGAAGGAAAAAAATTATGTTAAATAATAATTTTTGTTAATTATATTCTAAATAGAAAATAATCAATACTTTGAGCAATCGAACGTTTGATAACTAATAGCTCTTTACTTACTTTAACTTCCTAAACTTCATTATTATACCGTAATGATTTAGCATAAATTTAGTAAATAGTGGTTAATTTACTTAAAATAGCACCCTTCCGCAGTGACGTGCCGAATCGACACTTTTGAGGGGGGGGGGAACACTCTTGAAATTGCCATTCTATTTTATTTCAAACTACTTTTCGTAGTACCAGCGGGCGCGCAACGGTAATTTACCGTCTGTGTTTTTTTTGCCTAATTCATCTAAATCTTTAATCGTTTTTATGAATGAGACGGTAAACCACCGCCAATGGGACCGAATGACGATTAACATTACTATTACTACCGATGACGGTACGCATTAATATAAAATAAAAGCACAAAAATAGTGGGCCTACTACTTAGGGGCCGTCCTTTAATCACGTGAGGTTTTTTATGCCATTTTTTTACCCCCCCTTGGTGATACGTCGTGAGGTTTTAGACTACCCCTACCCCCCCTACCCAACATCACGTGTATTTTTTTTTGAAAAATTTCTATAAGTAGAGACAGCGAGACAGAAGGCCGCGGGCAGCGGAACAACGATTGGCGTCACAAGGTCCAGTGCCGGAAGCCAGCTGAGAGCTAAATATTGTTGTTATGTTGCTTTTTAGGCATAAATTTGCTCTCTCGGGATTTCATGTAGTAGCAAGAAAATATACACGTGATTGTCACAGCATCCCCTCCCCCCCCATCGTGATCAATCGTGATGTTATTCTATACCCCCTCCCCCCCTGTTAGCACCTCACGTGATTAAAGGACAACCCCTTAAGGCTAGTGTCCACTTGAGACAAAATAGTCTCGAGAGTAGTCTCGAGACTAGACTCACAAATGGATAAGGACTTGAGAGCAGTCTCGGAGACAAGCAGGTGCAGGTATCAGAGACTGCATGTGTCACAAGTGGACATGTTCATTTTTGCTCTTGTGACTTAGTCTCCAGATTTCCGTAATTGTTGGAAGAGTTGAGACTTTCTCAAGTGACGAAAGTTTTTAATTTTAAACTAAGTAACTTTAATTTTTGTTTCGCAATAAATATAATTTTTTAAAATGAACGTGAAGAATATAAGGTTGTACCAAATAAATGAGAGTGGACTGATGAAGAAATTTTTGAGTTAATTCATCTTTATATAAACATGAGTTTTTATGGAGTGGACCTTCCAGAACTTGCGGCTGTATTTTGAATTTTTGAAAAAAAAGAGAAATTTTGGCAAAGCCTGGTATTCCTCAATTCATTCCTTTGTATTTTTTTCACTAAATAAAATTAATTGAAATCCAATTTTATTCAATATTATTATATATTATATTATTCCTAAAACTATTATACTTATGTATTTGTATTAATAAGTACCTGTTTTTGATTTTCATAACCATCACATGAAATTATTTAAATTAAAGCGTGTTTTATAAATTATATTATAACAGGCGAGTGCACTAGTTACCAGTGCCGGATTTACATTAGGGCAAAAAGGGCAGTTGCCCTAGGGCCCCGGACGCTGCAGGGGCCCCTCAGCGTACTTCTAAAAACTTTTAAGTTTTTAATACTAAAAAACTAATTAGAATATAATAAATAAAGATTGAATGCATTTTTTAAAACTTTATGCCTACCTAATATAAAATAAAGCCTTGTTCTGTAAAAATAAATCATCTAGCAAATTTGCAATAATTAATGTTTTTGTTTTTACTAATACAAAGAAGAAAAGAAAGTTGCATAGGGTATAAGGGCCACGATTCTTTGGTGCCCTAGGGCCCCCAAATATGTAAATCCGGCACTGCTAGTTACAATTATTATTATAAATTGTGTAGGTATCGCGATAAAAAAATTATCATCCTTGCAGAATTTCAAGCAGACTCAAGTATCAGACTGCACATGTCACAAGTGGAAATTTATTTATTTATTAACGGATTAACCTTTTTCCATAACGAATTAACATAATTATATGAACATAACTTAAAACATCAGAGAGAAGAAAAGTCAATCTTCCACAGGATCTTTTTAAATTCTGGGAGTAAAGTATTAAATAGATCAAAGCTGGTAACATCATTTAAAGCGTTGGACAAACGGATCATCTAGCAACCGGGTTGTTGCTGCCATGGAAATGTTTATTATTCACTCTAATAAAAAGTCTCAAGTCTTCCGACACCGTTGGAAGAACTGAGATTTTCTCAAGTACTTAATAATTATAATTTATTATTCAAATTATTCAAATCTGTATAAAAATATATATTTGTCATTGCTATAACCTTATTTGTTTCAGAGAAAAAAAATTAAATGCAAAAAGTCCAAAAATCCCATCTTGTTTAAATGGGAATTGTAACTTGATTTCGGCACGGTTTAATTTGAAAATGAAGAGTTTTTGGTTGGATATTTTTTTTTTGGCAAAAACTAAAATTCATAGGGCGGCAGCAAAGCAAAAACCAACTTGGAAAATAACGGACACCCTAATGTACATTTATCTAAATTGAATTGAGATGTACAACAAGGGATGGGCAATGAGCATTGGCACAACTAGGTATAATATTTTGGAGGGGCTAAAACGAGGACATTTTTCTTTGCTTTACAAAATCAAAAATCTACGATAGATACTAGTAAATTTATTTTTTAATATAAATTTATTGACACAAAATAAAAAAAACTAAAAACGTAACGGAATTCTCGTTTCCTTTTCGCAAATTTGTCGATTACGCTTTCTATATCAATAGAAATATCAATTTTTTTACCGTAGTTAATTTATTTGGGGGGGGGGGAGGCTAATTTTAATTTTAAGAGGGCTAAGCCCCCTTAGTTGCGCCTATGGAGTTGGGGCAAGACAACTATATAATTTAATTTGCCGTTATTCTGATTCAACTTTCTAGATATCACACGAAATGCAGAAGATGAAAAAACTGTGTAATTATTAAAGCTAGAGCCTGACGCGAATTTATTTGGAAAACAATAGATTTAATAAAAATAAAAAACTAACCACGAGCGACTGTGCGTCGACACGAAATTTTGCTGATCACGAGACTGTTGAGTCTCCGAGACAACTGTCTCCTAAGCGATCTCAAATGGACAACACCCTGAAACCAATCTCGAGAGTTTCTCTTGAAATTTTGTCTCAAATCGACACAAAATGTTGCTGATCTCGAGACTAACGAGTCTCCACAATTGTCTCGAGAGTGTAAGCGATCTCAAATGGTCTCAAATAGACAACACCTTGAGACCAATCTCGAAACTTTCTCTCGAGATTTTATCTCAAATGGACACTAGCCTTTATATGTATCGGCTGCGACTAAATGTTGTCAAGTAAAATAGAATAACGGACTGAAGATTTGTTTATTAATAGTACCACTGTACATAAATATTACATTTTTTAAGAAAAATGTTTACGATCGCTTTTATATTTTTAAATTAAAACCACGGAAAGAAAATATATTATGCTTTTATAAAAAATATTAAAAAATGTTTTGTCGTTTTGAAATCAGCTTATAATTAATTTGAATTTTTAACATAGTTTTCTAGAAAGACCTTCAGGCTACAGCATTTACAAGACAATGACACCGAATGTAACGTACATACGTAACAAATTACATTTCATATATACATTTTTTATATCTAGAATTCTTTCTTGTATGCCCTAGATACACGATTTATACTAATATAAAATATAGTGTAAGATTTCAGATTCAATGATTAAATCGTTAACAGTTTTAGCTAATTATGTATTAACAGCAGACAGAGAGAAAAATTTTTATATTAATCTGAAAAAACTTTTGACTAAAAAGTATTCCATTTAATTATTTTCCTTTTTATTAATATTCAAAAAATAACACAAGGTAATAATAATGAAAGTGTTTTAGAAATAATTTCAAACTTAATTACAAACAAAAAATGTGGAAGTAAAAATTTTATAACATAAAAGTTAATTTTCTTACTATGTACTTCTTTATAAAGTCGTAACAATAAGAAGCCAGATTCCGTAAAAGAAGAGAAAATGATTTTGGTGAAAAATAAAATATCTCTAGATAGGTTTGGTAATGGATATGGTTTGAATAGCTGGTACAGCTGTTGTTCGTAATGGTTTGTAAAGTGATGGTGGAGGTAATGAGCATCTTTTCCGGAATCGTTTGCAGCATCAATAAATACAAACCGCATTCGAGAAATTGCGATGCAATATTAAAATGATAAATTTAAAGGGCGACAGTTAAAAGATATCGAATAAAAGCTTCAACATTCTCAAGTCATATTTACTTTATATCAATTACCTCCTACATATCGTCAGAACTTTTATTTCTGCCATTTTCTACTTTTACAAAAGACTAGGTATTACATTTTCAGTTTCTGTCATCTGTAATATCTTCTCTTTTCAATGTAATTTCTTTTTATCGATCAAATCAGAATACCAAGCACTCGAGCTTTCGGTTTTTACACTACTAGTAATTATAATATTTTTTTAATTTCAGGTCATTTTACCGTGTTCATAAATTTACAAAATTTAATTAGGCAACTCGCTTATTTTTAATCAAATTCTTTCGGTTATATAATTTATATTTAATTAAAGGACTGCTGTTGCAGAAACGTTTAATTTTGAAACAAGAGATTTTAATTTCTTAAAAATTAGCATGTTTGATAAATAATGTTTTCAACGATAGAATAATTTTTCAGTCGAAATTCAATATAATAGCCTAATCGAGGCTAATATGAATATCTAGGTGTAGGTATATTTATAAAATAATAACTCATCTTGGATGCCTAATATGAAAATGATGCGGCAACATTTTTTTACAATATGCATTATCATTTACTTGTAATTACAGTAGAACTTCTTTAATTCGCAGTTCAAGAAAATACCAAAAATTTTCAATTAGAAAATATTATGTTCCAGTAGCAATTCGGTAAAGTAAAATACAATAAAACCTTATTGTTAACAGTTAATTTATACAGTGAGCTCCTGAAGTTTATTATTATTTAGTTTTATTTTTATTATACTAATAAAAATATTAGTTTATTTTTATTATTTTTTTAAAGTAACTTTTTTCTCCCAATAACATTTTCTAAATGTCAACTTCTATTTTTTTACGGATTTTGTTAGATCACTTTTTCCTGAATACTATAATATAATATGTAAAAAATGAGAAGAGAAAAGTTTTTGAGGTAATAATAGCCACAAACGTTCAAAAGAGCAATTTAAGATTACTAGTATATTATACTAATCATTTATTATAGGGGACGGTTTTGGTAATTGAAAACATTTTATATTCAAATCAATAACTACAGTAAATAAAAATTTAATTTAATTGTAAATAACATTTTCTCTTCAATTTCTTTTTTTTTCTCACATTCATACCCAAAAATATGTGGTTTACCGAAATCTGTAAAGAAAAATAACATAAATTTCATTTTCTTACGTGTTCCTTACAATTTTTTTTAACTTTGAAAATAAAATAAGAATATTATACAATCATATTTTATGCGTGTCTTAGTGCACCCCAGTATTCTCAACGTGTAAGATTGATCCTAGATCTCGAAATTGTTATATTTGGAAATTTTTGATTACCCCCTAAGAGGAAGTAGAAATGCATTAATGAGACTCCCACACTAAAATGTACCTATAACTTTGGAAATCATGAATTTCAATTAGTAAATTTCAAGGACCAATAAAAAATTCGGCAATTTAATATAACAGAATTTAAAATAATTGTTATATGCGCATTTTTGTATATCGATTGGGTAATTTATATAAAATTTTATTATTAAATTAAATTATCCATTATAAAATAAATTTTTATGTAGTGTAAAATGTTCAATGTGCAATCTAATGGTAGTTAAAACTAAATTTAAGTTCATGTTGACCACACGGGAAAGTAATAACAAAGAGAAAATGTAAGGAAAATAAAAGTGGCATGGCGACTTCACGAAGCGATGTAGTAAAAAAAGCTTTATATAGTAATTACTGTTAAAGAAAAAAAAAAGAAAACAACTTGCCAAATGTTAACAAACTGTTACAACTTAAGTGAAAAAAGCGGAGTAAGTAAGGAGAAACAAATAAGAAAATTAGAAAAACCATAATAGAGTTAAACTATAAAATTCATTAAGAGAGATAAAGAGTTTAGCGCAAAGCTTGAAGAAAAACAATGTAAATAAAAAATATACGACACACGAAACAGGTACACAAGCGATAAATCAGTTAAAAGCTGTAGCATAATAAAAGAGATTGCAATATTTCGTGTTACATAAGTATACCGCACTTCAACGTCATACAAAACTGAAGTACTGCTAATGAATGATGCATACGAATCGTAATTAACTCACGCGAACAAATTGGATATATAGGTAGGTATATCAAGGAAATAACTGAGAAATTCACTTTAATTTATACATTATGAAGAAATGTTATCATTAATAATTTATTCCAATGCTAATATACCTTCTTATTCATAATTTAAGCGACACGAAATACCTAAGATACGTATATACGTACATACGACGCATAAAATATTATATTAATAAGGCAATTGAAAACGATTATTCAGTAATTATTAAGGTAAAGAAATCAATATCATCCAGTTTTTTTTATTCCTGTTAATGTTTAGGCTACTTCGATCTTAGGTCATCTTTAGAGGATTCTTTTAAAAAGATTATTCAGTTGTCTTTAATATAAATATAATATTTTGTAACCATGAGGCAAATTTCCATCGAATGGTCAAAAAGAAGACTTTTCTGTCGATTTCGTCAACAGTTTACAGACATTTTGAAAACTCGAGTTGCTGGTTACAATTTCTGTTTTATTTTCAAAGTTCTTATAGAAAGGCAGTAAAACTTAAAAAACCCTTTGATCAATGGATTTTCAAGTTTATGTACATCCGTCCGTTTAGTGCAAATGGTAATGTATGCTTTTGTTATGCTTCAAACAACGAATGATGTTCTCTCCTTGTACTAATTTCAAATAAAATAGTCACAAAACTACATTAAAAAATAAATGTTTCGGCTTCTTAAGCCATCATTCAGTATTTTTTGTATTTTGTTAATTTATTTTTGTATTTCAGTTTTGTATTTAAACTTTTGAAATTTATGTTAACTTATTGTTTTTATAAATAATATTCTTTTTTTATGTTTCACATAAATTTTATAAAAAAACAATAAAGTTGTAGGCATATAAAGCTAGAGATTTTTATAACGAGAGCTAAAAATATCATTTCTTTGTACATTATTTATTTAAATAATTTCAAAAAGGTGTAAGTTAGAAACGTAAAATTTAAGTAAAACCATGAGTAAAACATTAATTTGACACTAATAAAAGCTATATCTATAATATGTATATTGTCGTGACTTGACAGAGTAATGAATATAATGCTATATTTGCATATAGCGTAGTCGCAGGTTCGATCCTCGACCAAGTTGAAAATTCATAAAAATTGTATTTATTAAAATAATTTAATATGATGTCTCTCGCCGTTAAGATGGTGCATGAGAGATCGAGACCGAATTTGATTAGCAATTTATTTTGAACTTGGGTTATTCATTTTTTATTTTAATTTATTTAATCTTTCAATCATATTTTCATTGATTTTGAATTTTTAAGTTGTTCCATATTTTCGGAGATTTGGAATTTGGAAAAATGAAAAATGATACTTTATTGAAATTGGTGATTTTAAGATTGAAGAAGAGTTAAATTGAATAATATTTATTTGATTTACGGTTTATCATATTTTAGATTTGTTCATTATAAAAATGTCTAATTCTACGTTCTTATAATAACAATACAGTTAATAACGGAATAGTAAGATTTGGAATTAAATTTCAAACAAAAATCTAAAACAGTTCGATCAATGAGGTTCATTTCTTCATAATTTCTCATCAGTATCATTAACAATATAAATCAAATTCGACCAATTTAACTGATATCAAATTTATCTGAAAAAATTGCAGTTTTTATCTGTAACGTAGGCATTTGTAAATTTTGAACTTTGTCGATTACAATGCAAACACTGAACATCAAATTTTATATTTTAAGTCTGCAATTCGTGTTTTGTACCAACAGCAACCTTGGCGGTGTTACCGAATTCACTATTGGTCTATGAGAATTATGATATGAGAAATATCTCGTCTAAGATGTGCATATAACCCTAAATTTTTATTATTGATAAAGGCAATAACCATCAACCCAGGGGGACCCCCAGCTTTATGTACCCTCCGAAGCACGGAGACGATGATAAGAAAGTTTAGATTTTTTCGGATTTAACCCGAGTACCTTACAATTAGTTTTAGCAGTTATATTCAGCTAAGATACTACGTTAATGACTGTCTTTACTCTACTATCTTGATTCAAAATTGCACTTTTCATAAAAAATAAGGGATGCAGTTTTAGATCCAGTTTCACATTTCCACAGGTATGAAATTGTCACAACTATCACATACGGAAAGCAAGTGCATGTCCGTGTTTCCAATTTTAGAAACAAAAAATTAACTCAACGAATTCGTTTGGAACATTATATAACAATATGTAAATTAAATTTTTGGAACGACTACGAAAATTGAGATATTGGCATCATTGCAAAGTTAACTTTAGTGTGCACTTGATAGAATAATAAATTAGTATTAAAAACAAAAAATTGGCCAGAAATATATTTTATGTTATATATATGTACATACTAGGTACATATGCATGTAAGCAACTTTGCGGCAAAAGTTACAAAAGTTACTTGTATAAACGCCAGTTGTCCATTGCTTTCATAAGGGCATTTAAATATATATCAATGTAAAAACTCAAATTATTTAAACTCAGACGTTTAAATACGTAAAAACATTATCTTTTTTGTATTAAATTAAATTTTGAAACTACTGAAAACTACTAAATAATATGAAAGATTTTTTGTCTCCTGAAAATTTACGAAATGGAGATTATGTCGTTCTGCCTGATCAGCGTCGACATTACATTACAAGTTACATACTATAAATTTGAGTTATAGGTAGCTACAGTTTTTCCATCTAATAATGTAAAGTACTACTTGTGAAATTTTTCATTCAATAACCTTTGTCTGGCAGCAGTAGAAAATTTTCCTTTAAAGAACTACTATTTACACTTCTAAAAGTATGGTGAATAATTTACATAAATAGTATAATAAAAATAATATTTAAATAAGGTTGAAACTATAGTGGTATTCGAATAATTATTGAAATAATCGCTTAAACGATCCAACAAAAGTAAAAATATATGAAACTTATTTCTAAACGCTCCTGAGATGTATATATTATGTACTACATAATACTATAATACTATGTACGTATGTTTCGAAATAAAATAGTCTGGATTTATAATTTACTTAAATATAGAGACTTATTTAATATTTCCGCTATTGAAAATAAATCTTTGAGTATAATATAATCACATCATGACACGTTCTTCATTTTATGAAGACTTATAAAATAAGTCAAAAAATTAAATAATTCTTGTCACATTCTATTCAAGAAGATTAAATTGAATTTAAAAAGTTTTTTTTTTGGTGTGAAAACCTACACGTTTAATATTCGCAAAAAGCTTTAAAGCTTAACAATTTATTGAAAGCATTTCTAGTCAAGTATATAAAATGGGAGTTCATGCAGTAAACCACAGAATATTAAATAAAGACAATAATAATATATTCTATTTCAAGTAGTAGTTGTAGCAGCTATGTCGTTATTATTTTACGGTATAATAAATAAGATTCAAAAGAAAGTTTCTCACAAACATGGCTAATGGCGAAAATTTGAAATAATGTAAAAAACGTATCTTCCACTATTGAATATTATCCAAGTTTGAAAATGTAAATAAAAACAAGTTACAGAATGTCAAAGCAAAAAATAGTAAAAAACAAAACAGAAACAAACTTCTATGAGTTTGAAGCAATGCCGACTTTTTTCGCGATTGATCTTTTCTTTCTTAAGTTCAACTTTGGTAAGAACTGTAATTATGTAACCATTAAAACTTTAGGGTCTCCTTAGAATCTTCTTTTCATGTTTCAGGATGTACGAATAGTCCGTTTTAAGTGTAATCGTGTTTTCGTGTACGTAAGTAATGTTGGATTGTGGTAAATAATAAAAGTGCTATTTTCAAATACTTTTATACGAAACTAACGAAAAGATCCCATCGTAAGTCAATGCACAATTTAAAAAAAAATTCGTGTAAAATCAAAAACTTGAGTGAGTAATAAACCTACATTTATGAAATAAAAGTTAAAGGAATTTAATTATTAATATAAAAGCAGTTCAATAATTAAATTCAAAATTATGAGCTTTGAAGAGAAATTGAAGCCTTTGTCAAATATGTTTATTCAAATTTAAGTAAACATATTGTAAATTTAATTAAGTTGTGTTTAGTTTGGTAATTTATTAAAATACTGAGTTGTTATAAGTTTCATAAAAAAATACTTACCGCTCGATGAATTAATCGTAAATAAACCTTCCGCAGCTCCGGATGTTATTTTGTATGTAATGTTCTGATTTTCGTCTTTATCATAATCCGTGGCTTGAATCTGTACAACAGATTTGCCTGCAGGAGTATCCTCCGGCACACTGGGATAATACACCGCTTCGTCGCTAAGAGGAACGTTGTCGTTTTCGTTGATAACTTCAATGTATATCTGAAAAAGATAAGGTGTATTTAAAATTGTATTAAATTTTCATGTTTGTTAATGATGCATTGAAAGCAAAAGTTTAAAAGGCGTTCGAAAAAAGTTGGAGACTAAAAAATTAAGAAAAGTAAAACCTCAAATTATGTTCACCTTTTATACAAAATTCTTTTTAAGCAATGAAGCAAAAAAGCTTACTTCCCCCTCTAGATTACATAGACTGTAATTTCCCAGTCTAATTCAACTTGGGTTAACAACTAAAAGCCAAGCAAACAAAGCGTACCGGAGTTGGGATGTTAGCATCTATCGTTATACCCTAGTTCTGTCTGGAAGAGAAAAAGTAATTACAAAAATCAGTAAATCAACGCCAGGGCACTTTCACGGTAGGCCGTACGTTTTACTGTGACTTATATGCGTTTTAATATTTATTTTCTATTTCAAAAGTAACTACACATTTGAGGTTGCGTCTTTTTCCCATTGTCCAACGATTACTAACTAACTGCCTTGGGTGGGCATTGACTTTTCGATAAAATTTATTTATAAATTCTTGAAAACTTATTTTATATTATTAACTTCATGAAGTCACTAGAAAAGTATATTTTACAATAAATTTTTAAAGCGTCAGCTGTCTTCTCAATTAAAGAGAAACAACTTGACATTTATCCCGATAAAATAAAATTAAAAGCTATGCTATAAAATATTATCAAATAAGCAATCAAATTAGGCATAGATGAACAAATTATAGGTACTATCGAATTTGTAAATGCGAAACAAATCCTCAACGATTTAAAGCAGGAAAATGAACGAATTTATTTCTACGGAGACTTTACATCTATTGTGTATCCCAGTAGCAATTAGGAGATCTATGGTAAGTACGTCTTAATTATAATTTTATATTATTCATTTTTTTTCAATTCAAAAATTTCAAAGTTTAATTAAAAATGTTGTGAAATGGAAATTTAATTGAATTTAAAATTCTGTAGAAGGTTTTTCAAAGAATTAAGGAAACGATCAAATTTGTTACAAGTATTTTGATTTTCATAAACTAATTCCACAAAATGGGGTAGTGCAAAAATCGAGCACAAAACTTTAATCTGTCAGAAGCATATCCTACAAAACACTTTCTTGTTATTCCGGAAACAATAGATTTGAGTGATACAATTTACGCAAATGATAAATTTATTAATAGTGCAAAAAAATGTTTTGTTCGAAGTTTGCTGGAGACCACCTTATGGTCCGGTTGCAGTGACTCGCGAAACTGTAACATCAGTCAGGCCGCTGTGCTGCACCCACCATTAAAAGATCTCCTATTGATTATTTAGATCATGGGTATAAAGCCATACAAATCATAGATAATAATAATTTATTTTAACTGTACAGCCAAATTTTGATAAATTACTCAATATTACAAATTATAGCCAAGTAATATTATATCGGATACTTTGTAACAAGTCATAAGAAATACTTTCTGTATTATTTACATTATAAAAGTTTCCACTTGTTTACACCAATTCACACAGAGCTATTCTTTATTGAATAAATTTAAAATCAATAAAAATTGTATATCCAAGCAATTCAACTGCACTGTAATAAATAGATGTCATTTCTACCGTGAAAATTACCCAGTTTATAAGAGTATATACTATCTATACAACATTAAAAATTGTGTAATTTTATGTTTTATTCCCCAAAAAAATGTAAAATCTCCTAGAGAATAGAAGTATTTAGTATAAGTTACGGTTTGCAAATTTGTTGATTTGCTAAATCAAACAATTTAAGTTAAAAAATTGTGGATTTTCGGTCGTGTGATCTATCATTAAAGATAGATACTCTTTTCACAATGCACATCCAAAGCTTAACGCGAAGCTACTACAAAATCAGTTCCTTTAGCTCAAAAACAAACATGCTAATGACAAGCCAATCACGTGTATACTGCAAGGATTTACTGTGCTACCGGTTTCGAGGTTACTCCGAAGAGATTTGTCGTCGTCATCATCATTAACCCGCAGTGATTCAAATTGCAAGTAAACGTCAAATACCTAATTTAATAATTTATTATACATAGTTAGTAATAATTTATTATCGTTGACCTTTTTTTTAATATTTAAATAATAAAAATTGTTGAGATTTAGGTCTTTTTTATATCAATTTAATTGACCGACGTTTCGACTCTTTTATTAATGACCCATTTTCAAGGCTAAAAATAATACAATGAAATCAATTAATTAAAAAATCTTTAAAAAAATTTTACATGTAAATGACAAATTACTTGACAAAATAATGTCATAATAATGAAGTTGTACTAAAAAACAAATGCATTATAGTTAGCAAGAATTAGCAATAAAAATTCCTATTTAAAAATTTTTTTTTAAATTTTTTTAAAAATTAACAGTTAATATATAAAAATATAAAAGTTAAAAAATTAAAAAAGAATTTGACCAAAAAACATCACATGGTTTTCATTATATCCAGGATATATTTATATCCACCATTAAAAAATTGCAGATCACGGTTATCGTTCATGGTATTTGAATTTATATGGATATTGATAGCCTCTTTTATTTTACGCTTTTTATCTATCTTCTCCCTGGCCAGTATTCTGATATTCTCACGTTTTATGGAATGAGAGTTTTCGATCATGTGTTTACATAAAGCAGTAAAACTATTTTCATCTTCATCTCGTAAGAAAACACGGGCATTTTTGACATCTCTGAGATGTTCTTTTATGCGAACACCTAATTTCCTAGAACTCTCACCTACGTACACAGAATCACAATCCTTGCAAGGGACAAGATAGATTAAACCGCTTTCATCCTCAATGGGGGTAGGATCTTTCGTTTTAGAAAACAATCTTAAAGCTTTTATGCTAGGGATAGGTTTAAAAATAGAAATTAATTTATTAGAAAGGCCTTTAATATATACTATGCTATATTTAAAAAAAATTTTTAAATAGGAATTTTTATTGCTAATTCTTGCTAACTATAATGCATTTGTTTTATAGTACAACTTCATTATTATGACATTATTTTGTCAAGTAATTTGTCATTTACATGTAAAAATTTTTTAAAGATTTTTTAATTAATTGATTTCATTGTATTATTTTTAGCCTTGAAAATGGGTCATTAATAAAAGAGTCGAAACGTCGGTCAATTAAATTGATATAAAAAAGACCTAAATCTCAACAATTTTTATTATTTAAATAGTTATGTAGGTATATTATATTGAAATGTACAGTGGCTATAAATTTATAATAATTTAATATTCAATAAAAAAGTTTCACCATCAGTCAACCATTTTTTATAAGCATGACACTCTTTTAATTATCCAAATCCAAATATTTAAAGCAAATTCCAAAGTTTTATTAAATATTCGAAATTTTTTAAATAATTTAATCATATAAATTATTCGTTTGCAATTGGCACGCTAAATTTGATATCAAACCATATTCATCGCTCGTATCTCGATTTGCCGTTCCTTTGACTTTCTGCTTTTA
Organism: Cantharis nigra; assembly: GCA_958510845.1. Classification (NCBI taxonomy): domain Eukaryota; kingdom Metazoa; phylum Arthropoda; class Insecta; order Coleoptera; family Cantharidae; genus Cantharis; species Cantharis nigra. The sequence continues at coordinate 28,303,211 of OY294030.1, read as the reverse complement.
AATGTATCGATTCAGTGCAATCAAACCAACCAAATCTAATTCATTTTATCTCCTAATCACTACAAATAATCCTCCAATCAATAAATATTTTATCAAAATCATGTATTCCAAAAATTCTCAAAGAAATTCTTCACAACTCGTCTAAATTGAGACAAGATAATCAATAAAATGAAGATATAATAATAAAAAAAAAGCACAAAGTTTCAAAGACTGTACTGATTTTTATAGATTAGTAGTGCATAAATGTGGTAAGTGACATTTTTGCAAAATGAGTCAAAACTCCAAGGTTAAACCTGATTATTTATTATTTTGAACACATACATAAGTTTAAATATTATTCGGAGCAAATTAAATGCTGCTTGTAGCGGCGTAAAATCTGGCCAGTATACCAGCAGTTGTTTTACTTAGAGAAAATATTATATACTCTGTATATTTCTACCGAATGGAACTACTAGTGCAGTGGAAATTAGGAAAACCGTAGCAATTTTTTATATTAAACTTGGCCAATAAACATTTTCAAATGAAGAAGTAATTTTTGATAATGTTATAAAATCAACCTCGATATTGCTTCGTTCGAAGCTAAATTAGGTAATTAAGAAGTTTAGGTCGTAAGTCCATCATTCCATTAAGTTAACAGACATTACTGTAAACGAGGTAGCCAGTAACTTGATATTGGTTAGCACCTTCAAGATACTAACCCACAAGAGTAGGTTTATAAGACCGTAATCTAATTATAGTAGTTTAGTACATAATAATTAGCATTCTTCTAAAAAAATTATGAAGTTAGTGGAATAGCTTTAGTCGTTTAAAATAACATCATTACTACAAGTTCATTTATAAATAGTATAATTAACTAGAAATTATGTACAGTGATCGAAAATTTATGAACGAACATAAAAATTGTAGTATAATATCAGATTATCCCTAAAAATAATTTATTTTAAGTGATTTTAATAAATTACAAATGTCACGCAATACTAATAATAAATAATCTATTTAAACTGACCTGTGACGTTATTAATTAGTTAATTTAAGTTGTAAAACAAAGCATTCGGTTAGATTAATCTATTTTGTAAAATAAATGATATTTTTAACACTACATTCATCAGTAATCACTAATCACAAATAAAATACCTACGGTTTAAAGATGCTAGTAGCAGAAGATGACGACTACAATGAGCTAAATTTAACATGCATCCACTGTTGGTGACATCTAACCGAGAAACCCATATTTATCTTAAATTAAATAATTTTCAAAATTCAGCACACCAGAATATAACCGACCGTATTGAATACAAGACATTTGGTTGGAGTTACTTATTTTCGAAAATGTTGATATTTACAATACTACATTTACCACAAGAGATTTTCATGTTTCGTAAAATTTTTATATTTTCTCTTATCAATATAAGTCTATAGGAAAGAATGCTACGTAAAGCGTGGATAACATCGGAACCGCGACTATTGGTTAAGGTAACTTTGAATTCTATGGTTTGGCCGCTATTCAACATTTTATCTGATTTCGAGAGCATCTTTGTAAATGAGTGGTCGGAAATATTATCAATTTTCAAAAATAATATACCCTGTTTGGTTTGCATCATTTTAAAACTTTAGTTGTCAAATTTTGCACTGCAGTGATATGCCTTATATATAATATAATAAAAACTTCAAGTTAATAAAGTATTTATTATGGTTGTATTCCAACCTTAATAATTGCATGCATTAAAGAAATATTTAATAAGTTATTTGAATATACAAAACCCCAATAGTTTAAAGATTTAAAAAACGTCAAGTAAGAAATAGTTAGGAACGAATATAAATGACATTTTCTTATCCAAAAGTAATATATTATAACTCCTTACACTGCAGATATTTCCTTAAATCTAGTAATTTATTTATTCAAACAGATTTTAAGATACGCATACATTTCAAAATAGAAACGATATAAAGTTATAAAATACACACAAAACCACACACACATACACAACACATTACAACTTTCGTATATAAAGCCTCGAAAATAAGAACAACGTTAAACCCATGCAACTGGAAAACATAAAAACTTTCGTAAAAATTTGGCATAAAGTTCGAAAAAATAATTTATTAATCTATTTCTTCTAATCTTAAATTTATAAACTTTATAAGTACAGAGCTTGCAGCTTCTTTAAAAATCCTAAACAATATTTTTCAAGATATAAAAAAGTTTAAGGTCGTTCAAAAAGCAGTGAAACCTTATTAAAGCACAGTTCAAGAAGGCATCCGTTTTTTAAAATTTACTATCTTTAAAAGTTGATTATAAATTGATGATTTGAAAAAATTTGTGTTATAAAACACTTAACAGATAATTGCTCATTTAACGATTTCCAGAATTTCACAATTTTTCATTAATAACATAAAAAGTTAATCTACGGTATTATTCATATTGCAAAATTCGCTTGGTCTGCCAAATCAAAAACTAGCACTGAAAAGAAAAATCTGTTTTGTCTGTCCTGAAAAAGATCCTCATATATCATTGATTCGACATAAAACTTTGATTGTGAATTCCGATGGTACTGAAAAGTAAAGAAAGCGTCAATTGTAATTCAGTTGAGACAGTTGTTCAAATGTCATGTTTTGTACTCAAATGTGTAAAATAAAATGTTGATAAATAATAATAGTCTGATCAAATAATTGCAATTCTAATCAAAACTTACAATATTGACACTTTGTGAATTTTTAATAGAACTATAAATTGTTAACTAGAATTTTCTCAAATTTAAAAGCATCAGAAATAAGAAATTAGGCAAAAGCAGTCAAACGACAGATATTTTCATAGATACCATCATTAGTGTCATAATCCTGAAGAAAAATCATAATAATAATAATAATAAATGAAAACTCTGTCGACATAAACCGAAAATAGTAAATTAAACCACTTTTGTTTGAATTTTAACGGAAGACTAATTTCTCCACTAGCAGTTGATGAACCTGAGCAAGGTGCTTTAGTCGTTGATCTTATCAAATGCAAGCAACATACTGTAAGTAAGCTTCAAAATATTTTATTACAAAATGGCTACCCTACAGTAAAGTTGACGTAAGTCATGATCTTCTACAGTGCAAACGATTTATAATTAAATAAAATTGTCAAAGAGCAGGAGTTCTATCTCATTAATTCCATTTATAAAAAGAAAATAATACAAGAGCAAACCAAAAGAATTAATAAACTATCATTGCAAATAAAAAGATTTTCGTGAAATCCTTAATGAAACGTTTAACTAATAATTGAAAGCTGAAAGGATGAAATACAACAAACATTTGAGTGACACTAACTAGTCAAAAATTAATGTAAAATTTAAAATACTGTGGCTGAAAAAATAGTAATTTACAATTAAAACCAGAAGAATCGAATATTTTCGATACAGCAAACATTACTGACCCCCTAGAACTACGAGTCACCGGCTTAGTAAAACGCTTGTCGCATCATTACGAGAGCTAATTTTCAAGCAAAAATATGGAACATGTGTGATGAATGTAATTCCATTGAAATTAATCTCTTATAATTATAAATTACTGTTTACACCAATAACGTGCTTGAGACAATGTGTCCCAGATTCTATTCTAGAACTAATTAAATGCTCCTGTGTTAGAGTAAAGAGTAAATGCCGATTATAGTATACCTAGTGCAGCAGTGGAATGAAGTTGCTTTATACGGAAATGTATGCATTTAATACCGAGGATGAATTACTTAAAATATATTTTTGTAGAGTCAGTCTGTCGAGGTATCTTTATTTTTAATTCTTTTTTAAATATTTTTTAATTATTTATATCATTGTTTATTAGAGATTATTTTGAGAAAGAGATTAAATCTGAGAAAGCTCCAAACCTAAGTCAGATGTGATTAACTGCCAGTAATCCTAAATACTAGTAAAAGAAAAATAGGTGTTTCCTTAATTTGCATGCACTTTTATCCTGTCAAAACTTGATCGTTGAGTTTTAATTAAAAGGTTGAAATGAAAAATAAAATCATAATAAAGATATTATTGTAACATAATGAATTTAATTTACAGCAATTAAATATAATTATTGTTGGCTGGTTCTGCGTTGAACATTTTCGGAGGACACCTAACAGCGAGAGAAATTAGAATTGATTATAATGTTTATAAAATGATTATAAGAATAATCATATTTTAAAATTTTATTTTAACAATTATGTTTGATTAATTTAGTCAATAATGTAAATAAGAACTTGCCAGGTGTGGTATAGTAGGTAACACCTCTGTAATATATGAAAGTTTTCTGACACGAATAAAATTGTTTAAACCCGAAAGTTTTTCAAATTAACATGAACATTTATAGTATTTCTGGGATTTTAGAAATTAAAATCTATGATCCACAATTGAAAATAGTTTTTTTATCCAATATCTCGCAATAATAGAGAATAATAAAATAATAAAAACTATGGTTTTTTAAATAAGTAAAACAACATGTAACTCACTAGTGACTTATGTAACTTATGAGTGGGGTTAATATTATAACTCACTAACATTTTTAATAATCATGCCTAATTATTTAATACACCTACTTTATACTAGTTTTCATAATTTAAATCTGACATTTCAAAACGTCAAATGTCAAAACAATTAATTACATTTTAAACTATTATTACGAGATATTGGATAAAATCTTGTATGCCACGCGTGTGTTAATAACAAATAAGTCACTAAGAAAATAGCCCCCTCGGCCTAACGGCCTCGCGGGCTAAACTTTCTCGATTGATTTATTTGTCATATAACACACTTGTACCATAAATAGTTATTACGGTTTCAGTAAATCTCTAAAATAAACTTTTACTAATATTACAACTTTAAAAATTAAGCAATAATTAATTAAAATTAACTATTCAGAAATAGAACCAGCAGTATGGAATAAAGCCTATACAGGCCGACTGGAAAGCAGGTCACCGCTGTTCAAATCCTGGTCGCATCGTACATACTACTATAAACACTCTGATGTGATAGTTCTGTGGGCTATGGGGAAGGAACTGGAAACCCCCTCCCCGCCAATAATTAAAATTCCCTAGTACGTCATCTTGGCTTCAGCATAATGTATGGCACTTGAAAAAGTCGGAAATATCTGAGGATGGTAAATTAAAACTAGATAATTTTATGAAATACATAGAAAAATAAGTAAGTTTTGTATTATAATTTTGATGTTCATGGTAATACTTTTCCCTGTATGCCAAGGCTGGATTTTATTTGGTTAAACGCGTGCCCTATCGTAAACCCTTAAGAGTAATAAGGGAATAGATAATAAGAATAGTAACCTGTAAATTACAATCTGATGCGTATATAAATACATTAATTTAGCAAAGCTGTGTGGCGTATTATAAGCTCGTGTGTACAAACTTGATTATCACTTCCCACTTTTGCGCAAAAGTTCGTATGTTTATTTTCGAATAATAGGTAAGCGATAATTTAATTGATAGTTTTCATAATTCTTAATGAATTTGAAAAATTAGTTAAAAATTTTACTGAATTAATATTTTAATGTTACATGCTAATGATGATGTTAAATAAATTTCTACATTACAGTATACATTTAAATTTTAGATTACCTACTCATACTATAAATATATAAATTTGAAATATTCAATATTTACTTTAAATATTAATATTAAATTAAATTGCCTAAAAACCAGGTAGATACTAGTATACCTACCGTATAATTATTTACAGATAAAATTAAGTTTACATTGCTAGCTTTTCTTTTACTTTTTTTCAGAATTACAAAATTCACTTCACGAATCTTATCTTGATAAAAATTTAAGATTAAGTTTATGCATTAAATTATATTAGCGTCAAAACAATCCTGCGTCGGCATATCCCTGCGTCAAAATGGGTGCATTCAACCGGCTGCTTGGAAACGTTCTAGAGCAAGCCACAATTACTGTATAGCACTAATACTTTTTAAATAGCCCCCCAATTAAAGAATAATAAAAACGTGAATTATAATTTAGTCTTATCACATCTGAAATTAAGTTCCATTGTATAATTTCTAACCGGCCTGAAAATAGTAACCAAAATTATGTAAATTTATATTAAATTGTTTTATGAAGTTATACAAGTTGCAAAAGTTAGACTTAAAATTTGCATGTTATTGTGATGTGTCAACAACACGTTAAAATAAGTAGGTTACCGTGCCGAAATTCTATAACAATAAATTATATTAATTAATTTCTTCCATATTGTAATTATTACGGAAAATAATTTTAATTAAAATGTTAAAACTGAAACTGAATGGCACCAACACTTGATAAATTTGAACGATAATTTACATTGTATATAGTATAGGTACCTAGTTACATATTTTATATAATAAATAATATAATTTTTCATTAAGTATGTAAAATTTTTAATTTACCTCGACTGTAGAATATAAAGGAACAACTCCATGATCCTGAGCAAAAACTGTCAGCCAGTAATAAGGTTTGGTTTCGATGTCCAATACCGATAGTGTACGTATTATTCCTGTAAAAAATTGATTATTAGATACAACATCGTAAATCATTTTCAAAGAAAAAAAATATGCATAATAATATAATATTAAGTACAGCTAGACTAGTATGTCAAAATAAGGAAGTTGGAAAAATCAAAAAGAAAAGCAACAGCATAACATGAAATTTTCTTTAATGAAAGTTTCCTATAATAACATTTGTTATTTACATAGCGTAACACGTAACAGTAGATCGAAAATGAAAAACTTGTATATAGTTCATGACTTATCTTCGACATTTACATAAAAATAATAATTATTATTATTATTTTAGTAATCAACGGTAATCGATATCTCAATTTTCTTAACAATTGATATATAATTTACTTCAATAAATGACAATATTTTCCATTCATTGGAAATACTACCGATAAAACATTATATGAAGAGGAGTAAGTATTCATTTCAAATCTACTTTTTTACATTATTTTAGATAGTACTTCCCGAAACGTTCGATTCAGTTTGAATTTATTTTAGAATATCCTTTATTTGTGATGTAAAATTGACTCGAGGCTAACCACAATTCCAAGCTAATTTGGCATACAGTGAAGAAAAAGTTAAAAGGAAAATTTATCCACGTGCCATGGTTTTATAAGTGAAACTTTTAAATATTTTTCAATCACGGTTTTTTATCTTTTGTCAAAAAATGATAAAATAAGATTTTGATTTTTTTAAATTGGATTTTATTGGTTCATCGTCGAAGCTACATTATATGAAAATAAATTTTTAATATTGGATTATGTACTACTTAATTAATTTTAAACCAACCGTGTAAAACTTTTATCAAACTATAATATTTGTTTCAAAATTGGCTGCGACAACTGCTTTAAAAAGAAAAAGAAAAGTTTTATAAGAAAGAATATTATAACAATATAAAATCGAAGTGCTATTCACTTAAAAATTAATAAGAGAATGGTAACGTTTATGACAAATACAAGTTGACGACTGTCTACTGAAAAAAGTTAAGTTTTGTTGAATTGAAAAGGAATGACAAAATAACTCACAACTTTTTATTGATATTCGATTTATTCAATCAAAAACAATTAATACAATAAATTTAATGCAATTAATCTTTAGTCAAAAGTCCGGACCCTAGTAGGACGCTGTAGTGTGATTAAGCGTGAATAATTGTAACCTAATAATATGTACTTACTTTTTATAATATAGGCACTAATTTATTATTGTATTAAATGCAAATCACAAAACTGATCAGTTCAGTGTAACCCATTAATTATAAAAAAAATTCTATTAATTTTATTCTAGCCGATTTTATTTGACTTTGTCATAAAATAATATAATTTGTACTAACTATGTACCAATTGATTACAATTAGCTTTTTATTGTACCTATTATTGGTCGATCAGAGCGTCAATTGCATTATTAAATGAAACTCAATACTGTTTGAGAGTTATAATAGTGCTTATATAACTTTGAAATAAACTTAATGCATCCGCACTCAATATTATACTCAGAGCGGTTATGAAAAATTCACTATTGATTTTTTTTTAAACGGTTAATTCTATAATATTTACGAAACTGTTAGAGGTATGCACATAAATTACCCAGACATGAAAATCCGTATCGCAGTTGAAAATTGTCAAAAAATACAAGGGAGTTACAAATTTAATTTACAGAACTCAACCTGTCAGATTTACCAATGAAGAAAATGTTTATTTTTCCAATCAAGTTTATATACCTAACTGTAACTCGACTAAAAAGTAAATAGTTATTCGTCGTTGATTAAATTGGCTAGACACAAACTCAAATAATGATTTATTTTTTATAGCGAATAACTAAGTAATCTAGAAAAATTGAATTAAGTGACTAAATAAATTAGTATACAGACGTATTTATGTATTCATACAAGCAAGAATTAATCGGCTTAGGGATAGTATATTATCATCTTATCTTATTAAGTACATTACGCAAAAATTTTGTATTTTAAGGTTTAAATTATAATTAGTGCTTAATAGGATAGCATTAATAATAATTGCAATTCAACATTAATCTTAAATTTTGTTACGTACGCAAAATTAATTAAACTTCTAAAATGATAAATAAAACAAAGAATGAAGATAGTAGCTTTACATAAAATAATTAATGATGACACCAAAGTTATAAGAACAAAAGTTTTATATAAAAATTAAGCACCTTCCAACCATTACTAATAAACGAAATTTACTAAAGACAATATTAAAAACAAGACAAAAAAATATAATTAACTTTAATAATTCTTATTAGTACCCTGATGCCTAAGTTAGTTAATTATAATATTTAATAAAATAATAGAACAAACTACAGGATAAAAAAAGTTCACTTGAATCGAAGATTGACAAAATTAAAAACAGATTCCACTTCAATCGGCTTTACAACTTTGTTACTTTTTTGTATCAAAAATTGCCAAGCTTTCATAATTTGTAAGTTTCTTTACATAACAAAATCGTGTTTGGTTATTTCTTATTTGTAAAATTTTATCTTTAAATTTGCAACAAAAAGTTAATTATTCAAAGGTCCTCCTACCCTAATGTGTTATTAATATGTGGGCTTCATTTCCGTATAAAAAATTTTAAATAAATTATATTAGCTATAGTTAGATTAAAATTTATAATAGATACATATTTACAAATGTGAGCTGTATCGTATCAAACATTATAAATATAATATTTAAGTACATTATTATAATTTAATACTACACACAGAAAAACATATACTTGAATTCAAGTATATATTTTACTCAGCATTATTTACTCGTGTGAACTCTTTTTTTAGTTTCATTGATGAAACGAATTACTTGCTGGGAGTAATAAGATTATTTAGAATATAGTGTTGATTCAATCTACTAAAAAGTTGAACTAAGAATTGAAATATATTTAACTTAATATGAACACTTTTATTTGATTTAAACATTTTGAAAATTTAAAATCAAGTGAAATGGTGTTGTTCTAAACATTTCATGTGTTTAGATTAAGCATTACAAACGGTTAATTCTTGAATATTGTCATTATTTTCAAGTCAACTCTACGTAAAGTTAACTGGAATAATAATATGGTTGCATTGTGCTATTTTTAACTTCTATAAAGGTGCATACTTGTGGTGGCGGGGCGCTATATTGCTGTATAGACAAACATTACGCCATTACAGTTTTATAATTTGCAAAGAGAAGTTTTCTTCAATTTTAGTGTTAATAATTTGTGAATTCTTTGTGTACTTGTCATACCAAAGTTATTACAAACTTCGAATTTACATCACTTCGTGAAGAGGTAGGTACCTACAACCTATATACTTACAATTTTGACGCGGCCATGGCGCGGCTTAATTAATGTAAATTAATCAGTTTAAAAATCCTAACTGTTACTTTCTTGTGCTCTATTAGTTATCTTTACAATAATAATTATTATTACAAGAAGTACCTACAAATAACATTTTAAAATAGGCTCCCTTGACTTTTGACCTTGATTACAAGCTGTTTAGTGTGGTTTTCTAGTTACATAAAACACTTTGCATTTTCAATGTTGCTCGAAGTCGAGAAGTAGAATTTTTTACGTTGCTAATACCGCATTAACTACTTATAATTTTTAAATTTGTAACTTTTAATTATTTAAATAAACATGTAACCTGCAATTTCATAATCTGACAATTTATTGTATTATAATTTACAGATTCTAAAACTGCAATTTATTAAAGAGATGCTGACATTATTAAATAAACGACATTGGAAGTATAGTAAACAAGATGCTTATTGATGGAATAATAATTATTCATGGTAAGGTGTAATCGAAATAATTTTGTTTATTTTTGTATTATTAAATGTAAATGATTTCAGGATTCTGGAGATGTGAAAATACATAAGGTACTAGGTATACAGTTACAACAAAAATTCAGCTTTAATAAGAATCAACCTCTTCAACATTATACTATGAGGCGAAAACATCCGTTAAAAATACTAAAATAGAAATTTTCTAATAGATATTTATAATTAAATGAGTTTCAATTTTATTTAAATAATACCTACCTCAAATCCATCCCAAATTTTATTAAATTCTATAGATACTTTCCTCGATTATTATTTTATTTTAGGAACTAGTTTTGACTGTTCGTCTTTTTCAACATGTTCCGTCAATTAATACATTTTAATACATCAATGTATTAATTGACAGAACATGTTGAAAAAGACGAACAGTCAAAACCAGTTTATAAAATAAAATAATATATAAGGAGAGTGTAGTAGAATTTAATTTAATCCCAAATTAAGTTAATTCAATTATTAGATAAATTTACTTTAAGTAATTTCTTATTTAATTTCACTTTCAAATTATGTTAATCGAAATAATATATACTCGGGTTGAATTCGTATATATTCGTAAGAACTCGATTTATTTCTAGATGTAACTCTTAAAATTACTTGGATATAGTATCAAATAATAAACATAACTTTTAAATTTACTTGAATATGACCCACGTTAGGTGTTGTTTCTACTATATCAACTTAACTGAAGTAACTCAATGCTTGAATTTACAAGTATTTTATTTACTTACTAGGACCGTACGATATGATCACGTATATATAACCGTTTCATAGAGTTAACTGAAGTATATTACGCTTCTCTGAACCATTTTTTTTTCTGTGTGTAGAGGTATTTTTGGTAAATTAAAAATAATTTAAATATTTAATTTAGAAATAGAAAATAAAAAACGCTTTCGTCGAAAATTAATATACTTTATGTGAACTAGTTTCGATATTCGTCTTCGTCAGCACATCCTACAAGATCAAAATGTTATTAAATTGATAAAAAAACGTATAAAACTAGATATTACGGTTTAAAAGTATTAATATTTGTTTAAATATTAAAGTTAATATGTTGCAAAATTTTTAAAAAATGTTTCAAATTTTGACATAGTAAATATGCCATATTAATAAATAAAATATGTTTTATACCTACTCTTTTTATCAATTTAACAACAGACTGTCGAAACTCGTTCACATAAAATATATTAATTCTCGAGGAAATTGTGTTTTATTTTATAAATAACTTCGAAAGGGGCTGAATAACAAAATTAATTTAGTTTAATCTTTAATAGAAAATAACTATTTATGGTACAAGTGTGTTATATGACAAATAAGTCACGCGAGAAAGTTTAGCCAGCGAGGCCGTTAGGCCGAGAGGGCTATTTTCTTAGTGACTTATTTGTTATTAACACACGCGTGGCATACAAGATTTTATCCAATATCTCGTAATAATAGTTTAAAATGTAATTAATTGTTTTGACATTTGACGTATTAAAATGTCAGATTTAAATTATGAAAACTAGTATAAAGTAGGTGTATACTAAATCATTAGGCATAATTATTAAAAATGTGAGTGAGTTATAATATTTACCCCACTCATAAGTTACATAAGTCACTAGTGAGTTATATGTTATTTTACTTATTTAAAAAACCATAGTTATACCTCTGTTATTGCGAGATATTGGATAAATAGTAGTTATCAGATTTAACAACTGCGTAATTACCAATATGTTTAGTAATAGTAAATAATTATTTAATAAACAAAATTAATTAAAATGTATTGTTGAATGACGAAAACGAATATTAAGTTAAAGTTAAAATTAAAACATTAACAAGATCGGCAAACAAAGCGTAAAAAACTTTTCGGACCTTTTGAATAGTTTATTGATAACTTTTCAAAGAACAAAAACCAAAATTTTACAAATTATGAAAAACGACAATACTTAAATAAAAAGTTTCTCTGAAAGATAATACTAATATATTTAACAGTATTTTATATCCTAATAGTATAGTCATGTAGTTTTTCGATGATGTAATCAAGGCCGTAACGCTTTTACATTTCGTATTTTTGATTTACTAAAACATTAAAACAAGACAGTTTTGTACTAAGAAGACAGTGCCGTAGTTGTTTTCAGAAAATATTTAACTGTTTCCAAAATAACGACGTTCTAAAAGGTGCCCTCGTTGTTCACTTTTGTGTGAACAAGAATTGTTTTATATTCAGTCAAATAACATCCGCTATAGAAATTATTAATTTCGGTTAAATCAAACAGGGTCACGTTACACGTGAATTATATTGTCGTTGTTAATTTAACAAATTAACTTATTATAATTTTTTTTAAATGTCACAAATATGTTGAATGTGTTACTGAATCAAACTTTCATGTTTATGTAGTTGATGAACTTCAAATAAAAGATCATAATAATTAATAACTTGAGTTTTTTAATTTACATTTCTCACAACAAAAGATATCGAAAATATATGCTCTTTATCTCTTACCGTACCCCCCATGTAAACATTCAAATTTACCTACCCTGTACAAATTCATATTTAAAAAATTTTTCATTAAATTTTAATTGTCAGATTAAAATGTATAAAGTTTGTTAGAAAACAAATCATTCAGACCGTGGAGTTTAAATGTTCAAACATATTTAAGAGTGTAATTTTAGGGCACATTTAAAAACCTCATTTGATACTAAAAATTAGCTCAAGGTACAACATAATATAATTTTTAACATGGTTTGACAAGAAATATACAGATTCGATTCAGAATATTTACTATACTACGCCATCTACTCAGATGATTTATCGGCGAAACAATAAATCACGACCTTAATGTAAATTATGGAAAAATAATTTTTTTTGGATTATTAAAAATTATAAATCATATTAGACAGTGGGTATTGATTATTCGTAAATTATACATTGTATTATTTAATAAAAGTACAATATTAATTAATGAAAATTGGACAAATGTTGGAAAGGTCCTCTTTAAAAGGCAATAAAAACGAATTGTTCTTTTCTATTATTGAGACAACTCGTAACAAATTGATGTAGAAATTGCTTGGTGAAAATACCAAGAATTCTTCACATAATGTGGTGGCACTCTGTTTTCCGTAAAAAAATAATACTTAAATTGTGAGACCTAAATGAAATTTTTGAAAATAAGGTAGAATAAATTAATGTAAAGGTATTTAGCTAGAAAACGTTAAGAACAGGAATATTAAAAGAGGAACCTTTTATCTCATTCTGTATAGCATGTAGGTACTTCTCCAAATTAGAAAATCAAGTAATAGCTGTAATAGTATTTTATTAAATAGCGTGTATAGAGAATTAAAGAGCAATATCAATTAGGTAATGAAATAAATTTTTTTATAGAATTAATAGCAATAAAAGTAAACGTGGTTTATTTTTACAAAACAAATTAAATAGATGTTCTGACAAAATTGTACAGAAGCTTTGACTATGACTGATTGTAGAATAATCGACTAAAAAATCTCCGAAAATATTCCACGCGTAAAGGCTCAGAAGCTCATTCAAATACATTACATTTTGAAAATTCAGCAATGCTAACCTAAATCCTACAAATCGAACACTCCCTGTTCGATCTCTTAAGAGCCTCATCTACCAATTAAACGGGGGTTGTGATGGTCAACTAATGTGAAACGTTCTAGTTAATTATCATACTTTTTCTTTTTAACACTACGGTTTTTCTAATATTAATTCTCACATTCACACAGTGAGTTTTCTGTTAATGTATAGCCAGGTGGTATTTCGCAAACTAATCGTTCTAAAATGCACGTAGTACTACTAAATTAATTAATTAATATATTACAATATTGTTACAATCGCTGACCAATAGCTGTTAAAAGGCAAAACGCATTTTCATTAATTTTCAATTTGAAAATCAAATGTATTTGGATTCTTAATACTTTTAACCTTAAATTGTGCAAAACATTTTTCCAATAAAATTATCAAATGCCTCGACTGACATAAGAAAAGATTGAGTTAGAATTTTCGCTCGATTCTACATTATGTCATTTATCTTTTGTCTTTATATGTTGTTCAATTCGCCGTGCTTGTCGGCTATTAATTTCGAGTTTTGGTACGGGGTATGTTGTTAAAAATAATTATAAAAGTATAAGTAGCTTACAAAAAAATCTTACCAAATTGAAGAGAACGAGCATCGTTTTTCATTTCTATTGTTATATTATGTTACCCCTTTTTGAAACAACAAATTAATATCGCATAGTACCCCGCCACAGGTGGGTTATGCTATTTTCATTAGTACATTAAACATTTAGAAATAAAAAACACGCAAGTGTCATCCGTAACGCAGATTTATCGATGTAACTATTTCGACATAAAAAAAATAAGCACAGAATTATTAAAAATTAATATCCAAAAATAAAAGTTTAATTTATTTTGTACCGTGTATATGGTTAGTATACATAATTTAATTGAATTTATTTATAGATTCTTCAAACGATAATGTTATATTTGTAATAAATAGACGGATTTCCATTAAGTTAATTAGTTTCATAATAACATAATAATATTAATTTCCTAATTCCTCGACAATAATTATTGCAGCATTAAACAATTAATTTTGTACTAATATAGAACATTATACCAAGTCTACAATCGATTAGATTACAATAACAGAAATTTTTTGGTAAATTATTTAAATCTGTACATGAATATTTAATTTAAAAAAAGAAGGCAGTTTAACAAAATAATCCTGGTATAATATATAAGTATACATACACGCAATAGCAATTAGGAAATTGTGCTTACAATTTAATTAGTAAATTACAAATTCGTTTTAAATTTTATTGTTTATTAAAAACATCTCTGTTTTTTACAAACGACTTCAGTGAATCTTGAAACTAGAAATGTATAGCTCTCTGCCCATCTCTTAAATCTCTGAAATAATCTCAGCACCCCGTCCACTGCCATAGATAGCGTAAATCAGTCCGCTAAACAAACTTTGAATTTACGAGCGGAGGTTCCTAAACACAAAGTACAACCTCGAGTTTTTTATACACTGTTACAAGATTTCAGCTGTTCTTAGTTTTAAAATTAACAATAAGTAATTTTACTATTGCAAGTAGACTTTACTTATAAATAAGTGTGAATGTTGTAATTTTAATTCCAATTTTCGCATAAGTTTCAGTAGTAAATTCTTTCTTATACATTACATTATAGATTTAAGTGCTCATTCATACAATGTGATTTTTTTCCGCTTTGGAGATACCTACCGAACATTCCATATTTTATACTGTTGCCTTGCAAAATAACCAGCAAAGAATTATTTGTGGATTGTGGAGTGAGAATAAGTAATGATATTTTTAAATAGATACAATAATTCACGAAAAAAGTAATTAAACCTAGTAAATGATTAACTTAAATATTTTATGTTGTCAAATCAGATTTTTTACTTCTACAATAACAATAATAATTGTAATTGGTATGTTCAGAAATAATTTTATTTTTCTCATTATATTATATTATCTAAATAGCTTTTTTTGAGAGAAAATATATAAATATTTTCCTAAACTGTTCATTATTTTAATGTATTCTTAATTGAAAAATCGAACATTCTAAACGAAATGGTACTTTAATACATTATATATTATACTTATCTAAAGAAGTGTAAAACTTTCAATGATCTGAGTTGCTTCCGCTGAATTTTATTTTATATTTTATTCAGTAAAAACTAAACTATGCTAAGATTTCAAAGATTAAATGTTTCACTTTCAGATATCTCTTAAAATTTTGGGCTCGTTTGGCTTGTGATTATTGACTATTAAATGGGAAGAAAAAGCGGATTTATTGTCTCTTAATTGAAGAGCGGGCTTGAAACGAGCCTTTTTTGTCATTTCGATAAGGGTAAATGGAGCTTAAAATGTTTTTGTATGTTATTTGTTTTATTAGTCCATTCATTTTGGCGGGAAAGCAGAAAGGGGACAAATAATCGATGATGCAACTCATTTATTTTTATTGAACTATAATTCCTTTAATTTTGTAAGCGGTAATATAACTACTACTTTTAATTAAAGTCGAGCAAAAAATATTCGATAAGTAAATGAAAAAAATCTGGAAAAATTGGAAAAATACGCATAAACCAGAAGCACATAATTGGCAACCTATTTTTGTTTATGTATATTTGCACAATTTAAGGTGGGATAATTTTTATCTTTTTGACATTTTAATCAGAGGTAGTGGGTCTTACAAAAGTTTCAAAGCGGCAATATAAGAATCCGCAACGCAAACGTTCCATTTAAAAGATGACATCGTCTTGAAAAAGTATTTATGATTATGCTTTCTTAAACTTTCAACTTTATACCACTTTATTTTGCTTAAATATACAATCGCGATAAAATTTTCGACGTATAACTTAAAACCATCGGTTGGGAATAAAAATTATCTCGGAAAATAATTTTCAACTGCCACGTAGCTTTTACCTTGTAGCTTACTAAATGCATTTACCTCTTGGAAAACAATCATTTCCTCGATTTCTGTATAATTTCACCAAGACACGCGCGAATACATTGATTTAGAATTTAGATTCATTGTGAGAAAGAAATTTTTAATTAATGAAAATCATAGCACGCAAAACAATATTTAGTGTCTAGATTTCCTATTTACGTAGCTATTATTAAGTAGACTTTAGTGTAAAGCTTTATACTAATTATTTTATATTTAATAATATTAATCTATACAGAGTAAGTATAGTTTAGTACAAGATAATTGATATATTATGGATTGGGCTACTATGAAATTAGCTGAGTTTCGGATTCCACGTTAAACTGTTAGATTTATTATTATATTAATATGTACAGTTAACAAAAGATATACTCATGTTTTTCTAAATACCCCAAAAGTAAAATGGCTAATCCGAAAAATAAAACGGTTTTTAACGATATTTAAAAAAGAATTCGAAAGACATTAATTTACCACTTTTAAAACTTTCTTTAAAATGTTATCTTCTTACCACCATTTAGTGAAATGTTTTAAAAAATTATCCCCTTATATTTTTCCATAAAAAGACTTCAGAATACCATCTACAAATCTGTGACAACATAAACATATTTACCATATCACTTATCTGATATCAACTTGTTAAAAAAACCATCTGAAAGAATAAAGGGTCGATAAAACATTTTCTGCAGCTAACCCTTCTTTTAGAATTATATGAGATTAGAATCAATTTAACCATCAAAAATAATTGGAGTTTGAACCACCAAGGTAACTATTTAATCTTTTTATCCCTTCTTCTGTCAGAATATCAAAATTTACCTTACATATACAGTTGCTTTCTTTACTTTACATATAAAACCCACGAACTTTCACCAAAAGTTTTGTAAAATAAATTAACATTTTGATAAGCTTTGCAAAAAGCATTTAATTCGCTGTACGTTGATTCTCACTGAAAGTTTTTATTTGAAATATACATAATACAACTCTTAAAACGTATGGTACTATGAATCAAAGTTAATACTTCAGAATTATGATTTGCCCATTGTCATAACCGAATAAGTTTCTTTTACAGCTACATTCTATGTAATTTAGAATTAATTAACCATTTAGAAAAAGTTAAATATATTTTTGTTGGTTGTTTTTTATACATGAATTCCTGTTATGATGCTAAGTTACGAAAAATAAATGTTTTCAAAAGCACACTATAAAAGTAACTTCGTTTGGAACCACTTCAAACTATAACATTGAATAAAACTATGTAAAACTATCTTTTTACATAAGTATGTAAATTGTAGAAATTTTTCTACTTCAAATTTACAATCATTTTTAAAATAGAATAACCCACACGATAAGAAATTTTTAAGCTGCTATCCAATGCAAAGTGGTTTTTGCAAGATCTATTCAAGTTCATGAACGTATAGGTAATTCTTATAAAGGTAAGTTGTCAGGTATTTATTTTATTTATTTATTTTTTGTTTAAATTTTTATTCTGTAATTCAATTAAATTTATTTACAAATCAAAAATTATAATTACTGTGCGTACATGTATTAGATACCTAACAAGAGCCTAGTATTTCAAAATTAGTAAATTTAAACTTCCAGTGAAATACTCAAAGACAATTTTTCATTTGAATTAAGGTGATATTTTTTATCAACTCGAGCACTACATTCCTACAATTTTATTGACCATACTAAATTTTTAATTTTGGATTATAAACTATTTTTTACTATATTTTAAAACCATTTTCCAATTTATATTCCATTTAAATGAAAATTAAATTTTCCCAAAAATTTCGATGCTGGACATTTTCTAAAATCAAAATAAATATAATCAAAAATACAAAATTACAAGCGGTTTCATATTAAAAATATACAGCAATATACCATTTTTGAAAGAGGCTACATAAAAACTAGAACAAAATGAATAAATTGGAAAAATCCTGACCGATAAGACTTTCCTATATTACCAGTTACAAGTAATTTTAAATACTTTGTAATTCATTAATTTAATTTCCCCTGGTGTTTTTTCGTATAGTTGGGGAGTACTGTTACCAGTTCGAATGATATAACCTCTTGGACGAAATAGGATTTTAAATAAGTCGGTTCTCATTACTTTTGGGTTAATCCTCGTAACTCACTAAATCAAAATAATTTTATTTTCTTAAATACCTACGAATAAAATTCTATAATAATATGTAATTATTGATTCTACACGGAAAATAGTTTCTTAATAGAATAAATATTTAAATATCCCGTAAAACCTACAAAAGTACCTTCACGTTTGTATTTTCTACACAGTAAATTGAAACCCAATAATCATAAATTTGGAATGCAATCTAGCTAGACAAATGGTTTTTCTTCTATAAACTAAAACACTTTGCATGTTATAGTTTTTTTATTCCGCAGAGAGTTTATTCCAATACACAAGTAAGTACATGTTGTGACAAAAGAATTGTTGTATCTTAAACCTCGAGGGTTTGAAACTTTTCGATCAATACTGAAATGTACAGAATAGTCTAGGTTAATTCACGACCGTCTAAAATGATTCACATAATCATACAAATAACTTAGAACAGTGATATAAGAACAAATTATTTTTAAGTCGACGTTCACTAGTGCAATTGCACATTCAAATAAATTATATCTTACAAAGAGAGCCAGTAGAAGACAATTATTCTATGTCATTCTACAGAGTGGGTAAAAATAATACATTCTAAGTATACTTCGAGCGAATTACGAATTTCGAACACCTACTTTTTACTTTAGGTGTTTGGACATTGGACAGAATTATGTTGAAACATTTCGAGGGTTTAGAGTCAGAAAGATGTAACCACAAATTATCATATTTGAGATATTGAAGAAAAACAGACATTTTCAAGCAAGTAGGTATACTGTTAATTAAAAATATCTCAATTTCTTTTTTAGGTAATATAATATCTTAAGAGTTGTTTAAATATTAAACTAACAAAGTAACTCAAAACAGCTATTTTGCTATTTTAACAGTTGTCACCCTTCTGACTCTAAACCGTTGTTTTAATAATGATTCTTGAGTTATTGACATCGAAAAAAAAGAACTATACAAAATGTCCAAACTTGTTTCTCCTTGTACCATAAAAAATATTAATTCTTCTCGTTCAAGAGGTGAGCGTTTATTCTCAACGATAATTTTTCCAGTTTCAATTTTTTTTTAAATTGAATTTTACAAAAAATGTAGATAATTTTCAAATGTTGTCTTTGCGGTAAGAAATTGTTATTTATAAAAAAAACTTATTTTTCTTCACGAAATTATCCAATATTGCAATGTTACAAAATACAAAAAAATTGCAATTACGACAGTATTACGAAATGTATTATGTGCATGATACACAGCATCCAGCTAGAGATGCACGACCGCTTATTGCAATGAAAATTTGCACGACTACTTTTGCAGTCGTGCATATTTTACAATTTTAAATGTTGCAATTTTCCGTTAAAATAAAAACTCAAGATTTCGATGGAGCAACTAGCGAAAATTAATGCCAACACAATTCGAAAATGTAAAATCAGAAAATATATAAATTGAATATAGTAAATGTATGCACTATAATGCATTACTGTAAAACATACTACACATTGCAGGAAAAAACTAGTATTCTTAATTATTTTTTTCATTCGTAAATGTATCAATCACCGTACGACCCCAAACACAAAAAATATGTTTCTGTAAATAATTAAGTATCATTCATTACTATAGACAAGCGATTAACCAAAGCAATTTTCGCAACTCATTTAAAATTTATCAGAACTTTGTTGAACTTATTTATAATGTACCTTATGTATACACAGCGTGATATTGAAGAAAATCAATTAGAAGTAGTACATAGATTAGGTCGTTGAACTAAGGTCTTACTTTATAAATTACAACTTCAATCGTTTGCTAAAACTCTACCTTTATATCGGTTAAATAAATAATAAAGTGAACCAAGTAAAACTAAAAGAAACTGTGAACCTAAGCTAGCATCCAAGAAAATGATCGATCACTTTGTGTGTAAAAAATATATAATCTAAACTCTATATTTTTTTAAATAAATGGCAAATATAACGATGAAACCAGCATCTTTAGATAATAATATATAATATAAATTTTAGATAATATTGAAATAACATTTTCATTACATTGTTTTAGAACAGACCGATTAATTATATTTAATTGTAAATTATGTTCCAAGAAAGTGAGATTATTTTTTAATCAATGATTATTCTAACTTGTAGTTAATCTTGTAAATTTTGATAGAGCTGATTAAGTCTACGTTAATTTAAATTATATTATCATTAGCATAGCACCACTTTGAACATATTAGTTCTCATCTAACAAGGTTAGCACCCTACTAGAATGTATTAATCTCAAGTGCTTATAGAACCAATATAACTGTTGGAAATAATAGAACCAAGTCTAAAATTATTTTGTGATAATTTGCTTAATTAAAAGCCATCTGAAGAAGACGATAGCAATAATCAACGTCGGACTTCAATTTTATCGAGTGTGATTAAATAGTTAATTTATGAATATATATTATTTTGTATTATATTATGTTATCTACTAAGTATAATATTATATTGATTTACCTTTATATAAATTTTGTAATAATTTGCAAAAAAAAGTTGATCAAGAAACTTGTTAAAACTTTAACTTTCATTTACAAACAAAATTTATTAGGTAAAAAGCTTCAAGTTTTACAATATTCGAATTTTCCTTCGACGCTTTCTAAAATATTTACTACTTAAAAAATTATAAAATAATTAACTTTTTTTAATATTCCCACCGACATCGACACTTAAAATGGTTTTGTGCATTTCGATTAAAAAGAAAATTATCATCATATTCAAAGGGTGGAAAAAAGTGAACAATGAAATTGCATAGCAATATAAATTTTATTGTGGGTTTGATAGTGACACGTAAAATATGGGGGAAGTGCTTTCCATAAAAAAATAAAGTTTATCGATCTATTTGGATGGTAAATCTCTTATCAAAAATTTGAAACTTGATTGTGATTGATGGATATATTTCATAATTTAATTAATGCACGATAAAAATTCACAAATATTTCTTATCCACGTATAATTTCCGCACCAGTTAACATAGGCATCGTTAAAAATAAAAGGCTTTCCAAAATATGCCGACGCAGCTTAAACACTTCACCAGAGTGGATCTAATGTTCATTATCCCTCAACTACATAGTCCTGACCGAGGCGTTATATAATGCAAAGTAGGATCATTTGAATATGAAATGATTCATAAAGTATTATTTAGAACTTTTAACGTCATTTTACAAAATACAGTATTTACATTCGGTGCATAAAATTTTAAAAATTGAATCATTCAAAAGCCATAAATAAATTATCAAGTACGATAAACACTTTTATGAAAGGCTGTAGAAAAAAGATACTACAATGTAAAAATATCACAGAAAGTAACCTATGCTGCGATGTAGTAAATTTTATAGGTCAACCTAAAATTGAATCATCCATTACTATGTCTAAAGTAAATTCGCAAAAAAGCAAAATGTCAAAGCATCTTTTACTCCTTTTCGTAAAATAACTTGCAAAAATTGTAATTTTTAATATTAAAATTTTCGGTATTGAAAATATAACCGAAATGTTTAAGATTAGTTTCTATAAAAAAATTGTACATGATGAAAAATTATGCGCTCTCACTCATTTATGCAGCCACCACCTCACTTTTCCAATATACTCGTACATAATGCAGTGCAGTTATTATATTGAACATGGTAAATTAAATTTAATATATTATATCTGTTGTAATAGTGTGTAATTTATTTATTATTTAATTCATAATATGAGTTTTAATTTTTGTTAGTAGCTATCAAGTTGATTATTCATTAGAATTATATCTCTGCGCCACGGCCAAAATTTCCACAATTGCTTTTATTAAAATTTTGATCAACATGTTGATATAACGTCATAACAATAGAAGAAGTATAAAAATATTTTCAATAGATCGTAAATTTTTATCAAAACGATCTGTCCCACGATCATCATTACTATTGTCAAAATATGGATGAAAATTTTGACCGTGGAACAGAGGCATTAAAAAAGCATTTAATTTAATATAACGTGAGAATCCTAAAAGATTGGACGAGTGAGCAAAATTTGCAATTTTCAAAATACAGCACAGCACAAGTTTGAAATACATTAAATAGAACATTTTGTAAATTTACAAAATCTGCAGTCATTTAAATGTCAATTTTCTGTCTTTGGGGCAAGAGTTGTAAAGAAATTTTTAAAAGTTTTGAATAAGATGATATAGAGCAGACGTTGGAAAATATAGGTGTAATCTGGCGAAATGTATGATTAGAAAAATGTCACAAAATCGGTCGAGAATTATCTAGAAATCCAGGGAAAATGTTTAAAAAAATTAGACATGACTGCACATTTTTGCCGAAATGATTTACCCCTTCACCCTTCTAAAATCGTTTATCAAATTTATCCCAAATCTTACTAGTTAATATATTTTATTTATTACAAAATAATTGTTTTTGGAGTTAAACAGTTCTTGAGCTTGATGCCATTGCATGTTGTTGATAATGTCATACCACTTTAACCATTGAGCTCAGTGCAGTTACAGCTGTTTGCCGGGTGATAGATGATATAAACCGTAAAACTTTAGAGTAAAAACATTCTTTGGTACTAAGTCGACGAAAAATATACTAACCACAAATTTTACGTAACGATTAATAACATAAATAACATTTACCAACTTGTCAATTCTACATTAAGGAAGTAAAATGTTTATTCAATTTTTCAATAAATTGTACACTGCGATTAAACTAAAATGAACTTCTGTAAAATGGAAGCTTAGTGGTTTTCAAGAATAAATCATTTAAAGGATAAACCATGATCAATTTGACAGGGACAAATAAGACGAATTAAAAGACAAGAAAAATGTAATATTTCATCTGTCAAATCCTAAGCCGCTTTGTCACTGTTGATTACGGGTTGATATCAGATTATGGCCGCAATTAAGTAACCTTTTTCTACAACTACCAACAATTTTGTCGCTCGTCTAGTCGTATATAATATGGATAGAAATCAATAATAAATATTGTTAATTATAAGTTATGCTATTAACAAAACAATTCAACAAAATATATTGCAATTGCTAAGCCGACTTGACAATAATCAACCATATTAATATAGTTTTGAACAACTACAATTAATATGCACAAGCAACTAAAATGTAGAAACTTTGATATGCTTAAAAAATTGAATAAATAGGATGGTAAATGTTAATATATCTGGCGAATCAAATACTATAAACTACATTATTATATAAATCAAAAAATATTTACAAGGAATAATTTACAGCTCATTTATTTGTACATGTGTGGAAAGAGTTTGTATATTGTTAAGTAATTCTAAAATACTGATACAATTATTATTTAGATTGACACATCAATCGATTTACAGCTTTAGCTATATTTATTAAGCAAACTAACTAAATAGTAAATACATATTTATGTTGATAATTACTGCTGTTAGTTGTTGAAAAAAGTGGGCCTAGTATATTAATATTAAAGTAGACTTATTGTACAGAAAATGGATGTACGGAGCAATGTGATAACACAACGTATAACAGTTATTTGTAATTCGAGTCTCTGCTTTCCAATCTACTGAAAACGCGAATAGTATTTGAGTTGGTAAATCAGGATTTCTTGTAAAGACACTGAACATAAAACAGATTAACTAAATAAAAGTATTTCAACTTGGCTTACTACAGACCTAAGATAAGAAAAAATAAAAATCTTCTCCATTTCAAATCTTGATAAATGTAAGATTTCAAATAATTTAAAATTACATAATATAAAGTAGTAGTATATACTAATACATACACTAAGTACGCATATTTGAATTTTTCTAAAATACTAACTTGATATATAATTATATTATTATAGAGATTTTCATTTAAAATTATTATATATTTTATCTACTTCCGCGTAAACGTAATAACTCACCTCCGCACTGATTTAAGTTATATTTCACGCACTAGTGCGAAAAGTAATTTACTGTCAACACCGGTGTTCATTTCTTTTTAATTGAAAAAAACTGACCGTTGCGTTGTTGACAATACTTGTCCAATTTAAACCAATGAAGAAAAAATTTAATATCTACGTATTGATTAAATTGATCAGATTGTTTTATTAATTAAATATAATATGGGAATAATAATTATACATAATAAAACTATGAAATCAAATAAAAATCAATAATTTTCAAAAAAATATACATACACGCAAATAACGAAGCGTCAGGGGTGAAATAACAACGACTTACTTTCTGCACTGATTACATCAACTACTATTATAATAAATTAAGCAAAAATAAATCTATGTTTTTTAATACTATACGTATATTTTTTTGACGTGCAATGGTCAAATCTCAAATCTCCGTTGAAGTTCCGTTAAGAAAATAAAATCGTTTACATTTTAATATTGATTGTAATGCTGTATTTTGGTAATCTTTCTAAGTGCTTTCAAGAGTTTCCTGATTGATGCACTTCTATGATAAAACAAAACATTTTAAAAAAGCGACAGAAACAAATTTATATGACTTGAAAGTTTTAGAAAAAATTATGGACTGGCTACATCGATATCATTAAACTATATGTATGCGACAATAATTAACAATAAAATGCAAGATATTAATTAGTTGCTATAATAAGAACATTACTCATTTTCTTTCGAGTTTTTGTTTATTTGTCCCTCATGGTTAATTATTGTGCACATAACACTTGAGTCTAATAATAATGTATTGTTATTATAACTGCTGCTTTATATTCATGATAAAGTAATACTAACTAAAATACAAGTTATAATACTATTCATACATACATTATTATGTAAAATGGAAAGTATTTTTCTATAAGAGTAAAACCTCGATAGATACAAACGCCTTGAGGTCAAACTTCCTTACAACTTTGTACAAAGGTGCAATACAAATTATTCAGATGGTTATAGAATTTATTATATAAATTTCAATCATATTGAATCTTATCAGTAGCGTATAGATGGAAATTTGTAAAAGCATTGGTTGTCAACTTTTAACGTTAAATATGGTAGAAGCGAACAACAACTCGGCGTAAGAGGGTTTACGTTCGGGCGTACGGCTAGTAGCGCCTCTTTATAAAAAATGTAGTTTTCAGTTTGTGGTAAAAATAGAAGAAAAACATATCTGCACCCATACTGAATGGAATTTTTAATAATATACCTTAATAGCGATGCTGTTCAAACACGAAAAAATTCGCTACAAAGATTATCTTTCGAAAGAGTTTGTAATACTGAACCATTTACAGCAGGCTGCAGTTTGGCAGTTTATCTATATTACAACTTACAAAATACAATATAATATATGCAAACGAAGTAGGTATCGATCAATATCCACGTAGTTGAAATACTAACTTATCCATTAATTACTTAAGGAATTATACAAGCAACATTGATAACATTTTAATTGACACGTTGATTGTGGAACATCTTGTAATTCAAAAACAAAATTCTAATGACGCTAAAATAATATTAATTAATTCGTTACGAACAATATTGCCAATGTAGAACACTTATCCAATATTCGTGATAAATAATTATCATTTGAATTTTGTTTTTATAATATTTACGTAGGTGTATAAAGATATATTATACGAATTTAAAAAAGCTCGATAAATTAATTAAACAAACTTTACATAGGTATATGTACATAGACGGCACAAAAAATGTATTTCAAATTAATGTCAAAGTAACATTTTGAAACTTAGAAAGCCCTGATATGGAAAAAATCATTTATCTCGAGTTAAAATGAAACGTCTTTTGTAAAGTAAAAGACAAATACATTATTTTCATTTAATCTGAATGTATAATGAAATTTTGTACGTGATCGTCAGATAGCATTTTAGGTAACTTTTTTTGTAAATAAAAAATACTTTTAGACCATCAAGCAGGGGTAAAAATAATATCAATTTTAGCACATCAAAACTTTATGTTATTTACATCTCTTGTGAATTCGATCCTATTGTGAATTCTATATTATGATGCAATCAATCAAGTCTGGATTACACAACCCGACCAATAGTAAATACAGAGTACCTTATTAATCCTCTCGAAAATAAAGATCTGGAAAAGTTTTATAGTTGTAAGTTCAACTACCATTTGTACAAAGGGCAAATGTTGACCATGAAATATATTTATACGTATCACCTTTTTATCATTTGGACATCGTTTGACCGGTCTCGGCAGTCCTAGGGTTCTTGAATTATACTTTGCTCGCATTTCAAAGAAACTTTTATATAAAAGTAATTTCCGTTTTAAAAATATTCTTCTCTGCAATATCCTACTAAAATACTTAATATACATATAATGTTGACTTATTCCAAATTTGTTTTGGAAACATTAAAAATTATTTAGTATGTAGGTATGTACCTCAAGCACCACTTAAAAAGTTTTGGGCAAAACAAGAAAATCCAATGATGCTCGATAAATTTTTTATAAGTTTGTTAATTAAAAATTTAATATCACTTAAAGCAATTTAAATTAAAATTCTATACCAATGTATAAAAAGCGAGAACGACCCGTTGTTCGTTGTAAATAATTTGCATGTTTTGTGCTATAATCAGAGTGAACGAGAACATATTACTAGGCATTATGAAAAAAGTTCCAAAACTCAACAGATCGATTGCAATTTTGAAGCAATTCCAATTAATTTCCCGAAACTTATACAGAAAAAATACGTACAGATAGATAAAAATTGATTAACGACATCTTTGAAGAATTTTAATTGCATAAGTTGAGAAACTTGGTGTAAGAAAGTCCATGCGATTGTGTTCATTTCTGATTTATATGACAAAAGTTACTCCTCATTTTATTAAATCCCAGTTAAATATTCTAGGATTTGTAAAACGTTCTCTTACATATAAGTACCCTTAAAAAATTTCAAAGTTTTGATTTAATTTAATTGAGGTTGTTTTTAAACGAGCTCTTATAATAAAGTTGCTCGAAAAACTTTTGCATTTATCTTTAATAATCCATAGCGAAAATATATAATAACCTGATAATAACGGAAATACTATATCACTCAATTTATGCTATTACAAATAAGAAAATTCAACTTCTTTAATAAATAAAACTATAAAATGACGTCAAGCGCAGCTTAAATTATTTATGCTATAAAATAAATTATAATTACAATAATGCTCAACTTCAATAATTTCCTGTATAAAATGAATTTCTACATTAACTCACAATCCTTTATACCTAGATTGATTTTTCAGCTACAGATAAGTGTAAATGACATTTTAATCTAAAAATAAATGAGAATGGTTTAAACCGACATTATTAAAAAATATATGTATTTAATAAAATTGATGCAAGATATTTTTAAGAAAAACTGACTAACAAAAGAAAACAAAAACTATTACGCCTACAATTTAAAATCAATATGTTTTAGATGCAATTAGGAGCATCTTGAAATTTTGATGTTTACGATAAAATAATTCTGGAAATTCATAAGTAAGTGACACCTCCGTGACATTTATTTAAAGTTATCATTCTTCAAATTTCTTTCATAAATAGTATATTGTTTAATTAGGATTGAAAGACGAACTGTTTCTGACAAACACATAATATAATGCGATGTGCTTTTCTCGAAAAATTCTTTATTGCAAAATTGAGAACTTGCCAACCGGTTTTGCAATAAAAGCATAATATTTAGTTCAGCTGAAAACAAATTTTAAATGTTTCAACCAACACACAAAAATAAATTTGTCTGGAAAAACTTCTGAAATTGACTGTAAAAAAATTAAAACTAATTGGGAACATAAGCGAAAGATTAAAAATGTAGAAAAACATTTGGAAGCTTGTGAAGGTCGAATAACCATTTCGATCGTCACCTATAAGGTCATGGCGACTCGAGGTAGCCTAATCTTCTAGTAATCGTATTTGTACATTAGAAACTCGAGGTGCATTTTTATTTCTCTGTTATACAAATCAATACCGTAAACACAGCTGCATAAAATTCTGCAAGGTATGTAGGTTACTTCCTCAATTTTTAAGGGAGTGGGGCTGCTCAAAAGTCGGAAAACCAAATTTTGTGTACCCGGAAACCTTGAATTACATTCGAGAAAAAACGTGCATTTCGAGTACTATTTTATAATAAAATATAATTTATGAGCATCATACATTTAATTAAATGCCCACAGGTTAACACAATGCATTATTAATCTGCAAATATTATAAAAATATAGTTTACTTCCATAATATATTATGGCAATATCATAATATGCTAGATAATTTATTAATTAGTACCTAATCACATTTAAATTGACAAATTGAGTGTTACATAAATCTGTCAAATTATAATTATGAAAACAATAATTATTAGTAGATATGGCACAGATTGTTAAAATACTGTCATGTTATGAAAATATTCCTACCGTATACTGTGAATTGTGGTAAATTATTTAAATATAAATGTGTATGATTTGATTTCACTCGACCAAAATTAATTTTTTTGTAGAAAATCCCGATGGACGATGTAAAATGTAAATAATGATAAAAAGAAATCTCTTTAAAAATAGAAAATAATTCCACCAACTAACTTTTCATAAGAATAAAGCTAAATTCCATTTTCACAAAAATTTATCAATTTAGAGGATTAAAAATAAGGGAAATGTTTTTACTATATTTTTTTTAAATTGTAATTAATAAAACATTCATGTAGATTTTAAATTTCATTAACGTCAGGCAATTTTTAAGGAAATTCAATATGGGCGGATTCTAGATGCCGCTGGTTTTCTGCCATTTGTACTATCAAAATCATATTCATTCATGTGCATTCGTTCTGAAGTTATGATGAAACAATATTTAATATCATCTTCATGTGCTTAACTATAGTTTAACAATAATTTAATGCTTGTTTTGTGAAACAAGGCAAACCTTTAATGCCGTTTAGACGATATTTTTAATTTAACGTATAAAACAATAAGTACATAAAGGTATGAAAGTAAATATTTAACACGCATTATTGATGTAAATTTTAAATATACTCCACATTCCCTACGCTACACTATAAATTTTACCCTCGTTTTTGCGTATGTTGAAATTTCTCTGTTGAAAAAATAAAATGCAAAATGTAGGTAAAATAAATTATTAATTGAATAAAGTGATCAATGACAACTGTCGTAAATTCGAGCTCATGTTTTTCATGAAAATTTGTCTGCAAGTTATCCTTCCTGCCAGTTCCAACTCCCTCTTATTTCACACTATGTAATCAGGTTCTACCATCCTAGGCTTGAAGCATTTGTCAACAGCTTTTTAAACTGATGTCGGGCAATGCGTAAACCTACCTACATACGCCAACTTTTTTATGGTAACAAATATATTTTCTTAATCTTATGCAAAGCTTTAAAACCTAAAGTAATTTTTTTCCTTATCCAACATGGTGTATCCCACAAAAACAAGTTATCGCGTTCATTATTTTTAATTGCACCACTTTAAAGAAAGAAAGAAAGTAAATATGAGTCTTTTATGTTTTTAACTAAATTTTTCTAGATAATTACTCGTATATTACAGTTTGTTATTGGCAATTACCTTTACAACTAAAATAAACAATAAGTATATAAGATTTTTATATAAAATCTATACTAGGTTTCTTGAAGTTTGTCCTTCTGGTTGAAAATGTATGTGTCCTATCACTAAAATACAGATGAAACACTGGAGAGGTTTGAAACTTTTACAGAACTTTCTGCTACAAATTTAAATCAACGCAACTATTTTCAACTTGCAATGCCGTTTCTATTCTATTCCATTCCATTTCCATTTCTGAACTGGGCGTAAGAGTTTTATAAAGATACTAATCTTTATTAAGTTATGAATTACACTCTTGAACTGGTTTATGTCTTTTGACAATATTTTGACAAAAATAAGTGAAGTTTGTAATATTTAAACCTAACTTATTGTAAAACTTGTATTTAAATAATATGGTTAAGTGGCTAAAACGAGATATTCAAAAATGTAATAAAATTAAACAAGCATTACAACTTGGCCAATTTACAAACATTATTATGTTTATTTTTGTTCCTTATAGCTAAATATGTATTTAACTGATTAATATTTCTGACAATCAAATTGTTATAATTTTTGTTTTAGAAATAAATTATATTTTAATGGAATTTTCCCTTGCAACAATTTCGAGTTGATTAAGACGCGACGTAAACTTTCCATTAAAAAATTTACCGTCGAGATTGAAAATCTTCTGTTTCTGCCGAGAGTAATT
Organism: Cantharis nigra; assembly: GCA_958510845.1. Lineage (NCBI taxonomy): Eukaryota > Metazoa > Arthropoda > Insecta > Coleoptera > Cantharidae > Cantharis > Cantharis nigra. The sequence goes on along the minus strand of OY294030.1, from coordinate 28,272,090 downwards.
GGGTATTATATATTTTAATATAATGTTATTAAAGTAAATAAATAATACATTAAAGTGCAACGACCAAAATACATCATCTAAAAAAAGATGTTTTATTATTATTAAAATTAGAATTCGCATTTTTAATTTTTAAAATGCATAAACCGAGAAAATGTCTGTTAAATTAAAAAATACGTGATATTTATTTATTAAAATTAAAGAAACAATTATGAAAGTCGTAATAATACTTGTCTTATTACATCGTATTGCAATAGGTATATTAAAATTTAACTTTTAAGCAGTTAGACAATTTATTTTAATAGTGTAGGTACAACTTTATTGTTCGCTCTAGGCAATGTATAATGTTTTACAATTAATTGCTGAAAATTTTTTGTGAAATGTAAAATCGAGTTGTAAGTATAATATTAAAATTCGAGAAGGTTCTTAGCTACAGTGACTTACAAAACTAAGCGTACACCCCCTATATTAGCAATGTAAATTGTGTCTTTTGAAGGCATGTTTTCTCATATAAAAATCGCTTCTACAGCAAAACTTATTAAACCTTTTTTGTTGAAAATTTCATTCTTTTCAGTTTTGTTTATATACATTTTTCTATTTTGTCGCACCATTTTAGAGATACAGACTTAAAAAAAACTCTTTTTGAGTTTTGCCTTTATCTCAAAAACGGTGCAACAAAATAGAAAAATATATAAGTAGTTTTTTTTGTGAATTGCATTTTCAACATTTTTGTTCATATATATTTTGCTATTGGGTGCACCTTTTTGAGATACGGATGATAAAAACTTTTTTTTTATTTTACAGTCTTTTTTAAGTCACTGTAAAAATGTATTTAAACAAAAATAAAGAGAATGAAATTTTCAACAAAAAATTTTTAACCCTTCGTTTCATATAGTAGCAAATTTGCAACAGACATTTAAATTCCAAAAATTGATATTATAAAGCAGGTTTTCATGGTATAACTAATTTGGAGCACACTAGATAACATATTGAATGCTATATTTTATTGTTAGACAGCAATGCTAAGCAGAAAATTGCAGATAATTAAAATAGTTTGAATTTAGTTGTGACAAGTGAATAATCGTTCGAAACGTGGTTTACAGAAATATTATTTTTTACTGGGTTTATTCAATTTAATTATTAATTTTTTATGTTCTAGTTTTTATTTATACAATTTTTAATTGGATTTCATTTACAAAATTAAATTATAATTAATTACAATTAGTGATTCTCATGGTGTTGCATATTAAAAATAGATTTATTTTGCTTGTTTAATTGATAACTATTGAGCTTGGATTTTTTTCATTATTTTTCCCATTATCTACAATACAAAATGACATTGAAAAGATATTTTTTTTCAAAAAAGAAAAAATCATGAAACACGAAGGGTTAATAAGTTTTGCTGTAGAAGCGATTTTTATATGAGAAAACATGTCTTCAAAGGACACAATTTTCATTACCAATATATTAGGAGTGTATATGCTTATTTTTGTGAGCCACTGTATGCACCATCACGTTAACCTTTGAGCTCATTTTCAAAAAATTAAAAAAATTTATAAAACATTATATTCCAGGATATACGCTGATATAACCATAACAAATTCGATAACATTCATAGGAACAATGTTGTAGTAAATTAAATTTTCTACAACAAAATTAGCGACATTTAAAGTCGCAGATCATGATTCTTTAGTAGTTATTACAAATTCAGAAATTTGTTAAGCTTTTTTTGTTGATCCAAAATGTACACAAATAATATAAATTTGGGTTTTCATTTATAAATTAATAAAATAAAATAAAATAAATAAAAAATTTACCACTGACTTAAAAATTAAACAATAAAAAAAAAGCTTTTTTAAAAAGAAAAAATAATCTCACTAACTAGTTTCCTATCTAAATCTTAATTAAGTTTCACTTCATACAATACATAAATACCATTAGTCGAAGAGCTGCAATAGAATCTATATTCTAAATGCATTATGAGTTTTGACATAAAGTTGCACAGCTCTACGACTAGCAGTTTGTATTGTACGAAATAAAACGGAATTAAGATTTAGAATATGGGTACTTCTACAAAACTCGGGTAACTTGATGTGTTCATATGTAATTTACACAATTATCAAGTAAATTTAATATTTCTTACTGATAAATGATACACAAAAACAAGTACTATAAGGCCATAATAACAATTATTGTGATTAAAATTGTTTGCATTGTGCGGGTATGTTTGTTTTTGTATGAGGTTTATAAATATTGTATATTGGGCCTGCCCGTATTTATTAATAAATAAATAATTAAAATTAAATAAGTAATAAAATATTTCATTTTTTGATAAAATTGTTATGTTTCGTCAGTCCCTTGGAGCCATATTTGACAAAAACCTCAATTTCTCCTAAAATACTTTATAAAGTGACTGTTCTTTTTACACACAGTATAACAAACCCATGGTCCATTAAAATAGTTATGAAGGAACATAATTTGAGATAAAAAACATGCAATTCAAAACCAGTTGTTAAGTTACCCGAGTTTTATAGAAGTACCCATATAAAACACTAACTTGTTAGTGAAATTTATTTTTCTTCAAGAGCTTTTTTTTATTATTGTTTGTATTTTAAGTCGGTGGATTTTAAAATTCTCATTATATGTATTTTATTCAAAGATTAGATAAATACCCATATTTCTTTTAAGTAGATATCTGCTAGTTATTGCAAGAGATTACGAGATCTATGATGTTATTATTCTGTAACCAACTAGAATGAGTTATCTGAAATATATCGAATAAAATTTATACAAAACCAAACACAATTAAACATTTTTTCAAACAATATTTTATAATATATGTATATCAAGTAAACGCTTACAAGTTGGGGAGATCGGTGAAAACTGGGATCATTTAACATTCTAAAAATACATAACATGATATATAAATTACTAGACTAGCACAGAGCAGTGCACTTAACTTAAAAGTAAAGGAAGTTATACATTAAAAAAAAATCTGAAAACCTAAATATTATATTATGTACTATTTATTTTGTTAATAGTGGAAATATCTTTATTTTTCAAGATCATAGTTTAATTGTTATGTTAGTATTTCTTTAAAAAATACTCAAAATTTAGTAATATTTTAATCACTTTTTAAATTACAGATCTTTTTAGTAATGTGTCTGACGAGAAGAACCGTTCAAGTGTAACTCTAGGATCGGTACAAGATTTCGCAGGGTAAAAGAGGCCTAAATTAAGCAAACACCTGGTTTATTTAAGTGCTATGAGCAACCGTTTCTGAGAAAATAATGTTTACAAGTTTGCAATATTCAGTTAACTTATGCAATAAAAATCTGAACATCTCCTAGTTGAAATGGTAACGTATTCCCCGCAGTAATAGTTTTTGTTTTCTTTCAGTAGGGTAACAAAATCAAGCAAGTTCTTTATCAAATTCGAGAAGATAATATAGTGATCTGAAAAAAGCAACTATTCCTACGAAGAATTGAACCTAAGATCTTCCAATCTACTTGCGGGAACGTTAGCATCTTTTCAGGATGTATTGCATGTAAAAACTTTTAAATGTTATTTCCTCCGAAACGGTGGCTTATAGCATTTAAAAAAAATGCAGATGTTCGCTTAACTTTAATGCACTTTCACCCTGCAGAAGCTGGTCTCAATTCTAGATTTATACTTGAGTGATTCCTTACGAGAGTTCATTATGGGTTTCTTGCAAAAATCGGGTCAAAGTTTAAAGCTGCGACACGGAAAATAAATTGAATATATCTACTTTCAACATTTTTCTCAGTTAATTGAAATTGATTTTAAAAACCGAAATTGAAAAATTTTAATAATTTATTTAAGTTAAAGAAAGAAACCAATCACAACCATATCAAAGGAGATCACAGCTACATCAGAAAAAGCAGTTACAGCATATGCGTGTTTTTGGAGAGAGTATTTTTAGGTATAATGACGTTAATTTCCTGTATACACCGTGATGGTAATTTGTAGAAATAAGTATCGCATTACGGTAGGTATAACAATGTTTGTAAGTCGTATTTTAGTTGGATTTGTTTACATGTTCATGCTATAAGTTTATTTTATTTCAAGAGATCAATAGATACCTTCAGGAGAAAATAAAATTTGCCCGATTCGGAACCCTTGAACAATGAGAAATAAGTAAATATGTCCGTACAAATGCCTAACTCATCTAAAATATATAAATCAAATATTTGGATTTCACACTTGCATATGTTCTAAATATCAAAATGTTAACAACGCGAAATGAAAATAAAGGTAAGTATATAATATTTACATAAAAATATTGCCAAAAATACATCCATTGGACACGTAGGCAGAGAGCTATTATAAAACGATTAGACGATCACGCGCGGTATTACCGATTATTCAACGAACAATCAACATTCGCGAAGCACTTCTTCGATATTAATCATAAAAAACCCGGTTAATAATTTTATATACCGAATCAAAAAATGAAAATTTGAGAATATTTCGTAGCAATTTGTTAGTCTTATAGTCAACTTGACTTAAATAATTTGATTTTGCCAAACATCTTCAATAAATAATAGACAACTCTTAATCTACCAAAAATACACCCTCTTTTACCAATACAAAAATAAGCCTTATCTTTGTCTTTCCTCTAGTATAATATTTAAATATAATTTTGATAATTTTAATTTTTGCGTGTCTATAAAGTTAATTTCAATTCCTCTTCAATTCTACAAGCGAATTCAATTACGAGAAATATTGAACCACAAAATATTACGTACGACGTGTGTGCTAATTTTTTTATTAGCCCTAATTGCACGGAAGCGAAATGTTCTAGAACCCCCCCCCCGTTTTACTACATCAGCATGTAGTTTAGTCTGGTGGCAGTAAATGGTTTCCAGTTCGAATCCAAGGTAATCGGATTCGAATCCCAGCAATAGCTCTAAAATTATTTGTATCGTAATTTTGATTCAATTTTTGGGATAAATTCTAAGAGTTTATATTATGAAAAAAATTAGCACGCATAACATAATATAACGTACGTTTTATGGTACGTACGTAGATGGTTCTAGGACAATTTGATACCGGTCATTTCACTCCCAGACATTTTGCTGCTAGGATATTTCCAATAATAATGCAAAATTATGGAAATAACTTAAATATTTCATAACTATTCCAATGTTCAGTAGCAAACTCCTACAGGCACATAAAATTTAACATTGTATTTTGCCTAATAAAAATACTAAAAAATATTAAATGTGTAGCGATCATATTATATAAAATAATGTATCAATTAAAATAATCTTTTCGTGACTATGTACACTTAAAATATATTTAATTTTAGGGAACTTAATAAAATTTCGTAGACACGAATTTTTAATTAAAAAAAGCACTTATTGGAATCACAGCCTTAAAAACTTTCATAGCAATTAAACCAAATTTCTGTTTTCGGTATTTGTTCGTTATTGATATTATATGTAATTAAAAAACTTCCATCTGATTTCCGTTTTTAACATGAGCTAAAACACCCCGCACAAAATGAATAATCAACTAATTTTACCAGAATGAGTAAAGCATCGTTTACGATAATTTGAAAATAACTTAAAAAACTTAACTATAGGATATAGGATCAATCAATATGATTGATATGATAGAAAGTTAATAAAATAATAATTAAAAGGCAATGATTTGAATAGAAATCACATAAATTTAGAAAAACAAAAATAAGCTAAAGACGGCGATTATTATTTATTACTATAGTGCTACGATTAGCGTTTAGTACTAAATACGTTGTGGACAAGTTAATTGATTAGTAAAGTGACTAGTGTTGAGCGAAGTAGTGTGCATATTTCTATTCTGCAACACTCCGCAAATATAAAATTATCACAATTTCCGGTTTCCATATTGACATAATATGCTAATGCATGAAGATGTGCACAGGAGTGCACGAAACCTGGTAGGCTTCAATAATAAATTTTCTAACAGTTTTTTTTCAATAAAATAAAACGAAATTAAAACATCAATGTAGTTATGTAGTTCTTGAAATTATTTATTATGGTAACATGGTAACGCCACCTTTGAACTTGACAATTCTCTCAAATTAATATTTTCAATAACTAGATTGGTTTTATAATTTCGTTTTATTTCATTGATAAATGTTGCTTCTATTATTTATATATTATTTTATTTTTTCATTTATTAATATCTAATTAATAGAAAAAGTACGAGTAAATCTTAGTATATAAAATATTAGTAATATTAGTAAATAATGTTAAGCTAAAAATTTAGCACTCATGTCATTTTGATCAAAAGCTACCAATACTGGTAGGTTACATTTAGCTCAACAGCAGCTTTAACATGTGACACTTCAAACAACTATTTTTTAAAGTTGCGCTTTGATCAATTTTGATGACAATCGTTTGATTTAAAAATTGAAAATTTCAGCGAATTTGATTACAAACAGTGTTTTGAAGCGTTTTAATAGTATTCTTTGTGAAAAAAAACGTAAAATAGGCATACCAACAAATAAAAAATATCTATAATATTTAATCCTGATTTTAATTACTAAAGTTGTTTTCGTAATTAAATATATATTTTTATAATAGTTAGTAGGTACTTGAAGAAAATAAGGTTGCTTTTATTACATAAAATTAGTTTTCATTTAAAAGCTTTTATCTCGATATATAGAAAGAAAAACCTTAATTGAAACAGATACATGAAAATTCCATTTTAACTTTAAATATAAAAAGTAAAATAATTAATTCTTCTGTAAAATATAAAGGCAACTTAAAAATAAATTGTATTTTATGAATTTAAGATTTGAGCTTACTTTTAATTCTATAGGTAGGTAGTATATTTTAGCATATTACTAGTATATTTTAGAACTAAATACTTACAAAAAGTTTATAATCAACAATTATAAATGTGGCAATTTGAATAAATTCAATTTTAAAATTTTAAATTTTTTCTGTTCTAATTAATTGTGTTGAATACATGAAAATATAAATTGAAATTTAGAATATCGGATGCTGTAACTTTTTATTAGGTCATAGTAATACCACGCACGATAGAATTTTGTTTAGATTGACTCTTACAAAGAATAAATTCCGTATTTTTGTCGGTAGTATTATGTGCTCTATAAAAATTAATGTTAAAAATGTTTTACTTACAAAAACGTTATAACCGGTAACCTCGCCGACAAGAAGTCTGACAAATACGCAAATTTAATTATGTTAAAACAATCAGTTCGATGCTTATAACTTATAAGTAAGTACCTATATTATATTTACTTTTTACTGTCTAGGCTGTAAAAGCGCTATTTACTACTACTATGAAGAGAAAGACACCTCGGTGCTTCTCAATTATTCGTAAAATTTAATTTTTAATCTAAATAGGAGTAAAAAATACTGGATTAAATTAATAAAATATTCCATTAATGGATATGATATTCAGAATTTCATTTGTCTAAAATGTGGGGTCAACCTTTAAATAACAGCATTTAAAATATGATTCGTCCGTTCCGTCGTGTCGAATGGAACGCGTACCTTTTCAAGCAGAAATTTGGTGAATGTTTATTGGACATTTGCCGGATTTGTTTTAAAATATTTTCGACGTGCTTTTTAAGAATCTTCTTACATACTTGGAGCACTTTTTATAAAAAAAAAGAAAAATAATATCTTGCTTTTATTAATAGTATATTAACATTTTAATTTAAACAATATTAAGCGGGTGCAAATATTTTATGTAAATTTACTCGTACACTAATTAAAATATTTTTTTCATTTTGGCTTTCACGAATTTGTTGCTACGGCAATAAATGCATTCTTGAAATGACAAAAATATTTAAAACATAAATCCTATAAAAATACTAAACATAATTTTGCGAACACGAAAAGATGAAGCATATTAGCATTGACTATAGGAGTTATCAAGACACGCAGCCATATATGTTTTAATGCAATACTAAATTGTCGCGACAACTAGATGGCGCTAATTTTCAATGTAAATCCTCATTAACAATTATTAATCTCGCGATCCATTCCGTTAGAACGTGTGGACAGTATAGTGCGCGGAGTGCATTCGAGTGAGAGGGACATTGAATTTACAATTTTTCCATATGGCTGCGTGTCTTGATAACTCCTATAGTCTATGATATTAGTATGTGGTAAAGCGTGAGTGACACTATCAAACTTTGGTTATATTTTCGTCAAACTTTGTTGTCAAATGTTTGTTGTCAAATGTTTGACGAAAATAATATAAGCCAAATTACACTATCAAATTTTCGTCAAACTTTGTATGATACAAAGTAGCGCGTGTCATATTTTCGTTCAACTTTTCCGTTCAACTTTTGAGTAAGCATGCGTAAACATGCGCAAGCATGCGCATTGCTGCAAAACTATGCAGTAAGGTTGGCTTTCGCATATCTTTCCTACGAACATAACCCCACCCAAAAATTTTCATCAAACTTTGAAGGAAAATGTTTGACAAGAAAGTTTAACGAAAATATAACCAAAGTTTGACAGTGTCACTCAAGCTTAAGATTGTAATTGCAACTTACATGAAACGAGGGTCAAGAATCTTGTATAAGTTACACGATACGTGTACTGCTGTTTCTTATGAGCCACATTTTTTATAACAAAACTCTACATTAAAATAAATTTTATATATATTGTCGTGTTCCAAAATCATAAATTACAATTTCATTATTTATTTAATTTGTTAAATTCTGTTTTCTTTCTAAATTGTAAATACAGTAGAACTCCAATTATCCGAATCAATTAGGATCGGACCCCATTCAGATAATCAAAAATTCGGATAATTGGATTTTTTCCGAAAAAAGGGTCTATTTTAATTACTAATTACTATATCGACGGTATAGAGCACAAAAGTGGTAAGTACATTTTTTTTCAAAAATGAGTTAAGTACACACAGTTTACCGTATTAACATAAACTTTGATGTGCACAAATGTGGTAAGTATACCACCTACCGTTTAAGGGTTATTAATATAACCCCTATGTTACCAATGTACATTGGACATTTTGAAGCAGCTTTTTCTCGTATAAAAATGGATTTTACAGCAAAACTTTTTAGACATTTATTGTTGCAAATTTCATCACCTTGAATTTAGTTCATATGAATTTTTTTATTTGGCCGCGCCGTTTTTAACTGACAGCGACTTAAACAAGTATGTAAAATGCAAAAAATATTGTCATCAATATCCCGGAAACCGTGCAAAAAAATTAAAATATTAATAAGCATTTTTTCTTGTAAATTTTATTCTCTACATTTTTATATCTATACATTTTTCTATTTTTTCGCACCGTTTCCGAGATATAGATGACAATATTTTTTGTGTTTTACAGAGTCGTTTAAGTCACTGTTAATCAAAACCGGCGCGACAAAATAAAAAAATTAAGATAAAGAAAATTGAAGGCAATGAAATTTGCAACAAAAAATGGCTAAAAAATTTTGCTGTAAAATTGATTTTTATATGAAAAAAAAGAGGTTTCAAAATGTTCAATTTACATTAGTATCATAAGAGCGTCCGAAAACTTCTGCGAGTCACTGTAATTAATTCAAAATTTAGTAATTAACATTTACTTTAATTGTTCTAACTATAATTATTGCGTTAGGCAATGAAATAGTATACAAGTTCATAGCAATATAAAAGTTATAAGTATGTAAGCTTAAATGGCATAAACATCCAAACTTTAAAATCTCTCTACTGTAAAATTAGTTTTATTGCACATACCACAACTGTGCTCTATGCCGTCGATATGTATGTTGAAAATGGGACAAATAAACTATTTTGAAAGAAAAAGAGCTTTTAATTAATGGAATTCATGTTTTTTTTTAATAATGGAACTGTCAATTAAGAAAATCATCCCAATAATGTTCTCGAATCATTATTTTGCGAATTGCAGTACGTTTCTGTCTTAACTTTTTTTTCTTAAATTCTGAAAGCGATTTAGATAATTGAGTGAGAACTATTTCGAGTGAGAACATTTTGATTTTGTTTAATATTTTGATTTGTCCCTTGGACAATTGGGATTGATTTAGAAGAAGATTGGATTTTGGAAGATTAATTGAAGGGATCAGAAGCCAAGGGGTCCAAGTACTAAACGTAAATATGTAGATATATTAATTCAAAGTAATTTTACTTGAGTAGTTTTAATGGAGTAGTACAAATTAGCACTTATTTTATGCTTGGATCTCTTTGGCACAGAGCAAATGTATATATCTAGTTTTAATTTAGAAGATGAATAGATTGGATATCGTTTAGCAATTTTATATTGAATATATTTTATATTGATTGATATTGAAAGTTTATTTGTATGAAATTGAATTAGAATTTATGATAAGATTTGGAAAAAATTAATGTTGATTTTTGGCGTTCCCAATTGCCATTTATTTTGAAGAGTAAATTTTTATGAATAAGCTGTTTGGAAAAATTTCGATGCTATAAAAAATTAGGAAAGGCCAAATCTAAAATTTCTAGATAGGGGACGGGGTTAAAGCAACCAAAATAAAAAAGTAAACAAAATAATAAAGATTGGATCATTCCCCCTCTCTTATAACTACTCTTGCTCTCTGTTCGTAATTGGCCAAATTGCCATAACATAATTTAAAATCAACTGCAAAACATACACAGGCTTTCATTTAATATTCAAACTATAGATCAAATCATACAATAAAAGATGAAGTACGATTCAATCACGAGCATATTGTTTGCACATCATATGCAATTGCATAGATATATATTTGCTTTGAATTCAACTAACAATAATTTGACTGATTAAAGCATTAATTCAAAAACTTGCAATATTATAACTATGAACAGCTGAAACACACGAAAAGCTCTAAATGACAATTTATTAATAGTGCTTGAGTTGAACTTAATATTGATATTTTTCTCTAAGATTTTACTGACATATTGAATTTCAAAACTATGTAATATCTAAAAAAAAACCTCATATAATAGGGTAGAAAATCTTTCCTCGAGATAACTTAGTAAGCCTCTGAAGAGTCTCACCTGAAAGAAAATACATAGTAGATTATAAAGAGAATATAACCTAAGGTGATACAAAGACTTTTAAATTGTACGAGTATTACGTTTAGTCATGCTAAGCGAACCCTCAATTGAACTTAAGAAAGCTGCACCTGAATGCTAAACAAATTAAATTTGCACCATTTTCAATATTAATAACAAGGTGCTGGAGCCGAGTTAGTTTAGTGATAAGTCTTTAAAATTCAAAAATATTATTATAACGTAAATCTAAAACAACCAAATTACTTAGTTAACCAATTGTTGATGGTAAGATATTAAAGTTTGTGATAAGTGTTTATATTTATAATAATTCAATAAACTATAAAACACTTACCTGCATTGCGATCCGATATGATAGCGTAACGTAGCATAACTTGGCGTAGCGCCATTTTTACACCCTATCATCAAATTATATACGTAATACTACACTTAAAATGCTATCTCTGCAAATATTTCATTCCTTTCAGTTTTTAATTAAGATTTCTTTTTTCTGAGTAATATATAATATATAGAAAGTTTATAAATACCACGTTACCTAATGGTGAGATCAATAAAGCCGCATCCAATAATGAATATTAAAAAATTTAAGATACCATTCATTCATTTCAAAAGAAACTGGGCTTCTCGTTAATCCGTGTTATATTTCCTATTCTTCGTTAACTTCATTAAGATCATCTGTTGATCTGTTCTGTATCATTAATATATCAAGTTTTATATTTTGCACTCGTGATTCTGTTAATACTACTTTAGTAGGGAGCCAACCTTGCTCGATGCCTGTTTATACAGTAGAATCCGCTTAATGTGATCACGGATAATGTTATCAATCGGTTATTGTGATCATTTTGACTGGCCGCTTTAATTAGTTTATATACAAAAACCACCGGATAATGTGATCAAACAGCCGCTAATTATTATCACTGTCAAGGAATTTCCTACACAATAATCTCTTTTTCTACATATCTTTTTCTGATTTGTAATTGAAATTTTATACAGTAGAACCCCTCTATAACGAGTCCGGTTGTAACGTTTTATCGGCTATAACGAGTAAAAGTTTAGTTCCTTGACTTTTGTTTATATGCTAAACTGACTGATTATAGCAAAAATCTAAGTAGGCTGGTCCCTTGAGCTCTCGTTATAGAGGGGTTCTACTGTATATCTTTACAAAACACGTCACTCGTTTTAATTTCTATACAAAAACTAATGAATTTTCCCGTTTCATGGCGTATTTCTATTTTTATTTTGTTAAATGTGCACTTTGCTTTATGCATCTTTATTTAAGTTTAGTTTATTCTTGCTAAATTAACCTAATTTTTCTAAAATTCGTTTTTTTCTAAAATTTGCATATTGTTATCAGTCGGTTAATGTTATCAAAATGTTCTTGGCTCAAAGTGATCACATCAAGCGGATTCTACTGTATATCGAACTTGCGCTTTCATAGATCACAGCAGTGTAGTCAGCATAATTTAATTAGTCGTCGATTTAAAAGCTTTACACCACATTGCTGGTATTTTTATTATTATAATAAATTATATTACATTTCTCTCTAAATATTTTGAATAACAAAATTAAAAAAAAAATCAGGCGCAAACAATCTAGACTGGTTTAAATTCAAAAATTCAAAATTGGAGAGTGAGCATGGTGCCAATGTGTTATTGAAGAAATCAAAACTAAAAAACCATATTGGTTAATATTGAGTGATCGTCACTTACGAAAAAAAAAGCAATATCCTATATATTCTTTTGTGCGCGATTTCTAAACTTATTCAAAAAACAGTCTGTTTCCACGAGATTCAGACGTCTTTGTGTTTAAGAAAATACAACAATACTTGGTTTAAGTACCTTTAATTTTTGCTAGAAAATCTCAGAGATTGAGTTTCGTTTATTTCAATAAAATATAGTTTTGAAAAAGTTTTACTGTTGATACTGCATTGCAAAATTATTTATTTTCAAAATTAAAAAAATGTAAGTACATAAATAGTAATGTACTTAGAATTTTATTTATGCGCATTGCCCATAAAATAGATCCTGATGGTGAATAATACATATAAACACTCAAATGATCTACATTCACAAATTTTCTAACGTTTATCTTAAAAAAAAATTTAATTAACTATATTATGTAGTTCTTATAAATAGTGCTATTTTTATATGAATATTATCATTATCAATTACCTCAATTTATTTTATTTCAATTTGGAAAAGAGTAGATATAACTCATCTTTTATGAGAAAACTTGGAAACTTAAAATATAAGGTTGCTATATGAAAGACAATAAGCTTTATAGATTTTTAATATAGTTTTAACTTTTTGTGCACCTGTATTGCTTATACCAATAATATCGGTTCCATAGAGTACAAAAGTTGCTAAAACTGCTTTTCACACCGGTTCACACGCATTTCAACCAATAATCACTGATGATTTATAAAAATGGTTAAATAAATTAAAAATGGATTTTTGTAACACAAAGAGAGAAATAATTACACATAAATGTTTCCAATTGTTGTATAGCAACTAAAGATTTTTGTAAATTTACACACAGTTCAGATCCTTTTAAAAGTATTTTTAGTCCACCACTAACATAAAAGACGTATTAAAAGTTACATAACTTTTAAAACCAAAATTTTAATATTTTAGCATTTAAGTAAGTTTTCGCTAAAATTTCATATCTAAAGATTTTCCATCGTGCTTATTGTCTATAATAATAAAGAGAATTCATACTCCAAGTATTCCGAGATGAAATTAACCTCTTGTTTAGATGATCTCGGCAGCCACATTTTCTATAGAATTATCTGTACCTGTAGAATTATTGTGATATGCATCCAAAAGAATGCTTAGCTCATTTATTTTTAAATTTGAATTTAACAAAAAAAAATGTAAACGGAAATAATCCTGGTGCTACTTTAAAGCATGTTTAAGAAATTTACTTCTGTTCAGTCATATATTGACAGTGTTTAATAATAATTATGGTACTATTCGTACCATCATTTATAGCATTATAAATTACACTTTTAATTAAATTCGTTAATTCGACGTTAATTTAATTTAACGAATTAACGTGATTTGTAATGCAAATTCCGGGTTTCTTATAATGCTATTCTCATAATGAATTAATCGCGCAATAAGAGGGTCCACTGTCAGAATTTCTTTTTTTTAAAACTTATTTCTCAATCATTTTCAATAAAATCGCGTTAACTTTTCTTGCGAGTTTGCAGTATTTGTATTCATGTTCGTAATACTGATAGTAGTTTTATATTAAATTTTTTCTGCTCTTTTATAAAACTTTCTTGCACGGGAATATAATTAATATTTTTTAAAATATAACTTAGTATTATCGATAAAAAATAAATGCTCAACAATTTACACTTTATGCGTTCGTTTTGGTAAGTTTCATCAGCTTTAAAAATTTCTAGTCAGCCTTTCCTTTAGCAAAGACGGTAGTCGAATTTGAAGACTTCAACATAATCATGCGGAAACTCACTTTATACTTCATTTCCATCCAGTTTACTTATTCAATGTACGATCATTTTTCTACTCAATCTACTTTCTGAAATAATGATATAAAAAACGTCAAAATTTAAAAAATATAATCATGTATATTTTCACTCTATTTGAAAACCTGCTGCATTCCTTTAAATTAAATTAGGTATGTCAATAACACTCGTTTGTAGATTAAAAAGAACAAAAAGACACGTATATGTAGAAATTTTTTCGGTACATTCATTACCCAACATACACTCGCATTATAGGCTTTAGATTAGATTTAGTTATTTGGATCTTTTTTTATAAGTGTGACATCAATTAAGTGTTAGTATTATAAAAAAATAGAGTTATTTTATCAGAATCGCGGTCAGTACCCAGTGCCAAAATTCTAAAGGAGCAAGCCTTTCTGTATTTGTTCACTTGAAACCGCCAGAGCCGTACATACGGACTTAAGATAGGGGAGGTTTTATAAAAAGAAAAAATAGTATATTAAAACATTAGTGGCGTGACGTAAAGATGCAGGAAAGGTAAATGTTAAGAATAAAATATTTAAGTGTCAAGAGGAGACTTAAATAACACAAATCTTATTAGTTAAACTTCAAAGAGGAAAAATCCAATTTTTCATACCACTTAATCAAGGAACAACACAATGCAAATTTTTTGTGGTTCTTCAATTTTGATATTCTAAATCGTAAGCTTTTTCTATTGATATGGTACTACCAACGATATCAACTACCTTCCCAACGTTTCTTAGAAGAAGCCATTTTTAACCCGAGATTTTTGCTTATGCAAAAAAGCATGAAAATTGTGAGTAATTTGGTCTGATGAAAGTAACGTGGAGGTATGTATATTATGTTGACTTTTGCATGATAATTTTCATAATTGAATAAAAAAAATCGCTTATTTATGTCTAGAGAACATAAAAAGTGAATGTGTTTATTTTATAAATTAATAATTTCAGATTTTTGGACAACCTGGGGCGCAATATGTAAGAAAGGAAGGGAATAGAACACTCATTGTATTATGTTTATAAACACAAATTTTAAAAATAATACCTACATAATATCAATTTTAATGTATAAATTAACTTCAGTAAATTATCAATTATAAGTCAAATAAATAAAATTAAAAGAATGATATTATTAACAAAATTATAAATGAGTATTGTATATTACAAATAATAATACGAGTAGTAAGTATTATAATAAAATTTTCACTACCGTTTTCATTTTTGCAATTTTTGGTATCCATTCATCAAATACCTCTCTATTTTGAAAAAATCAATGAGTCGCTATATTTTGACTATTATCATCGTACTTCAGCACACAACAATAAAAACCAAGCATTGCTACAATATGGAAAGATATATATGAATAAAATTATAGGAAATGAAATTTACAATAAAAAATGCTTATTCATTTTTCTATTTCATTGTACCCTTTTTGAGATACAAATGAAAATATTTTTTGAATTTTACACAGTTTATTTTAAGTGACTGTAAAACGGAAACGTAGCGACGAAACGGAAAAATGCATATAAGCAAAAATTAAGAGAATGAAATTTGCAACAAAAGTCTTCAAAGAGTATAATTTAGATTGTAAACATTATGTAAGAACTGTATATTATGTATGTATGTATGTATTACATGCTATATATATAAATACATGCTTCGATGATCTTAAAAATTTGAATATCGTATCATGGTCCAAACATTTTTTATT
This sequence comes from Cantharis nigra, assembly GCA_958510845.1. Taxonomy (NCBI): domain Eukaryota; kingdom Metazoa; phylum Arthropoda; class Insecta; order Coleoptera; family Cantharidae; genus Cantharis; species Cantharis nigra. Next base: position 28,255,857 of record OY294030.1, on the reverse strand, counting down.
TTGTTTTTCTTACATAACGTGGTCGGCGGGTATTAAGGCCTACTAAATTTAACCATAGTCTTACTTCTTCTATCAAAGTTTGCTTGCTTTATAATGTATTTTAAAGTAAGTACTTTTGAGATATTACGAATGTAAATAATTAGTACGCGTATTTATTACTAAACGATTAAACGTTGTTTTAGTATTTCGAACCCTTGCCTCCTAAGCGAGCCACGTGGTCAGAAATCCAAGGCGCTTTAATTGTTACTTTTTTTAAAAGAATGTTTAGTTGTTGCATTTATGTGTTTATTGATTTCAAATACCAAATAATATTACGTATAATTTTATTATTTAAGTATGTTAAAACGATAGGCCTTATTATCCTACCATATTAAAATAAAGCCCACTGGCAAGGATTTTAAAAATGTTTAATTTTGTGTTTGTCTATGGTACAACTTACCATTTTTCGTTTATACATATTTTGTAGAAAATGTACCAAAAATATGATTATTATTAAAACATCTTGATTAAATTAAACATTTTTCATTTTATTTCAAATATCTCTTAGCTAGGCCTTATTACGCACAGGGGCACAGGTACCTTAATTATTGTAATATTTTTAGTAATAGTAATTCTTGAAGAGATAATATTTTTTATTCGTTTATTAGGCTGATGCAGATAGTTTGGTGTGGTGGTAGAGATCAGACTATGGATTGAATTGCAATGCAATAAAATCAAATTAGCCTTTGGTTGAAAGTTATTGGAGTAGATAACTAATTTGTATAAATTGTTTAGAATCGATGTCACGATATTGACCGAAAACAAAATTAATAGAGATGGTATATAGTATTTTGGACATCTTGTCGTTACAAATATATTTTTTAAAAATCGAAATGAATTATTTAATAATATTTAAAAAAAGAATTAACACTAAATTTCCAAGGTGAACAAATTCGATGATATTGTATTAGCAATAATAAATAAATAATTAGAGTAGATATAAATGAGGAAAGAGTTGTAATGAAAATACAAATTTATGTATTGTTGGTACGTATGTATATAGTTAATATTAGTTTGATATGTAGGTATAATATAAAAGTTTGGCCGTAAAGGTAGAATCTCCAATTTCAAAGATATGTTGTAATAAAAACGCTATTAAAAATGAGGATCAGAATTTTACAAGGTCCGCATATCTATAACTTGACCGTTGAAATAGCATATTAAACCCCTAGTCCCATCACATAAAGATCCTATATTTTACGATCAAGTTTTCATTCATACGCATTTTATATTTCGTATAGGGTATAGGGTAATATCGTCAATATCTATAAAAGTACGTTAAAAGCTATAGAACAATGAGCCGATTGGTGATCTACAAACGAACTGATAAAACCAAATCAAATATAATAGTACCTATATTTTACAATATGACAGGCGGTGTTGTGGAAACAATGAAGTCACCTTCACATTGCGTAACTTTTATTAATACTACAATGTTACAATAGGTGCTACTGACTGTATCGTGTCAAAACAGATTCTATTCATTGTAAATTCGTCGTAAAACAGCATAACAAAAACTTATTATTTCATTGTTTTATCATTGGCGTTAAATGAAAGTTTCAATGTAAATTTTCAAAAAGTGCGCCCATTCAAATACACCAATTTTCCAAAAGATAATTTATTTAAAAAAAATATATAAAATCATAAATACTTTACAAGATACAGGTTACGTAATATATTTTCATACAAACACGATAGCCGTCTACAACTTCCCGAAAACATATATTTGGCACGCTTTAACACACACTATAACATTCGTAACGGCTGTATTTATGACAAAAAAAATTCAAAATGAAATATCTAAAACCATTTTTTCTTTAAATGTGATTTTCCAAGACACGTGATTTATCAAGTCGATTCGAAATAATATGAATAACTATGTATATGCGTGATGTAGTTATATTGGATAAAATTAGTAGATAACAATATTTTTCTTACAAGGCAAAATTTTTCATTTACACGGCAGGCAATTCAAGTAATTGCACATAAAAAAACGACATCAACATAAAACCAAAAATATAAACATTTTAAATTAATATTGTGGTAGGACGTCTTGAAACTATATTTCTATAATATCAGGTTTTTATTAACTAAATATTTACATTTTCTATAATTTTTGTCAATGTCAAAAATTTAGAAGAAATGTTATACATACTGTTGTTATATTATATTATATGTATATTATATGTATAGTCTCTAGAGGATTACTAAAATATTTACGGTTTAAGTTAGACATGTTGCACACATAACATAATAATTATTAGTAACTTATTAATAAATTTAATATGATTGCAACAATAATTATTTATACAACGTTATTTTATATATTAGAAGCAAAGAAGTATACTTTCTTAAAAGTCTTTAGAACAAACAATTAAAAGTGTGGAATTCGTTATTTTATCGATCCGGCAATACCTATTCTGAATTAGCCTTTAAACTGGTTCTTTTTTTTGGCTTACTATAAACATACACTAGATTGTTGAAATAACCGCAAACTTCTTAAAAATCAATATCCTATTACTTCTTGCAAACATTGTAAAACTTTGACACGAATTGTAGAACTGAAATGAACCATAAGTGCCATACATCCTGTGATTTTCAGTACTAATCGCTGCAAGTAAGTTTGCAAGTGCTTATTTGCTTTGTTAAAACTTAAAAGTAGCAAGATAATAAGTAGCATAATAAAACGCCCTAGAAGGAAATTTAATAAATTAATGAACACATTTAAAAAAAATAAGCTATCGATATTTTCAAATTATTATTCTTAAATTTTTATTTCACAAAATATGTCATTTAATATCGTGCGCAAAGTCGTTCTTTGCACATCCAAAATCGTATGAAAAGTCACATTTTTTCTTAAATTACGACATTTTTAAGTGAATTTTGTAAATAAAATTTTGCTAGTTAAACGTTCTCGGTAACCTTTGCAAAAATTTCAAGTTATTTGTTATTTGCTATCTTATGTCTATATTTTCTATAACAATAGAAAATTGTACGAGTAAACAATGCAGAGCCAATATCAATACATACAGCCGATTCTTGTAAAGAACGAATAAGAAGATATTTAACTTGTTTCAATTGTCGTACACTCCTAAATATGATTAGTCATTGACAAACCATAGTAATAATAATAATATATTATGTATTAGTAATAATATTATAATAAGTGCTACATTTATTATTAGTATCTACTTACTACATAATATAAAAAATAATGCATTTAGTATTGAGTTGCATTGCATTGCCAGTGCTACATTAATTCCTATAGTAAATTTTATAAAAGTATATCTAAATAATAAATTATTAGGAGATAATTGTTATTTAATTAAATTAAAAATAAATCAAGAATAATAAATAACCAAATTTCAAATGCATACAAAATAAAAAATATACAGAATGCGATGTTATTTTTTCCACTATACGGCATCACCTAAAGCAGTTAGTTGATTCAATATTTATATGTAAATTTTTGTCAGAAACCAATACACATTTGCTGGCACAATTCTGTTTGTATTACAGAGACTGGAAATAAAATTACTGCGAGCCTATAAGAAGCACATGTCTGTTCAAATTTGCTTCATTGGCAAATAGGAAAAAATCTGATGGTTCTCCCTTAATGTATTTTTGAAAATTGAATATAAAAAGTAAATGTGATTATGAATCAATATTTACAAAATTAAAATACCGTTCGGATATTCAGAGCTTATTAAATATTTGTAAATAAAATAATTAATATTGCATAGATAAAATACATAATTCAATTTTATTTTGTACTTTTTTATACAAAATCTGAATTATATTAATAAAACTAATAGTATTATGAATATAATTCCAATAATTAAACCCCTATATTTTAAAGGTGTGAAACAGAATTCTTGTCTGGTATAATTTACAGCAAAACAATAGTAATCCTCTAAAAACCAGAAACGTAGGTATCCGCTTGCTAAGCCGAAAAGCTTATATTATGTGTATTTTTATACATCACGAAAATACAAGTAAGCTGGTTACTTTCGGGAATATGTAATAGTATCACAACAAGCGCATCGATACCCAAGTATCCAATTCGTCAATTTAATCCTATGTTGTTCAACAGCTCTTTGCTTTCAATGGCATGAAAAGAAAACTTAAAAGCGCAACCCCAATGTAGCTTCTGTGATAAAATATCAAAAAGATTACTTGCTCAGGCTTCAACCAATTCCTACAACGGCACCACGACATAAAATTGACAGCACAAAACTTAATGTTCGCTATTGCAAATAATACGATAAATCAGTCAAAAACTTATTTACTACAAAACTATTAAATTGGGTAGTTCAAAGCACCCGTGTAATTTATATTACACAGAATGTCACCGTAAATGCTCATGCAATGTATATGCAATAAATAAATAGGTCAATTTTAAGTACAAATGAACCATCGATTATTACCTCCACTATTACTCACTTAATCTGCAATTTGTTGTTAGTGAAATTAGTAATTATTGGTTTCTACTGTTTTCGAAGCTTTAAAATCAAGCTAGGTATACGGTAGAAAAGAGTGGAAAATTAACCAAAAAGACAAGAGGCAACTACATTACTTTAAATAATAATATATCTATTATAGTAAGTATGTTTAAAAATGATCCTTTAACGTAAAAAATACAACATCAATAAAATTAAATTGACAAATTAAAGGAACGAAGAAATCAAAAGTGATACCAATGCAAATGGATTGGGGTAGTATAATAATATATAAATCAACTTTTAAATTTTAAAAATATATCATGAAATTATTGAAGATGATGAAGATTTCAAGTTACTAATGTCTGAATTCTTCTGCTGCTCGGCGATACTACACTGGTCTGGCAGTATTTTTTCAGGAATGCTAATCGCCGTAATCGGCTTTTGTTTATTTTTAACTTAACGAGATTCAAAGGGACCCGCTCAGATTACTCCGAGGGGCCCGGGATGTTCTAGTGCCCAGCAACCCTACCCAGTCCGCACTTGGCAATAGCAATTTCCTTAGTATAAAGGATAAAAACTTGAAAAGGTGTAAATACTAAGTATATAGTTTAGTATAGTACAAAGTAAATTGTGATTTTTATGATACAAATCGATAGAAAAAATCAAGGGGTAAATATTCAGTAAAATTTCTGAACACAAAACTCGGAATTCTAGAGATTTCCAGGAATTCCAACAATTTCCAAAGCATTCCAAAGAATTAAAGAAATTTCCAAATTCCAAGAGAATTCCAAAGAAGTGTACACAAAGTTTTCGAGATATTTACTCATTGGAATAAATCAAGGGATAAATATCCCAAAAAAGTTGTGATCACATGGCGAAACTCCTTAGAAATCTGTGAAATTCCATTAAAAAAAGGTAAAAGACGCATTTTTCTGACTGCAAGTTACTATAATTTCTTTTAAATTTGTTTGGAATACTTTGTAAATCATTTGGTTGTTTTTGGGATTTTGAGTATTGTCTATTCATAAATTTTCAGGGATATTAACTTCTTGGGAAAAAATTTTGAAAAAGGCAATTCTACCTGTAAGTAGTGGTTTTTTTTTACTGATTTATGTACTTCAGTTCTAGATTTCATTATAGTAGGGCTACTCGGGGCCACCAGATAAACATTATTTGATAAGTAAAATAGGTAAAAATAAGTAAAAACTAGGATAAGTATATCGTAGTAACTAGTAGTACCACAGTACTATAACATAATATAACCTAATAAACTGCGTTATTCAACCTTACAGTGATTTTCTGAAGCTTTCTCTACTATTTATAATTACATATTAACTTTATCGATTAGTGCAGAGCTTTAGTAAAAAAACAAGCTCCTAAATGTACTATAATATGAGTATAACAACCATATATAAAACACTATCATATTACGGAGATTGCATTTAGAAATCGTATATCATCAAATATTGTGACACAATCTTTTCTTCAATAACCATATTTTTTGCGCGAGAAACAGTAATCCTCTAGATTATATAACTCGACTGCACTGAATCAACTCCAGCTTACTAAGAATATAGGATTTATGTACCTATTCAGTAAAATTAAATAAAAACATAAATAGTATAATCCCAATATGATAAAATAAAATCATAAGGGATGCAATTTTTAAATTATTGTTTATGTTAATTATTTGAGTTAAAAAATTTCTAGGTTTATTTTTAAAATTTTAATATCTACCCAAGTTTATGAACTCTAGCTTTATAAATAATAATTGCAAAAAAGATTTAGAAAAATTCATATTTCAAGTAAGCAAACTTCGTGTTTTTAAAACGCTGCGCTGCGTGTATTTTAAAAGTTTTACTTTTAGTAAAACTTGGAATTCTAGACAATTCATGCATTCCATTGCCAATATCGAAAATCGATTTCTTAAATCACTCAAAGCTTGAAAATATCCGTAATCAGGTCATTTATGACCTTTATGAAGACTATTTTGTCGAAGTAAATCAAGTTGCACACGAATCTCAAAACAGAATTTTTATGTTCTATCTCAACAAAATAACATAAAAAAGCGTACAAAGAAAATGAAAAATTCCTTGCAATTACTTAAATTTTTTATGCACCGCCATTCTACAACTATGAATTTCTGATAAAAGCAATTTACTTTTTTTTATTGCATATGAAACATTCAGTGTTTTCAACCTAATCGAAACGAAAAATAATTTCAAAAGATTTCAAGTTCATAATAGCAACAAATGATGAGAATATCATTCTATTGAATAAAGGAACAAAAGATGATGTATGAACTGCTGAACTTAGCAAACTAGCCGGAACCTCGGGACGGAGCGTATTACGGACTTGATGAATGAAATATAGTTATAATTAATTTTATCGCAAAATTAATATTTCGTCGTATAGGGTCAGTTCATTAATTAGGATTTACCTATGAGTTTAATAATTAATGGAATACTTTATTTGGTGTGCATAATCTATTTTAAAAAATACTTGGATATCTGTCTGTAATCTCGACTAAGCTTATAACATAAGGATGGAAGTCCTTAATCCTAATTTGTCCATTTTACATAAATTTGTCTGTAATTCGTATCACTTATCTTTAGAGTAGATTAATTAATAGGAATACTTGCTCTCTGTTATTTCTATCTTCGGACAAACATTTTATAAACGAATTACAAGTTAATGTAGTAGTGGTGGTACCTCATTCTATTGTCTCTATATGAAATGAAGTTAAATAAATATTTAATTAAAATGCACCAAGCCGTTTTCAACTGTTTCAGATACATACATAAATAATATGTAAGTTACAACTCTATTACATATGAAACAGTTATAATAACATAATATTATGTATTATGCAGTAAAACCTGGATAACTTCCAACAATTATATTCTAAATGACCAATGTAATTATCTCATTCTCCTTATAATACACCTTATGTTCACAAGATAATATTATTTAGATTTTATCTTGTGGAGTTCGTAATTATCGTAATAAATATTATATTTTAATTTCATTGGTTCTTCCAAAACTTGAACTAAACAGCTAATTTCTATATACCACTGTTACTTTACTTATTGTCAATAAAGGTCAGTAGCGTAGCGCGATCTAAAAGTAGGAAGAGCAGTATGTTTTTCCTAATATGAATTTTGTAAAAATTAAACTCGAAGAGATGCTAAATAAGTGGATGACAGGGGAGGAGTAAAATGGTAAAAATGCAGAGCCGCTATTAATAGTTTTTACAGCAATACATTTTTTGGAAAAACGTAATCGTTTCAATACTACTTAAGTAAATATTTTTTTGAATACACAATAACAGTAGAACGTTATGATTGCTTTAATTTAATTATGTTAAGAGCTATGCAAATTTTATTAAAGTAAGCCCATAGCTATTGTTATGTCAAATATCAACTGCGTACCACAAGAGCCTTGTGTTAGTAGACAAAACTTGTTTTGAAGTACTACTTGTAAGGGCAGTTTTGAAATAGCAAAGTTTAGTTTACTGTGTTTGCAGCTTTTAAACCTTCCAAAACATTTAACTTTCTGTTACATTGTGTATACAAGTGGTAACATATTATATAAAGAAGTTTGAAATTTATAAAACAAAATAGAACGCATTTTCCAATTTCCAACGATATAAGCCCAAGTACGAAGTCTTCTTATACTAGAGGCGTTAAACTAATTTGCTTGAACTAAATCTAAAACCGTTTTATTAAGATGCAGTAATAAACTTCAGAGTAATTAGGCAAATGAATATTTTGTGTTGAATATTCAAGAAATGCGAAAGGGTATACAGAAGAATGTCATTAAGATGAAATAGGTGCTAAATCAACTAAAATAATCAATAAAATTTTATACACAAATTCAATATTAAACTAATATAATATTACATTCACTAAACTATATTTTCTCGTAGGGAAAAATAACAACAAAGCATTTTCAACATCTAAAACAAAATTCCATATTATATAAACTACTTTTTGACTAAACTTTCAACTGGACTACAAAATTTAATTATATTTTTAGAACTTTAGTTTTCTTTGACTAAATGTTACTTGATGGTCAGATGGATTATCCCGCAAGTTAAAATTTATTGAAAACTTTCCTTTCCGCCAAAAATTTATGGAGAAAATAGTGAAAACGAGAATTCGAGTGGAATAATCGACGCGTTGAAAGCGAAACGTAAGCACAAATGAAAAAACCTACAGTATTCACAATATAACAATTTAAACAATAACACAAAAACGGTCATTTTATGATACCGGCATCAATTAAAATCTAAATAGATCTGTCCAAATTTTTCCTTGTTTGAAATTAACCCTATACAATCTAAAATTGTTTGATAAATTGCAGTCGCAGTTCAACTAACTAAACCAGAAATTTTAACCTGTTATGTTGGAAGTTCTATTTAACACAAATTTTCATATAAGACATTTACAAATTTTCATTCGAAAGAAAATAATTTTTCTAAGAAATGTCCACTGGACTAAATTATGGATATATTTATTATTTTTTAAATTGTTAGATAAATTTCTGTTACAATACAATAAAACAGAACATCACAGTTTCCGAAGATGGATATTTATTAAATGATGAAAAAATTTTCTTATTGATTCGATTTACAAAGTTTCAATTTTGATTTCAATACAATATTCTATAAAACTTGTGAAAAATAGAAATGACTAATTCTTAAAAAGCATTCCGTTTGGTAAAATTTTGAAATTGTAAATTTCATAATTTGATTAAGCACAAACTTATAGGCTTTCCCCAATAAATACGCTGGTGTTTGAAAACAAAATTTCGGTATGTCATTTTCAATGACGCTCGATGTGATAATTTATTATTATTTACATGTTTGATTTAATGATCTTAAATTGTTTAATTTGATTCTTGAGATTTTAAAGCCTCTGTCTGTTGAACCGAGTTCCACTTTGAACTCGAATAATACAATACGCTATTTTGTATGAATATTAAAAGAATAAAAGCTACGTTTTCAAATTAACCACCTTTCTTTGCTACGTAAATGGAAAAGTAAAATGACAACTATAAAGTTGACATTTGAGTCGAAAATTGTAAAAATTACATTTTGGATATTTTAAATCATTTTTTATTTTCAGCTATTCTGAATTTCTGGTTGTTCTTCACAAAATAAAATATTATACTAGACTTGTATACAATTTTATGACTTTTATATTTATTATATAATGAATTATAAGGAAATTTTATACAATTCATAGAAAGAAAATTTATTATTACCTATTATAATTATGATAAAAAAAATTAGATTGGATTTGTAATAATAAAATTTCAGCAAAGGTAATCAGACTTTCTCTTCACCAAAAATCCCATCTAATCCGTTAAACTTATGTACCAATATCTACAAGAGTGAGTTAAGTCAGCAGTAGGTAATAGAGAAGAATGCGAGACGAGAAAAAGTCCCATACTGTAAAATTTGGCCACAAAATCTGTGGACAATCTCGCCTGATACTCAAACAATAATCAGACATCATAATGTACATCTCCCCGTTATCTTGGTGGAATCCAAGATTTTTCAAGAAGTCATTAAGATGGCTATCCAGAAAATTTACCTTAATGCTCATGTTGCAACCAAGCATTTTTAAGCTGTCCAAGAGTTGCCGAACAATTTAGATGTAACTCTGTGCTCGTGAATTTCCAAAAAGTCTCGGGCAAAATATTTGAACGTCAATCACATTAACATAAGCTGTAGAGATAAACGTTGATGTGATAGAAGAAAACTAACTACAATTTTGAAATCAGCATACGTATTCAACTTTAAAACAGCTGAAAAATCAAACTCAACAGAAATTATGTTAAACATCATTCCCACAGTGAAATTCAACGTAAAAAGAGAACCCTGGTACAAATAGAACTCTTTTTTCCACTACACAAAACAACTGTCCTGAAATTAATCAGAATAAAAAATATTATTCGTCTTTTCTGGATTATATTGAGACTTACTGTAAACATTAGCGTTGATTAAAGAACTAAAAATAACTCATTAATCAATGATATAAGGTATAGGTATAAGATACAATTCATTTTGGATAGGCCTCGTTTAATATTAATCTTTAATATTAATTTCCTGTAATTGGATTCGCCTGTTGGAAATTGAACTAATTAAATACTTATGTATACTGTATCTGAATCACACATTAACCTTTGTGTGCTTTTTCTATTTGGTAAATAATTTATAAGGAATTTAAAATTAAATGGAATGGAATTCAATTATTGCATCACATACACGATTTGCTACTTAAAATAAACAATGTTATATTGTTCTCATTTAAACATTTCGTTGAAATTAGTTATAAGGAGTAAATTGTGTTCTTTATCGAAATAATTAGCAAACGCTTAGATTAATCAATAAACAATTAATACGATTCGTGTATTTAATGGTAATAAATTATATAAAACTGTTACTAACATTAATAAACATTTATTGTTTCACTGTAATTAAAAATCTTACACATCAGGCTATGGCTTTTGAAAAGTAAACGTTTATTATCCTAGCATATTTAAATATGTTAAATATTATTATTATTATTATTCTAATAAAGGTTCCTTCGGACGGTCGAGTACAGCTCGTGCCGGTATGTAATATTATGTAATATGTATCTAAGTGGCTTTCTCGTGAGCAGGGCTCGAAAGTTCTAATAAATGTATATATTTTGTGGAAAGTGTACTTTTTTGGTACTATAACTTCCGAGCCCTGCTCATGAGCAATTCGCAACAACGTTTCGTTCGCATTATTAGATAAACATAGAACGAACATTTTGTGCTTCTCACGGTTTTCTTTGACATTTGTCCCGAAATGAAAGATATTAACCCACATAATATTACTTACTTATTCGTAGGTATCCACTAAGAAGCATTCTTTCTCTCGGGATTCGTCTTTATTCGAAGAATGAACGCTTTTGTAGGCTTATCTAAGTATTGTCTTACTAAACAAAAACTTTCACGTCAATTATCAGGTACTTTAAGACATGACTCCGAAAATTTGACCGAGACTGATAAAGTTACAAGCATCCATATATGTCAATAGACGATTTACAATTAGGTCACCAAAAATGTAAGTGCGTGTATAAGCCCGAATCAAGTTTTAACTACGACGGGTACTTAATTATTGTACCCGCTTAATGTCGAAGGCTGAAAAAACCATCAGTTAAAAATTTTTGCGGACCCCCCACTTAGATCCAGACACGAGCCGATCCCGCTGAGTCTGAAAAGGTTCTACATCATCTAGTAAGTTATAAAATTAATTTTATTATAACTAAACAGGTTTCAGGACAAACAAAAATTTATTTTTAAAATTATTTGTAAAATTGATGAAGGTTAGAAATTAGATCATTTGTAATGTACAAAGTAGATATGACGCATCTAATCAAATAAGAAAAAAGGACTTCGGTTGTGTGACCATAGATAGATATACATCCTTCGCAATACATAACCAATACTCGTCACGAAGCTATGTAGAGATGACGCTTCCTGCATGGGATACTTACTTATTGTATTATTATGCATACATATCAAGCCAAAACATTTGTACATGGACGTCATTATTTATAGCATTTATATATTTTGAACAGTTTACTCAAAAGAGAAAACAGACAACTATACTAATTAAATAAGCAAAACATTAACTGAAATGTTAGAATAAAATAATTTCAAATGTTCAAGCTAAAATTGTAGACTGCAACAATTTAATTCAAAAGCTCATTTCAACGCTATATTTTTATATAAATTTGATGTTTCTCAATTTTAATTTTAGTAAATTTCTGCATAGGTACCTACAGTTAACGTGATAGTTAGGTTTAAAATAATTTTGCAAACTGTAAAATTGGTAATACTTGAGAATAAAAGAATAATTTTAAACTACTTTGTTTTTCACCGTGTCGTGGTAAGAAAGCATTGGTTACTATTAGATCGATCTTACTTTTATAACAAAGCCCGTAAAACTTTGCTACTCTTTTATTCAAAATTTTTTCAAATGCCTGCTATTTGCCACCTTTCCTTAGAATTGGAATTGTGTATATTTTCAAGTGACGATGTGAGCAATAGGTCGTGACTCGAAGTTGACACGAGCTTTGCAAAGGCAATGTTAACGTCAAATGTAGGGACTAGGGATTTTGGAGCTTGAATATCTAACGAGCTAAGTGTCACACGCACGCTTTTGCATTATGCGAAAACAGTTTTAGGCAATTTATGACAGCCATGCGGATAACCGCCAAAATAAGAAACTATAACTATAAACACTATAAACACAAATATTTATAATGCAATTTGAATAAGAGAAATTATCGCACGGTGTAGGTAATCACGTGATTGTTGAATTATTACTATTATTCCGTAGATCCTATATACAACTACTGGGAGATTCCATTTTTGTCTATTACTAGAAACGTTATAATATTATTATTCAAGTAAATGTTAAACGTAAAACATAAATTTGAGAAAACATTTTCACGATAAATTCCTGGCATTTTAACTTACGCCATATTTATACAATTAATGATATTATAGTACTATTCGTAATTTAATTGCCTATTATATCTAGTAACGCACATTTTGCGTAATTAATTTTGCATAAAATAATGCTTCAATTTCAAGATACTTTTAAATAAAATTTTTTTAATCCTATTTATCGTCAGATTAACAACGATTTTTACTTTTATAAGAATAAAACGAAAATATGCAACAGGTAGTATATTAACTTCATTAGCTAAGCTCATATACATAATTTTAAATATAATTTTGACTTGACATTTTGAGGTAACTTTAATAAAATGTAATTAAATAAAAACAAATTCAATTTCGTTAAAAGCAAATGATAAAATTTTGCAGCGTAAGTAAAATAAAATTATAAGTATAGGTATTTTATCGAGCTATCTACCATATCTATTTTAGCAATTAATATAGGTATAGCTGCAACTAAAAATCGTTTATATATTTTTTCTAACGTACAATGTCCAGATTAACCGTTATGTCAACATTGAAGAGTTTCCCCTATTTTTAATTTATTTGAAAGTAGAGATCAAACATAGCCTTCAGTTTTTTTTCAGAATTTTTTTGAGTGCATATATTTAAGTAAAAAATTATTGACTTGAGCGAGAATGAATAAACCAATAAGATTTTAGACAACTCAACTACGTTGTCGCACTTCCTTCTTTTAAAATGTAGATGCCTCCTGATATAACAAGTATAGTAATGGCCGCCGCGTATTTCGTTGTTTACTAACGTTTTGACAGGTAAATAATTTAAAAAAATGAATAATATATTTGTAGTAACGGATAATATATGTACTAGCCGATTATTATGGATTAGATTCACAATTTTAATTGAACTTTTGTCTGGTTATGTCAGTATGACATCACTGAACCCAGTGTGGGCACCTCCAATGATGTAAGATGTATCAAGCCTTTTTGATAAAAACGAGACTGATTATACTTCTAACTCAAGAGATATTTAAATTTTAATCTTTTCTCGCCATATTTTGTTTTCAAATTCATTTAATTTGGACAATTTTTTAGAAACATATAAAATAGCATATAATTAACTCGATAGATTTAATCTCTAGTTAAATAATATACTATTATTAAATAAATCCATATTTATTAAATTAACCTGGCTTACTTCGTTTACATGCATTTATACCACAACACGTGTCTAAATTGAATAGTCGAGCTATTATTGTTCTATGCTTGCTTTTCCCAGTTTCAATTTGAATATCTTTAAGTCATTCACACATTTATGCCCAAATAACCAGGATACGCTATTATATGTAAGTATGCGGGCGAATTGTTTATTTAATAGGTAAACATTTAAAATAAACGCACGGATTCAAATTCATGAAAACTTCATGCGCTTTTAAATTATTTCAAAAAAGATAAATTAAATCAAAATTCACAAAGCAACTTGAAGGTTTTCATAATTAACTGTATAGTTTTGGTGTTATCGTCAAAGTTAATATATTCTATTTATGATTATGCAATTACTCCGGAAAACAAAAATTCTGTTTCACTAAAACTCGAGAAGTTGCACTTTAAATAAATAAAATTGTAACTTTTAAGTCCCTAATTAAAGAGTAATATTTAGACGCCTAGAAGATTATTTAATTTCAAACTTAATTTACTTTTTAATCTCTTAAATTAATTTTCGTTAATTGTATATTTCAAATTTAAATTTCATCGTCAAGTTTATAAATTCTGAGATAGGTAAAGTAAGTACTCATTACATTTTTTTTCTTCAAAGTTAAATAATTTTAATTGTGACCAGAAATTGAATTTTATAGTTCGCGCATTTTAGTAATTTATTTAAAAATGTCTTTTCTTAAAGTTTATCATAATATGTTAGTTGTCATCAGCAGACAGCATACCAAAACACATCCTTCTTAATTTTATATTTTCTCGGGATTCTTGATAGGTTAACATAGCTAGTAAATTTTACCACAATTATGTAGTAGTACAAACAAAATTGAGTTGAAAATAATGGTAACTTTTGGTGTTTTGTTTATAAATCATTATCTGTATAACTGACCACTTCAAAACTCAACTAACCTATGTCGGATTTCAAGTTGAATTTAGATGAAAATTACCATTTCTTTTAAAACATGAAATAAAAAATAAAAATGTCAGCGTTCATACCTTAATAATAAATTATAGATAATTTTTTGTTGATAAGAAGGTAACCGATTTAAAACTTTTCATTTAATTACAATGATTTTTATTAATTAATTTTCCTTACAATATTGATTTTACGAAAATCTAAAATATATAATGGAATAACAATTTTGTAACTATTTTCTATTCTCATTGGACCCATAAATAGTTTTAACAGTACCACTAATGTTTGGTGTAAGGCTACGGTAAACAAGCAAGTTATCGTTTTATCGTCGCTATCTGCAGTGAGTCTTTCGAGGGTTACTATCACTTCCGTAAATATTTAAACGCTAGGATGTTTGTTAGGAAGCGTTGTTGTTCTCACTTTGTGCAACTTATTGAAGATAATGCTACTTCGCCCCGTCAACTGCAATAAATTTAAGTTTATAGACTTCATGATTGATGATATTAGTCACACCATACCCACCTAAATAATATCTTTATTATTTACTATACATAATTACGCAACTTAAATAAACCAGATAGGGACCTTCTTATTTTAATCCCAATATCTAAATTTAATGTTAGTAAGTTTGTTTTTCATGAACGGCAAGGAAGTAGCTGAAAGGCAGTAACGTTCCTCTGACTGGAGCAGAGGAAAACGTAAATTACAGAAGGACGCAATTTGACAATAAAAAAAATTAAATATGAAATAAAACATAAGTACCTACGTAATTACCTAACTATTGGTTTGCATTACGAATCAATAAAACTGCACTCTTCCTTCAAGGTTCCACTGCAATTT
Source organism: Cantharis nigra (assembly GCA_958510845.1). Classification (NCBI taxonomy): domain Eukaryota; kingdom Metazoa; phylum Arthropoda; class Insecta; order Coleoptera; family Cantharidae; genus Cantharis; species Cantharis nigra. The sequence goes on along the minus strand of OY294030.1, from coordinate 28,239,943 downwards.
TATTGATTACCATATTTATAATATTACCTTGCAAAAACTGCTATTTTTAGTTCACTTACATTAATGACAATAATAATAATTATAACAATTATTTTTTATTAATATTAAATGTAATTTTAAGGTCGATAATTTGTTGTTTCTTTTCTAAGGAAAACAAACAGCTTATGTTCCATCTTTTTTTTGTACGTTTGCTCTTTCATATTTTTCTCAATGATTTATAAAATTGTTAATATCTTAATAATTTTCCTTTGCTCCTTCCACATACCGTTCGCTTTTATTTATAAGAGAAAAACTTTTGATACAGACCGCCCAGCTTTAGTGACATTTTATCAAAAACTACAATTAATACCCGTCATAAACACATTTTACAAGCAAAAGTCGAGTATTATTATAAGCCACAGATGTTGCTTATATGTATAATTCGGTATAATTAGTGTTTAAAAAAATTAAGATTTTTTATAATTTTAATTTAAATTGAATTAATGTGATTTTATATTTTTATTTTTCTTTCTGGATGAGTATCCATGGGTTAGCTTTCGACTTCCTTATGTTGGTGATAGTTCAAGTAAATTTTACTAGTTACTAGGTAACACCTGGCTGAGAGTTACATTATTTTAAATAGCTAGCTATTTGTTAAAAAAAATTGAGCCATTTTAGTAATATTGCGCTGCAAATGTAAGTTCATTTTAAAAGCTATTTTGCTGGCTACGCAGCTAGTGCAGCTGCAAAATATAGCTATTAGCTGTTTATTAGCAACAAAATATTATTTGGGTGTTAAAATTATTTAATTTTCAAATCTTAATCTTTCTTTTGTCGGATTATATTTACCGATTGTTGTGGGTTTTTATTTTAGATAAAAAGTAACCAGTTGATTATATAGATTCTCCAGGAAAACACATGTTATTAGCTAACTCCGGCACTTGAATATTTTGTAAATAAATATAAAATTTAAAAAACAGCAGTTTTTATTAAATTTTTAAATGCCGTGAACACAAGGTTACAATTATAAAATTTTAACGGTAGGTAGATATTTTTGCTAAAATTAAATACCTACCTATATTGTACGAAAAAGTTAATTTTATTATCTCCATAAAAAAAATATAGATAATATGTCAAAAACATTAAGAAATTTCGGAGTTGTTGCTTGCTCCAACTAAATCAATTGCAATGGAGTAAAAGAGACGCGTTGGAACAGAATCTGAGAGTAGTCGTAAGCTTGCAGTCAAACAATCATTTGTTTTATGACAACGTCAATAGTCCAGTCCGATGACTTGCCACGCTCAAAATTGAGCGAAAGGATTGATGAGATAATCCCAATCTCAGGGTATGATTGGCAATGCCCTGGCTAGCTACTAAATATAAAAGGTGGTTGGTGAGTTTAAAACTGGTAAAAAAAATAATTGGGAGGGTTGAAAGTTTTGCCCTAGGCGCCACGTGGTTAAAAATCAACCTCCCAAAGCGTGCTACTACCTAAACCACGAACGATAGCGTAATTAAACTCAAACAAAAACGAAATTGGTACAAGAAAATACACCCGAATTGGATAACGTGACTTACTGAATAATAAGATAGCGCCAAATTGCGTTGTGATCCAACCGACAAATAATTACAAAAAGTCGCAGCTACTCGTCCCAATTATTATCCTTAGGAGAAACATAACTAAGAACGAGCAACTATACGCTAATTGTCAAACCAAAATAATTAAATAAATTTAATTAGAATATTAAATGTTAAAAATATTTAAAGTTGGAAAATAATCTAACGTTGAAAATTTGCGAGCTACGATATTACTATCACAAGCAATACTCGATAACGGTTCCTATAAATTAAACAAAACCTCTGTAAGTTATTTAAAAATAATATTTGGAAATTCGGAAGGAATACGAGATCTCCAGTTAGCTCCAAAACACAGATCACATCGTCAAAATTAGGTGTCTCCTACGAAGTTTCAAAACAAAAAGTAAAAGTACTTACTCAATTTCGATGAGTACACCAAAACACTCTTCACTTTTAGAAAGAAATATGAATATTAAATCCTCCAAAGGAGATAAGATTAAATATCTTCAATGCTAAGTGCAACGAATGAATCCCAATAATCGGAAGGGCTACAAAAAACACAAACCCACTTTCGATGCACTTGGCTAATTCAAAAATCTCTTTCAAAAAGATCCAAAACTAAAAACTTTTCAACTTGCCAATCTTTTACGACGAAAAATGTGTCTTGGTAAAATATCCGAAAACAGGGCCTCCAACATAATTTTATATTTTCAGAAATCCACCAACAATAAACAAAGTAAAATATCGTAACCCAATTCTGAACCGTTACACTCTCCCCTTACTCCGAATGAAGTAAATTTCACGGAAATTTACTGACTCAAAACCTATAAATCAAAGTTAACAATGCCGATAAAAAAAAATAAAACTTAAGCTTCCATAAGCTTTCAGTTAACAAAAAATATCTTCATAAAGGTAAAATGAAAAATGAATAAGATAGTCGTATCCAAGTTTAAGAAGTGAAGCTTCAAAAACCATGAGTTCCGCCCAACAGTCCCTACCAACCTCCCAAACGCGGTAAGGGACCAATAAAATCTAACGATATAATTTGCCATAACAAAGATTCTCGAGTGAGACTCGAACTCAATTGGCCGCTCAGGAAGTCTACGCTATCACCGTACGGCTAACCTAAGCGATCAATTGAGTTCGAGTCTCACTCGAGAATCTTTGTTATGGCAAATTATATCGTTAGATTTTATTGGTCCCTTACCGCGTTTGGGAGGTTGGTAGGGACTGTTGGGCGGAACTCATGGTTTTTGAAGCTTCACTTCTTAAACTTGGATACGACTATCTTATTCATTTTTCATTTTACCTTTATGAAGATATTTTTTGTTAACTGAAAGCTTATGGAAGCTTAAGTTTTATTTTTTTTTATCGGCATTGTTAACTTTGATTTATAGGTTTTGAGTCAGTAAATTTCCGTGAAATTTACTTCATTCGGAGTAAGGGGAGAGTGTAACGGTTCAGAATTGGGTTACGATATTTTACTTTGTTTATTGTTGGTGGATTTCTTAATAGAAGGATACGACTATCTTATTCATTTTTCATTTTACCTTTATGAAGATATTTTTTGTTAACTGAAAGCTTATGGAAGCTTAAGTTTTATTTTTTTTTATCGGCATTGTTAACTTTGATTTATAGGTTTTGAGTCAGTAAATTTCCGTGAAATTTACTTCATTCGGAGTAAGGGGAGAGTGTAACGGTTCAGAATTGGGTTACGATATTTTACTTTGTTTATTGTTGGTGGATTTCTGAAAATATAAAATTATGTTGGAGGCCCTGTTTTCGGATATTTTACCAAGACACATTTTTATATTTTCAGAAATCCACCAACAATAAACAAAGTAAAATATCGTAACCCAATTCTGAACCGTTACACTTGGTGCCGTGAATAATATCGTGCTCGTCGAAAAACAAACACAATTCAAGGCAATTCTTGTACTCTCCTTCTATTAAGTTGGGCGCCAATTGCCACGCTCAAAATTGAGCGAAAGGATTGATGAGATAATCCCAATCTCAGGGTATGATTGGCAATGCCCTGGCTAGCTACTAAATATAAAAGGTGGTTGGTGAGTTTAAAACTGGTAAAAAAAATAATTGGGAGGGTTGAAAGTTTTGCCCTAGGCGCCACGTGGTTAAAAATCAACCTCCCAAAGCGTGCTACTACCTAAACCACGAACGATAGCGTAATTAAACTCAAACAAAAACGAAATTGGTACAAGAAAATACACCCGAATTGGATAACGTGACTTACTGAATAATAAGATAGCGCCAAATTGCGTTGTGATCCAACCGACAAATAATTACAAAAAGTCGCAGCTACTCGTCCCAATTATTATCCTTAGGAGAAACATAACTAAGAACGAGCAACTATACGCTAATTGTCAAACCAAAATAATTAAATAAATTTAATTAGAATATTAAATGTTAAAAATATTTAAAGTTGGAAAATAATCTAACGTTGAAAATTTGCGAGCTACGATATTACTATCACAAGCAATACTCGATAACGGTTCCTATAAATTAAACAAAACCTCTGTAAGTTATTTAAAAATAATATTTGGAAATTCGGAAGGAATACGAGATCTCCAGTTAGCTCCAAAACACAGATCACATCGTCAAAATTAGGTGTCTCCTACGAAGTTTCAAAACAAAAAGTAAAAGTACTTACTCAATTTCGATGAGTACACCAAAACACTCTTCACTTTTAGAAAGAAATATGAATATTAAATCCTCCAAAGGAGATAAGATTAAATATCTTCAATGCTAAGTGCAACGAATGAATCCCAATAATCGGAAGGGCTACAAAAAACACAAACCCACTTTCGATGCACTTGGCTAATTCAAAAATCTCTTTCAAAAAGATCCAAAACTAAAAACTTTTCAACTTGCCAATCTTTTACGACGAAAAATGTGTCTTGGTAAAATATCCGAAAACAGGGCCTCCAACATAATTTTATATTTTCAGAAATCCACCAACAATAAACAAAGTAAAATATCGTAACCCAATTCTGAACCGTTACAGACTGTCGAGTGTATATTATGAAAATCTGTTCTATTTTAAACAGGAAGATTTATTCTGTTTGATACTTCAATAAGTATACAGGACTTGACAATCGCAGAGATTCGTATTCGTCAAACAAATAACTGCATTTGGTCGGTATCAAAAAAGAACAAAAAAAAAAGTTACTACCGGTTGGAAAACTTCTATTTCAACATTGATTTGATTTGAAAATAATTCAAAATGAATTATTTGATATTATGCTTTCAATTATGAAAGTGATGTACTGGTGTCGATTATCGATCGGATTTTAAACAAATTTTTCTTTAAAAAAACCTCATTAATCCTATTATGCGCGTCATTTGTTAAGTTGTTGTTCATGGAACTATACATAGTTCAAAACGTGGACCCAAATAATAAAGAGATAGTACTAACTGATTTACAACTACTATATCTTTTAAAAAAGTGTGTATTATATAGAAGTTTTTTTTTCGAACTGGCCACACTTTTTCCATCAACAACCAATTAACAGCTAACAGCTGAGATATGCTTAGTGAATAGACTTTCGTGAAAACACCGCTTACAAATTATGCAAATTTATTGCGAAAATCGTGATTCGGTATGTCTGTGAACCTAGCATAATATTAACTATTAGCATCTCGAAAATAATAATTTAAAGAATAGTTCCATTGAATCAACTTAAAAATAGCAATTTATAGGTATGCTCATTTGTATCAGAAAAATAAACACGTCAATATATTGATTTTAATATAAAAATTTTTAAAACTTACAACTTGCTGTTCGCCTTAAATAGGTGGCCGTTTCGAGAATACATTATGGCTTGCTCTCTTCCAAGCTTGTAGAGATAAACTTTGCAATACCTACTATAGAATGACGTATTAAGTATGTATGATTGAGTCAAAAATTAGTTCAATTGAGAGAAATTAGTAAAATTTTACTAAAATTATTATAATTTGTACTTGTACTTTATGTTCACTATGCCATAATATTGCACCTACGCCTACGTGTAAAAAAGTATTAATCCGCTTTTTAGAAAAAAAAAATGGAATAATTCTGAAAACCAGCCACTGTCCAAAATGAAGATAAGCAATAGTAAGTACTGCCATAGAATTCTGAGCTATTACGAAATATTTTAACTAATGAATCTCTGCACCTAATTACTAAGGGATAATTAAAGCTATTGTTTATTCGTAATACTATGGAACATTGTCGGCTGTATGCTAACAAAATTCAACAATAGACTTGAAGTTCAATTCCCTAACGTTCAGTTCAATTAATCGGTGTTCAAACAAGCGTTTTTTTTGCGTTTCGCAAAACGAAACCATTTCGTTTGTAACCAATACTAATTGTAATTGCGGGTTAACTATATTACTGCCTCACAACAACGTTTCTGTCACATATAAATTTTAAATGTTCTATCAATGTGTGCCCTACATTTTGACGTTCGTTTAATTCAAAACACATTAGTGATTTATACGGTTTGGAAAATTAACGAGGTTTGTACAATTTTATTTAATTTTGAGATTCATCAAAATAGAAATCAAATTAACGTGAGAATTGGAATGGATTTTATATCCAAACACAAAAACCGAATATTTCCAAATTTAATGTAATTGCAAGAGTTTATCCAAGTACCAGTAGTAACTATGTACCTATATAAATTTCTTGTTCTCTAACATTAATTTCATCTAACCACTTACCTAATACTAATTATATGGTTAACTAGATGAATTGAATATTCCCCGTTACCCAAGACCATGGTAAATTAATTTACAACCTATCTAATTTTATCTAAACAGAGTGTTATAGCTATAATAGAGAAAAAGATGTTCTCCATTATACAAAACTTTATGTCATTTATAAATTATTTCTTATAGACCTGTCGTTATAATCTAACCATTTAATTCTTTTTCGGTAGCTGTTTGTGAAATAATAATTTCAACAGGTAGAAAAAAGTTTGCAACTGTGGCCATCTAACTTTTTCGAAGCCTGGAGTTAAATATTGTAATCATCACCCTAAAAGAACAGATCACCAACATCTGTTTTTGATACAAGTAAAAATGCACTTCTTTTTTTTTTATAGTCGTAAATAAAAATGGAATCCTGATCAGTTAGCTGGCCTTCAGCTTCGTTAGCTTCAAAGTAAATAAGCTACATTTTGCTAATAATATTTAAATTAATATTTAATTAATTTTATGAAAAAGTGGTTGCTGTTCTAGTGTTTGCAATTTAAAATTAATAATTTGCACATTACAAACACTTTCCACCATCAATAATGTTGTGAATAATACACATCAATTATTAAAACTAGATCAATATTGTAACAATACTCCATCAATATACCGTCAATACTTTTAACACACCTTGTAGACTATAAAATCCAGTACTATTTATGCAATCAGTAATTTATCAATTAATGCGTAGTTCTATTACTAATAAATTGTAAGTTGAAATTCTTTTCAATCTCTCTGATAGGAAGGATATAACAAAAAGTTATATAAAAAGTTGTGATTTAGGCTATATAGTATACAAGATTATTAGTACATAGAACTAAATTGTTAAACATTAAATCATGTTTAGCTGGAATTGACTTGCAAACTACTTATGTGTCTAGTAATTTTCAATGTAATAATACCAGTTTATCGTAATGATCAATTTTATAAATTACTTAGAATATTTGGTAACGAATTTGTATTAAAAATTGTAACTGCAATTTTAAATTATAATAGGTAATAATTGTATATCTTCATTAAATTTCCACCCTTTGCAAATTAACTGAGAATGAAAATTAATTAAAAAAGACCACAACTTGATTTACTTTTAACAAAGTGAGTCGTAAATAATTTCCGTTTCAGTTGAAGTACTTTTTATAAGCCATAAGGTCGACTAAACGTATTCGGATATCCCTTTTAAAAAGAATAATATCTATTTTAGAGTGTTATCTGATTCCAATACGCTGATTCTGAATACGGTCCTGGTTGCTATTGTTTTTTATGATACATTGTATGTTGGAAACTTAACTAACTAGTAAATTACAAAAATCCATACCTTTACTATAATTCTTTAATTACTTGAAGACTTAATTAACCATAACTAAAACTTTTTACGAAAAAGCTTTTTAACTCAAATTTCTTGTTTAAAGTCTTGTCGCGTCACTTAAATAAGTAAAACATTAGTTTCTAATCAATAAAGCACTTATTTATAACAATAATAAAGATTACTGGTACGGTGCTTATAGGCAGTTACTTGAATGAACAGATAATTTAGGTTAAGGGTTCTACAACCAAGAGTTCTAAATTGGTTAGGTACAGAAAGTAAAAGACTACGATCGGTAGTAGAATTCAATTATTTCAAATTGAATTCGTTGCTAAAATAAAAACCTATTTTATTTATTATTTTATTTTACCTTTTAATTAATTTTTCTAAATTATGTTTTCATTACTGACGAAGGTTCGCCTTACCACCTACACGTATCACGCATTTTTTCATGTTAGTTAAAACTTTATTTAATTAAAATTATGTAAATTATTGGAATTAAATTATACCAATAATTTTATGTTAACATGATAATTATTCCAAATATAATGTAATGCAAATTTTTTACAAAACTAGTCAAGTTTTACTTGTAAAGTGTATTTTTGCAAATAATAATTAATTGTAATTTAAAACTTCATAATATGTTATAGCTAGTAGAAATCGTCTATTTTCTTTCTGTTTAAATTCTGGTTGGGATCAACTCGAAGAAGGAAGGTAAAAGACATTACTAGCCTCCCCGGATGGATCACTTGCATCTTTCAAAACGTAGTCAAGTCTGAAATAATATCGACTTCAGTATATTGAAATATTATGCGGATAAATTACAAATATTTTTAAATATAATACCTCTTAAAAAAATTTATTGATTTTCAGTTAACGTAACTTTTTAAAATTTTTAATTTAATAATATTTTGAATTATTACCTATTTTTTTATTTATTGTAAAAAGTGAATAAAATAAATCTTTTATCTAATTATGATAACAAAGTATCATTTTATTACGACTTTTTATGTTAGACAAGGTCGCACATTGTGTAGTCAGTTGTTCTAATTATTAATAGTATTATTCAATACTAAGCGAGTTGAAGAATTTCGTGTCAAGCAAAGTATCACTTTTAATCCGAATATCACAATATACTATTCTAGCTCAATATTAGGTTCATATTTGCATTGACTATTATTATTCATTCTTAACATACATTCATACTAAACATAATATTATCTTTGCGATCATGATTATTATCTTTACTAGTTTTCCCACTTACATTTCTAAAATAACGCATTCCACCTGCATTCACCTTATTTTTATGTTTGTGTTGACCCACGCAAGTTTTGCACTCACTGCCATGTTCGCTTTTCGAGTTAACGCAATACATTCGTACAAAGAAAATAAAACTTGGAAAGCTAGAAAGAGTTTGAATTTAAATATTAAATTCTAGAAAAATTTCATTAAACTTGCAACGGGAGTATTTTTAATATCATTTATTTTATTAAATATCTATGTACTTTTCAGAAAGTACTTCAGATAATAAAATGATGACTACCAATGTTATGTAATAGAAATGAAGTATAACTATGTAATAATTATAAATACATCAAAAGTTTCAATTTTTAATTTATAAACTGTTCCACTTTATTATACAACAATATAAGTTTGAAAGGGTAAAATATTATCTACAAAAGTTGTATAATCTGGTTATAATAATTATTATAAATTTTCTCAATATACCCAGCCGAATTTAATACGCAGTAGATCTAATATAGATAATAATTAATCTGTCAATATTTATTAATAATAAATATAATATTATATTAACAAATAAATACATTAATTGGTAATAATAAATTAAAAGATTAATGTAGATACTTTTATCTTTATTAAATTTATTACTCGATTTATCGATTACTACTTACAATCAATTATTAAAATGTATAACAAACAAAAATACTTTTAATATTCAAAGTTTAAAATGTAAATTAACAATTTTTCAGTTAATTATGACATAATCATGCCACAGAAGATTATGAGGATGCTCCTAATTTAAAGTGTTGAGTGAATATTTACCAGGAGGTTTCAAAATTACATTCCTGTTTAGTTTAGATGCGTAAGATTTATAAAAATATTAGTTTCAAAACATCACACAGTGCTTAAAATACAAATAATAAATAATTATGTAATACAATTAATTATACCTTAAATATGTACAAGTATACAAAAATTGCTTTGCTTGGCAAACTTAAAAATACGACCAGTAAAATATGAAACATTTTCAATAATATTATTATCAAGCGTTGATTATCGTAGTCGAATTAAATTTGTTAATTTAAAATAGTGATCAGTTTTTATAATGGAAATTGTTCTGAATATAAATTATACTAGTTATATATTTTACGAACAATTTCGGCAAATCGCATTATTAAATTTTACGTTGATATCCATCAAATAATAATGTCATTCTAACGTTAGACAAAATACTAGCCAGCAATTCAAATTTCACCAACATTATGTAAGTCCTACGGTTTTTTAATTCATTATTACAGTAAATAGTTATTGATTTTGGCAGCATAATTATTAGTTGTATTGAAGAATTCGGCGTTAAAGATAAATAAGAGTTTTTAAGGATAAAAGCATAACCTCATTTTGGGGGGATCATTTGCACCGGGATCATTTTCTTGGGGATTATTTGTTATGGGATCATTTGATTGGGAATTATTTGTGATGGGGATCATTTATCGGCGGGGATCACTTGACATTGGGATCATTTGGTTGGGAATCATTCGTCGCGACACGGCAAAAATTTTGCTGGTATACATAGATATAATTATAGGCAAGTATTGCGCTAGTTAATTGTTAAATAAACAGGTAAATGATAGTAGTGAGTAATTTTCAAAACATTTTCAGCTGCTTTGAAATTTGTGTTGTAGACGGAGGAGCTAACGCCCTCCATTACATAAGATTTATTTGTAACCCTTTTATGAGGAAACCACAGATCTTCCAGCGTGCTGCTAGAAGAATCTAGCGATATGAGCTCTTAAAAGAGGTAAAAATTGATGAAAATCGCTAGCAGTAGGTATAATTTGAAAATTAAATAAGTATAATTATGTAAGTTTGTTAATATTAGAAATCGTGAATCCAGAGCAATCAGGTGTGTACTACATAATGCCAGATTTAACAATAATTACATCGATAATTAGGAATAGTTCGTATGTTCAATTTATCAAAAATTAATTAAACCGATTGAAATGAAAAAAAAAATTAAAGAAATTTTAAAAAATGAAATCAGTTGACTATCGATTCTGTGGTGGTCACAATGTAAATTGTCACACGTTGTTACAAGTCCCTAACGTTACCTTCCCTCCCTAGAGTACATATAAATGGTGTTACGCAATAATGGTCTAAGCCACATTTTTGAAAAAAATGAATCAAGCACGTAGTTGTGTTGAGAAACTGTTATTCTAAGACTAACCAAAATAAACTTTTTGTAATTATCGATTACATTGCCACTTAAAATGACAAATCATCTCTATTTCGCATTGGGTTCAAAAGCTAATTATCTCAAAAGCATGTCAGTATGGATTAACTTATTATTGCCTAACACCGTGCATATATTGTAAAAGAGTTGAACTTGAACGTAAACTAAAAATATTTACTACATTGTAGTTATTGTCTGATCGGTTTCGCATTAACATTTTCTAACATAAAAAGTTTATGTTTTAATATTAATTGAAAAATTGAAGTTTATACTATCATTTCCTGTCATCATCTTTTTAACCCCTTTTGAGAGCTCGTAGTGCTCGATTCCCCCAGTTGCACGCTGTTAGACCTGTGGCTTCCTAGTTAAAGGGTTATGAATTAGATACCTATAAAGAAAATAAAATAATAAATAATTTTAGATAATAAAATTTATATGTATACCTACTACATAAGTACTAATATCGTAATATCTATCTTTGTCATGAAAAATTATTATTTCGGAAATGCCCTGTACTTTCAGTAGCAAAATTATCATCAACATATTAATATTAAACAATCAACGATTAAACTATAAAAAAGTATGCAAATAAATTTATTTACTACTCCACATTATGCACTTGAGAATGTATGAACTATTTAATATCGTAATAACCCAGATAGCTGTCAATGTTCTACGAATGTTTTAACAATCTCTGAATCTACCCTCGATATAATATATTATCTAGAATATTCATTATAAGTAATCACAATAAGAGCTTCCAAAGAATTAGAAAATATTTTTGCCGACTCTGCTGCAACATGTAAGTATACATACTTTGTCTTCACGATGTTTTGTAATAATATGTCGAGCCAATTATGGGGGTTCAAGTTTTTTGAGTATTTTTGGTATTTTGTCCGAAAGGTATTCGAAGCGATCACATGATAAATTAGAAAGTCTGAATATTCAACAAAATACGATTTTCTACAAATTAAGCGGAAGATAGCTACTTTGTTACCAATTTTAGACAAGAAAGTTGCGTACTTCCTTTCAGCTGTGTTAAACATGAACGCGTGACGTACCTAAATATTTTCTATTACATAATAAAAATTTTCAAATAAATATTACTATACTAATATAAACTAAATCTTTTTGTCTTCTTCAAGTGAAGATCACTTGGCTGAAGCCAAGATGGCGTACTAGGAAATTTCATTAATGGGGTGGTTTCCTGTTGCCTTCTCCATAGCTCACAGAACTATCTTGGGCTTTAAATCACAACTTAATTAATTGCAAAAAGTTGTAAAAAGAAGTTTTATTGATCGGTAAATTAAATTTAACTTAAAAAGTGAACTTTTCTTAGCTCATTTGGAAATTAATGTATATATGGATTAAATTCTTGTATAACTTGTACAGATACTAAACATCGTTTAACAACCTCGTTAAAAGTATCATCATACGTGAGAATACAATATAATACGCAAGATTTATACGCAGTCCGTTTAAATGCAATCCTGGCAAGCTACATAATAACAGTTTATGACCGGCTTATTTGTGTACAATTTATAACATTAGGGAGAAGTTATGCACGAAAATGAATTATAAATTACATTAGTGTGTTCCATGATTATCATTTAGGGGTATATATAAATCCATGCTAACACTTAAGGCTAGTTTAATTCTACGCTTAACCTCATTATACCATTATTTGAATATAGGTTAACTATTGACTTTTTGCTTTTCACAAAAGAATAAATAAATATAATAAATTGTTATTTGAAAATATTTTGAAGATGACAAAATTTTACTCTAAACATATTTTAGATGGTTTGTTTTGTTAAATCGCATAAGTTTCGGATGATTAAGATAAATCACTAGGACCTACAAGAAATTGAATTTATGGTATAAAAATTACTTGTACTTGGTTTAAGTAATATTTAAAAATTGTATATAAAAATTAAAGCAATACTTTAGTTCCTTATAGCAAATCTTATAGTGAACGGCCGCCACTGCATTGAGGTATACAATAATTTATTATATGGATAGGTACTCATCTCAATAATTACGAATTTGTTACATAGATAATAAATAAAATAATAGCAGTATTAATTCAACTTGAAAATCAAAGAGATCAAGAAATTAAAGCGAAAACAATTATAAACAGACATTAACAATGAAATTAAAATCAGGGCAAATTTAAAATTCGGAGGCGATATAAAAGAAAAATAAAAGTCTAATGAAATTTATGCTTCAATTTTGTATACCGCACTATCGCTTACAGTTGAGCATAATAAAAATTTATAAATTCCATTACTTCTACATAATACATTAAATAAAGATATGCAAATAAAGAAAAATATAAAATTATAATAATAAAAGCACACCATTTTGATTTATAGCAGTTTGTGTTGCAGTTAGAATGGATTTATAAAAATGAGAACCATTTCTATGCTAGAAAATTACAAATGCCGATTAAAATTATACATATATCCGAGATTTTATGGCGTACAATTTAATTCACTTGTGCATTCGCTTAAGTATTTACTATCGTAGAGCAATTAAAATTAAAATAATATTAACGCAAACTGTGGCTTAATAATAGTTAGCTTTTATTCCGCTCAAGTATTATAAACTGTAATTAAAATTGCTTAAACTTGAAAATGTTTTATGCTTACCCAGTAATCATTTTGCATTTGATTTTTTGGTTTTGAATTTGACATGGAAATACACCCACCTGAAAATTTAAAAAATGGTAAATTAATAAAATATATTTTCATTGAAACATTGTAAGTATATAATTGAAGAAATTAATCGATATTATTAATCACATATCAGTGAAAAATAGTACACTGATAGAAACAAATGTTTAATTTAAGAATTTATATATCTTTGAAATTATTTATTTATTTTGAACCTATATTTTTTGTTCAATCGAAAATTATTATCTTGTGTCTAATAGCTTCGGATTCTTGTCAGTTATAAAATAAATGCTTATATTTCATGCTTATTTTAAATATATATTTTTGGAGCAAGTAAATTAATTATTAAATATAATACACGTACATTTCAAATCAAAAGTTTGTATTATTTTACATTTAGATAGTAGATATAGTAGATTTGATTTAAATCTAAATAATTTGAATTAAATTGTGATTGAATTAATTCTAAAAATTACATATGTATGTTCAAACTTAATTAACTTATTATTTTATTTAAAAGTAGGTAGTACTCCAATATTTAAAGGTGGTGGAAATGAAAGCTTTATTAAATTTTGGAAATTCTATCAAATTTATGAACAATTTGGCCAAGTACTTATTAGGGGTAGGTATTATCTACTAGCACCTCGCAGGTTCAGGTAAATCAATAAGCATTTTATTATACAATTTTCCATAATGCAACATATTTAAAAATATTTTTGTTAAGGTTACAAATAAAATTTAAAAGAAAAAATGTTAGCTTTAATTTGAGAATACTATTAGATAGGTACATAGTAGATAGAACTACTAAGTATGTATAAGTACATCAGTTACTTTACATGATTTTAATAATATCCTGATACAAAATTTCTATATTATTTACTTTTTTAAAGCAAGAGTGTCATACGGTTTGTATAATATTATCGTCATTTTAAAATAAATAAATAAAAATGTTCACATCAAAATTATAATATGCTTCTAGTTAATATATCATTTTAAACGCATCATAATCTTGATTTAAGAAATATATACACTTGCTTATATACAAAGCTATTATTTGTTTGAATTAAACGTAGGTATACTTCTATCAGTGTTGATTCGAGGGCGTAATTTCAGTTTTATATTTTCACTTAACGCCTATTATATAATTAAATTAAGTTAGCTTACATTAAGCCATTCATGTAAATATCTCTTTATTTGAAAAAGTAGCAAAGTTTTATAATAGCTAAAATTACCTTGGGTGAGTTTTCTTGAATATAAAAGTCTTGAACGATTATTATTTGTGTATTTAATTCTGGATGAATTATTATGGTTTTATTTGATATTTATTAAATACTATACAAACATTATACCATATCGAGAATTTTTAGATTGGTAAAAAAAAGTTAAAAAGACCAATGAGAGCGCGGTTCTAGAGTGGTTTTATATAATATACGTAATTGCGCTAATGTTTATTATAATGTAACTTTCAGATGCTTTTTAAAGCAAACTATATTTTAAGGCCATTTAAATATTTTCAACTAATTTAGTAATATAAGAGATAGACTTCTGCTGTAAATTTTTTTTCTTGTTAGAAGTCCTCGAAGTATTCTATCTAAGAAAGTTAGCATATTATACACTACAATTTTAATTAAAAATTGCATAACAATTACCGTAGAAAGCAAGTTATTTAATTTAGGAACCTTTTAAGTTTACACTTCTTTTAACTTACTATAAGCACTCAAATTTCAATTATACCATCCACGTCTACAAGTTGGAGTTCAATTATTGTAGGTAGCAATTTTAACTTTAAAAAAGAATTAAAAGTAAGGTATAGTAACTAACGAGAGATCAAATACTATATCCAATATAGGGTAAAATAAAAGGTGTTAAAAAAAGCAATCCTATTATGCAAACCGTACTTGAGAAACAGTTCAGAAAAGCAGAAATTCTTTCTCTTGGGCAAATCTATAAACGTTAACCGGATTGCCTAAAAAATCAAATTATTGAAAATGTGTCGGAGTATCTCCTAATGAAAAAATATAATATAAGGGCGTAGGTAATAATTTACATAATAATTTAATCGGTGTTTGCTTATCATTTTTATCAATAACTGTTTGGTTAATTCTGCAAAAATTTCTCTAGTCGTTAGTAGTTAAGCAAGTACTAATATACAACAGTACCATATGGTGTTCGTAAATTTTGAAGCAATACACGTCTTTAACTTAACATTAATACAGGTGGACATTAATAAACTTTTAAAAAAATCGCTACACAATTTAATTTTACAAATAAAAAGCATAAACAACAATGATATTTAAGTATGAATTAAAAAATTTTTAACTTCTAAGTATAAACTATAACGTTTAGAAATCACAAATAAGATAACAGGTATTTATAAGTATTAGCCTCAAGGGGATCTTAGTTTATAATTTATAAACTTATTTCGCATTATATTTATTATGATAAATTGAAATTTAATTTTTATGTGATGGTGGTGACGATAGACGACGCGACGCTAAAGTTATATATCTATGATGTATATCGGTTTCAGATTCACAAAGATAAGTTCATAGTAATTTTCATCAATTTTATCAAGTACTAATCGTTGCAAACAAAATAGTGAACAAAATAAATTATTCAGACGCATACCGTTTTGAGTATGCACAAAAGTCAATACACAAATTTTTCAAAAAGTGATAATTTGCATTTAAATTCATAAATAGTTAAGTTTACAAGTGGACTCTTACACAAACATTGGTTATACTGAAAACACAAAAATTTAAACTTACAATTTGTCAGCAAAAACAGCAAGTATATTATACAAACCGAAAAATGTTGATTTCGTTATAATTCGGAAACGGTAAGTTTCTAATCGATTTTTTCAACTCTTGTTTGTGTTGATTATTACTACCTACATATTGTTGGTAGAATTTACTATCTATTTTAGCGTATAAAACGTGTAAAAAAATATCAAAAATTTTGTAACGGCTTTCATAATACATAACGAGATTTTATAGGGTGGTCTGATAATACAAAAAAACAAAATTTATTTCGGAAACAAATCATGAAAAAGTTTCAATTTTTCATCTGAGAAACACCTGCTCTATATAAGTATATTGTATTGGGCCAGACTTAATTCTTCGTAGTTGTATTTTCATTAAAACTTGAACTAACAATTTTCAAATCTACAGTTACATAACAACGTTTAACATTGTAGAACAATTTTATTTTAAATTTTCTTTCATAAATTATAACTGAATTTTATTTAAAACAGAGATTGTTAGAACTCCTTTATGGCATTAAAGTACAACCTGTATAAGATATAATATGTATAACCTTTACACAACCGTATAATACACGATGGCCCAAACATCGTTTGTTGTCGCTCTTTTCACAAACAGAGAAGGCTTGGAAATGTTTGCTCAAGATACTAAATACACTGAGAGAAAAAAACTGCTTGATCAAACGATAAAAGATTCAATAAACAAATTTTTTGCATTACGGGTGGCGAAGCAAAACGTGCATTAAACTAGTGCAAATAAAATGTAAACTTTTTTCCGTTAATTATTTTAACATGAGGAGTATTTCCTCGAACGTTCTCGTTTTGTTAATTGAATCAACATTTACTATACTACAGCTTAGTTGACGTTAATCGAATCTACTAAAAATGTTGGTTCAACATTCCGCACTTTTCGAACTAACCAAATTAGGTGTATATTGAATCAACCATTTCTGTACATTTAATTAAATAATTTATTCTATGATTTGAATCATTTTAGGTTTTTGATGTAACTTATTGTAGTATATGGGGAATTATGAGTTGCTTTAGCTTGGGTGAATTCATACGAAAGCTTTGAATTGACAAAAGACTACATCATGCGTCGAAAAGAAGGTTCTTGATTTGGATTATCATCAGCGAGTATTGGATAGAAGTCATCCTTTATGGCTACATTTTAAAGTACTCCCTGTATATAGGCGGGAGTTTTGTGTGAATTGTATATATAACTTGTATTATTGGATTGCGAACAGCACTAAAATATTACTGCGCTTAAATAAACTAATAAAGATGCATGCCCTTTAAGACCTATGAAAAAATAACTACATACATAATACATAAGTATAGATACAAGTAAAAATCAATAAAAGTTAAATATACACAAAAAATATTATAAAGCTCTGAAAAGCTCTTCAATAAAATGAAAACATTTTATAATTGTCAAAATAAACAGTCTGTCTGTTTAAAAGTTAAATTGTATACATTTTTTATTTCAAACAAATAAAACAACAAAAATAGAAACATTAGCTAGCTTTAGATTGATGTAAACGTTACATTCGAAGTGGACCCAAGTTTATTTCTACATAAGATAAATTTAATGTGTTCTTAAAAATATTTTATCCTGAAGAAGGAAATCAAAGAATGTCTCAAACCGAATTAAATGAACTTGTAAAAGCTTTGAATTACACTAAGACATAGTACATAATTAATATTTAACAATGTTTCAATATTTAGCAATTACTATTTTCTACATATTTTGGTATATTTTATATAGTTAATCATATTTGAATCCATCAAATATGAATTTATTATCCTAATAGTCTGCAACTAGTTACATGTTTTCACACCAAGAATCAAAAATTTTGTGAACTCTTCTTTTCCATAAGTTAACCATCAACAAATAATATTATAGAAAACATAGCAATATATGAGTAACAAATTTTAAAATTTTAAACTTTCATATTTTAGACATAACCCTGTTAAGATGTAGATTACGCTCGAAATTATTTAGTAGTTAAATACATATTATATACGGTAACAAGTGATTTTATTGATTGGATTTGAATTTGACTATTTACACTAGGAGACAAAGCCTATTATTTACATCAAACAAATTGGTTGACCGATTTACACGACATTTTCGGAGAACAAAGCACGTCTACTCACCATTTAAGTTCTAGTTAATTCATATTGTATTCTATAAGTTCGTTAAATCAAATTTATTAAAATGTTACAAACTGTAAAACTGCACTGACCAGCTTGTAAAATAAAATATATAAAATGAAACTAAAGCACACAGAAATGTAATCTAAAATTTAGTCAAGTGGGTACGTAAAGCTGGATCTAATTTAAAGTTGTAGTGCTAAGTTCATAACCAAACATTACTAAATAACAATGGTATAGAAGTAAACAAACAGGAGATAATAGTTACATTTAAGTGAATATTTAATTGGATTTGAATTAATAGAACGCATGTACATTACAGCCAGTGTTTTGGTTATACGTAGTATAATACCCACAAAATTTAGAGAATTGCTTAGATCGGTGCACCGACGAACATCGACGCACGCTGTGGATATTTACCTAACCAATAAGCCCTTATCAATTAGTTGATAACAGCACCAAGGTTTAAAAAATTTCGGATTTGAGTAAAAGTTGTAATTCATCCGTCCAATTGTGGTAGATTAATTTACGCAATCACAGCAATTTAATCAAGCTAAATTTAATGTTACCTATTAAATAGCATTCATAGATATAGCGTTAATTAAAATCATAATGATTTTTGGCCTCGAAAAATTTAATTACCTAATGAAAATGAACTTAAAATACAAAATTTCAAGTAGTTTTGTGATATTTAGTATGTATTTGTAAAATATAATACTTAGTAGAACTAAACAAAATGTTAAAATAATAGATAGAATCTTATAAAGTGAAATATAAAGTGAAGAAATACAATACGTCGAAAATCATTATTTAAGAAAACCAAAAAAAGACATTAATAACTACTTGACAGATTTTTAATTAAAAAAAATCGGCTATGTAAACATAGCATAACTTTCCTCATTTAATTTGGGTTCACAATTAATTTGTAAGAGTGTAAGTTTTTGGTAAAATCAATAAGGATTTAGAAAAATACGAAAACAAAATGTCATAGTTAAGTCATAATTATTATTATATTTTATAAAAGTTAATTGAAAACTTCCTTCACATCATAAAGATAAAAACAAATAGAAAACAAAAAATTAGGCATTGGCATGCGGTGGTGTTCCCAAGCGGTCACCCATTAATGTAGTACCCGCGCACAACATCGCTTGACTTTTGTGTTCGGACGCAGTAGCGACGTTAGGGCAGGGCGCCCTAATTACTTTAATTACTTTACATCAGCATTAACCGAACATTTAGTGAAAACACATACTAGGTTGGAAGCTCCCCGTGTTTAGACATTTAAATCACTGTAACTCTGAAATGGTGCGACAAAATAGAAAAATTTATATAACCAAAAGGAAGGAAATGAAATTTGCAACAAAAAATTTCCAATAAGTATTGCTGTAAAAATAATTTTTATATGACAAATCACGCCTTCAAAACGCATAATTTACATTGCTAGTATAGGAGTGTATCAGGTCGTTCTTAATTATTATGTGATCGCAGCTATATTATACTTAAAATCCACCAAAAAAATAGTAATTTTTTATTTTATTTATTTTTACTTCTACTATGAGGGAATTTGTGATACATTTGTGAGAAAGCATTTACATTTTCAAAATATATAAGTTCAGTGGCTACAAGCTAGTATCATTTAAAGTTAAAATATAAAAAAAAAATTTTTGCGTCTCCTGTGTGTGACTACAGATTTGTTACACACTTTTGGTTCACTATTTTGAATCAAAAGTTTACCACTACTGCCTGAGACTTGGAAATCCATATTATACTAAATAGTATCTCATTTTGAGTATATCGAAAATAAGATCCTGAAGTTTTATCTTTAAGGTTTGTTTTTCCAGTATAGCCCCCTCTTATTGGATTAAATACCTAAGTTCTAAAATGTAAGCTCATAATGGCACGGGAGCTGATTTTTGTCTCTAATTGATCGACTTCTACTAGAAACAATTTTATGGTTCTTTATGTTCTTATTAACAGAAATACATTTTATTCGTTAATTGTTGATGTTGAAGTAAGCTGCAGTTTTTGCATACCTATACATATATTTAGTATGGTCCCAGGGTGCCATGTTACCCAGACATTATTTCAGATTATAATATTTGTGTCTTTAAAAAATAAATATTTTATCGAAATCTATTAGAATTTTATTTATTCCAGAATATAGTACCTCAAGCCAATACAATAAAGAATTATCTAACAAAGGAATTGATCGCAAACTCTAAGTGCTTGTTCACAATGTACATCATAAGACATAAGAAATACATAAAACGTAAGAATTACAAATACAAAAAAGACCTTAAACGAATATTGAATAATACTGGAGTTATTTTGTTATATGCAAAAGAACATTCTATGCCTTGTACTTTAAGATTTTAATATTATTCGATAATCTGTTCAGCTTTTAGTTGCATTAATATTTTTAAACCTTATGTTTTACGTACATTGTGAACAAGTACTAACATATCTTTTATAATTTAGAAAAGCAAACTAGGGGACCCGTATTACCTGCTTTTCTTCTATATTTAATTAATAAAATAATGTGATTATACTATTTCTATTATATAATATCTATATTTCTCTTGGTTTAGATTTGACAATTAATGTCAAAAACGTCAGTTTCTTCAATTTAAAGAAAATAAAAGCACATCTTTACTTTTCACACCGGTGTTATATACTTGACGATATATGTATGCCCATAGACAGATGATAGACATCTCGTTTTTATTTGCATTTTAGTGTATTAAGTAAGGCAGGTAACCTCGTCTGTAACGGTCTATCAAAAACCTATTTTGAAAATATTTTTATGGACATCTATAACTAATTAATTGGTTTATAAATTTTCATTAAGAAATAATTCATTTTTCAATATGAAATGGTATGATTTTAATAACTGATGTTCACGAATATGTTCGGTAATTACAGCATTGTATGAAATTCTACATATTAGGAAGTATTCAGAGAATTAAGCATATAATTAGGGGCATACTTCATGTGTGTTGGTAAATGTGTTGATGAAATTTATGATGCAGAACAATTCGAATAAATGTCAGCGACAACAAATGGGTAAAGACCATCATCCTAAACTGTATTGATAGTTTATAGAGGATAACATTGTCGTTTGTATGGCTAGCAATATTTTCTAAAATCTGACAACTATATAACCACAGAATAGTTATTATTCATAAATGAACATGAATTAGAACAGCGGATCTGCTTCGAGTTTCCTGTACAATCATATCTGCATCACGTTGACGTATAGAAATGCTGCCAACTATCTATACAACTACAATAAGTCATCATTTGCAAATGACAGGTGCAGTGTTAGCAGTATGCCATATCTACTTAATAATATTAAATAAATTATTAATTATATCTTATGTATAATCAAGAAATCATGTTCCAAAAATTGTTTAGATAGAAAATACAATAAATAGAATAATATAATTAGTTAAATAGTTAACAATTTTCGTAAACAGAAATTGTGCACAATCTAATATGGCCTCTCTATGCCTTGTCCCCAGATGCGTCTAATAAGCTAATTTACTTATTAAGTTTGCATGTGCTCTATCTGATTCCCGCTAGACCAACTTGAAATGAAATTTTCATCAAATTCTGTTCTTAGTTTATACAAATGACCAAAACCTGTGGTTAGCATTGCAAACACAACCTTAATATTTACATCTGCTGTGGAAATTATCAAATATTTAATTTAGTAATTATTATAATTACTTAAATATCGTCGGCTTACTTGAAAAACTTTCCAAATCCGATTTTTATCGAAATTGATTTTTATGCTAAAATCATTGTATTAAATTCGTCCCAATATAATCGTGAATAACTTTTATAAGTCTTGGCCGCTCATAACAAAAAAAAAACTTGTATGCCTACAGTAGATAGAAGTACTAGCAGATTTTTTATGTCTCCTGAAAAGTTTTGTCAATCAGACTTAGAAGGTTTTACAAGTAAGCCGACGATATATAAATTCTTAACTTGTGAAATGTAATAAAATTAAAACTTCAATATACTATGTACCTATATACAAAATCATTTTCAAATAATTTTTCAGACGACAGCGTCAAGCTTGGCTGGAAAATTAAAAATAAAATTTAATTAATTATTACTAAACAATAATATCTCCAATATTTAATATTTCAAATCAAGCAATAATTTTACCGAATTCAACAGTAATAGTTTCAAATTTTTAAAAACAGTTTCATTCAATATCCTTCCACGAAAGAGAAATATCTGCGTAGGTGAGTGTAACTGCATGTCGCTCTATGTCTCTTGTGCACAATATTGAAAAGCTGAAAAGAATTTGGAAACCAAATATCTTACATATATAGCAGTTACAGAGTAAGACTATAATACGAAGAGAAAGGCGTGGACCTTTACCAACATGAGGTTTAAATAAATTACATAGTAAAATCTCGATAAATGGATAAAATGTCTAGAGTGAATAGTGAAATATTCGGAATAAAAAACTAAAATTATTCTATTTTAAACTGTGAGAGCTTTTAAAAAAGCAATAAAATAATGCAATCAAAAAATGTATATGCATATGGTAAAATGATGAAAGTACAGGTTGAACCGAACAACAATTTAAGATAGTTTGTGTCATAGAGCTGCCAGTAATCAGAAAAGCAATATTTCAATAACTGTGCTCTCCAGAAAAAACTAAACACTTCTTTTTAATGTTTTAATTTTTGACGGAATATGTTGAAGAAGACTGGTACAAGTCGAAACTAGTCCATTAAATACGAAAAAATAAAATATAATTAAGGAAAGTGTTTACCTACTTAACTTGTGATTAATCCTCAATGGAGGATTTAGTTAACCGTAAACAAATAATAGTAAAATTATAATTAAAGCTTAGGCCATTTTAGTAATATTTATGCTTCTACATGGACATTAAACTTGTGCCAAATGTTTTTCACTATAACTTTTTTATTTTCCATTTTTTGCGAAAAATAAAAGATTTTAAGCAATTTTTCAAGAGTGTCAATATTGGATGTCTATATTGTAATGAATTCCATTTTGCATAGATGTTATATTACTTAATAATTTCCGATATTAGATACAATATTTTATAAATAATTCAATGGCACAAGTTTAATGACCACATACTGTATGTACAACCCAAATCTTTGAT
Organism: Cantharis nigra; assembly: GCA_958510845.1. Taxonomy (NCBI): domain Eukaryota; kingdom Metazoa; phylum Arthropoda; class Insecta; order Coleoptera; family Cantharidae; genus Cantharis; species Cantharis nigra. The sequence continues at coordinate 28,216,117 of OY294030.1, read as the reverse complement.
TAATTTTCGGCCGAGTAATATAAATATCTTTTGAAGATTTAGATACTCCCTCATGATACACATCCAAAACTTAACGTGAAGCTATTGAAGAACCAGTTCCTTCAGTTCGGAAACACACACGCAGATGGCAAGCAGTTTCGAGATTACTTCGAAGAGATTTCTCATCATCAGGCACACATTAGCCCGGAGTGATTCATATCCAGACATCCTTCATATCAAAACATGCAAAAAAAACTTTCGGAAGTGCTTAAGCACCTCACGCCAAGAAACATGAAAACAATTTACAAAATTTATTCAAACAATATTATGTGTTGATGGCAGCTTGGAATTAAAAAAAAATGTTGCGTTCATTCCGTATTTTGTTTATTTCAATCGTAATATGCTTACCGAAAGAAATTATTTTATTGTTTTTATTATAGGTAATAAGCTAAAAGCTAAAATGTATCCCGAAAGTATCAAGATAAATTTTCATTTTACAAAACCTTCTTAAAGTTGAAAATGGTAATTGTAATTGAATAATAATAGTTTTTAAAATAGTCACTGTTCAAGTTTTCTGGCATAAAATTCGTTTACAAAATGTTCACAACCACTGTATACAAATACGACAATAAATTTTACAAATATTAAAATTTAAAATATAGAAGCTTAAAACCTGCACGAGAGTTATTGCGTTATTCGTCCTCTTCAAGTAAAATGTGTAAAAGAAAACCTAAACTCCACACAAGAAACGTTTGATATTATTTTTTTGTCCTATAAATTTATGAGGGTAAATATTTTATACAAAATCATAGCTGTTATAATAATTTATCTAGATATATTTACAACATTGTTGTTATTTTAAATTTTTATTTTATCTGCAAATCAACATAAAAATCAAATTTTTTAGAAATACAGTCGAGTTCGGATTATCCGATCTAAGCGGGACTGTGAATTATTTGATAACTGAAATATAGAATGAAATGAAACAAATCATAAATAGAATGAAATTGCAATACAAAATAATTTTAAATTAAAATTTTAAAACCAGTGCTAAGTAAGTTACATTATCACAGTAGATATGATCCGGCGATGAATTACATTTTTGTGATTCCAAAATCCAGATATGGTTTATACATTATTTTATTATTTATAGATATTTTTATTATAGATGGATTATTACATATTTACACCTACTACAGAGTTATATAGTTTTATTTATATAGTTTATAAACATAATATAATATATTATATAGTCTAAAAACAAATTCGTTGTAACCATTTTAAGTCGAGCATGACGGATCGAAAAAAAGTGCAAAATTCGAAGTATTTTTATTTTCTGTCACTTTTCTAATAGTTACTTCTTGTATGCGCACACGACAAAAATAACCAAATTTTATGCATTGGATCTCATTGCATAAAACGATTAGTCATGCTCGAGTTAAAATGGTTACGATTATATTTATGAGTAGGGCTGCCACCTCTGAAGAAGAGTAGACCAGGAGATTACCTTTTTTTTAGTAAAACATATCTTGTTTTAGAGAAAGTATTTTTATTGAAATTAATATAATAATATAATACTAATTATTATTATACAGAGGAACCCATAAAAACTCCAAACGTAGATAACATATTCGGGGATTCACCTGTGGTCCCGGGAAAAAAATGTTGAGACAGGAATGTCCGCCACCCGGGCATATCGATGTTAAACCCGGAGCCCGGAGATGAACTACTCAAACCCGGAAAGGTGGCAAGCCCTACTTATGTTTATGACTTATGAGTGATGAGCCATGAATCAAATAAATATACACGATATTGCAAGAGCATGTGGTCAGGTAGATTTGAATTTCCCACCATTTCGGTCAAATTGAAATGATAAAAAAAACTTGGTGAAATCACAAGATTGTAATCCGAATGTAAATAATATTGGCATACATTTAAAACGTAGAAATCAACTTTTTAAACTGTAAAATACCAATAATTCGATAACTAATAAATTCTTTTGTTTAAGTATCGGGTTAAAAATTAAATACACTCGTTTGCAAACTAAAATTACAAAACAAAATTGGCAGAAAAATCTCCATAGGAATTGGATAACAAACTACAATATCTAATTTAAAGTTTTTTGCGCGTCAGTAATAAATTAAGAAAGAATATATTGATAAAAAATTAATTATTGTGTATGCAATACAAATTTAATCAAATGTGTATCTCAATGTATCTCTTGACTTTAATTTTTATTGTTTTGAAAAAGATAACAATAAATTATGTTCCGAGTTTTCACAACAATGTAACGTCAAAAAAATGTCTGGAACAAGCATAATATCCCAACGGGAACTTTCAACAGGAAGTATTTGTCCAGACAGTATATTTATAACCACCATGTTTATAACGATATTAAAATAACATTGTAAAATAATTTAGATTTAATAAGTAATTTATATCTTCTCCAAACAGGCTGAAAATGAGGTGTTGTAGTACCTAAGTATTTCAGAATTCGGATATAAAACTCACCGTTTTCTATACCAATATAAACATCAACATGTATGGCGTACGAGAATAGATGTTTGCAAGTTTGTCTTTCATCTAAAATATTTTTTGGACATTTAGTAGGCTGTAATTCAAAAATTAATCGATACAAAACATTAATATCACTTATAACGAATTGAAAGTGACAATTTATTGTATCAATTCCTCATTTAACTTAAATTTTAAAAAAATAAACAAGTTTGCATTCGCTGGGCTACGATTTGCATCGCTTCACATATAATACAAAACTTCTAGTCAAAAAAAGTTCACTTTTGAATCCTAATGAAACCATTTTTTATTACAAGTCTACTAAAAACTATACAAACGCTCTACTATCCGACATAAAAGAGACCCATTTCTTGTCGTATAATTAGTAGTATGAATCAGATAAGTGCAAGTATGAAATAAAAATCAAAACATAAAGCACGAAATAAACGTTCAACTTGGTTGACAACCTAAGTTGTCAACTTGCCATGTTGACATCCAAGTTGACCGTGTGTAGGCTAGTTGAAGGTTGAAAGGACAAGTTGATGCCCAGGTTAAAGAAAATCAAACCTACACACGGTCAACTTGGTTATCAACCAAGTTGCACGTTTATTTGCAGCTTGAAACTGAAGTCTGCAAACATATCATATTATTCTTGATTACGATAAGAATTTATTTGTACTCTGTGCTTACCCAGTTAACTGGATTTTATTTAAATATACAAATTTTGTAAAAGGACTTATTTTGCAAAATTTTTATTAGATACAAATAAACTTGAAAATAATGTTCTATTTTACAAATAAATTTTATAAATTAAATGACAAAATTGTGACGATAAGCGTCACAAAATAACAAAACTATTCGAGTAGAATGTAAATATTTTATTTTTATAATTATTTATAATCTCGGAATAATCCCTCATTTAAATTTAAATTACCAATTATTTTAACATTAATAATACTGCTAAATATTTTCTCGTACAATATGAGCATTATAAGGTTATAACGTAGGTAATCCATCTGTCTGCCTACATCAGAACTTTCCCTAGGGGGCCGCAATGTATTTGATCATTGAGAAATAAATGTCGTGAAAATGATGTGTTTTTTATTATAACATTGAAAACAATTGAAGAGTACAAGGGAATAACGATTAGGGTTAAAATTTTGCTGAAAAATAAACTATTAATGTCATCTGATAGATGGTAATGGTAGGTATCTCCTAGTAAACACATAATATAAAAATGATTTTAATCCAGCGTCAAAACGTTCTTTAAATATTAAAATTTACATAGCCATTTATGGGTAAGTAAATCTTTTAACTGCGATTTGTGCGAAATATAAAACTTGTGAGTCTGATCATTCTTCCCGTGTACTCTTTAATTATAAAGGGGGGAGGCATAAATATATTTTTATAAAGACCAGGGAGGCTCAACATAAAAAAAGGTTAGAAATCCCTAGTATACATGTTCACCGCCAAGTCGCGGTAAAATAAATTTTCAGAATTGTCGGTTATGAGAGCGTCGGATATTGGGTCGTCAAATGCATTAGACATTACAGCATACTAGATGCACACATATAAAATATTTAATAATTATGTTATGTGATATGAAGTAAATGATGCAAAGTGAAACGAAATAAAAAAAATTCTAAAAGAAAAGTCCCAATGAAGACTTTCCTACGCGAGTTAGATAAAACGTTGTACACCACTCGTGAAAAACTGCATTACTTGACTTCGTGCACTTATTTGGCATCCCGTGCTTAAACCTAGATTTATTTAATAATTCGTCTTTTTTCCAAACCGCACTGTGTAAAAAAATTGTATTATCCATAAAAATAACAATTCTACCGTTATTTCTTAATATGGCAAGTAGGTATATTATAATATAAACATATTAAATTCGTACAATTAGCAACATTATGACAACAACAAAATATGCACCTCGTAGTCAACATAATACTGTAATTTTAATGTGAAATAAAACACATAATAAAAGTATTTAAACCCACAATATTTTTTTCGCAAAAGCTTTAGTATATCTATATATTTATACTATTATATTATAATAATGAATTTTATTTACAATCTATTTGCACAATTTAAGAAATTTAAGTAAACGTTACCAATTTCATATAATTACAGTTCCAGGTGGTTCCCCAAGCTTAACTAGTGTAATTAATTATGTAGCGGAGAGTCCTCGGAGAGGAATGTGACAGATTGCCATTTCGCCTTCACTCTCAGTTTCTCTGCAACTCGAGTTTGTTTCAAAGTTTAGCTTTTAATTCGAGAATCAGCCGCTAGACATATTTATGTTTTCCAATAGGAATTTCAAGTTTCGTGCTGAGGTTACGGACATATCTTCAAAACTAATTAATGTTCTTGCATGCTAATCACCGAGATATAACCAGAAAATCGGTATGTAAATATAAATTATACGTACCTATACGAATTCATAAATAAAAAAAAATTTATATATTTACTTGAATAATTGAATGGGGTAGATACATTAACTTTACTAATAAATATTAATTATTTTAGGCTGTTACAGTTTAGATTGTTACCAATCAACGAATTCGTTCAACTTTTGACATTTTACTTTTATCTGCTATTAAACATTAAAATATATAAATCAAAACGTAAACAAATAAGTCAAAATAATGGAAGGTTACTGTGTGTATGTTGTTTTATTAGGAGAAATATTATTACTTTTATTGGATACTAAAACGAAACACTTTTTCTGTAAGTATTTTATTTGGAGATATTCACCCTTTCGTTACCAATTTCCTTCCTCTTTTGTTTTTCATTTTTTCAAACTTTGGTTTAAGAGCTATGAAGTACAAGTAATGGATTACTTCAATATCAGTATTAACTGTTTTAGAGAGTAACACAAATTAGTTATCTCTTGCATAAGATTTATTTGCCTAGTTTTCAATACTGGAATATTTTGTTACCATATTATGTCCCTTGGTATACATGGTATTATATTGATTCATCAGTTTACGATTTTTGTATTAATCAGAAAACCTCTTAAAATTTCAAATCCATTAAGAAAATTTTGGTGTCCATTGGATTCCAAGTTGATTGTTTGGAAATGGTACTGGACGTTGGTGGATAAAATGGTGCAAGTCGGAAATGTTCTTTGTTAAAGTTGTCAACATTTAATTGTATTATATTAAACAATGTGATGGAATCGATCATCGAACTTTGATATTTGTTTTTAATCATTAGTTGTTAGTATTAGCTTTCATTATATTTCAACTGAAGTGAGAATAGCTGTCTCACTTGAACGCAGAATTGTATTTCAGTATTGAATCTCACTGAACGGAATAAATTTGTAAGAGAGATTAATAATTTTGGTTTTCAGATAATTACTTGGAATGTTATGTACTTGTAGAGTCTCTTCACCAATCATAGTTTAACGACTTAAACTATTGCTGTCAAACCATTCGGTTGTTTAAAATAGTTTTTTATTGTATAATTTCTTTAAAATAGTTTCAATTGTTACTTGCAACTTAGTCAAGTGAGGTAAAACCTTCGGTTCTAGTTTCCACTTGAATATGTATTAGTGTTTAGTGCTATTCTGCTATTTGCATTATGTTTGCCTCATGTTCTGCAATTGAAAATACATATATGAACATCGACTTTTTATGTATTCTTATTAATACTTATGATATAAAACACACTTTTTATCTTTAATTGTTTTAATTATTACATCACCTGGCGAAAAGAAGTTTAGCTGTATAAACTGTTCGAAGACTAGCCGTGTTTGCGATTAAAGGAACTCATAGAGAAGTGTATTCTTGGGTTGAACACAACTCGACGCTTCCATGACAAAACGACGTAAGCGCCATTTAGAAAATTGTTGAGGAGATGTAAAAAACTGCGCAAATGCTGTTTTATATAAAAGACTAAGTATTATTTAAAACTAAACTTACCGCCATTTGTTGGTCTTGTTACATTTAGAGAAACAAATAAGTAAACTAAACTGTCATTTATGCCTATTATGGTACGGTCATTAAGAAGGGGATTGGTGCTTATGCAACTTTAAAATGCATTTGTGGTTAACATGATTTTTTGTCGCCTATGCCAATTTAAACAGTGGATAGTGCGCATTCTCCTGTTCTCTGACACCAATATCGGAATTTTTGATTTTATGTCGTTTACGTCGTTTTGCCATGGAAGCGTCGAACTGAAATGCTAGCAAATATTAAAATTTTTGTGAAATTCTAAGAATAAATTACATTAAACATGCATTACTAAAAATGGTGACTGACATAGCAAAAGTTCGTACCGTTCGCCGCGTTCGTAGGTAGTAATTTTAAGAATAAAGTTACGGACACAAGTCGACGTCAGTTCGTACCTTTAAGTGTAAAACATATAAATACAAATTCATATCTTTATCCACAGCGTTTCAAATTTACTAATGTTAGAGTAAATAAATAATTAATTTGGTAAAATAAACCGCTAAATAAATTTCAAAAACTTTTTTACAAAATATACATATTTATACAGTTAATCACAAAGGTAAAGCCTTAAGTTCGATTAAATAAATTATAACGTTTTACTTCCACTCTATGAAACACAACCTTTGATATACAAATGATCAAAATTCAGAATAATAATATGCATAAAATACAATTATGATTTACTACCTATTTGAAATTTTTGAAAAATTTGCACGATGTTTGATAAAAATTCAAATACATAATTGTGAATTATGCAACCCCCAGAATTTCCATTTTGTAATTTATTACATACATACAATGTAAAAAAAAGCAATATAAAAGTTAATTCAAATTGATGTAGTACTTTACAGAACATTAGTAATAAACCCTTTAAAGTTGACAGGTTAAAAAGATTGTCTAAACATCGAGATCGTTCTAAACTACTTAATTTTAAAAAATATGTATCGAAAATATATTTGCAATGGATAGTAATAAATGATATCAATCGATACAAAAGGTACTACTTTACAGCTAGTAAATAATTCCATACATTATGTACACCGTTAATCGCACCGTTCCCTTACGGACGACTTACGAAGTACACATACATACATAGGATTATAACCAAATTAAATGTATAAAATTATAAATAATAATCGGAAGATAATAAATATCACAATAACTATTAATTAATTTAGTCAATAAAATTTAAATTAAACGCAGCTTTCGGTTACGCGCACGTCTAATTCAATACAATAGCGAAGCGGGTGACAAGCCTTAAGCCTGCTACACACAGACGAGCAAGTAGGTTGTAGTAGTTTTGGCACCCTCAGATGCTTTTTCTTGTTCTTGTCTTGTTCCGCTAAGTAAGACAAGACTTGGTGATTCAATTGCAAGAACAAGAAAATTTTCCAAAATTTTTGTATTTTTGGTCATATGTAATAATAATGTAGGTAACTGAAAATTGATAAAAATAATTCTAAATTGACGCACTATTAAGTATATTATAAAGACTTGGCTTCATTTATTTTCAATTCAATTCAAAAATAAGTATAATTCCAATAACACCATTGCGTAAGTAATTCGTTTATAATTATTATTATATTGTAAAATATTACGGATTTAAATTCTTTAAACATTTACCTTTTTAGAAAGTACCTGGTTTATTGTTATTTTTTGTTATTGCTATTGTCATATTGAATTTCATCTCTCCAAAAATTTACAAAGTATAGATTTAAAAATTTACTTGAAAACCGGAACCACTTTCCTATATTATTGTTAAAATATATCAGCACGAAAAGTTTCATATTGCTTTATCTATAATATTAGCGAAATTTTTCATTGCTATAAAGAATCAATGCATCCATGTGATCCACATGTACCACCATCTATATCTTGAATTGCACAGAAATATTTGGAAAAGATAGTAAAAATATAAGTTCAGGTTCAATTCAAGCCTTCAATTTCAGACGTTAAAGCCCAATATACAAACCGACTTTTTAAAGATTTCTACTTCCCAATCGAAAGAAATATGCTTTTTTGAGTTCAAAGATACCAAACACTTGAGATTTACACTTCACTTATTTATAATAAGAATAAAATAAGCGGTTTCAAAGAATATGACCTGCGTTGGAAAAAAATCATTTACAACTTACATAATATTTTTGTCGAAGCCAAGAATTTGTGTGCCATTATTTTTACAAATTTCAAAATAAACACTTTCTAGAATTTTTAATACATATTAACCCTTATGTTCCCGTACAAATATACAACTTATAATTCAAAATGAATATCAATAGTGAGCTGAAGGGTACAAGTAAATCTTATTATATGGATTTCGGAATCCTATAGGATTTTTCTTTTCAAGAGCTAATAATTATAATTAATAATACAACTTATATCTACCGTATGGAGTACCCGGGTACTACGAGGTGTAAGCTTTATAAAACTTGCTACATTGAAGTGTTTATGTAGAAGAAAAGAGTTACTGTAAACAAAATAAATATTTAATTATGTCAGGAATGTTAATTTTATGTATCTATCTATGTATTTCTTGAAATTTTTTTTTATTTATTTATTTTTTTTAAAATTTGTTTTCCTTAAATTAAACAATTTTTTAGAGATGTCACAAAAACTCAAAAAAATCGGTTCAGTGGAAAAAAAGTTATGTAACTTTAAAGCCGAAATAGTACCCGGGTACTCGGTATGGTAACGTAAGGGTTAAATTAATTCAAGAGAAAACATCGAGAATTGGATATTATCTTCAGAAGCGGAAAAACACCTCTTTCCGTTAAGGATAACCCGTGTAAGGGTTGTCAGTCAGTATGCAGCAACAATAATATTAGAAAAAACTGCTTACCTATATGTTAATATTATCTAGATCACTTTGTAAAATTATACAGAAAATATTATCTTGAATGGTGGGGTGACTTTGCGTGCATCACAATCATCATAATTTAACGATTATGTGCCCGTCGGTTTTGTAATACCAATAGGGCATTTTGCATTGACATCACGTGGCGGCCTAACAGGAAACGCCAAGTGTTCCACAATCCGGACTAATATCTCTGCAAGTCTACACTTAACCCAAGAAGAGTTTCCCTATACGAACATTATTTGACGTGACTCAAATGATTACACTTATAATACGTGCCTAAGAATCTTTTTTCAAAATCGAAGTTAGCGCGTTATAAGTTATCAATTTATAACACGTATCTGTGTAATAAAAAGGCCCCCAATAATAATTGATCAACACAAATGAAATGAAATGATGACAAAGGAAGATTTAACATAACATGAAATTAAATAAAAATATTACATCAGGAATACGACGACAATTTATTAATCTTGTTAAAAAGCTGAAAGAATTTGTTTTTAACCGATAAATTTTCCTTTGGTTTATTTAAGGTAGATACTACAAAAGAAATAAAAAGTCAACCTGTAAGTATGCTAGGTTTCCACCGGGAATAGCTTGACTTAATTAAAATTTCGTCGTGCCTGTTTCTTTATTATAAACTTTCAAGTTGTTAAATCGCTTTTATTAAATTCACAATTAGTCAAATTTGCGAAAAATTAATTTGCATAATAGTAGTAGGTAGGTATATTTTAAAATAATAAAAAATGAATAACTCAAAAACACATTTTTTGTTTACAGTGGAGTAATAAAAGTCCTAACAATTTCACTTTTTAAAATAAAATGAGTAAGTTTTTGTTTTAAAATACTTTCTAAGTTAATTATTAATGAAAAACATCCCTTTTTTTATGCCCACATAATCCACATTACACGAGCTAGTTTTTGCACACAACTAAATTTTATAGTACCTTTTTTTTATTTATTTCTTCTTTACTTTGAATTAAAAAATATCAGTATCTCAAATAGTAATTAGAAAATCTGTATAGTATACAGCGAGCTTGTACAGTTTAGAACTAACTCAATGAAAAGAATTTAGAAGAGTGTTTTAGAAAACCGCCGAACAAATGAACCTTAATTTTTCTTTTTTTCGGCTATTAATTTCTTTTTGTCGTGTTTCATCTATAGTAAGTGTTATTGACGTCATCGAAAATTTTTTTTAAATAACAATTTCTTTGGCGGCTTTTTTGAGTACTGTAATGTTATAAACGTAGTTTATATTTGGCGCTAAATGAACGATTTTAAATCATTTGAAAATTACCACCAAATGCATACTTTGGAAATAATGCATGAGATGGCAACCTAAGGCTTGACAACGCTCGACATAACCGAGGGAGGAACGAGGACTACGAAGAATGATGGTGGGGAAAAAGGGGTAGTCACCGAGAGGGCGAACGAAAAAGGAAGGAAAAAGGAGACATCTTGATGAAGATGTGTCGAACACGTGCTTTTAATATTTAATTGCATATAACAGTTTGTAAGTGTGATTCAATTTTGTGGTTTTAAGGGGGATTATACACCTGGCAGGTTCCGAAAAAGCGATTTTGCAATGTTTACATTTACTACTTGTTTGATATGTTAAGCATGTCTGGTAAAAATTTCAAGTAAAAATTCTAAAATATAACAAAGTTAGAGCCCAAAGAGTATATAGGTTTGCGCATGGGTTTATCCATCAAAAAATTTTCAAATGTGTTTTACTCAAAACTACATATTTCAAACGGTACCCAAAATATCTCGAAAACCACCGAACCGATCAGCTTGAATTTTTTTTTGGTATTGTATATATGATTATCTAGTTTTTGTCATAGGATTTTTTTGTTCCGACTTTTAGTTTGTTCTTTATTGGCAAAATACCAACGATTTTTTCCTTGAAAATCACTTCTTTGAATTCAAGCGTCTGCCATTTTGTTAAAAATTGATGTTTTTTAAATCGGCTATGACAAAAACTAGATAATAATATCTACTTTAACATCCTGTTTGAGTTTTTGATATCAGATAATTTTTAACAAAACGCCACTGGGTACCGCAAAAGCAGATTTTTTGATGGGACTCTGTAGACAACTCAATTACTTCAGTGATTTTTAAAATATTTTTAATAAAAAAAATTGAAAACATTCTTGAAAGTATATATTTTTACCTAGATAAAACCCCGATCCAATAACTCCAATAGTTTCCCTGAAAAAAATTCTCGAAATTTCCCTTTTTTTCGCGTTTCTAGGTGTATAATCCCCCTTAAACAATCTGAAGGTAATAATGTTTATATTTAATATATTCCACAGATACGAGTCTCGTGTAATCGAATTCAATGAACATATTTGTTTATATAATAAGTTCTAATCATTATGAGAACAAGTTAAGGACGAGCCCTATTGACCCCAGTAGCAAAAATCACAGGAGAGACCTTATGGGTCACTGTGGGACTACTAGACAGCTTCCATTTTAGGAACCTCAAGAGCCTTAGACATTGCAAGATTTGATGAAATAAGATTAGAATTTTTGTACGGTAGCCATTTCATTATGAAAGGTACGACACGAGACTTGATTCTTTTGGTTTCACGTTGGGGACTTCACTGATTATGTTTTAACAGTTTATAGGAGAATAAAGATGTCAATCTCTGTATATTCTGAATCACACTATATATTTTATGTATTAACAAAAAATGCAAAATGCAATATATAAACTTAAATGATAAAATCATTATGAATATTGACAATATTATGAATATTAACATGTATGTAATTTACCTGACCAAATGACAGAATTGACATGATAACCTACAAGGTAACAAAATCTAACCACAAGGTTGAATAGACAAATGTAATGACAACTGACAAATTATAAACATCAAAATTTACTGTGTTTAACCCATTAAGTATCAAGCATATTTTACGAAAGTAGACATAAACTTTTGTTAAAAGAATAAATCTTACATATTTTGTTAAGGCCTACAATAAGTTACTGTCCTCACATGAGGACGTTGGTACTTAATGGGTTAATTATGTGTTCGCTTTGCGTTTCTTTCGATTCATTTGCTTTGCTCAAGTTTATTCTTCGATATGAGAGAAGTACTACATCTGGGATGTAAGGTCGGGGTAGGTTCTGTGCACAACGTGGGGGTCCTGGTATTAGACGACACGGCATTGCGGGTTTGGTGGTCCTAATTGCGCTTAGGAGGGTTAGGTTAAGATTAGGAAGTGGGGTTATTTGTGGGAGTTTTGATTTGACGTTTTGACATTACAGTACGTATATGTAAAAAAATGAGCTCCAAGTCACAAATTAAAAAAAAATATTCAAGTGTTAGCTTTCCATCTTGCTAAATGTTAATGCCAGACAGATCAGACGTGTACAATATAATGCCAGACTAGCTCTAAATATTTTGAAAAACAAAAGTTGTAAGGTCAGGTGGGGTAAGAGCACCCTATTTTTTGAGAAATATTGTTTGATTTTTCAACGATTTGAGTGCTGCTGTGCAGTAAAACGACTGAAAATTATATAGAAGTCGTAGTTGACAATAAATTGTTCACTAAATTTATTCGTTAAATTACTCAATATAATATTATAAGTATTACAAGCTAGATTTGAACGTAACTGTTCGTTTCAACCAAGAATACTTCTCATATTTATATACATTTGTTTGCATCTGAAACTTTTACAATATTATCAACAGTCAAATTTACATTCTGAAAAAATAACCACAATATTGAAAAATGTATAGGTATATAATATTATATGAATATAGGGTGTTGCTCTAAAACACTATAATAATGTTGGTGTGTAATTTCAAACGTTCGTATTAATGCTCGCAGTGTTCAAAGTAAATCCTATTCAACACTCGTCAATCATTTATTTAACATTATAAATGTTAAATGAATCGAGCTCTTATTTGAGCAGAGTGTTATCAAGTTTCGTGATTCTTGTTACCGACAGGTTTTTGGCTGCGCTATGGGTAACCCAGCATCATCCGGTTTTACCGAAATAGTGATGAACAATCTCTTGGTGGTTTGTATGAAAGGCGTTCCGTTTGAGATTCCGGTTCTCCTCCTATATGTGAACGATGTTTTTACAGCAGTTCCCGAAGACCAAGAAGATACACCGAATAACTGTATGTTATTACAACTGAACCTGGACAATCTGCATCAGTGGTGTACCGACAACAATTTATTGCTCAACCTCGATAAATGTTCAGTCATCACTTACAAAAAACATAATTGCGATCAATTGAATTACAGCATAAATGGTGTTCAACTAAATCGTGTATACGAAATAGATGATCTAGGTGTTAGACTAGATTCAGGTTTAACATTCAAGAGTCACATCGCAATAATTTGCAACAAGGCCAGTCGCACTTTAGGCTTCATACGTCGTCAAAGTAGATTTTTCTCTGCTAACACAGTGAAACTTCTTTATTTTTCGCTAGTTAGGTCACAACTGGAATATGCGTCAAGCGTATGGTTCCCCTTCTATCAACTTAACATCAATAGGATAAACAGTGTCGAACGAAAGTTCTTAAAATACCATCACTTCAAATTAGGCAAAGCAGCGGATGAGTTCTCTTACGAAGCGAGCCTAATTCAATGTAGGACCAAATCTTTGGAGTACAGAAGAACCGTAACAGATCTCTGTTTTGTTCATCGCCTCTTACATGAGGAAATCAACTGCAGTTTTCTTCACGATCGCTTCAAATTTCGTGTTGCATGCCGTAATACAAGGCTTGTTGATGTGTTCGCAATCTGCGATCACCGTACCAATTATGGTCTAAACAGCCCCATCACTCGAATGTGTCGATCAGCTAATAGACTGAATAAGTCCCCGAGCTTCGACATCGTCAACAGCTCGTATCACAGGTTCAAGGAGTGCATTATGTGGAGATTAAATGCAATCGATCACAATTAACTGCGTTTTGCTCAAATATTTTTTGCTACTTGTATAAATTCAATTGGTTTATCCGTATATTAAATAAATAAATAAAAAAAAATATATTTTACAATAACAACGTAGGTATTGCATTTGCATTTACCATGGATAAAAAAAAACGAATCAATCCCCTTCCTTGATCTGTACCTGACTAGAAACGACGATAACAAGTGGCATCAGATAAGACTTCTAAATTTTAAATCAGCCCACAGTACTAGCTATTTTCATCTGTATCTCAAAAACGGTGCAAAAAAAAATTGAAAAAGGTATAAGTAGTTTTTATTGTGAATTTCATTCCCTACATTTTTGTTGCTATACATTTTTCAATTAGTTGCACCGTTTTTGAAATACAGACAAAATTTTTTTTTGCATTTTATCGAGTTTTGTTTAAATCACTGTAATTCGGAAATGGTGCGATAAAATAGAAAAATTTATATAGTCAAAAAGGTAGGAAATGAAATTTTCAACAAAAAATTTCCAATAAGTATTGCTGTAAAAATAATTTTTATATGACAAATCACGCCTTCAAAACGCATAATTTACATGGCTAGCATAGGGGTGTATGAATAATTATGTGAGCCACTGTATTTTGTTTTACCTCAAAGACCCAAAAAACCTGAGAATAGAAGTCCATCTTAGAGAATTATAAATGTTCCTACAGTAGCTCCATTTATAACGCATTTCAGTATTGAAAGTATGCTTTTCCAGTCGGTAGGACATAAATTATATTTTCTGGCTTTAGCTCGCAAACTGATTTTGTGTAACCTAATAGGTTCTCCCTCTAGATTTTCAAACTTATTAACTATTAAAACGACGTCACCGACAATGGTCGGTGCAGATTTAAAGGCCTACCTTTGTTAATAATTTTGTGGTTTTCATTATTGTTCTTGGATATACAGTAGAACCCCTCTATAACGATAGCTCAAGGGACCAACCTAAGGACTGTTCACGAAATAAAGTAGCCACAGAAAATTAATTTTTTTGCAACGAAAACATAAAAAATAAATATCAAGGTGGGCTTTGAGATATAAGTCAACTATTTAACTGTCATATAAAAATTAATTTTGTTTTCAAAAGTCAAAGAATTAAAAATGCCGACGATAAGTGCTTCAACACGTAAATCTATTATTGAAATTTATTGTAAGGAAAAATACACTTCATTACGCGATATAGCAAAGCGATACAATGTATCAAAAGATGGAGTCCGAAAGGTTATTAAGAAGTTTGGGGAACACCATACCTTGGAGAATCTGCCAGGAAAAGGTCGAAAAAAAGGTTGTATGGATCCGATATTGGATGGAAAGATTGTTTCGCAATTTCGTAACAAACGATCGATATCAACACGAGATTTAGCTAAAAAATTGCGAACATCAGTCGGAAATGTGCAGAATGCTAAGAAAAAGAATAATTTACTAACCCGTAAAAAATCAAAAAATTTCAAAACGAAGCGCTGCTCAATTCGAAAGGGCGAAATCTCGTGCTGTTTTACTGAACAAATTTCTTTCAAAGAATCGCAAAAGATGCATTTTGATGGACGATGAAACCTACGTGAAAAAGGACATGCGGACTTTACCAGTGCCCCAATTCTACACTTTTGTAGCTTGCGAGGATGTTCCCGATGAGGAAAAAACCGTTGGAGTGGAAAAATTCGGGTCTAAAATCTTAGTGTGGCAAGCTATTTGCTCTTGTGGATTAAAAAGTTCCAGTTTCTTTACATCTGGTATAATCAACGGCGATATTTACCGACAGGAGTGCATTAAAAAGCGTATTTTGACACTTTATCGGAAACATGCATTTCCTCCGATATTTTGGCCAGATTTAGCGACAGCCCACTACTCTCATGACACTTTAAATTTACTCAATAAGGAAAAGATTGAATTCATCGCAAAGGACATGAATCCACCAAATTCACCGGAGCTCCGTCCTATTGAGAGGTATTGGGCAAATATCAAGCGTGATCTGTTGAAGAGGGGTGCAGTTGCTAAGTACATGCATGATTTTAAAAAAATTTGGAAAGCAGCATCCCGCAGAGTCACTAAAACATCGGTTGAAGCCCTGATGGCAGGTGTTTTGAAAAAAGTGCGAGACTTCGCTAATTCAGAATAATTTCTAGAACTAAAAAAATACTTTAGCGTATTAATATGTAAAGTTTGATAATTTCACTAAAAAATATTAAAAAATTTTAAATACCTATATTATTTTTGAAATTTTCTGTGGCTACTTTATTTCGTGAACAGTCCTTACTTACTCGTTATGGCCGATAAATCGTTATAACTGGACTCGTTATAGAGGGGTTTTACTGTATTTGTATTATTTGTTATGAAAAACTCATTTTTTAGTTTATACCCCCTTTAAGGAACCGTCGGTAAAAATTTCATCAAATTCGAAAGAAGTAGGTTTGGCAGTATAAGTAAATACCTATAATTATAAGATATGAAATTTTTTTTAAATAAAATAAATAAACTACGTGAAGTAAGGTGAATTACTTGTGAAGTATGTGAAATATTGATGAAATACGTGAAGTATGGTGAATTATTCATGAAGTACATAAAGCGTGAAGTAAAAAAAATTATTGTTAAGGTTATCTATAATAAATAAATGTCAAAGGTAACCACTATTTAATATAATTATTATTAAAACAATTAAAATAGTAGGTAGTAATAGCTCTAGGCCGTATATTTGTGACACAATCAATAAGTTTAAAACTAAAATATGCACCAAAAATATATTTTGAGCTTCCATACATTTATATCCATCAGAGTCAGATTCAATAAATGCTTGTTTATTTGATATGACAGCTGTCTTATACGACAAGCATAAAGGCGGATTTCGAGTATTAACTATAATAGCAATTTTTGAGCATAATTAATGATTGAAAGCTATTTCTACAAATATTAGTCACGATCAAGTCTAACTGTTGAAACTACAATAAAAGATGCTAGCAAAATTAGATAATAATAAAATGGGTTCAATAATAGACTGGTCTTTAAATATAGTAAAGGTCAGTGGATGCCAAGTTCAGTAGACTGGTTAACACGATTAGCTTTAACTTATACATAAAGCACACGAATTTTCAATAATCGGGTGCCGTACAAACGTTGGATGGTGTAATATATCAAAGTGGGCTGCATTTAAAATTTATTTATAGACTTTCGGTTAGCAAAACTTAATTTGTTTGCAAATGATTGAACCAGATTTAAGGAAACTTATATTGATTTATTTCATTTTAGAATCCTTTTTAATACGCGTCTAAATTGTTCCACCACTGCTTTTTAATTAAACAAGTACATACCAAATACGTATTACCATTAACACTTTAATGTTTCGGTTCATCCACGATGACGTTCTATTGGTGAATCAAAATATGCACAGCGATGTGATGGAAATATTACAAAATGATTTGAGGTGAATTTATGTCTTACTTTGTGTATACGTGTGTATGAACATTCGAATCAAGATATTCGTCAATATATTGCGATGAACTGCCCTTACAATACGGGGCGATAAGTTTTATTTTAAAAAGTTCTCTATATTTTATTCCTGTAATTTTTATATTTTTCCGTTTAGTTGTGGTCCTGTTACTATATTTTCTTATTAATAATTCTATTCATCAAATTTTTCGTTTAATACCGAAGGCGAATTTGAAAAACGCGTAAACGAATATTTTTCGTTCGTTATGAATACCCATTCCAAAATAACGTATACGCTAAATTATAAATTGAATAAGCTATGACATTTTCTTTAAATTTAAAACAAACTCGGATTTTCAAATTTCCTATTATCCAATTTTATGCTAAACCGGAATTAAATAACTTGCAATAAAAGCGTAGAATTATTTCCAAACCAAGTCATTATTTTTGCTAAGTCGACCATTGCGATAAATACTAGTAGCATTGTAAATCTGTAGAAAAACAAATATCGAATTGACAGAGTATAACAAACGAGTAGCCAATAAAATTCAGAACCAATCTTGTCCAGGCGGATATACTATATAAACTTTAAAAAGCAGCTTTCTATGCAGTGGGAAGAAAGCTTTCATTACGAGTGTGTTTCAGTTCAAAATAAATAAAATTTTTGTTGTATTCTATTTCTATTTCTAGAATAAATTAATGTAGATTTAAAAAAAAAGACTTTTTTTATTATTATCAACACGTGAAAATTAATATTAAATATAATATTAAGGTTAATATCGTATATTATGTTAGATATCAAACAAAAGAATATTGCTCATTTTAATTTTGTTGAATGTACTGTAACAGTTACTATTTCTTTTGACAGTTGAGTTAATGCAATTTTAAACAAACCAGCAAAACCAGTGCAACGTTTCAAAATCATTGCCGGGCAACGGAAATTGCAGCGGGCGATGATCTAAAATGAAAACAAATTGAAAACCTAAGCACACGTATTCTTAAAACCAGTCGATGAGCGACATAGAGTTAGTCTAATTTTAAATTTGTTTCAATTTTTGTTTTATGTATCATGGTGACAGACCGAAGATTGAAACGTAACCGTAATAATTAAACTTACAGTTTTTTATCAAATATTTCAGTGGCGTAGCTAAGAGACGTATTAGGAGCTCAAAATATAAGATAACGAAACAAAGGGTAAAATCCAAAATGGCGCGTACTCTACTTAAAGTCATAAATATTCTTTTAGTCTATCGAGTATTTTCATAAAAAGGTACAAGGTACATAAGCACCAAAAGATAATGCCTGTTGATTTAATATTATCATGACACATCTTTTGATGTTTTATGCAAAATAAATTTATTATTCACCAGATGATGATGGTGTCAGTCTGTCTGCCCGGGTTCTATCACGTAGCTAATTAATTTATTTTCCACTATTTCTGTTATATAGTCTGTCCCAAGAGAACTCGAGGATGATTCATACCTAAAAACCATCCGAAAGATATAAAATATTTATATTTTAAAAATTAATTTTAGTACCCATTTACTGTGCTGAATTTACTTACTATAGTACTTTTAGTAATTACTAATTACTTACTAGTAAAAAAACATCACTAAATATTAATATTTTATATTTTCCAGATATTTAGGCACGAGTCACATTTTAGCTCTCATGCGGCAGTCCATAGAAACTCAGTAACGGTCATAAAAATGTACTCAAGACTTATTTAATATTATTACTTTTAATAATATAGTAGTTATATTCATCTTTAAGTGATCATACACCCAAAGGCTTAAACAGTACTTTATCGCTAAGCTTTACACACAAAAAACTTTAGGGTTTATGCTTATTTGAAGTTGATGCACGTAAAATAAAAAATTTGAAGAAAATGAAGAAATTGAAAATATCTCGAAAACTTGTTGTGATTGGAAACTCCAAAATTTTTTACAACATCTTTAGAATACTATATCGCAATGCCCAGAGTGTCAAGCAGTAAAAATGTTCCGTTCACGAGCGATAAATGCCGACTGCGAAATTTAAATTATTTACTGCCCCTTCCCTATCATCTACCCTTACTAATATTTATTTTTTTTATATTTGAAAGATTAATAATTAATTTAAAAATTATTTCAAAGCAAATATACCAAACACTTCCAAAATTTTTATAGTTTTTAACTGAGTACATTTCATTGACCGCTACTGTACCTTGTCGTTTGAAAACAAAATTATTTTTATGTGCCAAGATCGATTGATATGTTTAAATATATAATTGCAATAATTAATAACACAGGCCTACAAAATAAATATTTTTTAAAAGTGTTTTAGTTTTGATAACTGGTTATTGTGTAGTTTTTAGTGGTGATTTTAGAAATAATTTTGTTTTTTTTCTATCAAGTAAGGTTTGTCTACAAAATGAGGTGAAACATTTAGCGAAAATCATAAAATTGACATATTTTATATCGGTATTATTTATATACAATTTTTTCTTTATTTTTCCTGTTATATAGAAACCTGTAAGGTAATAATTTAATGTGTGATTTGTGGGTAAACAGTGGTTGATGAAATTTTTTAATTATTTTCTCTGTAATCAACGTAAAAAATACCTATGATTATTTATGCACAAAATTTTTTTTTTTTTCGTGTTATATAGAATCCTGAAAAGTAATAATCTAATATGTGATTTGGGGGTAAACAGAGGGTGATGGAACTTTTTCATTATTTTTTCTGTAATCAGCGCAAAAATTACCATTAAAATCACTAAAAATTTTTCAAACAATGTTTTCATCGCAGACCTGTGTAATAAACAAAGAAATAATTCTAAAACATGAAATTAATGCTGATGCGTAAATTCTACTAATAAGTTAATAAGGTTTTCAAAAAGTTACATAGGTTTAAACCTGGCAGAGCTGAATAAAAATATCTCTGACCACAAAGTCTAGGAATTCAAAAACTCTTTCAAAAAAACAGAAAATAATTTCAATAAATACAAAATAAGCAATGTATAAATACGGTAAAAAAAGATTCAATTTTCAAGTATAGCATAAACATTTTATCGCGAAAGCTAAGTAGAAGCTTAAAAAAGTTTTAACTAAAAATGAGAAATATTTATAGTCGTTTAAAAATTTCCTTTTAAGATATAGCTGCCATAACGCTACAACTTACAAAGTTGATTAAAATTTTTTGTCTTATTAAATTTAACCGCAACTGCTTATTTTATATAGAAAAAAAAAATTTAATATGAATTAGTTTGAAATGTTGAAATATTACATATTAAAATAACAAATTTTTTCTATATACGAATTAATAGAACGTACAAATAATAATAACTGATATAAATTTAAAAAAATTATTTTACGATCAACATTATCGAATGATACCAGAAACCTAGTTGACAACTCAAGAAAATTAAATCAAAAATTAAATATCCAGTAATCGTTAAGTTGCAATACTATATTATTTTAAACCAAAAGATATTTAGAGAATTTATATTTCAAAGCTAAGAACAAGCTTAAGGGTTATTTTGAATAATATACCTACTGAGTTTTTTGTTTACTGTTCATAATATTTTTAAAGTAGGTACTACAAAAATTTAAATAATTATTTCATCTGGACTCTTTCAAGTTTTATTTATATAATATAAACGTGAAACAAAATTGTGTAATACATTAAAATAAATTTAGCAAATCTCTAAATGGTATAATTTTTCAAATTTCCTTTCATCTAATACTTTTTACGAGTAAACCAAAATTTTACTTTATTTCACTTAATCAATTTTTACCAATCATCACTTGACTAGAAACTGTAGCTATCAGAAATGTCGGACCATGTTTTTTTTTCACTTTTTTTGGTTATTTTATAAAATTTTAAATATATATATGTCAATATTCCAGTATAATTTAATGTGTATGAGAAGTTGGGCAGGTAAACAAGTGAAAATAAACCCAATGTGATGGTGCAATGGTACATACCCGACATTGTAAATTTAGTTAGTTCAGTAAAATTCGGATTTCACAAACTTTAGTAACCGTAAAAATTTTGAGTATACTCAAGTGCTTGCTATAACTAAAAGCCATATGAAGTTTGTATAATATTGATCACAAAACATGATATACAGCATGCAGTGAAGATAATAAACACCCTAACAAAAGTATATTATCATTTGTAAATCTGTTTAGCTTCGTTTTCGTGGGTTATTACTTTTAATATAAACTAAAATGTTATTTATTATAAATAAAATTAAACTGTAGTTTTAGAAACATTGTACCTACAAAACGCCAGTTGAAAAACAAAAATGCAAATTAACATTTTTTTTCAAACTTGAATATTATAAAGGAAATTTGCTATTTGTCCTCAAATGAAAAGAATTCGAGAAGTCAAATGAAGGCACTGATAATCAAAGAATATTATTCACGGAATTCGTAGTTGCTTTGCTACAATCAAACCCTATTCACAGATCTCCACTTCAACTTTCATTCAAAATTTATCTAAAATGCATAATTCAAATGCCAACACAATCGTAATAACTAAAATTTACAACTTTTAAATTATTTTATTAAATTGTTAAAATTCGAAATTGTGTTAAGCAATATTATAAATAATACATATATTACTATAGTGACAACAAATATATTGATATTATTTATATAGATACTGAATACAGAAAGTCTTAAAATATTTTTGTATTCAGCAAAAATTATTGACCCGTATTACTATTAAAAAAAAAGATTTTATCCAATATCTCGCAATAATAGAGGTCTAACTATGGTTTTTTAAATAAGTAAAATAACATATAACTCACTAGTGACTTATGTAACTTATGAGAGGGGTTAATATTATAACTCACTAACATTTTTAATAATTATGCTTAATTATTTAATACCACCTACTTTATACTAGTTTTCATAATTTAAATCTGACATTTCAAAACGTCAAATGTCAAAACAATTAATTACATTTTAAACTATTATTACGAGATATTGGATAAAATCTTGTATGCCACGCGTGTGTTAATAACAAATAAGTCACTAAGAAAATAGCCCTCTCGGCCTAACGGCCTCGCGGGCTAAACTTTCTCGCGTAACTTATTTGTCATCTAACACACTTGTACTATAAATAGTTATTCATGACTTTATTTATATGCGTTATGTAGAATAAATAATATGAACGTTGACCTGGTGACTGTCCAATCTTTAACTTAAGCTGGCCACAGACCTGCGTACATGTGTGTCATACATGTACATCACACCGGTTAAACGTTGATGTTCGCCGGTGTGTGGGCAAAAGAGTGACATACATGCGCGACGTACAAGTTTTCTATTTTACTTAAATTCATGTATGTCATACATCAACGTTCATACATGTATGCCGGTCTGTGGATCAACCGTCATATACTACCTGTAAGCCGGTTTGTCGACAAATTTTGCTCTTTTCTGATATAATTTTTTACTTTTACTCGTTTTTATCACTCATTGCCCACAATCAAACTACATGTTTGACACCCAAGCATGCTAGTCTAGGGGCAACAGCGCACCGTCATACATGCACGACGCACATGTATGACACACCTGCATGACACACATGTCGTAGTTACACGAGTAATTTAAAATATTAGTATGATTATGGAAAATTATAGTTGTGGATCAGATTATTATAATCAAAAAAATGTAAATTATTTATTCTTTTTTTTTTAGTTTTTAAAATGATTGCCAAAAAAATATAAAAAGCTTCTCTTGAATATAATGCATGTTAATTGTATTGTATTTAAAATAAAATCAAATTTACATAAAAATATTAAAATCTAAATAGAATTTTAAAAATATACAATTCTTAATGTGAAATATGAGGAAATTTCAAGTTTTCATGAGCAGGGAAAAAGAGTTATCATACTAGAGAGCTGTTTGTGGTTCGCGAGTATTGAACACCATAAGCGAGGCAGACGCGCAGGTTGCTAAGTCAAGATTTATATTTTTTTATTTGTACGGAAGTAAGCAATTTTAGTTTAACAGTTTTATTTAAATGCACTTCTAAATATATTATGACCATATATTTAATGCAGTCCTATAATATACATACATTATAAGTAAGGGGTCAACCTAAACTTATAATCTTTTTGTTTGTTTAATTTTGTCCAATGTCAAAAGAACAATGTAGCTAAGGTAATAAAAAGCGTTTGATACAGTAA
Source organism: Cantharis nigra (assembly GCA_958510845.1). Lineage (NCBI taxonomy): Eukaryota > Metazoa > Arthropoda > Insecta > Coleoptera > Cantharidae > Cantharis > Cantharis nigra. The sequence goes on along the minus strand of OY294030.1, from coordinate 28,192,269 downwards.
TCACTTCAGTCAAAAATAACAAAAACCTTTATCTGTTGTGGAAAATTATTTTAATGTCCGTCATACATCACAAACATATTATAGTGAGTGGATCGGTTTATAATATAATAATTCTCAATAATAACGCAGATGATGATACTTTGCTGTACCTAAATATTTCCATATAATGATTAATAGAACATTTCAAACACTTGTAGAATGGTTAAATTCGATTAATGTAAACAACAGTCATAATTATGCAATTTATATTTATTAGATATTTATATAATATCAGATATTTGAGTTATTGGTATGAACGAACTTATAGAAGCTTCTTTTAACATGCAAATACAACAAAAATTTACTTTATATTTAAAAAAAAAGTCATTAACATTTGAAGTCGATAAATTCGGTTAGAAGAAATTATTGCACCAAGAAACTATTATATTTAATGATTTAATGCTTTATTTGTAACGTAACTACAGGCAAAGATGTTATTTTGTGATATTTCAAATATTTTATTTAAAATAAAATAGAGTAAAATTAAAAATAAAACACAGTCAAACTTCTCGAACTCGAATTACACATAAATATCTGACAAACCTTCAAACCTCTATATTTTTTCAAAAATAATTCGATTTATAAAATAATTCGAGTTAGGGAAGTTTCACTGTATATTCAACTTCGTAAAACAAATCCATTTAATTATGTTTTAAATAATTGCAGTAGAAGCTCGATTCTGTGAACCTATAATGTTCACGTTACCGAATAGCTATAGAAAAATTTGGTGTTCACAGGACCGCGATGTTCATAAATTCGAATGTTCACGTTATCGAGCTTCTACTGTATATGCTTCGTCTCTTTAGTTTTGTTGTTTTATTACATTGTTTGCAAATTAAAACTTTCCCCTCGACCAGATTTACATAATTCAGAACATAATTTAAATGAAAAAGTTAGTGGATTTCTCTCAAGTTTCATTACGGCTGACGCACGTGATTAACATGATTTTCACAAGTTAAATGACACAAAACAACTAATTAGAGAAATTGTACTGTACTCAAACGGCCACAAACTGTACGAACGAAGAAAAACATTATGTCGCACCGTTTACGAGATACAGTTGAAATAATTTTTTGCATTTTACCGAGTTTTGTTTAAGTCCCTGTCAGTTAGAAATGGAGCGACAAAATGGAAAAATGTATATAAACAAAATTGAAGGCCATGAAATTTTCAACCAAAAATGTCTGAAAAGTTTTGCTGTAAAATTGATTATTATGTGTCTTTTAAAGGCACAAATTACAATGCTAAATCAAGCATTGCTAGATGTGCATTCCGCATTAAATACCATCAATGCTGTGACATGGTTGGACGAAAATTTTTTAATGCTGAACGATAGCTTGAAATATAACTGCAATGTTATAAAAAAATTTTTATATTCTCAGTACTATGTATAACAAACATCGGCTTCTCAAGTTTTCATCACTGACTTTAAAAGCGACTAGAATAAATAGTAAGGTATGAATAAAACTTTAAAAAAAGACAAAAGTGTGAATCAATAACATACCCAGCTGAACATATCAAACATTGTAATATACCCGTACACTCTTTTAGAATTTATTTACAAAAATGCACTAATACAAAATCTGTAATTCTATATAGCCTGGCTATTATTTCATTGCTTTTGTAGAAAATTGCCTAAAATTTATATGTATTACATAGACAATAATATGCATAATATTATACTATGTATTTATTTATAATATTATATAAAATAAAGTATAACACTCTTCTAAGTAACTTTATGTAGGTATTTTATTTCAAATTTCTGTTAAAAATGGATTCCTATAGATGATATACGTACTTATATTTACTTGTATAATATTTGTCTAATTAAAACGATTTATTTACATAGACCAGCAAAATAATATTCGATCAAAACATCATTTAGAGAGCAATAATTTATATAATTTACTTATAAATAATAATACAAAATGGACTATGATAATATTATATGTATGGTTCAAGTATTAGTGTGATCAATTTTCCAACCCGCTGCGGTATGTCATACCGCTATCACTACTTAAAGGTTAAGTGTAAAGAGAGAGAAAAAACCATTCTGCTGCATATTAACTGTGTTTCTGCAGCAACACATCGCTTCGTTTTGAAACAGAAACAAAGATATTATTAATAAATCTTTAGAAACCTATAGTTGGTAACTAAAATTTTTCGATTATTAAGTATTCAAAAGCGACAAGTAAACATGAATAAATTTTGAGGTGACTGGATAATTAATATCATTTAAATGAAACAATAATTCTGTTTTAATTGACGATGAAACAGATGCTAACGATTTTAAATTTGGGAATATAGTGTCAAACGCAATCAGATAGCAATGCACAGCTATGGTTAATTATTATCATCGGTAATTCATTGCGTACAGACTAAATATGTTTTTAACAATATAAAAAAACATGTAGTCACTGTTGTTACTAAAAACAACAAAAACTAGTCAAAAAACTAATTTGTAAATAAATATACATGTTTCGGTCTACTAGACCATAATTCAGATAATGTATTAAGGTTATAGAAAATAGAAATAATATTCGTTGTTATTTCTATTTTCCATAAGACACATACTATAAGACCTTAACACTACTACATATTTCCTTTCTTCAAACTAACATCGTTAGTTTTATTTTGTTATTTTACAAGCTTTTCACGATATCGCGGTCGATCAAAAAGAATATGTTTTTAGATAAAAAAATCTAAATTCGTATATTTGGTTTTGAGATCAATCAGTTATACATAAATATTCAGCGTTGTTATCGGAATTGTAGCATTAGATTATTTCAAAAATAGGGAAATTCTCATCTTAAAGTATAATTTATAATTATTGATTTACTAAATAAAGCACATAAATTATTTATTGACGTTTTCAAGCAGATTGTATTCGTGCTGTGAAATAAAGAGGATTATGATATCAACTTGGAAACCAGTGTACCAAATTAGAAAACCAACTTAATCATTACTGTAACAATGTAATTACAGTAACATTACAGTGGCATATTTTCTACAGAATGAATTTGAACGATCTAGTGGAATTGCTTAATGAACCTACTCAAATGATTTTACGTAGCCAACTCGCATCCATTGGAGTGATGAGAAATACGCGACAGATTTTTTCAAGATGAAATATAAGGAAACAGCATAAAGAAATAAATTACTTGAAAGGTTTTGTGTACTCAAATACAAAAATATGAAATGATAAGCCTAAAAATACACATAAATAAACATTTTGGTTATACAGAGGCAGGTACTCAATTATTTAGTTGTATTTATAAAAAGTTACTTTATATGATTTAAAAATATCTTTTATATAATAATTATTTTTGCATATAACTATTAATTATTTTGTCTTGCACATGAAAAATTCCTATTGTAAATCCGAAAGGCACCTCTCGGTAAATTTTCGCAAGTCGGCGTTGACGAATTGCATTTGATGCTGAACTGACACAAATTCAAAATCGTTGTGCATAATAAATTACGTGCCATATCCAAAATTTTGATTTACAAAAGTTTAAATTAGCATAGCATAAATAAAAAACTAATATTCTCCTATTTTATGCTAAAAACTGAACTTAATTATACCTAATTCATCTGCGAAATGCTAGTGGAATTCATAATGACCTACCTTTATTGTCAATAGAGAAAATTCCAATTCCGTCGCCGCCTCGGATTGAATATTCAATTCTACTATCTTCACCCGGTGGATCGTTATCGGTTGCGTTGACCTGCATCACTACCGTGCCTACACTTTGATTTTCTAAAACCGACCCGGAAAGTACAAAATCACTAAACACGGGAGCGTACATATTCTCGTTCACGTCCACTACGTTAATAGTTACTGAAGTTTCAGATGATAACGAGGGATTCCCTCGATCGTTAGCGAATACTATTAAACTATGCACTTGACGTTCCTCAAAGTCTAGCGATTTAGTCGTGCGGATTGTACCCGACAAGCCATCAATTTTAAAAGTTCCGTCACTATCCGTGTCTTCTAATGAATATAAAATCTCTCCATCAGAACCGAGATCGGGATCTGAAGCGGTAACAACTGCGACGACACTACCTTTAGGAATATCTTCCCTAATTTTAACGGTATAGCTAGGTAAACTGAATTTTGGAGCATTATCATTGATATCGTCAATTGAAATTCTGACAATACATTCTGAAAATAAAGATGGATTATTTACCCCTTTATTACCACCATCTGTTGCTCTAATTCGTAATTCATATAAATCTTGGCGTTCTCTATCTAGACTATTAGAAACTATTAACGCACCAGTTATTTTATCGACAGAGAAATCTCGAGTGTCGGTCATTAAGGTATAAGTTATTTTAGCATTATCTCCAGAATCAATGTCGCTAGCGTTTGCCCTAAATATTACGGTGCCATTTAGAGCATTTTCAGTAACTCTAAAACTAGCCAAAGTTTTTTCAAATTTTGGAGCGTTATCGTTTACATCCAATACCGTGATTGGTAACAATCTCGAAGCAGATTTTTGTGGTTTACCCAAATCATAAACTGTTACGTTTAAAAAATATTCGTATTCGCGTTCTCTATCTAAAAATCCAATTACTTTCAGTTCTCCGGTTTCCATATCTAAACAAAACACCGAATGATCGTCTCCTCCAGATATGCCAAAGATTAGTTTTCCGTTATATCCTAAATCACGATCCCGAGCTTTCAATGTAACAAGTGTCGTGCCTAAGACAACAGATTCGTTAACTTTAATTTCGACAGGAAATTCTAAAAATTCGGGCGAATGTACATTTTGACCGTATCGCGTTGGCATCATTGCAAACTCTTCCTGCGCTGGAGGTTTATTATTATTTTCTGTAGCGGCCAGTACTTCCGTCAATCTTCTTGCAACGCCTGTATCTTTACATTCAAAAGCTCCAGCTTCGTCCGTTAACAAACTATTGGAGGAACCTAAGTTCTTCTTAAGATTAACCAGCTTAAAATGCACTCGAACTATATCGGCAAAATGAGATCCGTCAGTGGCAGTTATATTAATTTCTCTTTCGCTACTAGGAATATCGTTAAGATCGCAACTTACACTTAACGTGCCAGAGGTGGAATCGATTGCAAAACAATCATCGTCGTTGCCAGAAACAATACGATAACTTATTGTATTTCCAGCATCGAAATCTATTGCCGATAACGTAATAATATCGGTGCCAATCGGCACGTACCGTGGAATGTAACCAACGCAGTCGACTTTTTCAAATTGAGGTCTGTTGTCATTTATTTCATTAACTTTAATGGTCAATTGCATTTCGGTTTGTCGTCTGTAAGGTAATCCCCAGTCGGAAGCTCTAAGTCTTAAAATATATTCCCTTCTCATACTTTCGTAATCCAATAAGGTGGTAGTTTTAATGACTCCCGAAAAATGATCTATTTCGAATGGAACTTTGACTAAATTAGCTATAAGGTATGATATATAAGCGTTTTCTCCAGAATCTTTGTCTTTCGCATGAACTGTCGTTACCGATGTTCCAGCAGGCATATTTTCATCTATCCAAACGGTCATTTCTGCTTTATCAAAAATTGGATCATTGTCGTTAGTATCGACTACGTAAATTTTTATCTTAGCGGATGATTGTTTTCTAGTTCCTGCATTTCCCTGATCAATAGCCGAGACTGTTAAGCTATAGAAAGCCTTCAATTCGGCGTCCAAATGAGCTGCCGTATAAAGCATCCCCGTTTCTGGATTGATGTAAAATTCATCGCCTTCGTTTCCCCCGACAATTTCCAAGAACACCTGAGCATTTTTACCTTCGTCAGCGTCGGTAACTTTTAGTCTCATCACCGGAGTATTTATTGGAGCCGTCTCTGGAACTTTAACTTCGTATATTTCTTTATTAAAAACTGGAGCATTATCGTTTAAGTCGGCCAAATGAACAGGAACGGATTTATAACTTTCACGCGGTGGTATACCGCGATCAACTGCACGTAATTGTAATGTATACCCTTGAGGTGTAGTTTCTCTATCTAATAATTTTAGTACCTCGATGTTAAATTCTCCTTTTTGTTGGGTTGGACGGATACGAAAATGGCCATCGGGATCGCCATCGACAATTTCTAGAGATTTAATTTCTCCGTGTATGCCATTGTCGCGATCAAATACATTAACTATGGCATATATGTCGGCATTAGAATTTTCAACTATTTTCGTATGGCGACGAACTTGAATTTCGGGTGAATATAAATTTACTTTCTTAACGCGTATACGAACTTTAGCTTGGCTTATCTTACCCGAACTGGGTTTGTGTATAGCACCACGATCTTGTCCAAGAACTATTAATTCGTAATAAGAACCTTCGTTATATCGTAAAGGTCTAGTCAGAGAAATTACTCCAGTCATAGGGTGAATAGCAAATTGGTCTGTATCATCTAAAAAACTATAATAAATTTCACCATTTCTACCCAAATCTGCATCTTCCGCTACAACTTTTAATATGCTATGATGTATTGGTGTATCCTCGTATACAGTAGCATTGTAGTCTGTTGGATAAAATAAAGGAATAAGATCGTTAACATCTAATATAGTCACGACAACAACGGTTTCGGTTTCTAATGTAACTTTATGTTTACCATCCTTTCTGGTAGCAGTTGCACGCACTTCAAGAATATATTTATCCTTGCGTTCACGATTTAAAACGTCATGATTATTAGTTCTAGTCCGAAGAAATAAAAAGCAAAAATCACCTATTATTCTATCTTCGGCTTTAAAAAATTTGTCCCTATCACCACCAACTATCTTATACCGAATAACTGTAAATAAGTTTTGAGAGAGGTATATGCCGATTCGAACTTCGCCGGAACCAGGAGAAGCGTACGTCTTCCCAAAACTATTTTCGGGAATACTAACATTATAGAGCGCCTTGGTAAAACGAAAATTGTTGTCGGACGTTGAAGCCTCTTCAGAATTTACTTCGGCAAGCGCTAACACCAGAAGGCACCAGGCGAAAGCGCTGAAATTCATTTTTTCAGCTCATGACTATGATACCTGTAACAAAGAAATGCATTACTTAGTACTTCATAACATTTAAAAAAAATTCTAATTCGACATATTTTTATAATTAAGGTTTAAAATTTTTATAGCATCTATTGGAGCGACCTTCATTGCAATGAAAAGTATTGTGGTCTAACTGTTTTCATGTTAATTGTAACTTGATATTAGGCTGCAACCACCACTAAGTACAATAATTCATTTTTGCGCGAAACGATTTGACTAATTCTTTTTTATTTTGGCAAACTTTCTTATGGTCACCTCGCTACCTCTGTGTTTCTGAGAATACGTGTATATCTGTCGATGTCGATTACTTGAGCTGCTTACTACCATCTTTCAATAAAACACTGCCCCTGTTAAAACAATTGAATCGGTGAGATTAAGAACAGTACAAGTCCAAAAGTCACTGGATTGTTCCAATAATAAGAACAGTACAAATCCTGAACTTATACTGTTCTTACTCTCGCAATAATGTACTATACCCTATGGCAAGTCCTTTAAGATGATGATTTCAATATTGTTTTTTTTAATCATTTGATGCAGCTTCGTTTTTAAAACATAACTAATATGACAGATGAAAATTTCATAATTTGGACTTGTACTGTTCTTAATCTCACAGATTCAATTAGTAGTAATGCTCACAGTACAAATAGTAGCCGAGGTTATTGTTAGTAAACAAAAGAAGGAAGCGGAAGAAGAAGGAAGAGGAAGAACAAATTCCATTTGGACATTAAATCCCATAATTTATAAAATTTTAGAAATTAATATCGCCAACACTAATAATACATAATATAGAGTAAGTATCCTCATATAACATTAAATTTTTAGAAAAAAAAAAGAATGGTTTGTTTGCGAGGGACGTTGAACTGACGGCAGTACTGTACAAACGTTGGTAAGATGAAAGAAATAAGAAGCAATAGATAGTATATACGGAAATCAGAGATAATTGTAGTAAACACGAGGCAATGCACAGCAATAAGTGTGCAATACTGGGTAATTAAACGATAAGCACCATTAACTTTTTTAATTTGATTTTAAGTAAGTTTTTTCTTAATTAAAAGTATCTTTTAAATATTATTTTCTATATTTTCTAACAGTCGTAATATAGTAGTTACGGCTAGTAACAACTGCTTACAGTTCGCTTATCCGACCCCAGTTGTAGCTTGATGGAAATGACTCGCTCCAGACTAATAATACAAACATGGTATCTTTCTGCAAGTTGCACATAATATTTTTGCATATTATTTAAGTTTTTAATACAAATTTATAATATAACTTTTATAAGATTCTGTATTTGAAGAAAATGGAACAAAATCAATTTTTTGAAATTTCTATATTACTATACGCCCCATTACAAATTTATTTTGAAATCTAGTTAAACGTACGGGTAAAATTTTCTTTTAAATTTTGCAATCGCGTTATCCAAATTATTTTTATATCAATTTAAATGTCACAAGTTTCTGCATTTCCTTAAAACTTTACCTTTTAAAAATCGTGATGTAATAGTATGCTTACTATCGGAGTATTATATCACTCTACCTGCATACTTTATAAAATATGCATATCTATATCGCTAACTCGTAGAAAATTTCAATTTTATAAAAATTTGATAGTCCGTGTTTAACAATTGAGCTTTTACTGTATCTGCTTTGCTAGACACGTTTTCAGTAGCTGCAATAAACTTTTTGTATAAATTAACACTTTATCCGGCTAGTCATTTTTCATTTTCGATGGGATTAATTATTTTGTTTATAATAAAAATGCTATTTAGATTGTTGATATTTTTACAATGTTTTTCAAAATACCTATCTCTTATTACACTATTTGTATTAAATAAGACTGCGTCTAAAAATAGATTAATTGATTCGAATGATTTTTTGTGTGAATTATCAATCGATAATAACCGATTTGTTAAAAATGTCGTGATCGACTTCCAATTCTTAGGTTTATATCGATTCATGAATGTGCATAATCTTGTACGCTTAAAAATGATAAAGAAATTCTTTTTTGCCAAAAAATAGATCGAATAAATAGTTATTCAATATAATATGCAAAAAGTCGATTCGATAATCATTCGATAATTTTACAAATCGATTAATCGAGAAAAATCAATAGATATAAACCATTACAGTAAAAAGTTTAGCCCGGCGAGAGAAAAACGACTTTCAACCTTTTTTAAATAGGAATATTTTTGGTTGTTTTGTAAATTGTTTGGATTTTTAAATTAAGGGCTCGTAAGGGAAAATATCAATCCAAAAGCTGCAAAATTGCCAGAGATTTTGCTTATGCTATGTACATAATATATATACCAAATTGTTGAGGATAAGATTTTTTTGGGGTGAAAACAAAATATGGGTTTCCTCATTTTGTTTAAACAATAACATATTTCAGCAAAAACGAATTCTGGAACCCAGAATTCCAACCAGCCTGCACGATTTGAAATGGATTCAGTCTATTAAACAATAAATAAAGCAAGTTTTATTTTTAAATATTTCAAATTTTATAAATTAAATACTTATATCAAAAGTTGAAATCTTTTTTGGATGCAGAAAAAATTTCTTTCCATTTTTACTTATTTTTGTCTGAATTTTATTTATAATTTTATATAATTCTTTTATTTTATTTAGAATCCCTAATGATTCTAGCTATACTCGGTACAATCAAGGCAGTAAAATAAATTTAGAATTTACAAGACTTTTCGTATTTGATCATGTAATGTTTATTCGTATGAAAACAATTTTTTTTAAGAAAAATAACAAAGTTAACGACCTCCGCCTGGATCAATAAGTTAACAACATTGTTATTATAAAAATAAAATTGGAATTTTCATTGCATAAGTTCGACTTTCCGCGATTAAAAATTATGATGAATGTAGACTTGCATAACGTCATCGTTAGTTTGAATCACAAAGTGGCATTTGTGTTTGGAATTTACTAAAGAATCACTTTTCGATTTTAACTTACAATAAATTATACTACACTTGTTTAGAAGTCGATCACGTAATTGATAATAATGTATAAAACACTGTACCCCTTTTAAGGAATTAAAGTAGTAGGATATTTCAAAACACTAGGACCAAGATAATAATAATATGCAATCCTGTAAGGTGCGTGCTGCTGACACTTTTAAAGCGCTATCGTCGATCATAAGTAATTCCCTGAATAAAAAACTCGCAAATGGAATTTTAAATATCGTTTCTCAAAGAAAAAATTATTTATACAGTCAAAATTGCAACAAAGAACAATAAAATTAGGAATATCCTATGACACAAATTCTCCTGCAAAGCACCTAAAAAGTTTTAAGAAAAATAAACCGAAAGAACGAAATGCTGATGAAATTGTCTGATTGTTTTTGTGGAAACCTGTTACTTCGCGAAATGCATTATTCATACAGATTCCGAAGTGTCACCGGACCTGCCTAAAAAGGTTAGAAACTTCGAATACTAACTTGGAGAATATCTTTAGTGTTAACAGGTCTCAAAACAATAATGTACACAACTTATTTATATTCTAGTAAATGAAAAATTAAAACTAATGCTAGGAAAACATGCTAATCCTAACAATACCTTCATATGAAATTAATAAATATAATTATTAATAGAAAGATAACATCAGCTCTAATTAAATTATAACGCTTTTAAAATTATTAAATCTATAGTAGGACCATTAAACTCAATACAGTTAAATGTATTTTTCTATAGACGATTGATACGTGATTAAAGTAGTGTATTTATATTTTAGAAACACAAAAATGCACTAAACACTTTTCAGAACTAAAATGTTTTTAAGTTATTACATGTAAAATACACTGTAAATATAAATTATCGCAAACGTTTTCACCATACTATGGCATCATCAGGCGATGAAATAGAAAGAAAATTAAGAGAATTCATTAAATATTGTTCGGGGTGGTTGGTGCAGCTACCTTTTTTTTCTATTTCATCTCTTGATGATGCCTTAGCATAATGAAAACGTTTGCCATAATTTGTACTTACAGAGTATTTACATGTGATAACTTAAAAATATTTTAGTTCTGAAAAGTGTTTAGCGCATATGGTAATGTATTTTTCTACTCATACCTATATTGAGTAATAAATACGTTTATTGTATTTGCGTTTTCTTTTAAGTAATTACAGTCATTAATCGTGGTGTTCAGCAAATGAGCCTAGAAATTTGTTGACAATTCTTTAGAACAAAAAATGAAATTTTTTGATTTAGTGCTAGTTCACAATGTACGTAAAACGTAAGACGAACATAAGACTTAAAAATATAAATAAAAGCTATGGAGTATCGAATAATATTAAAATCTTAATTCTTTTGCATATAACAAAATAATTACAGTATTATTCAATATTTGATTAAGGTCTTATTGGTATTTATAATTCTTACGTTTTATGAATTTCTTATGTTTTATGTACATTGTGAACAAGCACGTAAGCTTGGCGGCTTTCGTTTTGAAAATAAAGCAGTGTACGAATAATGATTCCGAATAATCGGAAAATTCTGCGAAGTTAATTTCTTTTATTATAAAAACATGTAAAATGTTCTAAGTCTAATGCATATTTTCTGAGATACTAAACCTTCAAAAAATAATAACAATAATTTTATTATCAAATTGTTAAGTAAACGATGAAACATAATACAATCTTTCACTGTGTCACTGTATAAATACAAATTTTTAATTTATACATTTGGGGATATAGCAATATTTTAAGCACTTAAAAAGACTGCAATGTTTAGTAAGCATTTCAAAATACCCGGCCAATTAAAATTAAGCAGTACTATACTTAGAACAAATTCTATTTGTGATAATATTTAAAACAATAATTTTGTTAATCGAATTATCCCGAGTTGGAACATTTTCCACGAAACAAAAGTTTTCCTGTATAAAAGTTGTACGTTATTGATAAAATTAGATTAATATAAAATGTATACAGTAAGTGTATAATTTAATCAAAATAATTATTTTAATGCTATACTTACTCCAGTTTCACTAGAACTTATTAATTAATTAGTCAAAGTTTCAAATTACATAAAATGTGGTGTAATATTTAAATATATTTTTGTAAAGGAAAAACCTTCTATGCGACATAATAAGATTTTTATGTACAATTATATTTCGTTTCTTTAGATAACCTAGAAAATTTGACTTGGTTTATTAAATAAAAATCAAGGTGGAAAACAACATTGGAGTTTTTGGTAAACAGCACGAAATAAAAAATATAATACTTAATAGATTTAAAAAAATGTAATACAAAATTTATTAAGAGATTCTTATTTGAGAAAATGTACCTACCTATCATAAAATTTAAAACATTTATAATATAGTAAGTACAAAATAGCTTACCTATGAGGAACCGAAAACATGTAATAACTTTATACTTTAAAACTTATTATATACCAATTTATACAGGTGTGTTTAGGTAGCTGTACTTACTATGTGTGTGCAATTATTATAATGTGTCGGTGGTAATTCTGCTATCGGCGCCAAGTGCGATTTGGTTATCAATGTATTATCAACTGCCATAAACAAAAAGGCGGCTTTGTTGTGAAGTGAAATACCCCAGCAAAAACGTTAGTTGTTTTGGGAAAAGAGAGATAAGCACAACAAAATATTTTATACAGAAATCACAGTCGCAAGTTAACTAAAGGGCTTCCGTAGCGTACCTCCGAACATACAACATGTATATTATGTCTGTTTGCTGTGTACACTATTTATACTTGGGGGTTACAAATTGCTCTTTTTTGAGAAAACTAATAAATTGCCACATAAAACAACAATGAAGTGGGTACTATTACACAAACTTACGAAAAAAATTCATGGTTTTGTCACTTGCTTTATAGCATATTGTTCGTAATTAGGAATGAGACATATTACCCTCTATTTTCAGAACAATATTGTATCATGTTCACAAAATGAATAGGAAAAGAACGTAACATTATGATCTTGCAATACACACAAAGAAGCATAGGGAACATTCGGCATTCGAAATATTATAATAATTAGGAATTTGTCACCCAATAACCTTACGGACAGATTAAATTATTAGTAGGTTATAATAATGAAATAGTACTGGTATAGTACCTAAATACAAAAATTATTGAAACCTGATAAGGATGGTGTAATTCAATTACATGCTTCTACCTATGTTAATTAAACCTTTAGCGCTATAAGACGTCTATTAATTTAGGGCTAACTGCCTTTAAAGAAACTTGTTGATATATCAAATTCGAAGTATAATCTTAATTTGTTGCTAAGATACAGCCAGTGTTGAATTCAGATCTTTTACCCCGGGGGGCTAATGAAACTTTCGCGGGACACTTTTTTTAATAATTTTTTTAATTAAAGTACAAAGATACAATGTTTATGTAAAATTTTGGTTTTATTTAAAAATGTATTTACGTTGTATACCTATATTTAAAATTATTATTTTAAATTTTTACATGCTTCTATAAATTCCCTCCCGGCACCTGGAATAATAATAAAGCAGCTTTATGAACGTTTTCCCTCGTTGCACAATGATAAATAGCAATCTATTTTGAAAACCTTTCTTAACATGAAGTATGAAGTGCCTTCTCATAGTTGGGAGGCCACCTTCCTTGGAGTCCACAAACGGTGTGTTTTCTGTAGGTCTATGTTATGTAAAACCAATTCTAAATCACATTAGGGTCATAATAGAAAAGACTAGGCTATGATGTTTCGCTTAACCCTTTCAGACATGAATTATGAAGGGGTTGTAGGAAAATTTTCAAACTCAGAATGTGAACTTGTTTAATTTTTAGAAGATTTTTCATGTTTGTTAGATTACCCTAAGATTCCGGAGTACTCAGATATCAACTGTACTCTGTGTAGTGGACAAGGTGATTTTCTGATCACGATTTATCGAAAATTTAGAGATTCCATGAAAAAAAATTTATTTTATTAAATGCAAACAACATTATACAAAGTAGAAAAAATATTACGTACTGAAATAGTATTAATTTTCAAAATAAAAATAAACACAAAAAACTCGAACACAACCATGTGCTTTCAGTTTCAAAACATAAGACAAAATAAATTTATTAAAGGATAACAATAAGTCCCAAAAGTAATGCAATCTTTCAGGAGTCAAGCTGACTAGTCCTCGGAAAAGATCAACTTGATTGGCATTTTCCATACAGCTACTACTAGCCATAATTTTGCCTTAAACTTATGTCCTCTGTACAGGACACTGTGTCTGAAAGAGTTGAGAGGCAAAACGAAGAAAATGTTTTGCTTAATTAGTAAAATTGAATTTTTGCCGAGTTATTGATCATCTTATAAAAATATTTTGTATTATTTAAAATAATGTAAAATAAACTTGAAATAAACATTTAAAATAAAAATGAATTAAATTAATTCCATTAACTTGTTAAATGAAATTTCAATATTATTATAAATTAATTTTGTATTATACAGGTACTTCAGAAGTTAATAATTTCCAATAATAACATGTTATAATAAATTTATTATTAAAATTACGTAGATCTTTCAATATTAAACGGAATTTCGTTAATTCTTTCACGATTGACCCCGATGGGGTTCGTTCTTAGGGTACGGTTATGTTGGAGCTGTGATAACTGATAAAGAAATTGTTTAGCTCTAATCGCTGTTCTACGAATTAACATTGACTTTCGCGCTGCTTCAACATAAACGGTCCTATAAGAGTCAATGAATTACAAATCACTGCTTCGCGAGAATCACTGCAACCATCACTGCTTGCAGCTCCAACATAAACGTACCCTTAGAGCATAATTCAAGATAAACTTCTTTTGTTCGAATCGCCACAATCACAACATGTCAATGAGTCAGAGTGGGCTTCTATAATATACAAAATAGACTGAATCGCAACACATTTTAACTTGTGTGATAGAATAACTCCAAAAAGGTTCAACAAATGAACTTCTAAAATAGTACAAACATCTTAATTATAAGCGTGGTCTTCATCCCTAAGGATTGCGAAATTTAGTTGTGTTTTTAATTTTTTTTTATAAAATATAAATGTTGGAAGTGTTGTCATTCAGCCGACAGTCGAAGTCAATAAAGAAGAGGAGTCCTGAAATTTGGATATTATGTACTAAAATTATATAACTTAATAATGATAATACCATTTTATTTGTTTAGATGTTATACAGTAAAAATTATTCATTAACACTTTTAAATAAGTTAACCCATTTCGTCCCGATGTTGCGTTGCCGACACAGTCAACTTTTACATTTCATAAAAAGAATTTTAAAAAAATAAGTGAATATTTATACGTAATATCATGAGGTTTGGTATGTTGGCAATACAAATAAATATATTTTAAACTTTTCGCACCTGTTCTCCCGTTCACCTGGTCCTTTCGAAAAAAATTCCAAAAAACGAAAATTTTTAAAATTTTAGAATAATAATTCTTTTTAACTTCACTGTGGGATAGATACGTATTAACGTTAATCTTGTCGCCACAAGCTTTATGGTGAGCGAAGCGCGGAAAGATATGGTAATTAGTTTTAAACCAATAACAGATAGAATGTGTGTACCGAGAATAAAAGGACGTAATAGGAAAATAAGTATTATTAATGTTCACGCACCAACGGAAGAAAAAGATATAGAAGTTAAGGAACAGTTTTATGAATTATTGGATAGAGAATACGAGAAAATACCAAAATACGACATTAAAATATTAGTAGGCGACTGGAATGCGAAAGTTGGAAGAGAAGAGGCTTATAGACCTACAATTGGCAAGTTTAGCCTACATAATGAGAGTAATGAAAATGGAAGACTCCTTATTGACCTTGCAATGGGAAAAGACATGAAAATTAAGAGTACACACTACGAACATAAAAATATTTATAAAGCAACTTGGGTAAGCCCAGATGGTACTACTGAAAATCAGATAGACCATATCGTGATTGAAAGTAGAAGCGAAAATATCATTAAGGATGTTAAATCATATAGAGGAGCAGATTTGGATTCAGACCATTTTATGGTAGGTGTGAAAATGTCAACAATTGTACCAAATACAACGAATCTAGGAAAAAACGTAAACAAGATAAAAAGTAAAATGCAAATTCAACTCAAAACTGAAGAACAAAGAGAAAAGTATCGTGAAGTAATGGAAAAGATATTAGAAAAATCAGAAATACAACAAAATGTAGACCACATGCTAGTAACAATAGAAAAAAGTATAATTGAAGCAACAAGTATGCAGTATTTGAAAACTAAAAAGAAAGAAAAGGAGTGGTATGATGACCAGTGTGTAAATGAAGTAAACAAAAGGGAAAAAGCAAGACAAGTATTCTTGGCTAATCGAACTGCAGCAACAAAAAAAATTTACGAAGAGCAGAGAAGACAGTGCAAAAAGATAATAAGAGAAAAGAAAAGAGAACACCAACTAAAGAAACTCGATGAGATAGAAGAAAAGTATAATAATAGAGAAATAAGAAACTTCTACCAGGGAATAAAAAAGAATAAAACAAGGATTTCGAACAAGTACAACGTTCTGTAAAAATAAAGACGGTACACTGGCTGGATCGAAAGAAAGAGTAAGGAAATCAGGTTGCGACGACGAAATTAAAACAAGAATGGCTGCTGGCACAAGAAGTTCGTTTGCACTGAAATCGATCCTCAATAGTAAGGTGTTTGCCAAGACAGTGAAAACAAGAATATATCGAACAATCATAAGACCATCGGTTATGTATGAAGCGGCGGTGTGGACGTTGAGAAAGCGTGAGCAAGCAATGCTAGAAGTGTGGGAAAGAAAGATATTGAGGAAAATATACGGTGGAAAATATGTAAATGGACAATGGATAATAAGGTCAAATCAGGAGCTAGCAGAGTTATATGGACAACCGAGTATATAGTTGGATGTGTGAAGGCACAGAGGTTGCGATGGTTGGGACACCTGGCAAGGATGAACGAAGACAGAACACCAAAAGACATATGGAATATTGAGTTCGGAGGCACAAAACGAAGAGGTAGACCAAGAAACCGTTGGAAAAATGAAGTGTAGGAAGACCTAAATGAGATTGGGTTGGAAAATTGGAGGGAATACGCTAGGAACAGGAAAGAATGGAACATAGTGACAAATAAAGCCATGGGTCTACTAGGCCTGTAGTGCTAATATACAATACAATTCTTTTTAATGAAAATATAATTTTTTAGCTAAAATAAGACATTCCCAAAAATTGCATACAAAAATTCCAACTTCCTATGGGTTAAGCAGATGTAGTCTAAGTTCTTAGTGGTATACACACTTGATTATCTTTATTTTAATAAATAAAGATAATCAAATGATTGTAGGCAGCAGTAAATATTTAAGACTAATATCTGCTTTATTTAGTATCTAATAATACTACATAATATTTGAATCAATTATTTATTTATCTTAGAAAAATCAGTTTTTATTCATAAGAAATATGAAAAAATTGAATATTTAATTTTTTTATCGAGGCCTCTTAATGCAATAAATTCAAGAACACCACTACAAACTTTGTTCAGTTATAACAGGTCAATTATGCAGTAGGTAAATGCTAATAAATTATAAACTGTTCTAAAGCAATAGTATGTATAGGGGAGTAAAGAAGCGTGAGAAGCTTTTATGGTAATATTATGGAACCGCTTGCGCGTAGAACAAACTAAAGTTAATTTTAATAATAAATTATGTATGCATATTTCGTAAAAACAAACTAAATGTAATGCTTTACTGAAATAGACCCTAAATATCTGGACTCGGGAGTAAGATCACAGATTATTCGAAATAACAATTAAAATGTCGTAAAGCAATTTGCAAAGCTTATTAAAATAATTAATCGTTCCACTTACACTTATTTTCAACATGGAGAATAAATAAGAGGAAAGCGTAATAAATTAAAATTTTAAACCAAAAAATAAAAGTCAATTTGTAGGCACGGCCCAATTATTTACAACACTGAAATTTTCTCTTCACAAATAACTCACTGAAAATCAAGGAAAATTCTGAAAATTTATTCTTAAATGTCTAATTTTAACAATTTATACCGCAAATTGATTAAATTATGTAACTCAAATGTTTCAATTTGCATAAACGCTAGCTTTACGTGGAATGGAAATTTGACAGCAAAGCACGTTGTAAATATCATGACATAAGTTTGGACGCTGATGCAGATTTACTAGTGCGCTCGTTCCAAAAGTAAGGGTAGTACAATATAACAGTGACTACTTTCTTTTCATGCTTAGGTGATATCAAGTCTGATTATGTAAATTTATTTAAAATAATAAAATACATTGCAGATTGCACGCTGGATTTCGCTAAGACATACCTATTATCCACTTGGAGGAGGCTTGTCTGACTTAAATGAACACCGTCAAGAATTTAACAATCAGGGTGGTATGGTTGGCTAGTTTTGGGGTAATCAGCTTTAGGGTCATTGTCGCAACGAATTCAAAAATACACTCATGAATGAACATACCGCGATTATTTATTGCTAAAGAGCAATAAAAACAGTGTTTTTAATTATTCAAACGCTAAATTTAATTCTCTTATAGTGGCTATGGTGTCAACCAATTTAGATCAATATCCTCGTGCGTTAGTTCAATTTAAATTATTTACTTCAGCGCAGAATGCATTTGATCATATGATTAAGACCAGCTGTCCGGGGATGAGTTATTAAGTCAAGTTGAAGATAAAGTAAAACAAATTTTTATGATTAACCAAGTACAATAATATTGGTAGCGTATAGGAAACCCTACAATAATTGGGATAGTTGCAAGCAGCAACTGCTGCTGAAAAGTTTCGCTTTAGGCGAGTTTATGCAATTGCCTTGCTCTATGCTTTAAACAGCATATTTAGTAGCTGTTCCCATTAAAATAATTAAATTTTTTAAACACAAATTATACAGATATAAAAACATTTTATGATGAATCTTGATATAGTCTTCCATTAGTATTTGCTACGTTTTTGATAATCATCTTTTCGTTATTATTTGTTTTGCAATTTCTTAAGTTACCTATACCAGTTTGTCGAGAAATTTTATTTTTTGTTCTTTTCCTATAGTGACTAAAACTTAGAAGTTCACAACAATAGAGAGCATATCAGAAAGTTATTGGAAGTTGGTTCTGGGGAAAAGTATAAGTGTACTTTGGTATACCCAACTGAAAAGGATAGTTAGCCTGATATAAGTAATTCAGAACATGTTTAAATACAAATTGTCTTCATAACTTTTTGACACAATTTGATTGGAAACGAAACCTTTTTTCGCGCAGAGGTTTTATAATATCCGTTTCAAGTTGAAATACATTTTATACCAATGCATGTTAAAATTCTTTCATTAATTTATTTTAAACTTATTAACTTTCTATTAGAATATAATTATGTAGTTTGTAAACAAACCTTTGAACATAATTTTCCTGATAAACTATTACAAACATTACTTCTTATCTTGGTTGTGTTTCGATACAAAACTTGAAAATAAATTTTCGTTACAGCTGAAAGTTTCTATGTCTTGATGTGTTACTCAATTTTTGCAAGGTAAATAAAGGAAACCTATAAATAATAATGTTTTCAAGTATTGGGTTATTTTATGAAATTATTCTATATGAAAGTAACTTATTTGAGAAAAACTTTTTCTGTGCATTTTTAAATGGGTAAAAATGAAATGACCAAGTAAAATACTTTTCAGAACTAAAATGCACAATATTTCACATTATATAAAAAATACGTAATATTATTGGAAAAAGTTTTTCAACTACAACAACACGTAATTAATTGTAAAATACACATAAGTAAAGTTTCACTACATGAGAACGAAGAAAGGTATTCTAGTTCGCAGTATGTGTGAGCTATGAACAATTTTTTTTTAATTAAATAACTTTTTATAAATTGTTATAGGTACTGTATATTTACGCTGTGAGGTGCGAAAAATGCTATCATTTATTACAAAATACGTAAGATTATTTCCAGGTAAGCTAAAAATTTAAATTTCGTATATTTTTTATTTTCTCTTCTTTCATGAACATCCGTACCGAACTGAATTGCTATTTAAAGATGCAAGCTTTTTATTATTATAAAAAAATTAGTTCGTGATAACAAATAAATAAAAATAACACGGTATAACAAAACCGCCAAAACGTATGATTACTTTAATAAATGTCAGTTAGTCGAGGTAGCAGCTGCAGCTTATAGGTTGCAATCACTATGAAATATAATTTTTACGTTACCACATAAATAAAAGTTACCGAAAGAAAACCCGAATCATTGACTAATGAATCATAAAAGAAATAAGTTACTTTAAGCTTCTTAATCTGGAAAATGCACTATTGTAGGCTTGAAAAACACATTTAATGGTTTAATTCAATTTAATCATATTAGAAACCGGTATTAAATTAAAATGCGTCCATAAAATTGAATTCATCTTGTTCGGTTAAAAAGCTATTTTTAATTAAACTTATATTTTAATTATCAATATCATCTTTTCTGCTCAATTTTTTTTCAAATCTGTATACCTTGATCAACTTTTCGGGAGCATGTAAAGCAGTAGGTATAACCGTGAAGTAAACTAAATATGCGTCCTTTATATTCTACGCAGGTCAGGAGTTTGATAATTTCTTATACAATAAACTGCATGTGTGTAATACAACCGTCGTTTGTAGATTGTGCAAAAAAGATAGAACGTGTTCTATTTTCTACAAAATATTGTTTTGCCAAATTTTGCAGGTTGACTTCAAAGAATTTCTGGTGATCACTGCAACTGAAACTTGCTATCTATGTTAGAAACTACTTGCACATTAACTACTAACACAATTGAGCACCATTTTTTCAAAATTCGCTTTGTCCTAAAAGTAAAATTTTCAGAAAACGGTTTTTATTGTTTAGTGAATTTGATATAAACAAAATATTAGATTAAAATAATTTAAAATAATATTTTTCTTAGTGTCCTTCTAATTTGAAATTTTTTTGGTAAGCTTTGATCCTGAAAATCCTGAAAATTTTACTTTTAGGACAAAGTGAGTTTAGAAAAAACGGTCCTCAATTTGTTGTTTAAATATCAAAGAGGATTGTTAGGTTCATCAAAATTCTACACAATTTAAATTGTCCCAAAAATTGTTGTACGTGAAATTATTCAAGAAATTGTGTAATGTAATGCAACCTTTAGATATCACTCTAGATTACAGAAGTAGGTATGTAATCGTTATGAAATGAGGTAGGCTCATCCGTCGCTAGCTTTTAGACTAATAATGTTGTGTGTTAGTAAATCAGAAAACAAAACCTTCAACAATAATTATGATAATAACAATAATAGATATGAATAAGTTGAAAGTTCAAAATAACTTTAAAATAACAAGAATGTATTATTTATATCAAATCATACGCCGTATAAAATTTTATAATACGAACATCTAAAATGAATAAAACAAAAAGTTTTTGAAATTTTCTGAGCGTTAAATGGACCACTTATATTGTCAAGTTGTTTTGTTTATGAATTACCATAATATTTACTCTTCAGCGACGATAGCGATCGATAGTCCTCGTTCGTCAAAAACCACGCCAGATCCTATAATGTAAATTTCTCTTTTACGAAACTTTACTTCAAGAATTTCAAACAAAATCTACAAAATAAAACAAAAATTCATTGTAATACCTTTTAAGCCAATTTTTATTAAAATTTGTATAAGATATAACTAGGGAAACTTCGATATGCATTTTTGACTTATATTCCACTTGTATATTATTTCATTTTATTTTTAAATAGAATTGTAAAAAATCTTATTTTACATAATTTTTTTTTTAAATATATTAAAGCGTTTTTAACTGCTAAGGTCATTACGCATATTTACATTTTATTATAATATATTTGTTAGGGTAGTTTATATTTTTCGATTATAATTGCCTCCACAGAAATATTTATTAACATATTAAGCATGCAGAAATGTTTTAAAATTTACAAAATATAAAATTTAACTTTGATTTTATTGTAATTAACATGCAGTTTTCCTTGCCAATATGTAATTTATTAAATTAATGTTTTGGGAGGCGGGGGTTATGATAGTTTTATAATTTGTCGATTTCATTGGCCTGTACGTCTGTAACATTCTTGAACAAAGAGTAGGTAAATCACTCTGATGTAGTGATTGCTTTTTTATTTACCCAACAGTTCAAATCGAAAAGCAAACCACAGGGGGGTACTTTGGTGTACAAGATTGAATAATTTTGAGTAATACTAAATAGGAATAGTACCTACTTGTTTAACTATCAAGACTTAGTGATTGAATTGAAATAGTAAGTTGAATCAAGCTTAATATTCTAATTTTAGTTCAGAAAATGAAAAGTTTTAATATAAAGTGCGTTATTTTCGAACAATTTGGTTATACATATAATAATAAATAAGTATAATATGCACTTTTCTTTTAGAAAAAAAAAAAACAGTATTAATATGGAAAAATTTAAACATTTAACTCAAGGAGAACGCGCACTAGTGTTGAAAATGTATGGACGTGGAAAAGATATTCGTAAAATCGCGAAAATATTTGGGAAATCTTTGACTTCAATATTTAGGTCCAGTATTTCGGTTGCTAGTTAAACTACGTTCAAGGATTAACCTACGTTTATGGCTACCTGATTTGTCAGATATCAATATGAATTGAGTTTAAACTCTGATCTTAGTTTAAACCACAACTGAAATATCGGCCCTAAAAGTAATAAATGCATTTAAAATGGAAGGAAAAATAACGCTAACCAAAAGATAAGAGCGGCTCAGAACTACCACAAAACTGGACGATATAATGCTACAAACT
Organism: Cantharis nigra; assembly: GCA_958510845.1. Taxonomy (NCBI): domain Eukaryota; kingdom Metazoa; phylum Arthropoda; class Insecta; order Coleoptera; family Cantharidae; genus Cantharis; species Cantharis nigra. Next base: position 28,169,443 of record OY294030.1, on the reverse strand, counting down.
CTTTCTTCGTCAAATCCTGCCATTTCTGCCATCGTATCTAAGAATTACCTTGAAAAATATGATAAAAATGAACTTCGTCTCTGCAATGAATAAATACGACCGACTTGGACGAAAAATACCGTTTCTAAGCAATACAAACATAAAAAAATAAAGTTTTATTCCGACCACTCATCTAAACCTATAAAATTTTGGAAGAAAATCTTATGGACTGACGAATCGATAATTCGTTTTAAATATAGTCATTACAGGATGTATGTTTGATAGAAAACCAACAAAATCTACACATGTGAATGCAGTTAATCGTCTTTAAGGCAACTAGAAGAAGCAATATAATCATTTGGGGATGCATGTTCTCAGCAGAAGCTGAAAAAATTGTGAACTTAGAAGTAAGAGTTATATATCTACATCTATATCCATTGCTATATCAGAATCCTTCGAAAGAGATCATTACTATACCTGAAAAAAGGTTTGGTTTGAATTCAGTGAAAGAATACATTATATTAATTTGAAAACTGTTTATTAATTTATTTGAAATATTAATGGCGTACAAGCATCGTCTATAGGAGTTATCAAGACACGCAGCCATATGGAAGAATTGCAAATTCTATGTCCCTCTCACTCGAACGCACTCCGCGCACTATACTGTCCACACGTTCTAACGGAATGGATCGCGAGATTAATAATTGTTAATGAGGATTTACATTGAAAATTAGCGCCATCTAGTTGTCGCGACAGTTTAGTATTGCATTAAAACATATATGGCTGCGTGTCTTGATAACTCCTATAGTCAATGGTACAAGCTTGACCTATTATAGCTATATACAATTAAATAAAAATGAAACAATAGTAAAATAATTTAAAAACGTATAAACAATAAAAAACAATAAAACAAAATTTGGAAAAACCTTAGGTAATCTTCTTCTGGTTGACCGCTTGCAAACCTACTCGTGGATGCACTTATTTCGCAAACGAAACTTCCGCGAAGATGATTGCGTATGATCCTTTGAGTCGAGCTACAACACAGCTGACTATTAATGGAACCACTCGTCTTGGAATTCAAACTGGATTAGGACTACCAACTTTTGAGATTCTTTAAATTTTTCTGAAATTTCTTCCAACACCACCCTCAGTTGTCGACTTAATTTTATAACCTATAATTTTCCTCTTTGGTTTCGAGATTGTGGTGATAATTGCCTAATTCGTAATGGTTTGTCATCGCCAATATGATTTCTTAAGATGCTGTTCTTGATAAAATAGTAATTTTTCCTGTTGACTGAAAGAGCCTTGGTTCTTTACTGCTAATTTATCAATTTCGTTTCTAACATACTCTTCGTTCCTTCGTTTGATTTCAAAATTTTATTAATTTCTTTTGTACATAGTATCTACACATAGTTAATTTTTTTAAGTAAAAAAAGTTAATTTTACAATTTTCTAGTTGCTCCGTTCAACTGAATCTAACACATTGCGTTGATGTACCACTCATTTTTATCGACCCATTTTGCGTTTTTCTTTACTCTTCAATTCTAAGACTCTCCAGGGTTTCGTTTATTTATTAATATCTAATACTCGATAAAATTAAAACTAAATACTCCTACGATATATTATTATTTGGTGATAGTTTAATAATTGAAAAAAACAATTCGTATTATCTTATCATGTTTTATCATCTAAAATGACTATAAGTTTCAATTGAAGTTTCAGTTTTTCATTCTAAAGCACTTATATTATACAGCGTATTATCCCATGTCTACTAAACTAACAATTATTTACTCTGTGTTGAACATTAGCAAGTTACTTTTTGTTGTTGAAAACTTACAAGTAGCCTTGCAAATTATCTACTTACATACAATAATTCTTTTTATATAATGTTATAATTTTATAATGCAATTGAAATACTACATACACAGTAGAATCCCTATAATTCGAATCCTTCTAATTCTGAGAATTTCTCGTGCCAATGGACAGATGCTTATGAGATTATGACTCTCAAGTTAAATGTGTTTATATTTATTTCAAGCTTTTCCCATATTCAGTATAGGACAGGAAATGAGTCCCGTTTAGAAGAGAACTTCTACTGTGATTCGATTATAGTTAGCGCCATCTTTTATGTCGGTATGTAAATATTTAATAACTTTGATATTTTTGTTAACCGATTGAGTTTAGTTGACATGTTTTTGAAACGTCAATTCAGTAAAATTTTTACCGAGTGCAATTGACTCAAAGAATATTGCAGGCAGACCGGCAACTTCGCTTGGAATACGGCCACGTCGCTTTTTCGACCAAAAAGTAGCTCGATTGGTTGACACTAAACCCAGATCTCCAGATCTGACCCCTCCGGACTTCTTTTTGGTGGAGTTATTTGAAATACAAAGTGTACGCCAGCAAGCCTCAGACTATTGACGAGCTCAAGGCAAACATTCGTGCCGAAATCATTGCTATATCACCCGAGATGCCTGAAAAAGTTAAGAAAAATACAGCAAAAAGAGCACATTTGTTGTGGCCAATTGATTTTTATGATGTATTCAAAATGTAGTCCAAATGAACGGAAAAGGTTCAAATTAAATAAAAATATCTCATATGTGGAAATCGGTTGGTTTTTTAAAAGTTATAAGCACCTACAATATTCACATACTGAAATAAAAGATGGCGCACCCTGTAGTAGTAAGTGCCCTAATACATATTATTTTAATTTTATTAAAATTATTATTACGAGGGTTGCCCTTTAAGTTTCGGGAATGGAGTAGAAGAACAAATATTTTTTTATCTAAATTGGCTTTATAATTTTAAAAAGTCTTTTTCATGAAGATCAATACGCTTTTGGATCCTCTTTACATGATTTTTGAAGTACTTTTTCCATTCCAATTAAAGTACCTCCAAAACATGCATTTTGAACGCTTCAATCGCTTCTTCAGTCAGCTGGTGTTTAGTTTTGGGCTCATTCGCGTAAGTCTACGATTCGACACTTGTCACAATGTCATCCATTCCGATTTGAAGCACCGCGATCGTATTTGTGAACCATTTCTTCTAACCAATTGACACGAGCCTTGTTTTCAGAGATTGTCAAATTATGAGGGTTTAAACGCAAACAAATTTTTTGACGACCAAATATTCAAGCAAAATTAAATATCTGTTGGTTCCTGAAATTCCCAAGGATGCCTCAATCTCACGATAAGTCACATGCCAATTTTGCAGTATCAGTTCATGTACAGCATCAATGTCTTACAGAACAACTTTTAACTTTGGACGACCTCTACAAAAGTCGTTGTCGAGCAAACTATGGCCAGAATTTAATTCGGTAAATCATCGATAAATACTGATCATTGATGGTACTTCATCGCCAAAAGTCAAATTAAGATTATCGATGCACGGCTCTTGATATTATCCATCTCGAAAGTTGTAAAAAATAATCACAAGAAAATTTTCATGAAAAAATTCCATTTTTTGTTGAGATGCTATCTTCAAGTTACTATAAACAGCACAAACAGCGCTCGTACGTCAAAAAGTTCTGAATAAGAATAGCGTTAAAAATGTCCAACTTTACGATAGAGACGTCAGTTGCCAGATGGCAGCACTAGTATTGCTCATTCCCAACACTTAAAAGGCAACCCTCGTAATACCTATTATATTATTTTATCTAAATACGGGATCACTATTAAAACTAAAAAGTGATAAAGGTTTTAATTCTATTGGAATTAAAAATTCAAGATATTCCTGAAAATATAAAAAATGAACCAGGAGCGAAGAGAAAATTAAATAAGTAAGTTAAAATTGGAAAATTCTGGTGCAATTCCATCTTGTTCATTTTTATTGAAAAAAAAAGAAAAATTAAGAAATTTAAAATAAAAAAATCTGTCACATGAAGAATCTGGTGGACTGTGAAGGTTATTGATCTTATATGGTCTGATGGTGGGATATGGGTACGTATTTACTAAATTAGATAAATACTGCATGCACAATAGCTGACCTACGACGGACTTTTCAAGGCATTTATGCTTAGTAAGGTTCAACTTGAAGATACACAAAATTTGGCAAAAATATTAATTATTTTAAATGGCGTTAACATGTTTTAAAGTGCGTTGGGATATATTATACCCACGAATTTATGAATATGAACTGGATAGTCAGTTACCGTATATTCCCACCACAATTTATGTCCAACCCTCCTTGGCCGCCATACTGTGCTAATTTTTAGTAACTTTCAGTAACTTTAATGCCTTACAGTTGTCGGAGCTACGAAAAATTGTCACCCTGCGTCTCCATCAGTCTGTCATTTGGTTGCCAATTTCAAAGTATAGTGAGGTTATAAGTTAAAACATAACCATAGATAAAACTTGTTGGGGTAGGTAGGTAGCATTTTAGCACAGTATGGCGGCCATCGGTATCGAGACAATAGTGGGGATCAGCATTAGCTATCCAATTTATATTCATAAATCCGTGATTATACCCCACCAGACCTATGCCGGGTTAATTACTTTGCTAAGTAATTATTTCTATAATTACTGAAATTTTCAATCCATATAAATAAGAAGGGTTACCCTGTAAAATAATTTAAACAATATTATCTTAAAGACTGAAGCAAAAAAGTTTTAAAAATTGAGGCATATATAAAAGCAAACTTTTTTTCATAACAAATTGAATTTCAAAATTAAAGGAACGGCTACCATTAAGCAAGTCAATTGAAATTGTTAAAATTTTAATCAAATCTATTAATGATACTAAAAGCCCAGTAGGACTCGGAATAAAACAAAGTTAAATGCTGGTTTGGAAAAAAAATGGAAGATATTGAGTATTGAGTAATATGAATAAAATTTTGAATGGATAATTTGATGCCGAAGTATCTATCCAACATCAAATAATGATACCAAAATTTAAAAACTCTTTTAAATTTTAATTAAAAACAATTTAAAAATTTTACTATAAACAATAAAACTTCAATATAACAAGTTAAATTAAATAATATAATTGAAATTAGATTTTAAGCTTTCAGCGATGTATATCGCCTTTGTCAGAAATTTATTTATAATTGAAACCAACAGCAACTACCTTCAAGGCAGCTTACCAACATGTAAGATCAAAGCAATCCAGATGACTCCAAATCTAAAATCACGAGGAACTTTATCTCTTCCTCCCATGAGGAAAAAGAAATTCGAACCCATGTTCATTTTACGTATGTGCATTTATTGCAACAGTCGCATTACCACAATTTGGTTTGAACCGCCTACAATCCATCCCAGCTGCAATTCCAGGACTTGACCCACTCGCGAATTTCATCAATCCAAGTTTAGCTTTTACATTTACGGCTTACCGAGCCGAGAAAACACCCAACATTCCAGACGCATTCCTCATATCGACATGAAGATCGTAACCGCCACAATGGCATGAGGCAAGTACGCATGTACTTTTGTCTAAGGCAATTTTATGGCCTACTAGTTCCACTATCCCGAACGCGGAATCCATCATCGCTACTGCCCTAGAATTACAGTATTCCTATAACTGTGATATCGCAACATAAGACTTGCTAGACATTTTTCTAGCGCACAACGAAAACAACTGTTTTCCAGCTTTGGTGTACAGTTTTTTTGACTAATTTTAATATTTACTATCTTTTAAATTGTTCTTAGACCTAAGTGTTCTTGTTCTTTTACTTTAAGACTAGCACGTAAGTTCCAAAAAATAATATATATATAAAAAAAAAACACTAAAAACGTGATTTATAAATAAATTTCAGACGAAAGCGATATACATCGCTGAAAGCTTAAAATATAATTTCAATTATACTTATTATTTAATTTAACTTGTTATATTGAAGTTTTATTGTTTATATTTTCTCACAAGTTAAGACGAGTTAAGATTTATATATTTAAAAATTTTACTGTGGATAATTTTTGGAAAAACACTTAATTATGTATTCCTTTAAAAACAATGTTCAATAATATTATTGTATTATATATATTAATAATACCTTCTAAATTATGTAATAAATGAGTTTTTTCAAAATTGACTGGTCTTTTTAGCATATTTTGAATTTTACTGCATATATAATATATGACCAGTTTTTTACTGCATAAATCCGGACTCTAATTATAAGCGATGAGTAGAAAAGTAGTAAAATTTTATGGTAGTACTTTATAAAAACTTTAGTTTTTATTTTTTTCAAAGTAGATTTTTTTTAAAAGTAGAATTTTTAAAATTGTTAGACAAAATATAATAAATACTAAAAATAAATTAAATATCAGGTAGGTAGTCGGATTTTTTCTCTGACAGACTTGAAAAGAAAAAAAGTTAATCAACGAAATGTACTTTTACAAGTAAAACGGATTGAATACTTTTTATCCCATGTTAAAAAGCTTGACTCTACATGTGTTTTTGCAAAAAAAATCAAAATTTTGGGCACCCTATTGATTTTTCGAAAAAATGAATCAAAAAGTAGATATAATTTCCTAAAAAATGACGTTTTGGTTCATTTCCTAGGACAAAAATTAACACCGCAGGCCATTCGCGTTTTTGGCGGTTTTTCAAAAAATTCAAATATTTTTCAAACTCCATGTTGACCAGAGGCTATATTTTTATCCGTTACCGTCGGGCATGGAAACCTTTATTTCACTCGAGAAATCATAAAACTTGAATTATTCGAAAACCAGTAAAAACGCGAATGGCGCCTGTGGCTTTAATTTTCGTCCTAGGAAATCAACCAAAAAGTCATTTTGTAGGAAATCTTATCTACTTTTTGATTTATTTTTTCGAAAAATCAATAGGTTGCCCAAAATGTTAAGTTTTTTGCAAAAAAAAACACGATTTAGCAATGTTTTTTCAATATGGGCGACTTTGGCACAAGGAAATTTTGTTCGCAAACCTCAAATTCGGATTCTACGACCAAAATTACATAGGAATCAGTTTTCAATCCTTTGCCACAGAAATTTGTCAGGCAAAATTACCTGGTTACTGGACAAACCTAATGATATTATAATATCTAGGTTTGTTTGGATTTATAAATTTATATTTGAATGTTAAGCATTAATTTTTAGATTATAAATATTTAACAAAACCTTTTAAGAAATTTTATGCAGCGCTATTTGTGTCGAGATTGCAAAACTAAGGTCCAGTATTTCAGTTGCTAGTGAAACTACATTCATGGATTAACTTACATTTACGGCTACCTGATTGGTCAAATATCAATATAAACGGAGTTTAAACTCGGATCGTAGTTTAAACCACAACTGAAATACCGGCCCTTAGTATTTTACAATTAAGAAAATTATACAAATTACTAAAACATGTCATAGCATGAGATGTTTTGAATAATTATAATTTTTAACCTTTTAACTTAAATATTTTTTCGCGATATTAATATTACCTGCAATTAATTTTGGCAGAATATTATTAAGTTAAGATATTAAGATAAAGTAGTATACTCACCTCAACTCGAAAAATTCTTCGTTACTGGGTTTACAACCATTCGTTTTTTAATCTCACTGTTTACTCAGTAACGAATAATTTTCGATATTATTACGCTCCAAAGTCAAAGATGCTCTTTATACTTTTTCAATTAGTATACAAATTTTATGCAAATTAAGAAAAAATCAAAATATGTATTCTCATAAGTTTTAAAATAAATTTTAAACTTTTATTTTATAATATAAATTACAAAATATATAGTATATGTAAGTAAGTATAATAGTTAAGAAATACTTGAACCCCTGCATATTACAATGTTTGTGTTAAACCGCTTTATTAATTAAAGCTTATATAAATGTTTTCAATCATTGCTAAGATTGTCTAAATACCTACAACATAACACGTCGAGCACGTAGCATGTGATTCAAGATTGACGCAGCACAGAAGGTGAGATGGGACAATAAAGCTTGAATTTTAATTTCATGCTTTACAATTCAACCGTGTTCTGGTTTCAAAACTCAATTTAAGTATAATTTCAATTTTTCCCAAAATGATAGTTTTATTTTAATCAACTTTGAAATAATGCAGAAAATTAAAAAAATATAAAATGTATTAAAAATTTGTTACAATTTCTTGTTTATTACAAAACGACATTTTCTTCCTGTTAATACATATAATATGTATGTAAAAAAGTATAAATTATTAATTATTAGATCGATAATAAAAATAACTTATAGTGCATTAAGCTACAAAAATTTCTTTCAAGATAATATCGTTTTGTCGTTAGAAGTTTATATTACATATTTTTCACTATTTAAACTAAGAAATCTCACGAATACTTAACTAGTAGTACATAGTTAGAAATTTTACGCTAATAGGAGGTGAATTTTCAGAAATTCTAAGTTGGGTATGCATGGATTTAATTAGGAACTTAATTAATCGCAAGAGACTTTACGAAATACGATGAGATGAACTCATACATCATCAATTATTAAAGTTAATTGACAAGCATTTATGAATCCGAGTAATTAATACCAAAAACTGGCTACAACTTTCCAAAACTAATTTAACTGTAAAAACTTAAATTTTTACGATTTTCCTGAGAGTTTTCGCTATTCGATTTATGAACAGAAATGTATATTATTCTTCCTGTTGATTATACTAAAAGTTCAGACCGTAGGTAATCGTTATTCGCAAACGTGACCAAAAATAGATAAATACACAAGTGATGTAAAATTACATTTCAATAAAAACATTTGTTGTAATGCATTTCAAAGTCAATTAAATAATGGCACTATACCTAGATATTACTATGGGTGAGTTAAATATAATAATAAAGTTTTGTATGTTTAGTGCAGACAACATGTCGGCAAAGAATATTTCGAAACTACACAGTAAGTATATTAATTCTTGTCGTAAGCATTTACCAAAATATTAATCACAAATTTTGTCAGAACAACAATTCTTTATATAAACTACGATAGGTAATGCGATGTTTTTAGTGATAAATGAATTTTCTACAAAAATCTATCTGATATTCGGACGTAAAAGGTTTACCTTCAAGAATGACTACCGAGAGGGATTTTTAAACAAACCAAACCGTAAGTCGAGCGTGTTTTCCTGAAAGAAAACAGAAAATTCTTATGTTACTCTCTCGTAAAATTGGAGAGGTCACAAAAGGGTTAACTGTAATAACAATAAATTTTGAACATCATGCGCAACTTGGGCATTATATGCCCAAGGATTTACATTAAACAAGGACGAAACAAAAATAAATTTATGATAAACGGAACGATTAAACGATATAAGGATCTTTCTTATTAAGATGAACCAAGATTACATTCAGCTAGTAGTTCAAACCAACTATTGCATTACATTTTAATATCACATTGAATATTTCGTGTCTAACAGACGTGCAATTTCAGGATTTCTTCGGGCGAATTATCCGCGAAAGAATCTTAAATTGGAACAGATTTCAATTTTTATAACTACATAAACGGTTTGAAAAACATCATCATGTCGATTATTTCACTGTTTATGATATAATTAAATTAAAAAAATATTTGAATAAAAATTAGTATGTAATTTATTGTAATGTAATAAATATTATTGTAATATCATCATCGTTATTATTATTATAATGGTTAAACCATTAGGAGAAATAATCGAGCACAAATTATTGTTTTTCAAAAATTTACTCGATATCTTCGAAAAGGTCAAAATGTTGTTATCGGTCAATCGAAAAGGCATAAATAAAACTTATATAACGGGAAAAGACAACTATTTTTATAAAATTGTACTTTGTAAATTTTTATATTACGCTGCACCACACCGAACCTCATTATCATTACATTACATACTACGGAAGCCAAATTCGAGGATACATTTTAGTATGCTAACCACATTTAGTACGTAATCGAATGTATGCAAAATCCTTTACAAAAGTTTAGAACCGCTAATGTAAATAAAATTACTACCTTTGAAATTATTTTGTAGTACCCATTTATTGTCGAAAATATTCCTAATTTGATCATTAAAATTTTTAATACTTCGTCACTGAATGTTCGAGAAAAATGGTGCTTGATTCTAAGACATTCCTTACATTTTTTCATATTTTAGAAGTAAAAACTTGATTAATACTGTTGATGTTAAAATAATTCTTGATTTGATTAGCAAAGAGTTTATTTGACAGTGCGTTAATATCACACCATATTACATATTATATTATTATGATTCTACACGGAAAAAAAGATTTCTTAAATGAAGAATAAATATTTTCTTGAAATTATTTATTTCATTTAAAAATATAATTTTTTCGCGCAATAAAATATGCTTGTATTAAAAGTATCAGATTTCTTTCAGCAAGAATATTTTTTACTTGATGTATTATTTAGATTCAAGAAAATTTCATTTTACCGAAGAACACTATTTTCTAAATACATCAATATTAATATATTCTTAATCTAAGTAACTTAATTTCTTTAAAAAAAATTTATAATTGTAAAACTTATATTAAGAACTTGTACACACTTAATTGTTCGACTAGTATAGCCAAATGGTAATTGAACTCATCCCACGATTTCGCAGCTGGAAAACCTAAGTTCGAACCCCCACACCGGACGAAGTTTTATATAATATAAAATATGTAATACCGCCAGAAGTCCAACAGATGACGCCATAATACTTGGAGACCCACTCTTCGGTTACAACACAATATACAAAAACCCAAATATTTAGGAGTAATTTAGTGAAGAGAACAGAACTTCTTAATTCAAAAAGATTTTTTTTAAATCAGATAAATTTTTAACTACTTCATTTAAGAATATACTTGTATGATCCAAGAAAACTTAATTAAGAATATTTTTTTCTTACAAAATGAAAATATTTGCGTGCGGCTATTGTAAACAGAGAATTTCTTGATTCAAATGGTACTTATTTAAACCAAGTAATTTTTTTCCCGTGTAGATCCATACATTACGTGATTCGGCGAATCACTTGTGGTAGTTATGTTTACATTTTATGGTTTTGGTACAGTAAACCATAAAAACTAAACATAATTCCAACAAATGGCGAACATTCGCCGAATCACTCATCGTGTGGAACTAGCATTAACCACGTGTTGGAATAAGTTTGAGTTACTGAATGAAAGCATCGGTCACTTTAAATACAAATTCAGTAACCAATTTTAAAGTTTGGCATATTTTTCATTTCAAGCCCAATAATGATGATTTAACTTTGATTATTATAGATGTCACTGTTCCTGATGCATTTAAGGATAAAATTACGTAGGTTCATATATCGTCGGCTTAGTTAGAAACCCAGGTAAGTCCAAATTGCACAATTTTACAGGGGAAACATAAAACGTTTTAAAACAAACAGTGGTTAAAGGTAAAAGAAATTTTTTAATAGCTTAAAACATCGGTTTGTAATTTTTTTACATTTATGAGATTTTCTAGGTCGATAGAGCTAATTTTTTTAAATATTTTAGCGTCAAAATGTCATTTTCGACATTTTATGGACTTACGAGGGTTTCTAACTAAGCCGACGATATGTACAATTACGTATTCGTATTATGCGCATTGATACAAGTTCATTAGATATATGAAAAATTAATATTATATTTTTAGCTGACCGGTGAAAAATTGTAATTCTTTGTGTGTATAATATAATATAGGTATGATGAGCACCAGGTGAGAATACTCAAAAGTTGGTACCCCAAAATATTGATAACAGTTTATCGGATTTATTTACTAGTATGTTGTTGTTGAAATTCAATTTAAATAATAGTTTTACTTTTATTCCTATTTCATTAACAAATAATTCCCCTAAATGTAATATCATAAATGTATACAACATGGTTATACATGTAATATACAACATGTAAAAATTTTTTACTAAAACCAATATTAAAAGTTAAAATATGAAATAACTATTTACATCCATTTCAAAATTAATTCAATTATTATTATTTGATTAATTTTTTGGATTTTTAGTTAGTAAAACTATTGTGTATTCTGCATTTTTATTTTTCGCTCAATTTTATTGTGAATCTCAGGACCGGACGATAAAATTTCTGAAAATTTCGTTTTTACAATTTTTTATTTAATTTTTGGTAAATTTAAAATTTTTTTAAATAAATTTTTAATAAATTAATGCAATTTTTCCAGGTCGTGTGTACGGACGGAATAACTAACAAAAACTCAAAAAAAAAACAATCAAAAGAAAAAATAATTAACATTTAACCCTATATGTATTGCATTTTGTTCCCATTTGGAAACTCAAAGCATTACCTTTCTAAATACTTATTACGCGAAAAATAAACTTTCTATGCACAATGTTCCTGTCCAGGAACAACCTTCTTCAAGTTAGACAGGCTACCAATATATTGTACATAACATATCGATAATGAAGATATTCAGCTACTGATGGTACAAATTGCTGAAGTAATGTTTTTTTCACGTTTTTAATAAAGTGTGTGTCATATTGTTAGAAAGCCTAATTTTTGAGTTAGAAAAATTTCAGTGGCTCGATTACAGCTTATTGAAGGTATGTATACCTGGTTTTCTGTTACTTTTCATTTACTTATGCCCGTATACACCAACGACAAATTACTTTATTCTATTATTAAAAATTTAACTAACCAATAGAAAACGTTTGTTGATACTTGTGGGCGTTTTCTATTGGTATACGTTTTTTTAAATGATAGACAGTTCGTCGAAAAGGCTTTTAATGCTAACCTTCTCGGCTATATGTGCTCAATATATTAATTTAACAATTTTTCAATATTTTCTGATTTCATTAATATCTTTAAGTATTATTAGCAATATTTACTTCATGAGTGAACGCTCTTAAATGCAACTCGTCAGACAATCACAAAGCGAAATAGATAAATGGCGCAAATAAACAACATTTAATTGTAAATAACGTTTAAATAAAAACATTGAACGATAATTAACATTGATATCCTGAGCTAGTGTAACTCGTCGCCGGCGCGACTCGTTCTGCTATGTATTGTATAATATTATGCTTACTCACTACGTGCCGTATTTGTTTCGGTCGCTTACCGTAAATAGCTATTTAACATAATAATTACGAGCACTTAATATTATTTATTCAATCGCTTTTTTTAATTACATGTTTTTTGAAGGAATGATAAAAAGCAGGAAGATTTAAAAAAATTAATCTGAGGGTGCATGAAGTTTGAAAGATTACTATTAAAATATTTAACTTGTAAAATTTCAAACTCGCTATTTCTTAACACTATTTATATTAACTTCAGAAATTAGCAACTGTTCTTAGCTGAAATGAGAATCAGTGTATGAATCAACGTTAACTTTTGACGTGGGTGTTAACTAAATTAGAATCGATCTGTAAGTCTTGCGTTTAGAGTTATTACAACTGCTTTGATATAGCAAAACACAAGATAATAATGTTTTTGAGATAGTGTAAGTAAACAACAAACTAGTAATTATTCAATTATGCATAAAAAGTCAAATTATAGATTGCAATGTAATAATCACTATTTATGAATCACTTATCTGTTTTCAATGAATTGAACACAAATGGATAATGGATAAACTAAATATAGCAAATATTACTAATTTCGATAACACACAATTATTATTAATCTAAAATAAACATAAATTGTTACGTCATACATAGGTATTTCACATAAACACAAACTCAAACCTAGCCTTAACATTTGGACAGAAATAATAGCACCCTTTCCCTAATGAAAACTTCTATTACCATTCGTTATCAAGGCGTTAGTTTTCCGGATATTTGTCACCAGAACAAGTTTGTGAGGCTTGAAATTTTAGTCGACTTGTAATTCGAACAAAACTTTTTCTCAACTTGTTTCATTAATTCAAAATCAACGATTCATCGACATCGAATTTTAATTATGCGAACTGATCACGTACGCAACAATTATCAATATTGTTGAAAGGTTCATTAACAATACGGTATAATATTGCATGCACGAATTATTACAATTGGGTACGAACTTTTATAAAAATTGTAGTATTCAGAACAAATTAAATCACTTTGCAGAACTAAATGTCATATAATTAAATAAGCATTAAAAGTATATTTCAATATAGCATTATAATTATAAAAGATTATACCGAATAATAGTTCAATTAAAAAATATGAATAGTAATCTGCCCTTCAAAGGTACCACGCCCTGAATAATAAAAATAATTTTAAGTTACACACTTGAACTAGATACATAGCTGTTGATTAGAAAAAACGACGGGTTGGCACGGTTTAGCGTGTTCAACGTACAGTGTACAGTCAGTCAAATGGTCGATGAAAAATAACACCGAAAGGTTGAATGTGTTAAATTTGAATTACAGTTTACGATGTGCATCATAGCGAATGTGTAAACAGCAAACGTTTATTTACGAAATATTGGCAACCAAGAACGTATTCATGTGAATGGAGTATATAACTTCATTTTATTGAGATTTAAGCAAATCACATATTTTTGAAACCCACTCAAACTGACACCTGTAAAATGTAAGCAACGGCAAGCAAAACTAGCCCAAGTAAGCGATTTGGTAAGGGTGAAATGACAGCTAAGAAATTGTGAGTACAGAAAATCAATATCTGCAAAATGAATCATAATATTACATGCTCAGATTAACTGGATGCGGAAGTAGATTAAACATATTACAGATAACAATAGAATTTGAGATTAAAGGCCAAGAATAGGGAAAAGAACAACTACAAAAAATGAGAATGCAAGTAATAAGCGTCACGCAATTTACCGGTATTGTCAAATCGGCACAGTTTATAAATGCCGAGTTAGAAAAGTGTAAATTACTTAATGCTACGGAGAAAGATTAAGTATATCCAGTTGTGATTAAACAAAACTCTCTTGGAATATCCACATAAATGGGAAATTGACAAAAGTAAGCAGAGAAAAAATGGTAATTGGTGTGTGTAAACGGTACAAAACCGGTAGGTACACTATAATATCTCTAGAAGTGTATAAATATCTTCTCTAATAGTGCATGAATGATGTAAAAACAACTTTCGGTGCGATAAGAAGAAATTGCTTTGCATTTCAAAACGAATTTTTCAAATTAGCACATAATAGTACCGCGCTGATAATGTATAAGTATTGGTATAAAATAGTATTGGGGTAATATTCCTACAATATTTATATATCGAATATTGATCACACAGAATTTTACGTCAATATTGAGCCAATAATGTACAATTACTCTATATTCACAAAATAGTGTGAATATGTCATTTCACGGTTTGAAAAATCTCATATAGCTATAATTTTTTAATTTTCTGAAGATAAATTTTGAATCGATGTTAAGTATTATCTCATGTTTAATATTTTATTACGTAGGTTTGTGTACAAAACGAGAGTTCACAATCTACAGCATGAAGATGGACAAAGAAGAAGATGTACTTAATATAAAAATGCAATACAAATAATTATGTATGAATGTAGAATTACGATATTATTTAACAATACATAATAAAAAGTTAGTAATATAAACATTTGTAGATAAAAGATTACAAAACCTAAAAATAACTTTTAAAAAATTATATTAGAATATTTTTACTACGAAATACCAATATTATTGCCATAATTCTTCTATAATGTATACATTAAAAAGAAATGTAAAATGGATTCTATTTGCAGGGTTGTTGAAGTAAGTATGCCATTGTTTAAGTTAAATTACCAACATTATACCTTTAATAACAATTTAGCTTTTAAAAAATGTAAAGAAAAAAAAAGTTAGACCCGTCCGGAGTGGAACTAGCGACCTACAGTTAACTAGACCTAACTCTTTAACCTTTAGGCCACGCTCCTTATTGCCAACTTCATTATTTCTAGTCTTTATACCCAAGTGTGAATATTTTAAAACTCGATTTTCTCGAAAACTTCTGGCCATCTTTCTCTACAACTTTGGGAAATTGTTATTCAAAGGCTCACCTTCCAGCATCATAAATGGCAAAATTTACAAAAATTTCGCTCGCGTATCATCTCCTAGTTAGTACTACTGTCAAATTTATTATCATTTATCATATTTTGAAAATATCCTTAGAAACTTAGTATAGATAGTTACTACTACCAACTTGCGTTGCGTTTTTAATAAAAAAAATGTATTGGAAGTAGTATTTACAGTGAGTATCGAAAATATCCGGACACTCCTATGTTAACAATGTAAATTGGACATTTTGAAGCCTCTTTTTTTCATATAAAAATCGATTTCAAAATGTCCAATTTACATTGTTATAACATAGGAGTGTCCGGATATCTATTCATTACTCACTGTATTAATATTAGTTGCATTATCAAATATATTTTAAAAATGAACTTTTTTAAGTTAATTTAATATAATATACCTAATACATTCCATAATAGTAGTTATACGTCAATTTTCATAATTTATAGTTCCTTTGATATATACTATTAAACTATAAAGTAGTTATCGAGAGTTCAAACATATTATTTCATGACATGATTGTTAGCTTCGTGAGTTACCTATGAATTTTTTGGTCAAAATTAAGGTTAAATTAAAGTGAATTAAGTAAGGTTAGGAGTAGGTCAAAGGAATAACAAATTGGATGCTTCTTTAAATATTGAAGTAATTTACCTGTATAGTCAATGTTGATACGACGTTCTTATTAAAAATTTAATTTTGTGCTTCTTATACTTGCAATAGAACTCCATTTGTTCTTATAATCTAGAACAAAAAAAAACAAGAAATTATTATCTACGTTCACAACATACTAAGTTAACAAAAAAAAATATAATATCAAATTCAATAAGTTAACAATAAAATAAACCATCTTAGTGAGGAAACAGTACCATCTTGTTTAGCAATAAATATCGGCATTATCGTCAAAATAATAAAGGACCATGTTATGTCTTAATTTAGTTTGTGGCAGAACTAACTAGGGAAAAGAATAAATAACAAACTTGTTGATATAAGCAAATTCGAAATGATTGTCATAGTTATTCTTGAGACTAACCTTAACCAAATTATTAATTTTCTCTCTAAAAATTTACTTTTAAAAATAAAAAATAATAAAATTAAAGTTCACTCAATCTCTTTCGGCATATTATGGAACATTATAGATTCAATTTCAATATCGTAATTGAAAATCGATTAGATATTATTTCACTTGTGCCCGATTTCTTGTAGGAAAACAAAAAATCTTTTGAAAAGCATTATATGGATGCTTTCTATATTAATGATTAATAGATATAGTTATGGTCTACAAACTAGTAAAACACATTTCGCAAACTTTTCGGTGACAAAGTAAGTGCATTTCATACGTGTGATGAAAAAAATATGTGTTGAAAACACAAACATTTGTTCGAGTACACTTAAGAGACCTCCAGTTACTTTCTACTTTTTCAAGTCTCCAAACTTAGACACTGTTTGATGCCATGAGTATCAACAAGAACTCAAAAGTTTCAGAAAAACTCAATTATTCTCTGTAGTAGACGAAAAACTAATAATTCAGTAGATATCTACGTATATACTATAAGTTACTACTAACGCGATTGTATTCAGTATAATACTTAAAGAATAACAAAGCTCATCCAAAATTTATTACATTTTATTGCTAAAGTGAAGCTTTGTGCAAATTCAAGTTCCGCACATCAAAGAGCAATTAAATTAAAACACGCTCGATGCTTCACTTATATACAAATGGATTAAATGTTTGAATAAAGTTCTGTTTAATACTCTACATAAAATGGAAGTTAAAAGTTTAAAAAGTTATAAAATAATTTATTATAGAATGGGTGTCCGTGTAGTAACTTTGATGTCACCAACCAACCGCAATGTCTAGTTCTGTAGTCTACTCAACTAGAACACAAGAGTATTCCAAGATATCGTTATTATGAAAGTATAATTTATTCTAAACCATTATAACGCAGGTATTTTTAATTCCCTACAGACATTGTTAAACATTTACAAGTTAACCACATTAATTCTACGATACAGGCAGTGTTGTAAGCGGCTTTATAAATCTAATATTTACTAAAAATGCGATGAACTTTTTCACTTGCTGACAAATTCAACCATTAAATTGTTTTAATTGCTTTTCACCTCATTTTGTAAATTACATAAAAAAATAAAATAGATTTAACAATCTTATGTCTATGTATATTGCAAATTTCTGCAGTGATGATGGTTATTTTACAAGCTTATTATCTATTTTCGGGATTTTTAGCCGGCTTAGCTTTGTAAGTATGTGCTGGAGTGAATCATTCATTGACGCTTAATGAAGAACCAATAAATAGGAAGAGGAGACGTCGATGTACACATTTGGAAAAAGAACCGAGTCGTAAAATAGAAACTCAGAAAAAATATATACGTTGTAAAACAATCCTACGTAGTAAACAATAGGTACAGTTTCCTTTTTTCGTATCGCCTTTTTCGTACTAGCTAATCTGGACATGAACAACATAGCCACTGTGAATTATGGATGTTAGTCAAAATGACGTTGTGGTTCAGCTATACTTCAAGCCTTGAGGTTCAAAATTAGTAAAAATAGTATTAGGTAACGTATAACTGTAAGGTATCGGACTATTAGATCTTGATACTATCATCACATCATCATTACCAATATGTCGTTGATATGCGAACAATGATGGCACGGCTTATTCTGGAATGTTATTCTTTTAAATTATCCTTATAATTATATTATTATGTATTATAAATACGACCAAGTCAGAAATTAATACTTTCAAAATTAAGTGTATACAAGAATTCACAAAGAGAATTCCTTCACTTCATAGAAACTCCCAAAGAATTCCTGAAACTTTCAACTTTGATTTAAACTTGGCTTGATTTTTAAAACTTTCAAAAAGTTTCTAATAAAATTAAACCAAAATATTGTTGCAAAAATTCTGAAATTAAATTTTGTACTTAGTAACGTACGGAATGACATGGTGTCGTTGAAATCTGTTAATTATTTTTGGCATTCAGGTTGCATATTTATGTTTTATGTTTTAGAAAATGTTAATCAATAAAAGCTAAAAAACCTAATATTATATAAATTTCAATGAATTATTTTATCTTAATAGAAAGATATTTCTCGAGGAAACAAACTTATTGGTGATTTTCCTATTGTGGTCTATTGACGACGCTATCCCGGTTGAAATATATCCACCCCTTAATTTTATTTTAATTATATTTTTTACCATCTAGTACTTTAAATTAATAGGCTAGCAAAAAAAATTCAAATACTTCCAGACTCCAAGGTTTCAATTTGAAATTTTTAATTTATTTGCTAACCTAGTATGATTTTTGTAAGAAAAATGAAAGTTTTCTTTCTGTGCTCTATATCGAAGATTCGCAGAAACTTACCTTTGTATCGCTATACCAATTTTATCGCATGTAATGTAATTCGCATTTTAATAAAAATTCAACAAAAAGGAAAAACCAACAGTACCTATAAAAAAATTGTTTTTAAATTGTATATATGTTATTAAAATTTAAATTTTAAACCAGGCAAGTCTTTGTTTTAAACAGGTCAAATAATTGAATGAAATAAGTCAACAGTAAACAGTATATTATTATATAATAAATTACGTATTTTCAAGGTTTTGTTCTTTTAATAAAGAAGCAGAAGTCATGCAGATCGACCCAAATCCAGATTATTAACAAACCATGAACATTATTGAATACGGCTACACATAGAGTTGTGCATAATCAATTAATTATTATTACTTGCAAATCAAAAACAATTTCTCTATTAATTTTTAACCAAAATATTAATATTTAAAACACATAAATTTTGTTTGGAGTAATTAATAGTTTAAAGTGGAGGTAAATTACCAGGAAGATGCGGTGTACACGAGAAAGAATATGTAAGGAAATGTTTGGGAGTTCCGAGTAAACTGTTATTGTAAAGGTTGGGAAATATGGATGAGATGTGGTGGAATATGGAATAATAAATAACGGAATTTCACATACCGTATAGGTACATGTATGGGGAAATGACCCAAATTTTTTTTATTTCCAATAGGGTTTAAGAAGATAAGATGTGATGTAAACATGTTTGCATCCTAATTCACGCATCGTTTAAATTATATCGATAAAATCATGAATAAATAATTTTGTTGTTGTGAATTTTTAAATAGTGCAAAGTTGATAATCAAAATTTTACCAAAGAAATTCTCTTAACCTTACGCTGCATGATATTTTAAAAAAATGTGAGAATATGGAAAAAATCTAAAATATGCTTTTCATACTGTATTCTTGAGAAAACTAAAGAAAAATTAAAAGAGGTCGACCAAGAGGACCCAGAAAAAGATCACCAACGTATGCTAGAGGCATTATTGCAGAAATAGATATTATAACTTAAGAAATTTCAAATAGAATTGTACGAAAAATGTATATAGGTTTGCGTACGAACGTTATAAAGTAGTAAAACAGCGTTTCGTAAATTTGTGTGAATTATACGTAGTGTAGTGCCTTAAGAATTTGAAGCTTTAGAATAAATTGTTTCAAATACGCATAAGCAGGAAAATTGTCAGTGAAGAGGGTCGCCATGACCCTATTCTGATGTTGATTATATTTTTCAATTTATTCATTTATGACGTAGCTTAAACGTAACGAATTGCTAATAACATAATTTTATATACTTATGCATTATATTCCTTAAAAGTGAAACCGTGTTATTCTTATCTTTATAATTTTAACAATTTCCTTTATATTTCGTGTTAGTAATAGAAGAAAAATTGTGCCGTTTGGCGGCGTGCAGTTGAATGTGTACAATTAATAGGTACCTACTACTTTTAAGTAAAGATTTAGTAATATCACAAACATTCCATAAACCTTGTAAGTCATTATGTACTATAGCAGCATATTACATATACCATACAAACGTAAAATTACAATAGTAGTTCAAGTACTGCGTGGGCGTTAATTTAGAGGTTAATTAACTTTAAACTATTACAACCATAATTTAAAAAAAATTTATTAACCATTCCAAGGAATTCCAACATGAATATTAAAAAATTTAATTAAACATATACAGAGTAAGTGACCACCATTCTCGGTCATAAGACTTGCACATGTAAATTCATATTTTCGTAATTGCTTCCCTAATTATTTTAGGCAAAAAAACACATTCAAACATAAATTCAACAGCATAACATAGATATGAAAATGACGAAAATTCCTTCAGAAATAGAGATAACAATGCAATCGAAAGTAAAAAAACAGAGAAGTTTATGCATTTCAATCTACCTTCTCCTAAGCAAACACCCCTCCCCGCACACTCGCTAAAAATTTTAAGAGAAAATTGTCCAATTACGCGTATTATGTCTGTACTCTGTAGTTTTAGAGATTACGCCAAGCAATGAAATTGGTAAGTATTTACTTTGCTTTCATAATACTTATGTACACACTGATCATAAAATTAGTATGTACCTACCTACATCCTACATAATATTATGTAATGTTATCGCCAAGGTTTTTCCAATTCAATATTTATTGCTTGAAACACAAATACTCCCCTTTTATTTATTATAAAATTATATTTTTTTAAAATAATGTCCAGTTCTACATTGAGTTATTCATGTTTTATGTTATTTATTTCCAAAATATTAAATACTCGTTTTAATCTGGCTCGGGGATTCCCATAATCTAACACTTTTGTATAATACTTTTGTTTTGATTTCGCCTCTTCTGGCAGATTGTGGTAAAATAGTGTAATGTATAGGTTACGGCCAATGACGTCAATGCCCATTTACGCTAACCATTGTCTTTAAGCCAACGCCCTGATTGTAATATTTACGTCTTTGGCCGGTCAATGTCGTTAATGGTCAAAATGGATTGGACAATGATATTTATAGAATAAATACTGTAAGGAACAGCAAAATGGCGATACACTTCAACCCGAGACAATTATTTGTCGCGCATGTGCTTTTCCGCTTAAATGACAACAACTCGGCCCTTTTCAAAGCCACGTAAGTGTATAGGGATTTTTATTTAATTTAGACATTTAAACTCATTTTAGGGTGAATCAGAGATTCGTCGTGGTTGCGTCAACCAAAACGGCCCGGAGAAGAAATTAATTTAAATAATTCATTTTACGGTGAATCCGTAATTTGCCGTGGTTGCGCCAGCCAAAACTGACCCTACGCAGGCCTTCGCTGCGCTCCGGGTTGTTTTCACTGGCGCTTACTGGCTAAAAACATCCCTGTAATCAATCCACCTTGGCTGGGAGACCTGAACTCGGTGAAGTATGGAACGTGTGTGACGGCTATCACTAATGCCAGAATTCTTCACTTTGAGCTATCTATCGGTATTATATTAGTATTATCAATCAAATTAATCAAATGACCAATCAGACAACCGCAATTCAAATTCAAAATAACGTACCATTCAAAAATTTGATTGGTTATACTTAAACTTTCTAAAGGTGATGAAATCGGGCATAAGAGTGATAGAATATGGAATCTTTAGAATTGTAGTTTCATAGTTGCCCACCCTGTATTGGGCATTAACGTCATTGCCCGGACAATGATGTAAAATCAACATATGAAATTTTAAATGTTACCATTGCCCAAAATCCATATTCATTGACGTCAATGGCCGAATTGTTATCAATAAGGCCCGGATTTTTAGGCACTGAAAACTTTCAAAATAGGCAGGCAAATAGGCATAAAAAAATTAGATTATAGGCACTAATAGGCAGTCCAAAATAAAAAATTAAATTATTAAAATAAAGAATATAAAATAAATATTAAATTTGTACAATAGTAATTTATGGGACTAGTGAGTGATACATTTTATCCACGAACGGAAAGTTTAGCACACGAGGCAACGCCGAGTGTGCTATCTTCCGTAAGTGGATACAAATATCTGTACTCAAGAGTTGCATATAACATTTTATCCAAAACCTTCAAATAAAATTAAAATTTCAAAATCAAATAAAATTTGAAATTACATTATATAATTTTACATTGACATTTTCAAACGTCAATGAAAAAGTTATTTTACTTGCAGGTATTGGATAAAAAATTTAATTTATTCAATTTAACTTTTAATTTAACAATAATATTAACTTTCAACATTTACATAACAAATTAAAGCTTTTTCCAAATATTCTGGAGTAAAACTTCTTCTGTTGTCTGTTAAAATTTGTTTGTACACAGAAAATGACCGCTCTACATCACAAGAAGTAACAGGAACATATTTAAAATCTGGAGCATCTAAGCTTCCAATTTTATTTGGGAGAGTATTTGAATCGCCAGATAATACTCTGCCAATTTGCATTAAATCCGAGTAGCCTAGATTTTTCACCAAAAAAGCATCCAATTGTGCAGAAATAAGTTTTACAATCTTACCCGGAGCTTCTTTCAATTGTTGTTGCAAATTTTCCATTTTGCTAATATTTTGGGATGCAATGCTCTTTCTTAGTTTCTTAGCTCTTAGGAAGATAATCTTTACTAAATTTTTCTCAAGATTTGAAGCCTTGAACGCCTCTCGTGCTTTCTCTGTGCAGTCTGCAGTATTAAAATCAATAAAACTATCAATAACTTTTCTTATATTTTCAAAATTTTTATGGTAAAGCACTACAGCCCCGATTCCATGTTCCCCATCTCGTCAGTACAAGCTTTATAGGCAATGGAATACAGTGAGTAACGAACATATCCGGACACTCTTATGTTAACAATGTAAATTGCACATTTTGAAACCGTATTTTGACATATAAAAATCGCTTTTGATGCAGCAAAACTTTTTGGACATTTTTTGTTATAAATTTCGTTGTCTTCAATTTTGTATCTATATATTTTTCTATTTTGTCGTCCCGTTCTTGACTGACCGCGACTTAAACAAGACTCGGTAAAATACAAAATATATTTCCGTTTCTGAATTATATTCCATAGTTAAAATTAAAAAATAATAGAAACAAATATTCATTTAGGCAAGTTATAGGATAAAATTAATTGAAAAAAGCCATTTAGGCGCAAGACGAAAAAGGGCACTAAATGTAGAAAATAGGCATTTTAGGCATTTTAAAGAGCGGTTTAAAATGATCGCAAAGTAGCAAAATACATTTTGCTGCAAAAAGAATTATAAAGCCTGTACGGAATCAAAAAAGGCAAATGCCTAGAAATCCGGGCCTTAGTTATCATTGACAGTAACATATTGTTAACGTTCTGGAGTTTGAAATCGTCTTGCACTATTTGAACAAAGAATTTTTTTCGCAACTAAAGCATGTGGTGAAATATCTGACATAACAAAATATGCCATCAAAAGCGTAAATATCCACCTTAAAGGTGGAATTTTTATTTTTGCACAAAAGCATTTATCATTACATCTTATTAGTTTATTAATTTTTAAAATGGGGGAGCTAATTTTACGCACATTCCACTCGCAACTTTTATTAAAAAGTAATTTTAAAAAACATTTACTGCTAGTAAAGTATACTTAAATCTCTAGAAATGTTAGCGAGCTACTTATGAAAAGTAGTTTCCTGCACCTTTGTACTTCATTATTATCTAACCTATTTGATTATTACTAATTTAATAGCAATGAACTCAAGTTCCACGAAACAAGGATATTACCTTTTACAAAATAAACACCTACACCATTTGCTGCTTTATTATGAATAAAACCGGTTGATTATAAACGAAAACTTCAACGATTACGTAGTCAAATAGAAAGAAAAATCAAGAGTATATATTATTATTTATTATGTTATAATAAATTTACGAGAAGTACTAACTATTATCCTATTATACTATTTGTTTCAACAGCCGACTTTAATAAAAGAAAATTTTGAATTCAATTCATGCATAAACTGAAATCGAGAGGCGAATCACAAGGCAAATTTTTGTATTCTAGATTTCTTTTCGTGACATTCTTGAGAAATATTCCTGAATTTCCTCCTGAAATCTTGAAAGACGTAAAAACAAAAAAAAACACAAATAGTATTTTTAAGATTTTCTTAAATTTTCTTGGATTTCCCTTCACTTGTACACCAAATTTCTTCAGTGATTTTCTCCTCGATTTGAATTATTCAAACTTGCGATTTACGTCAGTTTTTAGCTGTAAAACTCGGCATTCATCAAAATGTTCAGCCACGTCTAGACCACTTGAAAAGCTAAAATTTTATACCGTTTTCAGTATTTTGCGTTTCCGTTGAGTATTGAGGGTATTGAAAATGTGTCACGGATTGAACTAAGTTTGTAGGACTTAAAATGTATTAGTAGTATGTTTTTGTTGCAAATTTTATTCGCTATATTTCGGTTTTTGTACATTTTTCGATTTTGTCACACCGTTTCTGAGATACACAAGATAATATTTTTTTATATTTTACAGTGACTTGTTTAAGTCGCTCTCGGTCAAAAGCGGGGCAATAAAATAGAAAAATGTATAGGTACAAAATTGAAGACAATGAAATTTTCAACAAATAATGTCCAAAAAGTTTTGCTGTAAAAGCGATTTTTGTATGTCAAAAAACGGTTTCAAAATGTACAAATTACATTGTTACTATAGGAGTGGACGGAAATTTTCTTTAGTAACTGTACCTATATAATTTGATTTCTGTCAATCTTAATTAGGTAATTGACAAATTTTTCATTTTAATAGAAACCTGTTTTTTACACGAATGAAAATTGCATCATTTAATGGACAATTAAATTTTAAATACAATTCAGAAAAGTTAAATACAAAAATAGTCCGGATCTTGTAAAATAGTGAGCCGCAACTTTTCATTTTATAAAAACAATCCACGAGGGTATGACTCGAACGTTTTAGCCTGGAAAAGTATAAAACGTTATTTTGGTCAAATTAGAACCTAAAAACATACAATGGGCAACTTCGGACAATTAGTCCGAAATTTAAAATTTTAATTTTGGTTGTTTTTCGTTTAAAAAAATACAAACAAATAAAACAAATTTCTTAGTAGAAAATTGATGACTATAATGTACATATTTAATTATAATTACTGCTAACAAAATTATATAGGTTCACTGTTTTATATCTACAAAATGAGGAGGAATTCCCTAAGCATTTGCCATACTATATACCAATGTATGTATTTACTTAGTTTTAACGATTTTTTAATTACGGAAATTTTCAGTTGAAGCATTTTATTACAAAATACAGATTTAAAAATTTTATATACGAAAATCGCAATGAACTTCCTTAATACACTAACTTGGAATATAATTTTAAAATTTAATATGTAAAACAGTTAAAATTCCGTATATTAATTATCTGTATGTATGTAGGTATAATAATTATCAATAATATTGACAATGAACAGACATATGTAATTATAAATGTAGAACCATCAATTCTCAAATTCATAACGTGTTGATTTTTGAATCTACACCGGAAGACCGAGCTAAGAAATTCTACCAAGTCGAAGATTCGAACCCAGAATTTCCGCTCTATAACTCACTCAACCAGCGATCACACTAATCATTAATCAACTACTGTGGTTAAATGTATAGTAGTATGTATACTACAATATTGTTTGTTTAGTACTACAGAAAGTATGAATAAGATTTTTTTGTAACAATTTTTCTGTGCAATTTCACTATTTTTGCAATACGGTATTGGTAAAAGAAACTTTCTTTAAAATTATTAGCATAATAGCAATATTCCTAACGCGTTTGCCCACGATCGAACGGAAATATTTAGTATCTACCCACCAACTACCCACTTACAAATGTATGCAACAGTATGGCCGGCTATTAATAAAATTGAATCAACTACTGACAATTTTCGCCACCCTATTTTAAAAAATTTAAATGAAGCCGTCAAAAGTACTTATGTTTTTATTGAAATTATTAAAATTTTAAACAGTTTTTACTATAATATTACTAATGAACAATTTCAGTTAATATTAATAGTATATACTAGTATAATAATTACATAACATGCTAAAGCAAGATTATTTTACATTTTACTTTATTAATAAACAGGTAGTTATTTGAGGTTAAACATTAGTGTAAGTTTTCATTCGGTAGCTTATATGCACGTCATAGTGACTGAATTGAGCTACAGCACTCCCATTATTTTTAATTAACATTAGATGACTACGTACATATTGAAATTATCAACAATGAAACTTTTACTGAATATTGCTAATTATAACGATTGCTGTATAACAAAATAATTATTATCTATCTAAAATAATTATTCTGGTAAGGATAAAAGATGAGATATAGATAGATAATAATAGCAGTCCAAGTCGATCTAGTTATGTAAAATATTTATAGGTGTAAAGTTAGTATCTGTTTGGTTGTTAAACTCCTTGGGTTATCTAACCAGGTGTTAAAATGGTTTCTTGCTAGTATGAATTTTGAACAGCTGTATTTACCCCGTTGAGTTGAACTAAAATGACAACTACATCTATTTAAATTCACATTTTTTTAACGATAAGAAAAACTATTTTAATTCTTGTTTTTAGATATGTTTTTAAAAAGCAGTTACATATTTTTTAATCAGATATTGAAAATAATAATGTAATGATTTTTTCAAATTATTTTATTTCGTCGATTGGCTCGGTCGTCATGAGCTTTCGTGATTATTTAAAACAAATTTTTTATTTCAAAAGAACAGCTTGAGCATACAAAGAAGAATTTTCGTTTTCGGTGCTATAGTCGATGATGCCTACAGAGAAAATTATGCACGAATTTCTGCATCTTACTGAATAGTTTGACGTTTATATGAACTTTTTATTTCTGTTAGAGTGTATTTTATCGAAATAATTATTACTTGTAATAAATGAAATTACAAATTTAATTCACAGTTTATTGGCAAAAAATATTTAAAAAATTTATAATCTTAAAGTTATTATAAAATAAATTTAAAAAGTTTTCCAGTTATTATTAAAAATATTAAAAAAATTATTAAATTACTAATGCTCACCATTCAGAAAAATATAATAATGTTTATAAAACAAATTATTGACAAACTTGATAAGCAATAAAACGACAACGTTAACTTGTCATTTAATTGTCCTTAATTGTAATTCCATAACAGTGAAACTTTCGATAAAATATCAAGAAGTCAATTAAGTAAGACATGAAATTATAGCTAAAAAATAATTTTCTAGTTCTTTTTTAAATACCTAACTAATTTTAATTTTGAAACATATGTGAGTGATTTCAGTGAAGGGTTTTATTCTATATTGAATTAGAGTTTTCCTTTTACAATATTTGTATATAAAATATAATTTTAGAATCAGACTTGATGGATCTGACGATACCGAAACAGCGAAACCGGTTATCCAAAATAAAAAATCAATATTATAAATACTTCTTAATTAGATATAATATTTGAGAAAAATATTAACACCATAGGGATTTTACACTACCGATGGTGGCGCTAGCGACACCTTCAAAATGTCTGCCATAGCGAGTATATATCTCGATAGAATGTTGATATAAAAAGACTAAACGTCTGGTTGTTTTTTAGATTAAACACTGCACTGAATTAAAAAATTACAGGAAAACTAACTCGAACACTGTTGAAACACGTAAAAGATACTTAGGTATACTTGATGGAGTAGTTACAAATGCTGCCGTATGGTGGCGTTTGGTTAATGTTAAATCCCTATACCAATATGTATGTGCGAGAGAAATCGAGCGAAAATGACGCTCCATAAATAGATTATAAAATTGGTAACATAAAAAAATAAAAGTTATTTTTGATTGAAAGCGATTTCAATTATTAAGTGGAAGGTGTTTGTGGATGGAAGAAAAGTTTCTATTAGAATCAATTGAAATTATTCGAGAAAAACAGATAAAGAAAATTATAGCAAAAAGTAAGATAACAAAATTTAATTATTAAGAAAATTGTTAACTGCAAAATGAGAGTAACAATGATCAAAACAAATATTAAATAATTTATTTTAAGCCGATCGCAAAAGCAAAAGTTAGATGAGTCGATTTTAATAGAAAATAATTTAATTTAGAGAAAATTTTGCGTTTTGCGATTTTGCTCTTTAATCCAAAATTTTCCTAATAAGAACAATATTCTTGAAAACAAAAAGTGTGTTATTAAAATTAATCAGTTAATAACTTAATTCACAACATAATTTATTATAGAAGTTCATAGTACATACCTCTAAAGCACTAAAAAACCAGGAATAAACAATTAATCCTAATTAATCCTATTAATTTCAATAGGAATCGATAGTTGATATTTGAATCCTACATTAGGAACGTATGGTGAAATTTGAATAAAGATTTAGTGCTACATAAACATTAATCTATCTACCATGATTCAGCTCTAATTTCGTATCTTATCCAAGACATTTAAATTGCATCCTTCGTTTTATTAGTCCAATACAAAATTATTGTAATATATTGCATAGATATAGCAAGATAATATTATTGTAATAATAATAATAATTACTACATCTAATATGCATTCTAGTGAAACTCTATGGTAATTTTTAGGTAAAAACAGCCACTGTGCGAGTGAAATAAAAGATATTCACAAACACTTCTGAATAATTTTTTTATATTGTTAACAAGAAATACCTATGGGTTCACCTTTGCCAAGATTTGTGGCAGAGTCACTTTGAAATAAAAACAATATTGTCGATGATATTATTTGCTTTTAGAGAAACAGTATAAACAATTATTATAATAATTTTTTTATCATAATAAAAAGGTATATAAACATTTAAAAGGTTTCAATTAAATTTAATTAACTAAATTAACTTAACAGTTAATAATAATAATAATAATAGTACCTACCTAATAATAATTCTAATTATTTATATTATAAATTGAAAATAAATCGGTTTTAAGGCCAACTATGCAAAAACTATGTTGCACTTACCCCACTCCACCTTAATACAAACTCGATTAAATTACGAACTTAAAAAATATTAATAATAATCAAAGTTAAAAAATATTTTTTTTATTAGAATACAGAATTCAAATCAATATCAGTATCTAATCCGTAAAAGTAATTCTATTCTATAGGCCGTCAACCTTATAGATAATTACCAAAGTAATAGCAATGAGTCTTGCCTCGGCCCTGAAACAGATACACACCAACGGAAGTGACCTGGTACAGAGCGAGCTTAAATAATATGTCAATTTTATATAACTTCTTTTAAAATTTTTAAGTTTTTTTTTAAATATGTCACGATCTAAAGTCAACAAGAGGAATAGTTGAAATCTTCCCCTAATGTCAGGGATTTGGTAAAGCCCTATGGCTAGCTTTGAAGCAAATAAAAAAAGTTAACAGATTGGTGAGTTTCTTCTTAGATAAAAAGAATCCATAGGAAAGTGCTGAAGTTGCCCTAGGCGCGTTGATTATTTCGCTAACTTCAGCTACCCAAAATCATGAATAGTAGCTAAGAGTCAAAACCCGCACGATACAAGAGAAACAAGAACACTCTTGAGTTCCAAACAAAATAATCTATCGATATTATTTATTAATTTATTGATGCGCTAACTTTCCAAAAAAATAGTAAGATTAACCCCGGTATAGCTGGTTTACAGTTGTTATAACAATAATTACTAACCAAGAAGTAACAATATAATCAAAAATGGAAAAAAAATAACTCGAAACCACAATTATTAAGACGCAAGTAAAGTGAAAATTATCAATTTAAACAAAAAAAAAAGGGCGACACTGAGCCGATTTTATAAGCCGAATTACAATGTTTGTGCGTTGGTAAATTTATAAATTTCACCCAATTGAAGGTGGTAGCTGCACACAATTTTCCAACAACAAACCAAGAGCTTAGCGATGACTCCAAAATAAAATCCCCAATTAAAAAAAATTTATAGTCAGTCATGATGGACGATGAAGAATTGCGATAAAAATAAAATGACCGAGGGTCAAGGAACCTAAAAATATTTTCCTTAAAATTAAAAATCAAAAATTATATATTGAATAAAAACTAAAAGATTTACCTCGTAGATGGCATATAGGAGAGCTTATCTGATGAAACAGAATAGAAGATTATACTTACTAAAAAGAGCAGAACTGTACATAAAATTAACAAAAACATTGTAACCTATTTTGAGCCATTACAAATATTATATTAATTTATAATTTTGTCTCGAGTTTCAAAACTAATTCATTTTTTACTTGAAAATTTCAGTTTTTCCCAGCTGTATTCAGTTGTGTTAGATTATTTTGCATGAGGCCCTTTATTTTATTATTTATAGTGAGTAAATGAAAAAATGAGATTTTGTACTATAAAATTTCATTAAGGAATAATTCAATTTATCGAACATTTTTATTAACATTGCGAAACAGATGTATTCCGCTTCAAATATCAATTTGCATGTACTACCTAATATCTTTTTTAAATATTTAATATTGCAAGTTTTCAGATCATTTGAAGATTTTCTATTTTATTTGTTTAATCTTTGTCATAGTAGGTACATATTTCTTCATCTGATTTCACTTGATTAATAATTAAAATAATAAAATAAGATCTTTGCATTCTACTCGTTTATTATAAAAAGTAGAGTGCGAAGATCTTATTTCTTATTTTGCAGCTGTTTTATTACAACCTTTACTATTTTGTTTCCATCTCAACGAATCAATACCTTCTTCTAAATACTGATTACCAGTAGTGGTGCAATATTGACTTCTTAAATTTCCGCAACATAGGAAAACAATATTAGATGAAGATCGGCAGACAATATGGGTCTATTGGAACAAATTTGCACCAAGCTTCAGTCAATATTGATGTAATATTAATTACTGATTGTACCAATATTGGGCGAAGATCGAGAAGCTATATTGGTTATCATATCAATATTGCGCCAATATTGTGTGCTACATAGGCAAAATAAAGAACGTTACAACGTTACAAGTACGTTAGCTAGTCACAAAATCGAATCAAAATTACAACTTGTTTAAACTATCCAATAACCTTTAATAACACACTGCGAGCAGCGATGTCCATCGCCGGTCTCCAAGCGGCTATTGCCAACTTTCAATTCTCAACTGACAAATTCTCAACTCAATTCCTCAACTCACAATCAATTGGACGTAGCAAAAAAAAACTAAAAAAATCTTATACTGTTTATTAGTAATTACTAAAGATGAGATTTTTAGGTTGTAAAAATCACGAATAAAAGGTAGGAATAAAAGTAGCTATAGGAAATTATAATATTTTAATAACTTTAATATTTTAAGTCAAAATAATAATATATAAGGCCATTAAAGTTTTCTCACCTAATTGGTATTGTTTTTTAGCTAAAACTACAAAATACTAACCTAAAATAGCTTTTATTAGTACTTTTATTAGGTATTAATACCGTTAATTCGTAATTTTTACAACCTAAAAATCTCATCTCTAGTTATTACTAATCCAATAATAGGGATAGAGAATTAAAGTTTGCATTGAAATGGTGATCTTTAACGCCCTGTCAAATGACATGTCACATGTTTAATTTAGTCTAATGTAAGAGGACTCTTCACAATCATTATCTAGTTTTTTCTTATTTTGAATCTTGACGTTCTGTCAATTGGTCAGACTTATGTAAATATAGAACCAATTCTAAAATCAACAACGTTTTGATGTACACTGGAAGTATAGTTCAGTCATTTGGTACTTTTATCTGGAAAGTTTTCCGGGAGTTTTGAAAATTGGTGATTTTATAGATTACGACATGCTCTTTCCGAATTTCTACTTTGCCACCTCGTATTTTTGCCGCTCGCGCCGCCATATTGAAAAAATGGCACCTAAAAACAGTTTTCTGGTAATATCTTCTTTCTGACTAATTTTACGATGAAAATAGTTATGTAATAAATTAAACTAGAGAAAACTTGCTATAATTTATGTACCTATTAACTGCTATTTCGTAAAATAAATAGTTTCAGCGTACTAGTGCCACAAACCAACATACATCTTCACCAACAAGCGGTTTTCGTATACATACATTATATTAACGAAAAATATTGTATTGTTATTAAGCCCATCGATGTTATTTATAAAAGACACTTTCCTGGAGAATATATTATATATTTTAATGTAGACTAGTTTTGACAATCGTCTTCGTCAGCACATCTATTTCAAACAATATGAGCATTTAAATTATCTTTTTTTGACAATAGTTAAACTTATTTTATAAAACAAATAATAATACAAAGTTATTAAGCTGTGCTTTAACTTTATTTTATCAAAAAAAAATTAAAAAATATTTCTTATTAACTAAGTTATCGCTATATTTGTTGGATTCCGTCCCACAAGTCGTGCTATGCGGTGACCATCGTAACATTTTACTATACTTCATCTAAAATTAATCAAATAAAAAGTAATCTGTAGTTTAATAGTTAATCTAGTGCCTGAAAGGGATTTTGCTTTTTTCTTGAAAAATAACAAAATGGGAGCCACTAATAATTAACTTACGGATTTTCAAGGAAAAGATCGCTAGTTCATTGTTTATAAAATCTATAAATTTTATTAAAAAACAAATTCCTTCGTTCAGGCACTAGATTTTTATGTTTTCAATAAACTGTATAAATTCTATTCAAATCTATCGAGTGGATTTTGAATTACAGCGGTCACTGATTTTCAAAACGGAGTTTTGAGAAAATGAACTTCAAAGTTTTAGGGCCAATCTCACCAGACAAAAAAATTCGAGTTTTTGACAAAACTTAGATTAAAATAAAAAATTTAGCATGTGTTACCAAGGTAATATAACGAGTTTTGTCTAAAACTCGATTTTTTTTGTCTGGTGGGATTGACCCTAACACTAGATTTATCTATAGTTTGTTTCAATTTAAATGGAATTAAAAAAAGGAATATATTAAATAACTTTGATATAAGAACGTATGAACATTTCCGCTAAAACATAATAATGCTACTGCCAATATGGCTAGCTTGCGATTAAAAACATCACCTTATCTCTATATTATATGTTTTTGTGGCAAAGTTTATACTTTTTATATCAAAATAATTTGATATATTACGATCCTTTTTAATTTTTAAAATTTTTTTAATTCCATTTAAATTGAAACAAACTATACATATGTATTGTCGTGTAATCTTGGGGGTGTGTAAATATTTCAAAAAAATTGTACTGGAACCCCAACCAAATTACCACACTATTGAGCGATGAGACTCTTCAATTTTGAATTTAAAAAAAATTATTCGAATTACCATTTTACTAATGGAAAATAGAACGCAAATGTGCGCGATACCGGTCCAGGTGTGTCAACGTCCACATGAATTTATTAAAGCCTTTAAATTTTCGAATATTAATGTTCTCAATTTTACCAATCCAATTATTTATATTTCTTTCAACCATCCAAATTATCATCCAAATTAATTAAGATAATAATCAAACATTCAGACTTATTCAAACTAGTACGTCCAATCTCCAACCAAGTAAATTCAAAATTTTAATAAATTAAAATTCAACTCACGCAAAATCAAAGATTTATTCGCAAAATTATAATAACTTTAAACAAAATTTAATTTAGACAAAACTTCTTCTTAACCGCTCATGGCGGCCATTATCGGCAAAAAGCCCCGTTTATACCGCTAGTCGGCGCCAGCTCTAACAAAAATGCGGCAAAACGAGAGATTCAAAATAATTCGCACTTTCAAATTTAATACAATTACTTAACATCAAAATATAAAATTTCCAAATTAAACAAAACTTCAATGAAGGATTTTGGAACATGACAGTATATATTTAAATATATTTAAAAAAATATTGTACGACACATTGAAAAACCGGCTCTCTGCAGTCTACAGCTTGTAGAGTTCTCCGCAGGAAATGAGTTTTCTGGCCAAAACTCGTGTTGGAGTAGACTTTGCGTCGCTCGTAGGCTAAAACTATTCGTTTTACAAAAAAAAGGTTACTAGATAAATTATAGGAAATTTCCTCTAGTTTAATTTATTACAAAACTATTTTCATCGTAAAATGAGACCGAAAGGAGATATTATGAAAAAACAGTTTTTAGGCTCCATTTTTCACATATGGCGGCGCGAGCGGCAAAAATACGAGGTGGCAAAGCAAAAATTCGGAAAGAGCATGTCAAAAATCTATAAAATCACCAATTTTCAAAACTCCCGGAAAACTTTCCAGGTAACCTCTTCTTTGAGCACCAAATGACTGTACTAAAGGCCAAGCTAAAAATTTCTGTCGAGTCCGAGATTCGAACCCAGAATTTCCGCTTTGTAACTCGACAAGCAATCGAGTTGATCGCTGTTTAGTTTTACCTCGTTATACCCTTTTAAAACAAATAATTCTTCAACCTCCTTCCATGTGACAAAAATACACAACAATATATTTCTACAAGTTTTCTCTTCTACGAGTACTTATTGAAAAGAAAAGAAATATAAAATATAGAAAATATTCAATTGTTATAAGTATCTACAGTATGTACCATAATATAATATGTAGTAAGTAGATACCTACCTGTATAACTAAATAAATAGTAAATCAAATCATTATCGACATACAAAAATCTATACACATAATGTATTTAATACCTATAATGTTACTGATTGGCAATAAATTTTAATTACTCGAATAGACAAGAACGATCATAAAAAAGGCATTTTCCAAATCTTTAAATGTACCCAACTAAAAAAATGTTCTCTTTGTTCTACGCAAGTTTACAGTAAAAGCTTGTTATTATTCGGTGTTTCATTTATCTGAATAAAGCGGATATTCCGAATGAACTAAAATTACAATAACATTCTATAAATCATTTTTTTTGTCATAATCAGCGGTATAATTAATTATTGTATAAATAAATACACAAGTTTTTTTATTTTAAAAAGATCAATAAATTTACGATTATTAGTAAGTAAGTACGAGTCAGAATTTAGTAACAAAATATAGTGTGCAATTTAGTACACGTGAATTTTGCTAAATAATGACTAGATGTGATTTTTATTATCTTTTATTTTTTAATCTAAAGAAAGAGTCGAAAGAAAAAGAATAATCAATTATTTTACCACTCTGATGTACACGTATTTTAAGTGTATTGTTGAAATGGATTTCTGTAAAGAACGACAAGAAGAACATGCATTGATACAAACATAATTTGTATTGTACAGCTGAAGATGCAGGTGTGTTTGAGAGAGATAACCTGAAGAAAGGGACAAAAAAAGGAAGCACTTTTAGAATCCTGCTGCGTAATGGTCAACATGTGTGCTTGAAGCCAGTTTTCTTATGAAATGTATGAAAATGTGATATTTTGTGACAAAATCCACGGAATCTAGAGGTAAATTAAATTTATAATTATTATTATTGCCACCAGGATTCAAATTCTCCTATGCTTACATTAAATTATTATGATACGCCCCCCCCCCCCATTTGACGAAGGCAGATGAATTCAGGCTAGTCTCATCCATAAGGAACTGATAGCAAAAACTATAATGACTACTGACTTTATCTATTAACTACCACGAGTGTAAACTATAGTTAACATCAAAACCATTCTTGAGTTTAATTATGTGTTTGCTTGGTTGCGTTTCCTTTGACTCATACATTACTCTCAAATTATAATTATATTGTTATATAATGGTTATCGGTAAGCCATCTTTGTCAATTTTTAATATTTTGGTCATTATTTGTACATTCTTCTTTATTTAGCTCAAATATTTCTTCTAGTTTCTTAGCTTTGTCTGCAATTTCATCGTTATATGCGGCTGAAGATCAAAAATAACCGTGAAATAGGGCCCTATATCGCATTACAAATTTTTAACTATTATTTTTAAAAAATTTTTTATAACGTAATATTCATTTATCTTTTTTTTAATATTTCTGATCCTAACCTGTCAAGTGGTAATTAACGTCTTTTATATTTTTTCAAAATAATACTTTTTGTTTAGTTCTGTTAAATATTACATTTACTATACTATATCGTATAATAAACAATAAAACTTTAAATAACAAGTTAAATTCAATAATATAATCAAATTATATTTTTAAGCTTTCGACGACTTTTATCGTCTTCTTCAGAAACTTATTTAATATAAATAAATTATATTAAATTATAATTATAATAAATTATAATAAAAATATATTATAAATTAATAAATTAATTTATTTTGTTTATATTAAATAAGTTTCTGAAGAAGACGATAAAAGTCGTCGAAAGCTTAAAAATATAATTTGATTATATTATTGAATTTAACTTGTTATTTAAAGTTTTATTGTTTAATTTCTCACAAGTTAAGATTTATATATATATATATATATATCGTATAATATACCACAAATCTACTTTTTTAAGTTCATATTTTAAAAAGATAAGTCCGCGCGAAGATTGTCTGTTCTGTACTGCCCTGTTTAGCGAAAGTGCCGTATTCACAAAACAGCCATTTTCAGATATTCGACTTTTTAGATTTAACTGTTGATGAGAGACCTTACAAACAGCAAACAAAATCACCGATTATTTCAATTAGTTATGAAATACACGTCATTTTTATTTGTTAAAAAAATGTAAAATATTTTTTAATAAGGAAATCTAAAGTAATAAATAAAAGAATAGTATATCCCTTCTTTATATTCCAAAATATGGAACAAACACAAAACATTTCTTTTCTGCAGAAAAAGCTCAATACAAAAACTATAGTAAATTACTTTAAAAATAATAAAATCTAAAAATAAGCTTGATTCGCAGAGGCAGGTTTTATCTCTCAAATATCAGTACATTATGCACACACTATTTAAAAAATATAACTTTTGACAATTGATATATCATTGGATAAATAATAGACTTTTTTATATGGCAAAAAATAATATGCCCAAACTTTTTGATATTAAAAAATAGCATCGTATCTCTTTCCAACATTCGTCGTGTTTCCAACGTTAAAATAACAGGATCCTGCGAGATGAAGCATTGCTTGAATACTAGCAAAGTCAACAACAAATAAGTAAAATTAAGAAATTTAAGTCTCTCAGTAACATTTGAAACTTTATAGGAAATCAAGATTCTTTTAAAATATGTAGATGATTAGAAGGTACAGAAAAGTTATTAATTCTATATATTGCAGACCTGCGGTCAGAAAATAAATTCCTCAAACTTACAAATTAATAGACCAAGTTATAATTCTGTTAAAACTTCTGAAAAATCCCCGTAAACACTATCAACCTAATAGAATCCCTCAAAAGCCCTTGTGATGTAATTCTGAATACTTAACGAGATTCGTAGTAGAACGCTCGACGTCATGAATCTTCCCTATTTACAGACTTAACAACAAAACTATAACTCGTTTTCCAAATAACGAGCACCCTACACCGATTTTCAAATAATGTAAATTTAATGAAATTATATAAAAAATTTCAATACTGGATGTTTACGTTAATTATACGTACCTATATGTCGATTGTTGATATAATGATTATTATTATCACAAAAATAAATTCAATATTTTTGTTTTCTGTTCAAAAAATACTTATAAAATGCAAGTTTAAAATTTTTAACCATATTAAAATTATATAATGCATACATATATGTATGTATATACTATAAGCTCGCATGGTACAAGCTCGTATAAATAATAGCGGTTATACATAATAATAATGATAATTATTTACTATGTATTTCACTTGTAAAAATTTAAAAATATTTTAGTTCTAAAATGTTCACCGATTATTAAAATTTTTAGTTCCGATTTATATTAATTATTATATTTTGTTATGCATTTCAATTTACAAACACAATTTTAAGCAGGCAGTGCTACTGTAAGTAAGAATTTTTAGTCA
Organism: Cantharis nigra; assembly: GCA_958510845.1. Taxonomy (NCBI): domain Eukaryota; kingdom Metazoa; phylum Arthropoda; class Insecta; order Coleoptera; family Cantharidae; genus Cantharis; species Cantharis nigra. Next base: position 28,130,868 of record OY294030.1, on the reverse strand, counting down.
TTTCAAGTGTACTTCATGTATGAATTAATTTCATAATGTCATAAATTTCAGATTTTTTATATTTTTATTTTGTATTATTTTTGTATATTTCGTGACGAAATAATTAATCTGTTCTTGAATAATTTAACTCAATGACCCCCCTTGCGTATAATAATAAATCCAACAATATTGAAACACGTGTAAATGGACTTTTTAAAAGAAAATTAAACATGTTTAAGTGTCCTTTTTATTGCCAACTCAGGTTTTGTTAAGCAAAATATTTGTAAGAATTTTAGTACTACATAGATGTAAATGCCTTTATTTATTCACATTTTATTATGAAATATACTACGAACTGGTTGACAGTAACCAGTAATAACAACTATAAAACTATAATTTCATATTACTAAAGTAAAACGCTACGAAGGAAGGATATAAAATTACAAACTACCGAAAATTAAATAAAAAAGAGTACTCGTTAGTTTTATAATTTCAGGAGATGACTGAATTTCCGTTTCTAATCTGAATGAATGAATGAACTGGAACGAAAATTAAACTGCTCGGCGACATAGTGGAAAGAGAAACGAGCACAGTTAAATTGAAAACAAACTTAATCTAAAAATTTGCACTTTCCAACCCCACCTTTTTCTAACAAATCTTATAATTAGCAAAATTCACAAAGTGCCTAATTAAAGAGATTTCAGAGAAATATTAAACTTGAAATTAATAGATACATAATTTAAAAAGTAAATAATTAATCAACTATTAAGTCATGTAGTAAATTCTGTTACATTTAAACTACTGCTAGTTTTAAATCCCAGGTATAGCATTTTAGAGATGTTTATGGAAGCTTTGAAAAAGTATACTTGTAGGTAGCAGACGTAATAGTTGATGTCTTTTTTAATTTCAAGCAGTAAAGATAAACTGGGTGTTAAAGAAAATCGGATTGCAATGATTGCGTTACATAAATATGACAAAGCAATAATTGAAATTTTTAATTTGCACTTTACTGTTGTAATTTTTTCGGATTCCTCATAAGAGCTGTTGTAAGTACATATATACCCCGAAGTTTAAGTATACACCAATGTTCAGCTTGTTAAATGCTTCTTCCGTAGTAAAATAATATTTTTATATACGGGCGGGATGTGTACGAAGAGGTAATATTAACTTAATGTCAAATTTTTGTGAAAAAGTTGTTAAAACATTGTCTCCGATCTACTAACCAGCAACCACTAAGTGAGGTTGTAAAACCTCTTAACCTTCCAGTTCACGGGTGGACCAGATTTCCATTTTTTGGAATTTTATTTTACCCGTTGACTGGAGGGTTAATAACACTCTGTTCAGTGGCAAGTTTTGGATTTTTCAACAAGATTCGGCAAAAAGCGAAACGATACGAACGCTGGCGCTGGTCGCTTGAAAAAAATTTACTGATTAATAATAATCATACTGAATTATAAATTTTGGTATATACCTACTCCAAGATATGGTAAGCTTCATAAAAATATTGAGCTGTTAAAACACGATGTAGTGATGATAGCAACATCGAAACTAATGCAAATCGCGCGTGCCAATATTAGATGGCTCCGCAACGACGATGTTTGAAAGATTTTGCTAAGTCAAAAGGAGACAATTTTGAGTGAATTTAATTTTAATTATATGTTTACAATATTATTGATGAAATATATGTAAAAAATCTGAAGTTTTTATTTTTCTATTTTAATGCAGTAACATATCTAACAGAACTTATGGCACTACTAGTAAGTATAATTATATTCCTAAGTCAATTTATATTGTTAATTACATAAATAACTTGAATTGTAAAAAAACAAAATTAATATTTACACACTGCAGTAATAAAATCCTTCACATTTACAAAACAGACTAAAATAAAACCCGATTCAAATAACAAAAAGCATTGCAGATATAAGGGAAAAACGTACCCATCGGAGTAGTTACCTTAAGAGATCAGAGATAAAAAAACGCCAAAGGAATACTTTGAGTTACAAAACAAATTTAAGCTCCTGGCTGTATTACTAATTTTTAAGTAAACAAAATCCGGGATATTGCTATAAGAATAGATTTTAAAGTACAATAAATTTATTCTAGTGCGTAATGTATGTTATAATACATTATTATGTATGTTTGTGTACGCATATACATCCGTTTTTTCCAAGTTTATGAATACAGAACATTTTCAAATTAAGCAATTTTGCTAGAGATTTTTTAAAAGATTATATTCCCTCTCATAATAGTGACTTTCTAACTTTCTATAAGCGTTGGTTGAATATACAACAGAAATTCTGAACTCCAATATTCGGACTTCAATTTATTAGCTATAAGCCCTCTAGTGTACAAGAACATTCTGTGGTTGCAATAATTTGTATCTATATTTACTTTGTTGTGGTTGGTTGAACTTGAACTCCTATAGTAATAATTTAGAAAAAAACTTTGTTTATTTGAACAGAAAGTTTTATTTAGAAAATACATAAGAAAATAAAATATGCACTAAATATTGAAATAAATACATACATATAAAGCACTCTTTTAGCAATATTCCATGAATGAACAAAATCGAATTTAATTAATTTAAAATAATTTTAAATAAATTGTTTAAAAAACACTCAAAAGATATTAATTTACCGCTTTTAACAGGTTAAGACCAAGAATATTTAAAAAAAGATTAAAGAGGCGAAAAAGGCTTTATTTAACGATTATTTTCGATGCTCGGTCGCATACCTAACGTAGAAAGAAGAAAATTTTTTTTTCCTTTTATTGGGTTAATTAATATTTAAGTTATGTTTGAGAGTCGATTCATATTTTAGATTATACCATGGGGTGTTAACTCCCATTTAAAAATTCTGAACGTGTTTTAGTTAAAACCCTGTCCAATTTGGCGCTATGTACGCTATTTTTAAAGTGCGCGCGCTGAATTAAATTTTTTAGGTTGGTTAGTGACAATGTGACACGCCCAAGTGTCATGGCAGTCATGGACATAGAAGGAAGAGTTATCGTACATACTGTTCATTGTAAAAATGAAGAGGCAAAGAAAGAAGAAAATTATGAAAATTGTGTTATTTTTGTGTGCAAATTGTAATAATAGTGGTCCAACTGTAACATTACATAGATTTTGATTTAGAATTTGACTATTTTAATGGACAATTTGCATAAAATTCAAATTCATCTCAAAATGGCATTTATTGATAGTTCAATATACCTATAATCAGAATATTTGAGTGATTTATCAAAATTCTGTATTGGCAGCCCGCAAAAAATTAATGAAATGTTATAATTTATTTGAAAAAATCACGTGATTGAAATCAGGATGTGACGACATGAGCCTCAACAATTGGTGCCAATACACCAGTAAAATTTCCACTAATGTATCTACCAAGTAAGTACCAACCGGTAATGAAGTTATGAAGTAACCAAATTTTAGTTACTAATCGCCATTTTGATGACGTCAAAATCCTCAAATTTCAAATTAAGTCAGCCATATTTATTAATACGATTTCGCGCGACAAATATACTTTTAAATTTCAATATTTTTTTCTGGCTTTATTTGTGAACCAAATTTAAAAAAATTAAGATACATTACATATGTTGTTATGTAGAATATTAATATGCTAAAATTAAAAATCATGCAAATTGTCCATTATTAAAATAAAATCATTTGTATTTAATTTGTGTGTTTAATAATAATAGTAATAATAATAAACCCATTTAATTATTTTAATCTGCTTTGATTGTTGTTTGCATATTGAAATTACCAGTATTATTTTTAAGTTTTTCACAAACTTAAAAATAATATTTGTAATTTCAATGTACTTGTATAAACTTCAAGTTTAATAGTTACATTTATAATATTTGTAATGCGCGCCAAAATTCTCGCTTCAATTTTAGTTCTCACCCCACATCCCCAAAAAAATACGGAGAGTTGGCCATCTATATTGCTCTCACATATCTATGGATTATACACTACCACCGCTCAAGTTTGGAAGAGCACTCGTATAATATAAATATAATACATGTATTTTTATACCGTTTTGAAGAATTTTTGAAATAATAAATAAAATAAAAAAATAAATTGACATGTTTTTTTTGTAAATTTCATTCCCTAGTCTGAATGCACCTTTAGGATGGACCGATTATTCTCAAACTTTCTCGAGTTGCAGCGCTCTTTTTGAACTAAGGTTGCACCATGGTGCGCTACCCTAAGATTAAGCATATTTTTTGAAAACTTATAGTTCCACACCAGCTCTCCTGGATGTGACATTTTACCACATTACAAAAAATTGAGTTCCGTAATATTTTCGAAATTACTCAAATGAGATTTGTCACTTTCAGTTTTGCACGTTAAAATAGCTTTTAATTTGCAGTCCGTAAGGGAATGCCAAAAATGTGCTAACACTTTCAGAATTAAAAATTAGAATTTCAAATAATTGTATAGTGGTATTTATAAATTTTGAACCTACACGTCACCGATACAAATTTGATGACGTCATCATCACTAACACATAAAAATTAAATTTCAATTTATCACATAAATAATTATGTGAAATACGTGTGTTGCGGTGACACAAGTACACGGTGTTACGATATGTTCAGTATGTGACAACGCTGTTCTAAAAATGTGACGTCGTCAATGTTCATGACGAGTATTGTTTCCGGATTTACGAACAGTATATTATTGTATTAACTATAATATAATCATATAGCCTTTTCTAAATTTTTATACTATTACTAAAGTAATCCATATATTATGTAGTGTCGATATTCACCAGCAGGCTAAGTAAGGAAATTTTGGGCAGTCTGTTATTGGAATCCGGAATTTCCGCTCTTTAACTCGACTGGTGATCACATCAAGCCACTGCGGTGAATATATTCTAGTTTTCGTTTTAAAAGTTTCAGGTTATTTTAACATAGTTACATTGTTATATCAGTTATATAAATGACCTACCCACTATGACATCAACATTTGTAGTTCTTTCTAAAAAATTAGTTTTATAAAATTATTTGCAAACTCTCAAATAAAATTGTATTTTACCTGATCAAGAAATGATTTGATTATTACCTACGAAGGTTTTAATTTCTAGATAATACAACTTATTGCAGATGTTGGTGGTGGTCAAGTCCTGATTATAACATCCCAGTAACAAAAAATCAACACACGTAGAAATACCAACAACGCAAGTTACTATTACTACATGCGTACAGTTCAAATCGAATTTTGGTTTCCTATACAACATATTCGACTCACGTATTTTTTTGAATGTAGGTAGGTACATTCAAAAATTATAGATATTGATTCTTAAATTACGACATGAATAATTTACCCTTACGTGAAAGTATTTAAAATAAGTTTTACCGAAAAGATATTTCGTAAGCAATTATGCTAATACTAATCAGTAGAATGAAAATGCAGTAATTCAAAACATTTTTGAAAACACTATGGTATTTTAGGATGTAGGTAATACTATTATAAATACAGTAAAATCTAGTTTTACCGAATAAGTGTGAATTCACAATGGATATAAACCTTAAGGCAAAAGGCTAATTGACGTCATGCAGCTTAAGATTTCAACATTTTTATTCTGTCTCTTTTATATATACCTACTTATATTCGTACACTCCTATGTTAACAATGTAAATTGGACTATTTTTAGCACACCCGGTATATGGATTACAAATAAGCCGAAAATGTTTGTTCAATTGTATAATATAATAGATAAAATATACTGAAAAATTAAAAAAGGTCTGTTGGGTTCTTTTCCAAAAATTCCATAAAATACCTCTATTTCTTGAACAATCGTTAGAGCGGTTTCCCATTATTGCATTTCACAATCCCTAATATTAGTGTTTCGATTAAAAATAAAATATTTTATCTTCAGTTTATAAAACTAGAACCTATAATTCAAATTAAATTATGTTAGAGTGAGTGAGGTCTCAAGTTTCCCTTAATTGAGAACTAAGAATTCGACCCTATCCATACTTCTTCAACAAACATATACATAACTGACATCATTAAACAATAAACACAACTTTCAAGTTTGGATGTTATCAAACTATAAATCCTCAATGTAATTACACTTGAAGGGTTACACCAACTTATAGGGAATTATAACAAGTTGTAACTTTTTCTTGTAAAATATTTGAGTCTTTCCATCTCAAATTGACCAATCACACAACCAGAAAATAATATATTCTGATCACTTGTTATCAGAGAAAAAATAAAATTAAAATTAAGAAAAACGAAGTAAACAATAATAAGCGCTAATAAAAAAGAGGCGTAATAAAAAAGAAGAAATATCATTCGTTCATTAGCTGTCCATATGTTTTTTTCAATAATTGTTTTTAACACGTTAGTATCGAATTTTTGTCTGTCAATTTTTTACACCATTTATAAACCCTACATAATAATTTAGTTTTGTCGACAGAACGCCTACTGTGATTTAAATTTCCAAAATTTTCAAATCTATTTACTACCCTTATCTATTGGGGTATTGGTCTGGCGACTTCGATTTCCTACCCAAGAAGTTCCCTATATTTACCTCTCACAATTTCATGACACCTAAAATGAGGAAACTCAAACCATAATAATATAGGGTTACATTTATTTTAGATTTACCAATAGGTCTTAGGAAATATATTATTAAAATTCTGGTTTCATAGTGAAACCACTAGGAACAAAAGGGTTAAACCAAAAAGTTTAGATTAAGCAATGAAAACGCCGAAAAGATCTTTTTTATGAATATTGCTTAACCTACATTTTTTGCTTTAACCTGCAACTGAACAATTGGGCTTAAGAGTTTCTAATATATATATATTCTGTTCAGCTTTCGTGAATCCACTTTTACCAAGGCACTTATTCACATGTGTACATTTACCGGTAATTGTAAGGAAAACGCTATTTTTTAAATTATTCCACCACTCTAACTGCCCTGTCAGAATCATGTTAATGTTAACGAGCGGGAGCTTTGGATTGGTAGATCAGTAGAAACATGACTTTTGATTGGAGCGTTTGTTAACATTACGTTAAGTTGACATGATTCTGACAGGGCAGTCACAGGAACCTGTACACATTTACCGGTAAATGTACACATTTTCCAGTTACGTACATTTTCTCGCCAACTACCTACTAATGACAGCCTCTCTCTTAATTTAAATATTTCGGTCATTTCCGTCAAAAATTACTTGACAGATTTTTGATAATAACTACTGCTTTTGAATAAATTAGTAATAACAATATTAAAATAAATATAATTACTATGTATCTTAATAAATTTTGTTTTTAATTATACTTTTAATTTTAATTACCTTTCATTTTTAATTATTACAATTAATAAATGTTGTTTAATAGAAAAAAATGAAGTAGTATCAATTTAACTTGTATAAATCAGTAAAATATATTAGTCTAAATTTACATTTGTGGAGTTTGGTAATAATTCAGAAACTCTTAAATAAAATCAACTTTTGAAAATGTTAAAATACTCTTTATACCTTTCTTCACAATTCCCAATGGGCTCGTTTATTAAAATACCGAATAATATCGATACCTTCAAATATTTTATTCGGTCAAGTTTCCTTGTTTTAGCTGTACCATAGCATATTTATGCTATGTGCAATTACATGATAAATAATAACTCAATTCAATAAAATAATGTTAAACAATATTAAAGAGAAGCAATTTCTCTTAAAATTTTATATATATTTTTTATTTATATTATTCAAATTTTTTATATACCTAGTATAGATGAATTAAGAAATAATTGCCTTTACAATCCGAAATTTGAATATAAATAGAATGTACTCTTGTAGATTATTTAATTAAGTGCTAGTTAGTAATATGAGATAGATTCAAAAAGCTTATAAAATGCAGTGGGGAGGATGCAGCGCCACGATATACGAGCATTCCCGTTTTTCACGCTTTCCTTTGACATTTGTTTCGAGAGAAAAATATTAAGGTACATTGCATTACCTAGATATCCATATTTATTCACTAAGAAGCATTATTTACCCTCGAAATTCACCTTTCCTACAGGAATAAACATATTGCCAATTTTGTCAACCTGGCCGTCTATTCTTCTATCCAACGTTCTGCTGCATTGTATTAACTTACAAGGGACGACTACATCCAGTATATCCGTAATTGAGATCCCCAATTTTGTAGGTGATTCTAGGAGCCAAAAAAATTATGCCGTGTCTCGGAGTTTTGTCGAATGTTCCTTTTTTTGAATTATGAATTTTTGAAATTAACAAAAGTGATTTAACTGATTTACTGTTAACTATTCCATTTGCATTCTGGGCATAATTTTATTTTTTTATATTATCACTTGATAATTATTATCTACTTACTCCTTATTATTTATTTATTATTTTATTATTATTTATCCTTATTTTTTCCACTACTAGATTTATTGTCATTCTTTTAAAATTCTTATTAATAAAAAAAATTTTATTTTAAAATATTTATTTCAAATGACAGTTTTGTTTTGAAAGTCTTTCACTGAGTTTTTTCTATTTGAAATAATGGATAGAAATTATCGATGGTATTAAAAAGCATTTGTTTTGCATTTATTCGTCTTAAAATACTGAAATTATTCAATAAACTTGTGATTTTTCACGTTTAATGATACTAACATGATTTAAATCTAGGTTTCTAAAATTAACAAAAGGTGGCGCTAACGCTCCCTGTCATAATTAATTCGAGTTTTTTAAAAATGTTTAAAATGAAATTAATCTATTAAGAAAACGTTTTGAATAGTTTAAATGCAATTAAATAGCATCTCTTGGTTACACAAAATCGGTTTTTAACTAAATTTATCTTATAAAAAGCCGCTAAACTATAGAAAAATAACAATATGTTCATTATTAACTAGTAGTATATAATGAAAAAATTATTTACCACTTGTCTAAAATGCGTCACTTCACGTGCGAGTTGGCTAAGTTATAATGATTGCCTATATGACTAGTAGTGGAAAAACTAATTTATTGTTACCTATTATTTCAAGCTACTGTCGTATTCCAGTGGTTAAAGTATAAATTTGGGTTCTAGGACATTTCGCTACTAGGATATTTTGCTCCTAGGACATTTCGCTACCACTTTTACTTTCTAACTAAACTTACATAATTCATTTATTTTACGGTGGATCCGTGATTTGCCGTGGTTGCGCCAACCAAAACTGACCCTACGCTACCATGCACTCCGCTCCGCTCCGAGCCGTTTTGGCTGGCGCTTAACTCATTAAAAACATGCCTGAAGCCAATCCACCTCGACTGAGAGGCTCCACCTCGACTGGAAGACCCCACCTCGACTGGGTAGCACGAAATATTCCATAAATTATTTATTTAAATTTAGTTAGAGTAGGAATGTTAATCAAATGTTCGGGAGCGAAATGTCCCGTAGCGAAATGTCGTAAAATCATCAAAAAAGTATTGATTGAGATTGCCGATGTACTCGGTGTAATGGGTCCTTATTAGAGATCTCCGATACAGATGGTTACGCCAAATGCAATACTATTATTATATAATAGACCGCTACACATGAGTTAACGCTTGCCGTACTAAAATAATTTTCAAGCTTAGTTTACTAAAACCGGGTCATTCTTGACCCACCACAGTTTAAAATCATTAATTTATTTTTATTTTAACCTTCCCGAAGGCGCGCCATTATGTGGTGCACATGAGCAGGTGCCTGTTGTATTTAGTACAGAACGATGTTGAAATTTGATATTGTTTAATACTAATGGTAATAATAGAGATGGAAGTTTCCGTAATGAAATTTATATCATTTATACTACAACCGGGTCAATGATGACCCGTGTTAACAAAAACTGAATAACTTGTGTAAAAAAGATATATTTTGAAATCCGATACATGAATATCATTTGTTATCTAAAAATATTAAAATTTTAAAAAGGAACTTTAGTTTAAAAAATTCCTGTAGATAATATATATAAAAATGTAAGTTGTGGGTCAGAATAGACCCGGTTTTAGTACGGCAAGCGTTATTATTGTATCTAGAAACGTTCTCATGATACCGTCACAATGGTGATATTATGTATCCCTACGAAATATAGGATCCCCCCTACTATGGTTCGTCTAAAACCAAAACCAATACATGCCATTAGCATTGCCGAGGTAACATTAGACCAGCGTTGTCAAAAATGCGTTTGTAAACTGAGACATATAACTGATTTGTCATCGCAACACACAACACTGTACATACCAAGACATACAGTGCCGTGTGTTGCGATGTTGTGCTGTGACCTCGTCAGTGTTTATGACGTTTATTGGTTTTAGATGTACTGTAGTTACTTAATGCCTCATATTTTATGTGTGAGTCGCTAAACAGTGTTCACAGAAGGTTTTTATAGCCATAAGCAATTCATTGATGCTGATGAAATTGACTAGGCAATTGATTAGAACCATCAATAATATTAATCGACAATAATTTTATAGATGGTGGCGCTTCCGAAAAAATCTTCGTGTGAAGGCAGCCTTACGATAATATTCAATCTTTCAAGTTTTTAATCTCCTAAATACAGAGATGGTTGAACCTTGCTGCGATGTATCATTATTTTTATTGAGTATTACAGACAATAATGACGAGTCTTTTTAAATTTCAAACTTGTAATTATTTAAAATTTAAACGCCATGGATAATAATGCATTTTTATGAAATAGTAACTATTAATTATTATGGTTGTTGATATTTTTCCCGGTTGTAATTTTGAACTTTTTAAGGAATCGGTCTAAAAGTGGGATTTTTTTAAACTATCGATTCACCATAATGTAGAGCATAAGATGATTAATGAACAAATGGAAAATTAAGTTAGGGAAGGTTCGGCACTACTTCGTGGTTGATATTATAAAATTAATAAGATTTACTTAATAGATTTGAAGTCACCGAATAATTGGATAATTTTAATTAATGTAATTACACCCTTTAATGGCGAAAGATTAAACTTTTTATTATTACCGATGAAGTAGTCGGGTTGGATGCATTATGTTTGTTCTACGGCGACCATCATACGTAATTGCAAAAAATTACAGGATTGAATGCAGTTTTTAAAACGCGTATTTTACCACAAGCAAAATTGATTTTTATTCGATTTTTGCATTAGAAACCTGAATTCAATTTTTTAATATGTAATTATATAATCCACTACTATGTGTTTGTAATCATGGTACGCTGACCACAAATGACTGGTATTTGACACAAGCGATTCTCCCGTAGTATGTTATAATTCATTGATTGTCAAATGCACAAAACCGACGAATAACAATTCGTAAGAAACTACACTTGCAAGTTGGTTGCAGTTGAATCCGATCACACTGTAGATGTTCTAAACTTCAAACACTTATAAAAACAAAGGTGTAGGTAGGTATAAGCAACGAAACAAGTTATTGCAAATTACATTTGTAAATTGTGTCGGTAGTAATGATCGCCATTATTTGTTCGTCATCTGGTGCGAAAATTCGAAATAATCACTGATAAGCAAGCTCATGTATATTCGTGGCAATGTGGAATCGCCTTTAGTACGATGTTCATACTGGCGAAGAAATAAAAACCTATTCGTAGATATTTAAACGTTAACGTAAATGGTTAAATATTACAAATAGAGTATAAATAACATAATCCACAAAATGAATATTTATTAGAAGTATTATTCGATAAAATATCAAATAATCTGTAACTATAATAATATAAATTATATATAATATTATTTACATAAATAATATTGTAATATAAATATTTTAAGAAAAACCGGTACTTTTTTTTAAACTAATTTTTGTTTTACATGTTTATTGTATGTAGTCAGTTGACACTGCTTTAAGATATTTAAAAGGTTAAAAAACTAGGAGACTAGCGCCATTTAGTAAAGTGCATTCTGTGTCCGATGTTATTGCTCGGTGCATGGCAGCTGCTTATTGAATGAAACCTGCATTTATAACCGGTCAACAATCTCGTACACAACATCTTGTAAGGTCACAAACATGTTATTGTCTAAAAGTTGATTACACTAAAACTTACCATTTCATATAATTAATCCAAAGTATGTGTAATAAAAATAACTAACACAAACACACACCATGCGTTTTTTGATAGCACGCACACAACTTGCACTAACCCACTGACTAAACAACCCGATGTCGCTCACGAAACTGGAATTGGTCTGGAATTTTAACATGTCGTGCTGTAAAAAGGAAGCTTACCACGAACACGTACGATACAAACCGAACAAAGTAAGACTAAAGTCACATCAAATCGGTAAGCGCCAGTTATTTTCTAGTCACATTATGTTCATTGTATTTTGTCATTTTTTAATTTGTACATTCAATAAATATTTAAACAAATTTTTATTCGCAGAATTTTATTTAAAAAATTAAAATCGTCCCTCTATGATTACGTATTTTTATAAAAATGTGATATACAAAAAACAGTCGCAAACCGTCGTATTCGTACGTACGAAATTTTACTACAAACCAAAATATTCCTTCAGAAGTATATTTGAAAAAGGTAATTACTTCGGGTTAACTATTGGACTATGTAATTTAAGAATATTGAAAAAAAATGAAATATTTTCAAACTGCCAAAACAACGATAATGCAAAAGTATATTTCAATAATAACTTAGTAAACTCTCGATTATGGATGGTCTGTTTTGAGAAAGGTGACAGATATGCCTGCTTTACAAACTAAGCAGATAATTAATATGTTGATATCTTTGGTAAATATAAATCACAATTTTTTAAAAGAGCCTATTTTAATTAGTGAAACAAATACATACGAAAAACACCTAGGGATTTGTTTTAAAATAATAACATAAAAATAATAAAAAATTTTACGAAAATATGACAACAATAAGTAGATGTGTAAAATGTATTTAAATTGATATGAAATTAAACAATTTGAACATCGCTTTTGCAAATTTTGAAGGTAAATACGTTACCAAATTAGAATATAAATTTATATTAAAAACTTACATAAATAAAATGCAAGAATGTGGAACTTGTAGAATCAGCGTCTACAGAAATTTAAACGCTAGGATAATTACAATAAAGGATGATTCAGATATCGATGGCTAAGTTCTAATACCTCGTAACTTCCAAAATTTCCATTTTAAGTTTATTGCATTTAACGTTAGATAGCATAGCCAGGCATCTGTTTCTAATACCCCGTAACTCTACTATGAAGGGAAATTTGTTTAAAATAATGTACAATTTCACCACGTATCTAGCAGTTGGCAAATCTTACTTCTAATACCTCGTAAGCGCTATAACCTCAATAGTGGAAATTGGAACTGTTACAAAAGAAAAGTATAAATCTAGGAAGTTTTTATCATCTCCTGAAAAGTTGCCTTTTTCCTGATACGAGGTATTGGAACTTAACCATCGATATGTATACAGTTAGTCTCATAAGTAGTGGGGCACTCCTATGTTAACAATGTTAATTTCACTTTTTCATGACCATTTTTGACGCATAACAATTGATTTTACAGCAAAACTTTTTAAACATTTTTTGTTGCAAATTTCCTTGCCTACAATTTTATTTACCGCACAGACACAACATTGAACGGACCAACAGCGGTGGACATACGAGAGGAATTCAATAAGTCGGTTAAAAACAAAGAATTTCTTTTGCGGATAAATTTTTTATTATTTTTCAACTTGATCTCCTTTTGACAGGATACATTTATTCCAACGATTTTCAAGTTTTTAAATACCGCCTATAAAGTAAGATTTATCAAATCCTTCAAAATATGCATTCGTTTCTACGATTACTTCATCAGTTGTTTGAAATCTTTTTCCAGCAAGCCATTTTTTCAGATTTGGAAAAAGCACTCTTTTCTTTTGAAAATGTGGTTGTTTCTGCTTTATTTCATCATTAAGTCGTTCCAGGAATGATACATAATATAGTTTTGTTATCGTTTTTCGTATTTTCAAGTAATCAATAAATATTATGCCATGCACATGCATCCCAAAACACAGTTGCCATAATACCACCTGATGGAACTGTTTTTGCTTATTTGGAAGCAGTTCCACCGGCTTCTACCTATTATTTAGATTAGACCGTACGGAATGTTTTTAGCCCTGAAACTTCACACTTATTTTTTGTAACGTGTCCTGTACACTGGGTTTTAGAGACCCCAATATTGTTATTATGATATTTTAAAGTAAACAACTAATTTAAACAAAATTTCTGTTTAGTACTCTTTAACAATACTGCCTTAGTATACGTAGGATATATTAGATAGTAATTTTTTGTCCATTTTGGTCAAATTATTATTAAAAACTTGAAAAATGGCATAAATTGTGTGAAATTATGTTCAACATTTTATTATAAAAAAAATGAATTTATTAAATGAATTATATATTGACAAAGTTATTGAGAAGGTATACCTTTAACAAAAAAAAATTTTAGTTTGCCAAAAAATTTGCAGACTACTCTTAGCCAAGCTTCTCAACTTTGCTGTTGACATCCATAGCACAGCTTGTTACTTTTTTGAATTTAAAATTTTAAAATTTGTTAAAATTATGTTTATAATGAAGTCATATAACATCTTTAAAACTCACTTTGATATAAATCAGTAATTATTTGACAGTAAATAAAGCTAATATTCCATAAAATTAAATTCATGTTAGATTTTAAAGTATACGTAAACTACACACTGGGGTCTGAGATACCCATAAAAATTTATTTTCAATTATTGTAATTCGCTTAATGACTAAAAGGCACTTACGAATATTCACACCTACTCAGATAACTTTGAACTTAATTTGCAAGAATGGATTTATTTTTTAAATCATTACAGCACATGTGGCATTAATTTATATGACCCTTAGGGTTTCTGAGACCCCAGTGTGCAGTTCCAGGGTTAAATAAAACTCCCATAAGAGCAATGTTATTTTTATTAAATTTTTTACAGAGTATTTTTAAAGTCGTTGTTACTCAGAAACGGTGCGACAAAATAGAAAAATGTATAGAAACAAAAATAAAGGGAATGAAATTTGCAACAAAAACTGTGTGAAACATTTAGCTATAAAATCGATTTTTATATAAGAAAAAGGATCATGGAAATGTGCGTTTAAGGCCTTACATACGTCTGGCAACGTTAGAAATTCACTAAAATAAAAAAAAAATTTTAGTAGGGATAACAATAGAAATTAATAAAAATAAATAGTACACATTGTTTATTGGTATTTCAACTTTATAAATAAAATAATTTCATTTTATTTTTACCAAAATTACTATATAAAAAATCACGTGATCCACAACACTAAGAAAAAAATAGTTGCTCCACGGTCGGAATGATATCTCCAGTAAATGTTGATCGATCTGCAAAATTAGAAAAAGTTCTTGTAAAGTAAAGTTGGTAGTTATAGTCTGTCAAGCCGGAATTTTGAATTACGAAAAATTTAGCAATTTATGGCGGATTAAAACAAAAGTATGCGTGTTACTTCATAAATTTTACACTTCAATTATGTTTATAAAATTGTAAAATCAAAATATCAAAATTCCGGCTCGACAGACTATAACTACAACTTTACTTTACAAGAACTTTTTTTAATTTTACAGATCGATCAACATTTACTGGAGATATCATGCCGACCGTGGAGCAACTTAGTGTTATGGCTCACGTGTTTTTTTATATAGTAAATTTGGTAAAAATAAAGTGAAATAAATTCTTTTATAAAGTTAAAATACCAATAAACAATGTGTATTATTGATTTTTATTAATTTCTATTGTTATCACTACTAAAAAAATATTTTATTTAAGCGCATTATTAGCATTGCTAGACGTATGTAAGGCCTTAAATGGTTAACATAGGAGTAGGGTTGCCAACTATACTTTATAATAAAGTATATACTTTATTTTTTTGCGAATAGAATTTCGATATATGTACATCGATTACTGATGATTATTTTTTTATGATTCAAACGACAGATGTTATAAAATTATTAGCTTAACCCTCCAGTGAATACGTAGGGCCTAGGAGGCCCGAGTGAACATTTAAATGGATATAAAAAGAGAACCGTTTAAATAAATTTCACCATATCATTAGTAGCTGTCTAAAATATGAAATAACATTTAAAAAACCTGAAAAAGTTGAATGGATTGCCAATAAAAGGGCTTCGGGCCTAGTAGGCCAGACGTATGCACTGGCGTTACTATTTAATATTAAAAATGGTAATCGGTTTCCAATCAAATTATAAGTTTTGTAAATACATTTTTTCAGCTTGTATAACAATTTCTGTAATCATTATTCGCAAAATAATAACAAAACTGCGATAATTTCCATGTAATTCAAGTATATTTATCAAAGGTATCTTTACAATTCTTACAAGTCACCGTAATGCAATATATGCAACTTCAATGACTTCAGCTAATTGCTGAAAGATTTAGGTGACTTTGAATTTTATAATATTTCGTAATAATTTCCTTGATTTATTTCAGCAATTCTGTTTTTTCTTTAATATTTTATTATTATAAAGTTTAATATATACAAAAATTATCTAATTTTCCTGAAATATCCCAACATTCGTCGATTTAAAGCTACGGGCCTGATAGGCCCTACGTATGCACTGGTGTGATTTTTATTGACGTATGCACTGTAGGGTTAAACCTTAAAATTAACCCGTATGTTACCATACCTAGTACCCGGGTACTATTTTCCATACGGTAGCTATAAGTTGTATATTTGCACGGGAACATAAGGGTTAAAAAAATACCTATTATTCTTACAAATACTCATTATTTCTCTTTTAAAATACTCGATACTTTATTTCTTATCAGTAAAAGTTGGCAACCCTACATAGGAGTGTATTAATAATTTCTGGAGCCACTGTACATACATACTTGTTTTAATGATGTTGTAATTCAAGGCTTCTTTTGTAAGTCAATAATTCCGAGATAATGAAATCCTGTGTGCAATTAATCTTTGCTGAGCATAATTTCTTTTGTTGTGTTATCCTCTTCCACGATACTGAACTGTATTTTTTTACATAACTGAATCTACCCCGCAGGTGGATGTCAGTTCTTCACTTTTGTATTTTTATTTTGTTTTCTAATTCATAATTCTCAATTAAGTACTAGCAAATACCATAGACTTATAATTCGTACAACTTCACGAGCTTTACATACAATTTGTCGGACACCGTTTTTTTAGCGCCATCTAGCATGACGAAGTGCAAAATTAACGTCAATTATTAGCTATGCCAAATACTATACTAATGCGCATTTAAACTAATATATAAAAATAGTTTTCAGATAAGGATTGGTAAGGAAAAGATGTTCAAGATAATTTATTAGAAAATTACAATACATATTAATACAACACAATATTAATGTAAATATTTTGATTAATGGCACGAAATGCTTAGCAAGCCACTCAGCTACGCTACGCTACGCGTTTTCAGTTATGAGAACAGTGTAGTGTTAAGATTAGGATATATTATGTATACTATAATTAGAATATGTTGGATACTTTCACTTGTAAAGTGTAGACTATTATACATACTTCATAATAATATATTATTAGATTATTACTGTTTATTAACTATAAGTAGTTATTATTATTACACCCCAAAAGACTATAGTAAGTACTTACTACGTATAAGAAATTTTTAATTTGACTAGACTATTATTTTAGATGCTACTTTTTGTTTTTTAAGTTGTTCAAAAATATAAGTATTTATGCAAAATGTATGTTTACTATTCAAAATCCACTTTTTTGCTGTTCAATTTTGTTTACTATTTTTTCGTATTCGCTAATTTAATGTTGGTACTAGAAATCTATACAACGCTTTAAAATATTTTATTGTTTTATTTTTATTATTTTTTTTAAATATAATTGTACTCTTTATGTTTGTGGGACGTTTTTCACCATTTTCCGGTTTTGGAGGTACATAGTTGGGAAATTTATAGATTTTTGACTTCCTAAAACTTGAAAACGTATGGCTGCATGGTTATAATAATTTTGCAAGCAAGAACTTGCTAAGTATCCATATGAATATTTACGTCCATAACACGTGTGGCTACAAAATATTATGTATGTTATTGTTATGTACGTATGACCAAGAGATTTCTTATGGCATGTACAGTATGTGGGAATTAAACTTTGGCCACATGCTTTTTTATTACAACTTTCTTATTCAATTTCTAAGTTTCTATAAGTCAATTTCAATTTTATATACTACTTATTTAGATTATTTTTAAATAAAATAAAAAAAAAATTTATTGACGCTGCCGTTAGCAGTTTATTACATTTTACAGCTTTGCATATTTTTGGTATACTTGCTAAAAAAAAATTCTTAAACTACTTTTATTTTAACTAAAACTGTACTATAAGATTAGAACGGATATAAATTATAGATTTTAGAAAAGACACCTACAGTATCACAGTATCCAGCATCAAAACAAGTACTTAATTTTCGATGGCGTTAAGCTTTGGAAAATTGACTTGCTAAAGAAGAATTTCAATATTGCTTATCAATATTCTAATGGATTTTGCATTGTAGATAGACAGTGGATGGAGAGACAAATATGCAGGAGAAAGATGAGATTGCAAGTGTGGGATAAAGTTAACAATTTCTGATAGTAGACTCAATATTTTCTAAATAATTGAATGGTACAAGTTGAATGGCCACATAATGTAGACATAATTATCTAGGTACAGTTACCTTTAAAACAATTGGAGCACTACTATGTTCGCAATGTAGATTGTACATGTTGAAACCTAATTTTGTCAACTAAAGTTCAATTTTACAGTAAAACTTTTTAGACATTTTTTGCTAAAAATTTAATTGCCTTAAATTTTGTTTATACATTTTTCTAGTTTGTCGAACCGTTTCTGACTGACAGCGACTTAGAAAAAACTCTGTTAAATATATAACATATTGTTATCTAGATATAGGGTGACCAGTCGACTAACTGAACATAGGAAATTGATTTTTCTTTAATTCCTGCTTCCCATTACAACAAATTAGAGTGAATGAATATCAGTTTAAAGAGATTTTTATTGCGCTTCTAAAGATACCTAACACTTGATATTTTGCATTTTAATTACTGGTAAAAACTCACTAATAAAATGCAAAAAAGAGATTTTAAAAATAATTTTAGTTGCTCTGATTGAATTTTATTGCAATTGTTTTTGTTTGAAAACCAATAATTAAATAAGTTACTTTGACAGATTACAATAAATTTGGTTAACAATAAAGAATTCTGTTGAAGAAAAAGTTTTGGTAGATACATGGATCTATCGTAGTAATTTGCAGTTATTAGTTATTACATACAAATAAAAAACAATGCGATTCTAATATTATTTTTTATAATCAGTACTCGAATAAGCCCTTGGTGTACTATTTAAAAGTGATACTAAGACAACTTCAATTTATTAATAATTTTAGTTAATAATACCTGATGTATTTAAAGTCGTAGTATTACCAGTTTTTTCAAACTTAGCAATTAAATTACTGTGACTAACGAAGATATTCGAACCGTCATATATTAACAAAGTAAATTGCACATTTTGAAACCGTCTTTTGACATATAAAAATCGCTTTTACAGCAAAACTTTTTAAACGTTTTTTGTTAAAAATTTTGTTGTCTTCAATTTTGTATTTATACATTTTTCAATTTTGTCACCCCGTTTTTGACTGGCAGCGACTTAAACAAGCCTCTATAAAACACAAAAAATATTGTCATCTATATCTCCGAAACGGTGCGATAAAATGAAAAAATGAATAGGAATTTTTTCTTGAAAACATGATTCTCTACATTTTTTTTCATAAGCATTTTTCTATTTTGTCGTACCGTTTCCGAGATATACACTAGTAAAAATCCGGTGTTAAAATTAACACCAAAAGTCGTCTATATGGGTCCACTCTTTTTGGTGTAAAACTGCCATGTGGTATGTGGTGAATTTGGTAAAATACTGCAGTGTTACTTTTAACAAACATTTTTCTGGTAAAAATAACCAAAATTCGTAGTAGATGTTAATAATTCTTGTGTAAACTTTTGACAAATTTTATAATACAATTTCACAAATTAATTGGTAATTTTTGATAAATCTTGGTGTACACATTTAACTAAATATTTTGCATATATTTGATTATATTACGTGTGAAATATTAACTAAGTTAAGTGTACTTCTTAAGGCGGTACAACAGCACGTGACTTTTTAAAATCAAAACATACATACGTGTCTTACGTCTTGCATTTTGACAGTTTCCAATGATTGACAGCGCCACCGTACGCAATCATTATGTACTATATAATAAGCAAAGTTCATCATTAATTTAACTAAGTTAAATGTACTTCTTAATGATAATTGGGAGAAGAGCAGTAATTATAAATATAATACCTAATATCAAAAACAATTTATTATAAAAGTATACAAAAAGTAATACAAAAACAAAGAAATTCTTAGAAAAAACTTCAAAAAATTATAGAATACTTAAAAAATTAATACCGAATCCTGTGCTCTTCGATGAGTGTCCAAAAATACATAGGTATATAAAATGGTCATCTATCTCGATTCCATTGTGGTCTGTTTTGAATAAATCATATTCACAGAGAATCACCTAGAATCACATAGAAAATTGATTTTAATTCAATATATTTTTGCTGTAACAAAACAAAATTAAATATAAATTTATTATAATATGAACCAACCTGTTTCGATTACCAATTTGTAGGTTATCCGATGAAGCAGTCGATGATTGGTTTCTTACACTGAAAATAATACAGTGCTTAATATTAACGAACAGCGATTTTTAACTGAAATTTGCTGTGACAAGGAATCTTTTCTTTGATAAAAAGATATGCTAAGTAAGATTTTAGATACTGAATTCGTAGATACGTTAAGATATCGAATTGGCATTCTTATATACAAAGAAAATTGTTTCATTGACAAATCTAGAATATTCCTGCATATAAAGCAGTTTTCGTCTATCCGATAAAATGTCTTCTTTGCATTAAGGAATTCGAACATTAAAAAATTATGATTCATGCAAGAAATTTATTCGTTATTGTAATTTACACTGTTATGAAATAATGATCTACATGTTGGATCTATTACGAAGAATCGTAGTTTTAACGTTTGTATTACGTGGATTAATTGGATAAAATTACATAATATAACGACAGCAAACTTTAATACAACGAATTTGTACGGTACAAGAATTGCTGATGACATAAAAACTGCAATTTTGCAAATATGCAGCTTCATATCGTAGTTTAGATAAAAATTTATTCTGTTAACAGCGTTTTTAGTGTAATAACGTGCTTATTGGAATTGCAAATTCTAAATCAAAAGTAAGAACTTATAAATAATTGTTTTATTTATTTAAACTTAATTTTCTAATTACTCTTTAATTTAATTTCAGGAAATAGTATGTATAGATAGGTGGATTTCCAACTAAAATTGGTAAGGATTTTCTCCGAGAGGTCTTTTATGTTTCATATAAAAATGCCTTTTTTTTAGAAGTACGATCATTTCCACAAAGAGGACGAATATATTACATTATATTGTAATTTAAAAATTTCATTTAATGTGGCTGTTGGTAAACATTAAACATCGTGAAAATACACCAAAAATAATTTCAAAAACATAAGACTTAAACAAAATTTGGTATACAAATTTTGAATAATAATAATACAGGTCTAGGGGTGAGTTTCTTTTAAAACAAATCCTTCAATTATTTCATAAAACTTTGCTTACATTATTTTAGTTTTTCTATAAGTGTTTAAAATGTACATTTTTAGAACCAAAAGATAATGCAAAAGTGTGCATTGGGGCGTTAAGTTTTGATATTCTATCAGCTGAATAGTTTGATAATTCTTGGAAAGCCTGTATAGCCAATATTGGCTTAAAGATCTAAAGAATTCGAAGACCGCTACTGTAATTATGAAGAAAATTGAAAATTTATAAAACCCTAATAGAACTGGTATGTTTCTCTAG
This sequence comes from Cantharis nigra, assembly GCA_958510845.1. Lineage (NCBI taxonomy): Eukaryota > Metazoa > Arthropoda > Insecta > Coleoptera > Cantharidae > Cantharis > Cantharis nigra. The sequence continues at coordinate 28,108,925 of OY294030.1, read as the reverse complement.
AAATATCTTAAATAATACCTGATTATTAAAACCTTAAACTTACAGATCAGGTAACATGGATTTTAATGCTGCATTCAATAATAATGAGAACGGTTATTTATTGAACACTTGGTACAATTCAAGCAACAAGAGGATAAAGTGACTCACTTCATATTGAAGAATTTTTTATATTTTTTGTAACATACCTAAGATATCAATTTTTTTAAGATCTGTAAGTATAGATATCTGCTTTAAAATAATTTTTGTGTTTAATTTAGATTTTTCTAATTAATCTTCAAAATTTTTATACTAGCTTCATATCTATACTCGAAATATTGATTAATTTATTAATTAGCATTTTGTATTTTTATACCAAATAAAACTAAATATGAAGCTAGTGTAAAAAGTAGATAGTTTTAATAAGTTTGAATTTTACTTTTTTTAATTTTTAAGTTTAAATGAAATATGATTAAATATTTTGATTATCGTGATTATTATTGTTTATATGTATATAGGTACTTAATTTGTTATAAAATAAAATTGTTTCTTAATTAATAAACATTATAAAGTATATTGAACATTCTTTTTTTATACGTTGCATTAATTACTACCATACGTATAACTACGAAATGTTTACGTTAAACAAAAACCAATACTTATTGAATCAATGAAATGTAGTTGTGAGTTAACGAATGGTAATCTTTTTTACAAAAACACAAATCCATATGACAACAAATAACATTCTTGAGTCAACGAAAGCCAATTCTTCCGACCATAGACGCTATTCCTTGAGATGACGAAACCGTTTTTGAAATATGAGCATGTATAAGATATTAATTTCAAAGAATTTATTTTCATTAATACAAATACACATGCATTACTTAGCGAACACATTTTCCTTAGCATGAAGAAATCGTGCGTTGGATCAATTTCAAGGAACTATTTCTTTATCACTACAACCGTGTGCTTTATATTTATGCTCTGATTTGGTTCAGTGTAGAATGGAGCACCAATAATTCGGAAATTTTTTGTATTTTAAAATTATTGGTAATAATTGTGCTTGTTCTAATAATCCTGCCATTATAACTCACAACACAATTTTACTTAGAAGTGCATCAATGTATTCCTTTGAAACTTATGAAGCTACTGCAATGATTTGTAAGATAATTGCGCGCACGTATCTCATACTTGGTAAAACTTACACCAATTTGTAGTAAAATCTTCACCCAACTTGGTAAATTTACAGAAGTTACAATTTTCAAGTGTTCATTTTTCTGAATTAACACAAGTGCTTGTAAATAAAACTACCAAAATAAGATCAACACTAAATGTAGTAGATTGGAAGTGTTTTGGTTCAAGTTTACCACCACTTTTGAGTCACTTGGTGGAAATATTAATTTTAACCAAAAATATTGTTAAAATTAACACCAAAATATTTTACCAACAACATTTGGTAAATTATAATAGCAAATTTTTACTAGTGTAGATAACGATATATTTTGTGTTTTACAGAGTCTTGTTTAAGTCGCTGCCAGTCAAAAACAGGGCAACAAAATTGAAAAATGTATCTGAACAAAATTGAAGACATTGAAATTTTTAACAAAAAATTTTTAAAAAGTTTTGCTGTAAAAGCGATTTTTATATGTCAAAAAACGGTTTCAAAATGTGCAATTTACACTGTTAACATAGGAGGATTCTAATATTTTCGTTAGCTACTGTATGTATGGTTGCTATTGTTGGAATACGGTTTTCATTAAATTTAACAGAAAATAAGTCACGGACTTAACGAAAACTATTACCACTGTAATACAATTTTACCATAAAAACTTTTTATTCAACAGAATAAAATAAATCAAGGCTACTAAAATTATTTTTAAAATCCGTTTTTTGCATTTTATTAGTGAGTTTTTACCAGTAATGAAAAACAAAATATTAAGTGTAAAATATTAAGGTATCTTTAGAAGCGCAATAAAAATCACTTTAAATTGATGCCATTTTCACTCTCATCCGTTGTAATGGGAAGCAGGAATTAAAGAAAATACAATTTCCTATGTTAATTTCCTATGTTCAGATAGTCGACTGGTCATCCGGTATATGTCGCAAACGATGCTTTAAACTGAACACACGTTTTTCTATTTTGATGCACCGTTTCCGATATACATTGGTTCACAAAATTATTGCCACAGTCCTATATTAGCAATGTAATTTGTACCTTTTTTTTAAACTTATACTTATTCAACATTTTTTGTTGGTAATTTTATTCCCTTCATTTTAGCGTATTTGTTGAATTTTTGTATTTCGTCGTACCGTTTTGTTTCCGAGTTATAGTGACTTCAAAAATGCTCTATAAAATACAAAAACTATTGTCATCTCTCATCTGTATTTCTGTAACGTTGCAACAAAATATAAAAATGTATAGGAATAAAAATGCAGGGAATAAAATTTACAACTGTTTTTGAGATACAGCTGACATTATTTTTTGTATTTTACCGAGTTTTGCTGTATATAATGTATATAAACTAAATGAAAGGCAATGAAATTTGCAACAAAAGTCATCTAAACAATTTTGTTGTAAAATCAATTTTTATTTGACAAAAAGAGGCTTCAAAATGTAAAATTTACATTACTATCACAGGAGTGCCCAGTTCTAGAGTAACCGTATGTAGAGCATTTTTGCCACAGTTAGTCAACCACGAATACAACATTGGAAATATAACTTTCATTGGCACGGCACGGTCTGTAATCTAATTTCAAATTTTAGTTCTGCCATGATATACGATAGACAACCAACATTACTAGAAAACTAAGGTAAAATTTTCGTGTTCTCTCCAAACTACTTCAGCGGTAAACTACTGTGTTAGTAGTATTTTATTGTAAAAAGCGTACTGCATCCGTATAATATGTAATTGTGTCTTTTTATACAGGAAGTGAAAATCAAAAAATATAAAACTGTTCTTTTAACAACAATTAGTGTTGCTTTAAAATTATTGTTCAATCGAAAACAATCAGATATAAGAGTTTTATTTTTTATTCTAAAATTATTTACAAGTGGTTATCGAAATATGCTTAACATATTTTTAAAATTGGAAATGCATGAAAATCAAATTTAAAATGTTAAATAAGATGGAACTCGGATGACCGCAGTTTCTAAACTTTTTTTTTTAGTTTATATATTTATATAGTAGTTTTATATAGTACTTATCTTTTTGATTTGAAGTTGGCTAGTTATTCTCGGTTGACATGTAATAAGCGTAGGAATCAGATATTTGCAGATATAAATTATACCTATGCTATATTAAATATTACTACCGTCTACTCGCACTGCCAGTTCAATAGGGTTGCAAGTGCAAAATTTGCCTGTTTTTAGTTATTGCTGTATTTCAATTGTTTGCAATCATAGCTATTCTGCAGTAGTGCCATATCAACAAAATTTTGTTTATAAACGAACTGAGGTAAGAAAAGTTCTAATTGCATTATATATTATAGAATACTATATGTAGTATGAAAACTCAATTCAAATTATAAATAGGGTTTTTGATTTAACTTTGAATTATTAGTATGAAAACTTGATTTCTCAACAGTTACTACTCGTTTTGCACTTGCAACCCTATTGAACTGGCAGTGCGTACTGTGGGTTACTAAACAGGAGAGATAGTAATATCAGAAGAACATTTCAATGAATTTAGGGATGGCAAATCAGTTAGCTGAACTTTATGTAATCTCTGATAGTAATTTATTAACTAGTAGTTATAATTTATTCAAACTAAAACTCTCAGGAAAAGTTTTCAAATAAAACTTTGGTTCGGGAAATATTCAGAGTTGATCGTTTTTAAACCAACATACAGTATATATTTATTAATAATGATTTCTAAAATTCAAATTATACTTCTTGACTAAACGGCTAAGATAAATGAAATTGATTGTGTTTTGATGCTTATTTTCACTATTTAGTTTCACCTATTCTTGTCACGTGCGAATAAACAAGCTTTTGTTTGCTTTTCCCACTGTTGGTTGCTTTACGTTTCAGAATCCTGAGATTGCGTTATCTTCCTGAAATAATATTTAAAATTCCACTCGCTCTTTAAACTAACATTATCTAAAACTGTTTTTGTAGTAATATAGTTTAAAATATCGACTCTTAATTATTTTTCTATACAAAGAATATTATTTAGTTATTAGCTCAAATAATTAATGTATTATCAGTTATTCTTTTAACAACACACCAGTACAACATCTCAATCTGGACAGCTACAATGGTGTAAGACAGTGGTTCTCAACCTTTTTGTGGACGCGGAACACTAACGGCATAATAGAAATATCTCAGAACACCATGTTTATTATTAACATATTTACTAAACAAAAAAACAATTATCAATTTTTATAATTTTCAACATCGGTTGAGAAGCACTGGTATAAGATATAGGTATAAAGTTTCATAAAAACGGAACTGATAACTGTGAATTCAGGTTTCAAAGATATTCTAACTTCATAGATCAATTGGCGTAACCCAAATATATGCAAAACTCGATTTTCAAAATTTTGAGAGATACGCCAATTGATCTATGAAGTGTCGATATTATAACTCGAGCTTAAACTGCTTATTAATTATTGTTCGTGTAGATTGTATCTTACTCGGCTGCACCTCGTCACATACAATCCACCTCGCGATTATTTATGAATTTTAATCCCTAGTTAAATAATATAGTATTATCGGAACTCATAGCATTTTTGAAATGGGTGCACATAAATTGCGCTCAGTATATTTGAAGTGGACAGGACACACAAAATTTATAAAGTCAAAAAACTACATCATTGAAGTAAGCACATTACAAGATTTCTGTCGTACAGGAACGGGCACCGATGTTGTCAAATACATAATGTACATACTACTGCAAAAATTAAGCAAGCAGAATTTAATTGACTTATTTGAGTATTTAAATGCTCGAAACAAGCATGCAGTACTAACTGTAATAATATGTATTTTTTGCATCTACAACATAAAGCATATCTGGAAAAACTTACGACAAGCTTGCAGCAAGCATTTCGCAAACTTACCATGTTATCTGGAGCAAGCATACTTGAGAATCTGAACTAAGCATGTTAAATCAAATATATCATGCTCATTTTGAAACTCTTGTTTACTTAGAATAAACTTTTTTACCAAAGTCAATTAAATCTGCAAGAGTGTGCGAATAAACGCATTAAAATTGTTTGAGTATGACCATACTTAATTGAAGTAATAGAAAAACTTGACATCTGAGAGTTACTTGAACATTTCGTATGCTTATTTTAAGAATTTTAAAGTCAAGTATAGTATAATATATGCTTATATCAAGTTGTGCATATACTTAAATTAACTTTATTTTTACGAACTTAAATTAAACAGCGGTTGCTTGATTTGTGAGCATGCAAAATTTTCTGTGTGCAGGGCAATAAATTGTTACAATATCAAATCATCACAAACTTCAACCGCCTTATATGGAAAACGTATCATGATATCACTGTGTAATAGGAACGATTACTGTACCATTCTTTTTGCTTGCAACGAATTGCACTTGAATATTTTTTTCATGATATTAACACTTTTCGCATAATATTTAATTTTATTGCCATCTTCGATAAAATCTTACCTATACTTAGCTTTATTCCAAAAATTCTTCGTTACTGGGCTTACAATTTTAAATAAAACGAATCATGCCCAGTAATATATTATTAATCCCTTCAGACACAATCATTTGTAACAGGAATAAAAACATTTAATTACTTCATTACAACCAAATAGAGCAATATAACAATAAAAAATAAACTCATAACATTTTTTAAACTATACCATTAAAAATTTAATTTATGCGAGGGCTTAATGAACAATTTGCGTAAAATTCAAATTCACCTCAAAATCGCATTTATTGATAGTTAGAATCAGAATATTTGAGTGATTATTGAAAATTCTGTATCATCAGCCAGCAAATAACTAACCTAACAATAAAAGGTAATCTTAAAACCCCTTTACATTTAACTGAGCCGAACAGAGATTAACTGAGTTGAAGTGAGAAAAACATGAGGTCCTACCTATTATGTAATATTTTTCATAGTTTTTGTTTTATTACTTAGTTTAAGTTTTTTTTATATTTTTTCAATAAGAATATAATCAAAAACGTATTTTTTGTATCCGTTTCACCCCGTTTGACAGTACTACTTGAGACTTGCTTCTATGACTTTCTTCAATTATTTTATCAAGCCATTCAAGAGATATACATTTTCAGAAAATGACGTTACTTTTTTTTGAAATGCTTATAACTCCATGAATAAGTTACCCAACGGCACATTTTTTAAAAAATGTTTCATTAAAAACGTACTTTCTATAAAAAATATCGAAAAATATTTTAAAACAATACTATTAGGGTAAACAAGGGAGCCTTGATACATTTTTTAGAAAAAAGAAATTTAAATTAATTTAACAACTGTTACCGAACTCGTTTACATATTGGTACTATCTTGGACTATTTCTGCAACTAAAAAATTTTATTAATATTAAAAATTTAAATATTTGATAATGTTATAAATTTTTTACGTAACCTTGCAAAATGTCTCTAGCCTCTCTCATATGCGGGAGGTATGATACAATCACTGGGAGATTTGATACAGTACAGATTTGTATGTTAACTGAAGCAATAGAAACAAAATATTTTATTTCTTAGACACTTAGAAGTGTCATTCATAATTTAACAGATATTGGCTCTTGGTCGCTATAGGTTTCAATATAAGTCTCAACAGCTATTCTGCCTTTCACTTGCCTGACAATTTGTTTACCAATAAATAAGTTGCGTTTGGCCTGTTGAACTTTTACATGTTTTTTTTTCTGGTCAAATTTTATGTTCGGCTTCAATAGCTTTCTTCCTTTTGCTTTCTTTCTGTTTAGCACTTGTATTAATCCTCTCGAGCCAAAAGTATCAAACCTCCCCGAATGACAAATTTATAAAATAAGCAAAATAAGCAATTCGATTTATCATTACCAACACTTGTATCATACTCTAAATTAATTTCAGATTCGCGTAGTACTACTAATAAAATTTTCAAAATTTTGTTATAAAAATCATGAAATCTTACGTTAGATAAGTGGAAACTTACATTGAAGTGCAGGAAAACACACTTTAACCTATAAAATGCTCAGATTACGTACATTTATTTCTATATTGCAAACTGGACTAGTGGATCAACTGTAATCCATGTTGCACCCATACAGAATCCTTTACCAATAATATAAAGTAAAATTCGACTGTGTCTCAAGCTTCCCGATGTATCAAGCCTCCCTTGTCTCCCCTACTATTAGATTTTTAAGTTTTAAAAATAAATCGCCATTTTTAACAATGTTTGTACTGATCGATTTTTTTTAAATTTTTTTGTAAAGAAGTGTTATCCATTTAACAAACTTTAAGCCAAGTTTCATAATTGGCAAACGATGGGATCTATTTTTTCTTGAATTTTTAATTATCAAGATTATATAAGTTTTTAGAAACTGACGTTACTTGTTTTTGAAATGCTTATAACTCCGCAAATAATTGACCAAAGAGCACATTTTTTCTTGAAAATGTTTGTTTTAAAACGTACTTTCTATAAAGAATATAGAAACATTTTTTAAAACAATATTACTATTTGATTTTCAAATTTCAAAAATAAATCGTAATGTTTAACAATGTATGTTACTGATGGTAACTGGTATGTACCGATCATCTGATCAATTTTCTTTAAAAATTTTTAAAAGTCAAGATTTTAGTTATTCATGTTGAAAAATATCTAAAAAATAATTTCAACTCTGGAGCTTTTAAAAAATATGTACCTATATGTAAACACGGATAACTAAAAACATGAAAATTAAAAATTCTTAAAAAAATAGATCCCAATGCTTGCCCATTGTGAGACTAGACTTAAAATTTGTTAAATGATGGATAACAGATTTTTACAATAAAATTTTAAAGAAAATCGATCAGTACATACATTGTTAAAAATTTCGATTTATTTTTGAAACTTAAAAATTAAATAGTAATAACTATAGTTTTCAAAAATTTTTCTATATTTTTTATAGAAAGTATGTTTTAAAAGAAACGTTTTCAAGAAGAAAACGGGCCGTTTGAATTTTGTTGAAAAATTCGAAAAAACAATAGAACCCATCGTTTGCCCATTATGAGACTAAGTTTAAAATTTGTTAAATAGATAACAGTTTTTTACAAAAAGTATTTTAAAAAATCGATCAGTACAAAGAACATTGTTAAAAATGGCAATTTATTTTTAAAACTTGAAAATCGAATAGTAATATTATTTTAAAATATTTTTCGATATTTTTTATAGAAAGTGCATTTTAAAAGAAATATTTTCAAAAAAAAAACGTGCCATTGATAAATTATTCGCGGAGTTGTGAGCATTTAAAAAAAAGTAAGGTAATTGTCTAAAAATTTATATCTCTTAAATGTTTTGATAACAAAATCGAAGAAAGTCATGGAGGCTAGTACTAATAGAAAAACAATTTTTTGAAAATCCGAGATGCAAAAACAAAATGTGTCCGATTTGGCGTGGAATGCCCCATATTTAGGTACCATCAGATATTAGGTACCAGATATTAGGTACCATTATTAAAATTCGCTTTACCTCGTTTGACTAATATAGTTTGAACAATATTAATTACATAAAATAATAATGGTAATACTATTGTGTTACTATCCACACAATTGTAAAAAAAAGTACGCAATTGTGTAATTTTTCTGTCAATTGTGTGGATTGGTAACATCTATTTCTCTCTCTGAGTCATTACTCATTAATCAAAGAGATATTATTATAATATAACTCAATTGATAAGCAACTTGATCAAGTGATATGGGAGTATTATATCTCGTGATCTATACCAATTTTGATGCAAAATTAGATTGTGTATAACTTGATTGAAAAGCAATTTCTTTTGTGAAAAAAAATGTACCAATCACATTAAAAAATTTATATAGTAAATGATTAAAAAGATAACTGTATAATATTATTAATTGCATAAGTGTTGCATAGAAAAGCTTGTAAATTATGCTTTATTTTACTGGTGCGCATTCTTAGGTACATTCCTACATACATTAACACAATGATGTCGAGAAATTGTACACGCATATGTATATGATAATAACGACTTAACTAATAGTTTTAATTATGGTAACCTTGTGTAGAAACTATCGTAAAAATTCTTACTGCGGCTTTGTGTTCTCAAGGGGCATGTAATTCAAAAGGCGGTTGTAGACCCAAGACTATATATAATGTCGTAAAGCAAGTACCACTTCTGCAATGCGTATAAAACAAAATATTAGCGATGTTAACGTACTGAAACCTACCAATTTATTGTTTGTGTAATATTTCAATCATCAAAACATTACATGAACACAACAATAAACACGAATTTAATGCCCTAATTCGATACATTTTTATAATATGAAAACTAAGTGGTAGCAGTTTAAACAATGCCGAATTAAGGTGAATTTATGTACACCATTATTTTATTACCTATATAATAACATTTTCGAGCAAGTTACCGGTTTTAATAGTTATTCATATAACTAGTTATGAAGTGATAGTGTTTTACACACAAAACACAAAACGTAAAATTAAAAAACAAAATACAATTTTTGCGATGAGGTTTATAAAAGATTTTTCTGCCAATGCAAAGTTATAAAACATATACATCAAAAATTAGGAGAAAGCGGGACTAGAAGTTCGAAAAACATCACTTGTATTCATTGTTAACGCATTGAAAGCCCTACGTACATTGTATGATTTTAATTCAAGTACTCATAAATGAAGTATAGCAGCTGGTTTAGTAGATTCTTAATTTTTTTGAAGCATGTAGAATTCTCCTTTTAATCACGAATTCAATAAAACAACCTTGAATACCAATTTCCTATGCAGGGTTTTAAATAATGCGATATAAATATTAAAAAATAAAATATGAAGTGTTGGGTATCTTTAGACACGGAAAAAAAATTTTAATTGATACCTTTCTCATTCTTATCCGTTACATATTATAATGGGAAGCAGGAATTTAAAAATTAATAATTTTCCATGTTATTTCCCCATGTTCGGTAACCTTCCCGGTACATCTACACAATTTAATCTGAATTATGTTAACAATTCTACAAGTAAATATCTCTATAGAAAAATTTAAATGTACTAAATTGCACACCATATCCTGCTTATTGCTAAGAAATAGATTTATTCTATTTCAAAACAATCTTTAAAGCAGCGTTACTCAAAGCTACATGTTTTACAATGTTTCAGTTTAGAACTATGGCAGCGACATCTCCAAAGAGAAGTCTGTAAAGACGCTCTTCAACCTCTCCCAGACAGATTCCAGGAGGGGTGGTAGTCCACAGAAGTTAGGCGAAAAAATGGGCTTAAATGGGGAAAAATACTAAATTAAAGCTGTTTAAATTATCTATAAAAAAGTATCCCACACCGTTAAGTCTACAATGAATAGTTTCCAACAAAATTAATGTAAAAATTAGTATTTACAAGAATTTATTTTTTCGTGAGACATTTACGAAAAACGTCGTTGTATACTGTCTAATCTATCACACTTTAACTTTCGTTGAGTATGCTACTACAAAAAAATTTAAGTTTTATTTTTTTTGTATTCTATTTCACACCACCCAATAGAAACTGTAACTTCTATGGACTACGGAGGGGCGCAGCCAGTTCCGGAAGTTTTAGCAGCATATATTTATGCGGAAGTTTTATTCCATAGAATAAAACTATATAGACTAAAAACATACACTGTCACTTGCGGATTAATCTGTATCTGTTAATGAAAAATCTCTTTGGAACAATATTGAAACCGTCAGTAATATTACTAAAACTTTGAGGTCCACGTTAATTATTGGTATGTACTCTTATTCTAGGCTATGGTGCAGCTTCTAGGGTAGTCGCACGTAGCTCTTTGAACTTGTATTGTTGCAGGACTATTATATCTTTTGATAGATCTCACGACCGAAAATCCATTGTTTTATTATTTTAATACAGTAGAACCCTCTATAACGAGAACTCAAGGGACCATCCTATTTACTCATTCTAACAGATTTTCGCTATAAACAGTCTTCGACAATAAAAGTTTGTATAGATAGATAAATGTATTAAATTTATTAAAAAAAAAGTTTAATGCATACTAACATAACGTTTAACAAGTTATTGAGAAATGTCTGTAATTTTGGTTTGTTTCCGGTAATACAGAATTTTAATTTTATCAATTGCACTTTCTAATGATACTAAGTTATTAGAAAGAGCATTAACAAAACCTCCCAAACAGTTAAAATACAATTCCGATAAAATTCTAGTATGTAATTGAGACCTGCAGGTGTCTTTATTTTTCCAGAAATTCTCGTAATATCCGATCTACTTCTGAAATTTCTCGGAATTTCTCTCTATTACCGATCTGAAACTAATCAAAATCTCGTTATATCCACCTCAATGCCAAAAACGTACTCGCTATAGAGGGGAAAGTTTACATGGAGTAGTATACAAAACGGCAAGGGACCAAACGATTTATTCGTTATAGCCGATTTTTCATTACAACCGGGACTTGTTGTAGAGGAGTTCTACTGCATTTATTTTGCAGTTTTTGAAGGCAAGAATGTAAAATTTAACGCTAAAACTCAAATTATAATTGTCTATATTTCAGCTCATTATAGGATGTTTTATAAATAGAATTTATTACAAAACAAAACAGATATTAATAATAAATATCATAACAACATGGTTCCAGACTAATGTGCAATTTTAAATTAATACGTAACACATTTAATAAGAATTTGAATCGGCAACCATTGTAATTAATAAGCTATGGCAAAAGAAAAATAATTTAAATATAATATTAATATTTATTATTTTGAAGTATGGTTTATCACGATTTTTTTTTTTTTCATTTTATAATACTAATAATCACTCTCCTCTTCTGCTGTGTAATGCTGGCTTTCTCCATCTTCGTCAGCATCTGTATAAGGCGAGTGGTCTTCATATGATGAATTTTCTTCTGTAAATTAAAAAAATATATGTTTTAAGATAAGAAAATACAAAGTGTCTACACGGATTGATTTAGATATTTTCTAACTAAAACTGAAAAACTAAAAACTAAAGTTGTTACCAATAAATGGAAGTTTTCATTACATTTACAAAAAATATTCAAATATTAGTTTTTATTGTAATATTAATTTTAAAGTTTTTAAAATAAAATTCAATTTATTTGCATAATTTTTTATCCTAACAAACAGCACCTAAGTTTTTTAATTAAGTTTCAAACTTTTAAAGGCGGTTTAACTCGTAAAGATGAAGTGATCGAGATGATGCGTGATCAAGTGTTTTCGCGTGGGTATTATTCAAACTGAAGTTAAAGCAACGTGAAAATTCAAAAATTTGTTTTTTCTCTTCATTATAGAAGGAGTTTCCACCTTCTTAAAACCGTAAAAAAAATAAATATTTTATAACGAAATTTAGTTTTTGATATTTTTGTAAATCTGTAAATTTTGTCTGTAGACATTCCTGAATACCCATTATGCTATATTATTCTATAATAATTTTTAACAATTGATTGGTAACCATCACCTTCATTTCCTTTATCTTCATAAATATCAGAATGAGATTCGCCATCATTACCATCATCACCTTCACTGTAGTTTTCGCTATAATTTCCATCGCCTCCTGATGTATAATGACTGCTATCACCTTCGTCCCTATTTTACATAAAATTTACATTCATTTTTGTGTTCAGTAAGTAGTTAGCTACAGGAAATTATGTACTTACTCGTCTGTATTTTCTACGACTTGGTAATTATGTTTTGTTTCTTCACCATCATCTTCTTCATTTTTCTGCTCTTCGTTATCTAAAATATTTTAAAATAAATATTTTAAAATAAATTTTTCAAAATATTGAAATTTCCAGTTAACCCTACATCACCTAATATATCATATCAGCTACACCAGAAAAACAAGCTGTTGCTAGCCGCTCGTTGAAATATTTTCGTGTTTGAACGTCGTGTAGCAGATTTTTTTTTTTTGTACCTTACATTAGGACATTAGTAAAATCATTATATAAAGCACCAAGTATCAAATCTGCTACATTAAAAAAATTGCAAAAAAAATATTTTTGTCATTGCAGATAAAAAGATTGCGTGATGTAGGGTTAATAATTTTTAGATGTTATCATTAACAAAATTAAACATTTTTTTTTTGAAATTGGACTACAAGGTGTTAAACTGGTGTTGAAATTTTTTTAAATTTATTGTAGATTTCCTTTATTGCCATATTCATTGTCATTTCCTTACCATTTTCTTGAGTAATTTTTGCATTTTTTTCACCAGCGTCAGCTTCATCTTCTGCATATTTTCCAAATGCTGAGTGTTTTTCATAACCGTACTTATCCGCATCTTTTTTATGGAAACTATCAAAATGCTTATAGCCATCATTTCCTTTATCTTCAGTTCGCTTGTAATAACCTTTTTGATTTCCATCATCTCCGCCGTCGTCATAACTTTTAATAAAAGCCACCTTTGCACCTTTAAAATAAAAATTAATATTACTTTTAAGTTTTAATTAACTAAATTAATTACTTTAATAATAATAACAAAAAACACAGTACTAGTAATTTTCATTCTAAATGTCATAAACCCTTCATATTCGATCAATCCCTAATTTATAATAAGTTGAAAAAATAATTAAATTAAAATACTTGAGCAGCCTATTGGAATATAAAATTAAGGAGCAGGTATTGCAGGTATTAAAAAATAAGTTATTTATTAATATTGACTTCCCTACCTTAGAATTTGATTTTAATAAATATAATTTGTTTCTTCTTCGAAGAAAATTTTTTTGTGTAATAAAAAATAAGATTAATGAAATATTAGTTGTTTACTAATAGATTATGAATAATAAAATAATATACCTATACAATATACATATGTACCTCGGTGTTAAGCTTCATTACAGCGCTATGTTAGCGCAAGGCTAATGAAGCATATTATTTTATCTCGTTATGCTATATAATAATTTACTCTAAGATCATTTATTAGTTATATTTTTATTAAAATATTTTAATTATTATTTAATTAAATATTATTTTTTTTATTTAAATTAAAGTAAAAAATTATATAGTGTATACAAGAAAAGAACACTAATATCCGGTACATGGTACCGGGTACACGGTACAATATATAAGTAAATTTATCAAAACAACTGAAAGGTAGGCAAATAAGTTAATTTGAATATGTTTTATTATATCTACTCATATAAACTATATTAAAAATTTAAAAATTAATACATAATAATAATTGATGTATTGGGATACTGTAAGAATTATGGTTTGTCATAAAATTATGTTTATTTGCGTGAATAGTATAGCATTATAGAATAGCATTAAAAGAGTATTTTGAAATTTGTAATATTCTACATTAAAACTTCAACTTTAAATATATTTTATAATTTTGTGACCCTAAATTATAATCTTTAATTTGCAATTACCTGCTTGTACTAAATCTTTCAGGTTAGGGGGCACAGCTGCTCGAACTTCACGAATTGTCGATTCTACTAACTGAGTATCGTTGCCATTAATATACAAAGCTTCACTGTCAAAAATAGCGAAAACATTATATATTACAGCCACTGAAAAAACAAATGAGCTTCTCATACTGATTCACTATTTTTCAAAATTATTATTGACAATTTGTTATAACTCGCGATTTGTAAAACTATCTTATAATATTTATGATTTACAGTATACAATATTTTTGTTTACACCGAGTCGCGTTATGTTTTAAGATAAGAAGGTATTTTGAGTTCTTATAAACCAGGAAACTATCAGATTTTGCATACTTTGTTTTGGAGGGGGATAATTTGAATTTATTCTTTGTGGCTAGTTATATAACAATTATTGTACTTAGAAGAAATATTGTAATTCGATTACGTGTAATTAATTTTCTACGATATCTGACATTATACGAATAAAATGTCGAAAATAAAAATACGATTATAAGCATAATGTAATTTTATTGGAACGGAATTGGTAATTTAGTATGGTTTCATTAAATCCCATTGTAATTTGTTTAGTTTTAAATTACATCAGTACTACTTTATACTACCACATCTAATTATTAGTGCGTAACGTTCCATAGCAAAAAAGTTGGAAATGTACTATATTCATAATAGGTACTTATATAGAAGATTAACAAAAAAATTTTGTGGCTAGTAATATATAAATTAATTATAACTTATAGTAACCAACAGAAGAAATTTACAATCAGTAATTTTAAAAATACGCAGCAAAAGTAAAGGTAAATAGTGTTGCATAATAATATACCTATTATATGATGAAGTTAAAAAGTCTAGTTATAAATTGTTGAGGTACAAGATACATCCCTTTATAGAAATAGACTGTGTATTTTCTAATAATTATTATCTTTTTTATTTAAGACTCAATATTAAACGTTTCATTTATCAATTTATAAACAATTTGTATTTTCAAAAAATCATAAATTAACAAATTTCAAATCAAATCAAAAATATATAAAATGCCAGCACGCTGCTGCTACAGCGTGTTTTTGGTTATAAAAACCCGAAGACGCAGGCATGATTAATGAGAACAAAAACAAAGAGAGAAAATAGAAAAACAAAGAGTAAGAGAAAGTAACAGCAATTAGTGAAAATACATCACCATTCAAAGATATAAACTGAAGACAGAATTGATGAGAAGAGAAACAACGAAGAGAAATATAAACAGTAAAAGAAACAGGGAGTAACGGCAATTAGTGAAGAGGTACCGCCAGTCAAAGATATAAGATGAAGATAAAAACATTATTACTGAGTAGAAAAACGAGAAGAAAAATTATAAAAAGAAAAAGCAAGAAAAATTATTTAATAAAAAAATCTAATTTTTTACACAAAATTTAAAATTTAAATTTTGAATAAATTATTTTATGTTAGACTTGGACGTACTAATTTATCCTCTGGTTAAATTGCTTATACCCATGGTCCAGCATGGGTGTAAGCATTGTTTATCTAGATATAGATTGAAAAAAAAATAGTATAAGGTAACACCAGTATAAACACCTGGTTTAGCCTAACTGCCAATTGTAAAACCATTAAACACCAGCATAACGTTACACGCAAAAAAAAGATATTGTTATATTAACATTTTTCATGTAGTAAAATAATTGTGGTAACATGAACGACAATTGCAGTAAAATTAAACGCACCCCTCATGCTCTTTATACTACATCAGATGTAAAATGCACTTCTGCATTGTTGTTTGATGCATGTAGATAATTTTACAATTTTGTTGTACTTTTAACTCGAGAGCGTTGTTGTTTTATCACTCAATAAAATAGTTGATTATGGTGTAACAATAAGATAAGTGAAAAGTACAACACTGGATTGTAGTAGAATTTATCCCGTGTAAGCGTGTAACATGATATTGCAACTCTGATGTTTTACAATCTTGCAGTTTCTATAATTGAATCATGCTTTGATTACTATGTTTTGGCGCCTATGCAGGATATTTTTATTCGTTCCCCATTTATGTTTGATCAGGAACTTAAGTAGTTCGCAATTAATATTTGGTACGTAAACAACTGTGAAGTAAAGTTAAGTTAAAAAGATTATGGATGATTACGTTGAAAACATTTTGAACGAGTGTGACATGAATTACCTGATTAATTCTTTTAAAGGTAAGTACTCAATCTTTTAATGTAATGGTTTTATACTACATTTTTATTTTAATTTATAACAACTGCAAATTAATAAAAACATGTTTTTTTCAGCTGGATACAGATTTGCAACACAAATACAAAAATAACCAGTAATTCACTTTTTACTGAATATCCGAGATAACAACTAAATTAGTTTGTTTTGCAAAATCGTTTAAAGACACAAACCTATTTAGCAATTAATGAAAACCAAAGATTATTAATGGTAAGTGTTGCTTATAGATATCATATAATCTCTTGTTTTATATAATCAATTTTGTAGGTAATATTGAAGTACTAGCGTTACTATTCTTCTTGGAACTGCAGCCGTAAAATCTAAAAAGTCTGGATGTCATTGGAGACCCTCAAAAACGGAAGTTCAAAGTGGTTTTTCGCTTCAACGGAAATAATTTATTACCTTATTATAATTATCAAAATGTTTACATCAATTTAATTTAATAAATGTATTACAACTGCCATTTGTTGTCAAAGCCACATAATAATTCTGTGGTCGGCACTTAAAAGGTCATAAGTATACAATACTTATGATCTTTTAGGTGCGCGACTACAGAATTGTAGTAGATTTAATTAATTTATAATCCAAATCTAGCAACACCAATATTCGTTAACATTACTTAACAATGTTGTGCAAGTAACAACAGCACCAAGAGTGGATTGCCCTGAATAGTAGCAATATTTACTACACAGTAAACGTAAAGTTAACTACACCTACAGTTGTTAAAACAACATCACCATTAGTACCTTGTACTTAAGCACAAGTTATTCGAACAACAAAATATTAAGTACTTCATATCACAATGTTGTTAAAATTTAACAACAATTGTAGTAAGCTATACTGCAGACATTTTACAACAATTGACGTGTAAGTTTTACTTATGTTTGGTGTTGTCACTATATTTACAATTTATTGTAGTAGATTGTACTGCAATTGTAGTTATTTTAACAAAATTTTTTTTTCCGTGTAAACCACAGGTAAATCATGCTTAACCGACGATTGTAATAGCGGCGTAGTTAATTAATAATTATTATAAGTAAACATTATATTTTGACATTCTAAAAGCACAAACATTTTGGATTTAGGAAAATCGTGTATATTTATTATCTTTTAAATTTAAATAGTTTTAAATGCGACTCTTGCTTTATATTTTTGCCTAATTTCCATTTGTTCATCGCGTGACTACTTTGTACTTTACAAATGTAATATAACATTTTTTCATATAGAACAATTGATTTTTAATTAATCTAACTTAATTTTATCGGATAAAAGTAACTGAATTTTATTAAACTTGAAATTTTAAGTACAAGTAAAATACTAAAAGTGTTTTGAGATTCTGTTAGTGAGCAAAATCTTCGTAAATATTTTTTATTGGTACCTACTTTAGTTTATTATTAAACTAATAAAAGCCAACGTAAACGAAAATAACGAAAATACATAAATATTTGAAGTTGTTAGTCTTATGGTGTGATTTTTTGCTCTTAATAATAATAAGTTAAATCCGTATTTCATAGGTCTTCATCAGATTCAGACAGAATAAAAAAAAAAGAAACAAGTTATACTCTTATTAGTAATTGTTGAAGATAAAGTAATACAAGAATAAAACAAACGGCATCAATATAAAATTCAATATTTAAAATTAACAAAGCGCTAAAGTGTAAAAAGAGATTTAAAATATTGCAGTAAAACTGAAAGCATTGCACTAAAATTAACATTATTTGCTTTTAAAAAGGGCGTAGACATCAAAACTTTCAATTTTACAGTAGCACTACTTTTATTTTGAAATAATACTACTGTTAATTCGAGAGCAACTACTTTCGAAAATAATATCAAGTTTCAAAAGCAGTTACTCTCAAATTAATCCTATTTTTATTCGTTTTAATGTTAGTCTAACATCAAATCAACAACACTAGATATTTAAATTGAAAGTAGATTGATTTGTTTTTTGAATTGATGCTAATGTTAATTCAAAAGTAGCTACTGTCAAATTAATATTACTTTTATTCGTTTTAAAAATATTTATGATTTTTTTTTTTATTAATGCCACTGTTAATTGGTTAACGGTTTTTATTTTAAAATAAAAGTATACACTTATACTTATATTTTTAAAAATCTAAAACAAAATAAAAACTTAAAACTAACACTATAAAACTAAAAATAAAAAATTAAATTGAAGAAATAATACTAAAATTAAAAAATAAAACAGAACACAAAATAAAAATAAAGAACAAACAAATATTTAACTCTAACAAAATACTTATTTTTGACATTGTTTTTTTAAAATATATTTTTGACAACATAATTTTCACGTTTTAGGAATCTTCAAAAGAAATAAAAATAAGTGTTTTAAAATAATAAGCTTCTTTCGTTTTCAAACTGCTACCCTGTAGATCTAGACAATAAGAGAACACGTTTTTCATTTCAAGTTTCGCTTTTTTGAAGAGATTCCAACCATATTTTAATATTTGATGTAACTGTTAAGGTGCATGGAATTATCTCCCAACTTTAAAAAAAATAACATTATAAAATAAAAATTTCAACAAATTATTAAAAGGATATAGAAACAAAAAAAGAAAAAAAATAATTAAATTGAGTTTAAAAAAGTAAAAACTAAAAAAAGATTCTTTTATAAATACTTTTTGTTAAAATTTAAATTTCATATTATCTTGTAAGCGCCTATTCAAGACCATTTTTGACCCATAACAATCGATTTTACAGCAGAAGTTTTTAGACATTTTTTTATTTCAAATTTTATTGCCTTCAATTTTGTTTATACCGGGTGTTGAATGAGTTAGCCGACCATAGCAAATTAACATGTAAAAACTTATTTATGGAAAATCCTGCTTCCCTAATTATTTTAGAGAAAAAATGAAAGATACAAAAATAATACAGAGATATAAACTACGAATGATAACACCATTATATTTCATCTAGCTTTTATTTAAAAGGTCAAAAAATGCTTTCAAAATTGTTAAAATTTTCATTTATCGCACTGGCCATGTAATAAATTCAATTTAATTTTTATTTTCAAATATAATTACCATGGTAACTTATGGAAACTTACCATAGCCAGTGCGATAAATGACAATTTTAACAATTTTGAAAGCATTTTTTGATCTTTTAAGTAAAAGTTAGATGAAATCTAATACTATTATCATTCGTAGCTTTTATTTCTGCATTATTTTTGTGTCGTTCATTTTTTCTCTAAAATAATTAGGGAAGCAGGAATTTGCATAAATAAGTTTTTACATGTTAATTTCCTATGTTCGGCTAACTCATTCAGCACCCGGTATACATTTTTCATTTTGTCGCACCATTTCCGAGTTACAGTGATTTAAAAAATGCTTTCTAAAATACAAAAACTATTGTTATCTGTATTTCAGAAACGGTATGTATATAAACAAAATTGAAGGCAATGAAATTTGCAACAAAAGATGTTTAAAAAGTTTTGCTATAAAATCGATTGTTATGTGTCAAAAATAGTATTGAAAAGCTACAAATTGCATTGCTAACGTAGGACTGCCATCAATTCTGTGAGCCACTGTACTATTATACATAGGTGGATACTTACTTCAGTAGCTTTCCAATGTTTAAGTTGCCTTCTCAAAAATATTCTTAAACCAAAATTGAATTCGGGTATCAATTCTTGCAAGTCAAAATCGTTAACGTATCTACGTATCACTTGATATTTGCTTTCCTAAGCAAAAACCTTTGTATTTCATCTATCTTATTTACATTTTCTAAATAAAAATTCTATGTGCTATACTAATGTACTCACCTTTTAAAAAATCATAAGCCTGTTCGATTTATAAACTGTTTAAAAACTGGGTCTGTTACTTTGGCCCCCCCCCCAGTTAAAATTTTTGGCCAAAAAGCTAGCTCCCGAATCTACGGAGCTTGCACCGGCTAGCACCCAAATATTAAAGCTAGCACCATTATAGTTTTTTCACAAATCCAAATTGAAAGTGGGGGGGGGGCTAAAGTAACGCTAGCCCCCCCCAGTTAATATTTTGACTCCAAAAGCTTGCTCCATAATCTATATAGCTAGCACCCAATTATTAGAGCTAGCACCGTTACAGATTTTTCACAAATTAGTATTTAATAAAAATGTCTAGATGTTTCAGTTCACTGCGCATGAGCAATGATAGATTCCACATGCCCCGCCCATTCTAAACTTTACTAATAATTTTTTAACAGCTTAAAACTTATTGTTAATCTACATTATGTAATTTATTTAAGAACTCCGATATTGTCTTATATGCTATAGATAATAAAATGACACCCGACTATTTGATTTGGCAAAACATCTTCTTAATTTTTTAACCAGTCATTATAAATTTCCCATTCACCATTGTGTCGCCTTCTATAAGTCAAAAAGTGTCCCATATAATTTCAAAACTTTGTATCTTTAAAATATAATGCGCGTTATTTACTCGGGAAGGGGGGCAGAAGTATATCTTCAGTCTTGCTTTTAGCGTCAACCCTGGCTATTATAGAGACCGAAATTAACTGAACTAAAATGGTTTATCGGTAGAATTAGCACATAATATCCAAACATGTAATTAGAAACAATAGGTTCTTGCGAAAGATTACTTTTTTCGGTTACCTGTTTCATCTGGTGTATTAACTCTATTTTTTGCGAAATCAGAAATGTTCTTGCACCAACTTCCAAAATTATTAACGGCTTATTATTATCAGTCATAGAGAGTGTCGGCAAAGGGATTGGGGGCACTGGGGGATTTGTCCCCGGGGCCTGGGATCTCTCAAGAGCCCGAGGGAGCCCAGATGAATAATTGGCATTGCCGAAAATTAGTTGATTACTGATTTTTTTAAATTAATTTTACCTATTTTAGATGTTTTGTGCGTAGTTTTAAAAATACGAAGTTTCATATTTTTCTTTTTTATTTATGAAATTTTAAAGAGTAGAGGGCTCGCAAAAAGTCTTGTCACGGGGCCCGACGGCCCTGAGTGCTGGCGCTAGGATATGTGACGCTCTAGGGAAAAAATCTATCATTGCCCCCCCCCCATTTATATAGTAGTACTAAGCTGGGAGGTAAGAATCCGCGATATTTAAAAATATTCTTACATTTACATATTTTTATTAAAAAAAAATACCTTTCGAACAAAAATAAAACTTAAAGAAATAATCAAATAACTTTTCTGGCCATTTTTGCGGCCAAAACTGCATCTCGATCTGGTTTTGCGTCCTAGGCAGTTGCCTAGTTTGCGTAGTGCATCTAGGGCCAGCACTGGCCATAGATAAGAGAATTTCGGTCTCTATAATAGCCAGGGCTGGCGCTATCAGCATGACTGAAGACTTGTTTCTGCCCCCCCCCTTCCCGAGTAAATAACACGCATTATATATTTTAAGAATACAAAGTTTTGAAATTATATGGTACACTTTTTGACCTATGGAAGACGACACAATGGTAAATGGGAAATTTATAATGACTGGTTAAAAAATTAAGAAGATGTTTCGCCAAATCAAATAGTCGTGTGTCATTTTCTTATCTATAGCATGTAAGATAATATCGGAGTTCTGAAATAAATTACATAATGTAGATTAAACATAAGCTTAAAGCTGTTAAAAAATGATTAGTAAAGTTTAGAATGGTCGGGGCATGTGGAATCTATCATTGCTCATGCGCAGTGGAATGAAACATCTAGACATTTTTTCAAATACTAATTTGTAAAAAATCTGTAACGGTGCTAGCTCTAATAATTGGGTGCTAGCTGGTGCTAGCTATATAGATTAAGAAGCTAGCTTTTGGAGTCAAAATATTAACTGGGGGGGGGGGGGCTAGCGTTACTTTAGCCCCCCCCAGTTTCAATATGGATTTGCAAACAAACTGTAACGGTGCTAGCTCTAATATTTGGGTGCTAGCTGGTGCTAGCTATGTAGATTAAGGAGCTAGCTTTTGGAGCCAAAATATTAACTGGGGGGGGCTAGCGTTACTTTAGCCCCCCCCACTTTCAATTTGGATTTGTGAAAAAACTATAATGGTGCTAGCTTTAATATTTGGGTGCTAGCCGGTGCTAGCTCCGTAGATTCGGGAGCTAGCTTTTTGGCCAAAAATTTTAACTGGGGGGGGGGGGCAAAGTAACGGACCCTTAAAAACTATACAAATGCTTTTAACTAGGAATACAAATTTCTTCTAAATCATTATCAGGCGGTAATTCAATATACAGTGAGTGTAGAGAGTATTCGTCACCTCCTATGTTACCCATGTAAATTGCAAATTTTGAAACCGTTTTTTGACATATAAAAATCGTTTTAACAGCTAAACTTTTTAGACAATTTTTGTTAAAAATTTCATTGTCTTCAATTTTGTACTTATACATTTTTCAATTTTCTCGTCCCGTTTTTGACTGACAGCGACTTAAACAAGACTCTGTAAAATTCAAAAAATATAATCATCTATATCTCAGAAACGGTGTGACAAAATAAAAAAATGTATATAAACAAAAATGTAGAGAATAAAATTTTCAACAAAAACTACTTATACATTTTTCTATTTCGTTGCACCGTTTCTGAGATACAGATGATAATATTTTTTGAATTTTACAGTCTTGTTTAAGTCGCTGTCAGTCAAAAACGGGACGACAAAATTGAAAAATGTATAAGTACAAAATTGAAGACAATGAAAGTTTTAACAAAAAATGTCTAAAACGTTTTGCTGTAAAAGCGATTTTTGTATGTCAAAAAACGGTTTCAAAATGTGCAATTTACATGGGTAAGTGGGTAACATAGGAGGTGACGAATACTTTGTACACTCACTGTAGGTTGGATTTTTCTGTAGTTAAAAAAGTAAAATTTTGGTAATTATCCATTGTAAAATTATAAATATTTAACTTACACTACATCAACTGTTAAGTTAAGAACTGAAGTGGGACTGTTAACAACGATAAAGGTAATGCTTTGCACAACTCATTTTTATAAATAGAAACTGCATTTTGCAGAATTGCAAGTTGCATTGTAATCTTATTAAAAGCTAGTACATCAAAATGAATATTTATACTTTCAAAATAACATATAAGTTTTCATTTTGACAAGAAGTTACTACTATATTAAAAGCTTTTGCTTTTGAAATGATAAGCTATGCATACTTATTTTAAAATTATTCAATTTCAAATAGGTTCTTTCTTACTAATCAAAAGTATATACAATTGTTTTGACAACAATTTACTTCATTTTAACAATATTTAAATCAAAAGCAGTTTTTGAAAGTAGAGTTAATTGCGATTCTTTCAAATTAAATGTAATGCTTTTAACTTAAAAACAAAACTTTCATTATTCATGTTAAAAACAAAATTTTTTATTTTAAAAGTACACTTTTCTTTCTGTGTATTTACTTCGGCGACGTGTAGAGAGTAACTATTAAACAAAATATACGAATAAGATATTAATAAGAAAGAATAAATAGTTAAGCCTTAGTAATTGGAATTTAATAATTTTTATAATTTCAAGAGATTTATGTACAGTGTAAACTGTGGTCCGCATGAAGCAGGGAGGTGGAGTCAAGAAAAATAATACTACTAGTGCCCGTAGTGGCCAAATCGTAAATAAAGTGTGGAACACATTTACATGTAATCAAATGCACTAATAATGATAAACAGTGTTTAAAAATTTTCTATATATCTCTCTATTTAAAATACTCGAGTTATTCTTATATTAAATATAAAGATTTTATTTACTGCTGCAAAAACTACAAAAAACATTGAAAACATAGCCTCAAACTGAGAATTCAATTGCTTGGTTACGGCCAAAAGAGTTTAATTTAATTATTTAACATTGAATAAAGTACATATTTAATATAATTGAATGAATGTAAATAAAATAGACTCGTGAATGTTTTCTCAAATACATTTATAACACAAGCAGAACATTTGAACGGCTTTTCGCCGGTGTGAGTTAGTAAATGTTCACTCAAACTAGTTTTTCGAGCAAATTTATAACCGAAAAGAGAACATTCGAACGGCTGTTCTCTTGTATGGTTCGTAAATGGAGATTTAAATTGCTCTTTTGAGAAAATGTAATATTGCAAAATCCTTAAATGGAACATCCATAAATGGAAGAACAGCGTCGCGATCGGTGTCGAAAAGTAAAATAAACTGTGGAACAGTTTAGTTTATTTTTCGACACCGACCGTGGCGTTACATGTTACTCTGCTCCTAGTCTTTACAGAGCTGGGACGGACGCGGGTCCGCATGAAACTTCAACTATGATTAGTTATTAAAAGCTAGTAGAAAATCATAAGTTAATATTTCCTGCGTGCCCTTGTCTACATTCACTTCGGGTGAAAGAGCTCTTAACTGGAACTAAACAGATCGAACCTTAGTAGATTAAAATGACCCCTATCTCAACTATTATATTTTTATTTATTCATTATTCGAAATAATATATGTGTCATCCACAGGAATATAATATGTACTAGGTATTGCCAAACCAGTGGCGGAAAAGTTAATCCAATAAAGTAAAAATCTATATTTGGTTATCATTTAACCAATAGGTCAAAAAAGTATTCTATAGCCTAATAAGTAATATTACTTTCTGTCAAATGAAAATTTAATAAGATAAAGAAAACAGTGGTTGTACAGCCACCCAAATAAATTAAATTATCAATTAAAGTAATTCAATTTTTGAAATCTATCATTATTACATTTTTGTGATTGCGTGCAATGATTCGACAATGATTTAATTTCAGAACTAATTTTATAAACTAGGTAGGTACCTACCATTACTTTACGTTTTCTTATTTAATATGATGAATTTGTTGTTTATATTCCATTAAACAGATTGGTACTATTATTAACCTATTTATATTTATTAACCCATAATATTATATAATTGGAGATGAATTAATATATTCCATTTGTTTAACCGTGACATTATAAGTACATATATACTTATACTTATATACTTCGGTTATTTAAAATAATACTGTCGAATTATTTGTCATTTATTCTCAACATTTCTTATTATATGCTTATAAAATACTGAAGATGGTTTCAAATAACCGAAACATGTATTAATTATAAAGGATAATCAAGTGATTATTTAATTTAATAAAAATTGAACTATAGTCTATTATTTAGTTTATTTACATAATTATAAATAAATTATATTTGTTAATTACTGGTACCGCGGTACCGATGACGACCAATAAGCCAGAAACACTGTGTCGACCGCTCTTAATTAATTATGCCAGTTATCAAATTTAATTTTGCATATATGCATTAAAATACTTGTGGTAAATATTATGATATCCAATTTATTATAAATTATATATACTAGGTAGGTAATTAAAATTCTAACACAATTAAAAATAAATGATTGTATTAATTTTATGGATAAAAGGAAAATGGAAGAAATAATATCTATAAAATAACCAGAATCATTGCAAAGCAAGCTTATTCAAATATCTACTTAATTGTATTCAAAAATTTTCATATAAATAAATGTTTTTGCTTACCTTTCAGTACTAAATTGGAATGAAATGTTTATTTTGAAAAGTTTAAACCTAAGATAATTTTGTATTTATGACAGAACACTGGGATATTGTACAATTAAATTACAAGATACGAATATAACTGAACATTAAACAACCTTACGTAAGAGAACGTTTTTGCAATAAATGATGAACTTATGGCACTGTTTATGTTAAACCACCGCGCTGATATCTTTGCGGATAAGAGAAATGAAAAATATTCCTTTTTATATTTTTTTTTTGATAGATTTCCACGATAGCAAAGCAATTACACAACTTCTTTTAAAAATTTTCTCATTAAAATTGACTAAAATACATTTAAACCAGTTATCATATTTATTATGTTTTATTTAAAAAAATATATTGTATGTTTTTTTCAATGTATTTTTTATGACCTAAGTATATCTTTATTTCATGATTTTCGATGTTATAAATATAAAATATAAAAATATTAGGTATTAATGAAAATTTTTCTCAAGAACTTACTTTTTATTCTTTATATTCCTTAACGATTGACAAAGTTATTTCCGGATAACATGTATACATCATCTATTTCAATAAACGGTTAGCTTCTTTGATGAATAGGTGATCAGTCGGAAAAACAACTTGTAAATTATTGTAATTATATGTATGTAAATAATCTTATGATTAAGTATTCAAAATTTATATTATATTATTTAGAATATCCTCCTTTCATCATCAATTTGATTTCTACCTTATTTCATGTATGATTTATAATTAATTTCTACTTTTCTGTTTGTCACTGTACTTTGAAGAGGTACTTGCTGGTAGCGTCCCAATTCGGGTTTTAATTATTGAGTTCTTATAAATTGTTGAAATATTCACATTTTGCATGATTCAATTTTCTACTTCGTGACCGTACATCTTATCACAAGACAATTAGATTAAATCTTAGTCTCTTTTGGCAGAAACATCTTTGCTTGGCTTCATATGCTGCCAAGAATTTAACGATGACTTGAATGGTTTCCACGTTCTGAAGCTATTAATTAATATAGGTTCAATGTGTACAGATTGCTGCTATATGGTTAATATATCAAGAAATATACAATCATATTATATCATATTTCTAAGAACCAGAATATTTAAGTAGGTGTGTGTTTACAATTTAATTTATACATATACCTATTCATTAAAAACGATTACCGTTCAACGGTTATATAGTAAATCCTATATTAAAACAAGCAGCTTTGTAAATATAATGTCATTGTACTGTTTATTTTAGAATAATTATTATGGCAGTCCTTCCTGGCTTGAGAATTTAATATTTTGTTAAAGTACCTACCCTTAATGTATTGGGTAATTTTTGTTATCAAGTAAGTGCTGGCCTATAAGATTTAGTTTCTTCAACTGCATTGAAACGAACAGGATAAAGTGTAAATAAATAGTTTTATGTTAGAATTAACAGATGCAACTATATGTTGTATTTTTTCTGGGTGCAACTGAATTTATATTTTATCCTACTTTAGAAGATCTATTAGTTGAGTTGTCGATTACGGTTAATCCTGGACAATAAAATATTATATCATAACTTTCAAAATTTTTATAAAAACTTCTTTTCGGAAACTCGATAAACTAGAATTGTATTTTTTTATGTTTTTACAGACAATTTTATCTACTTTAATTTTGATAAAAACTATTTTGAATATAATGTACAAAAACAGTCAATTTCAGATTTTACAATTTTTGAAACCTGTCTTCACTTTGCCTGTTTCAGTTAATAAAGCAAAGTAAGGATTTTATATGAGCAGTGTGGTTATACAACTCAAGTTAGATTTAGATCAGTGGAATATTTGGTGGGATCATTGGGGAACCAGCCCAATAATTATATTCCTTAGTGCACCATCTTTTCTTAAGTAGCCTATCCGGAACGGATAGGTAGCTGAATAAGAAGAAAGGGTTATAACGCAATAAAGATTTAAGATTTTATTTTTAAGTTATTTTGTAACTGGAATATAACACTGAAAGTGCTCTTCCTCTTAAACAACAACAGCTACCGGCTATGCGTACGATAGCTCAAGAAGAACTAGATAAGATGCTGGAGATGGAGAGTGTAGATGGAGATAGTCCATCTAAATTACCATTGGTTAAGAAGTTCAATGGGTCGTATTGTTCTGCTAGGGGTAATACCATGCTGCTTGTAGTTTTTAACTTGTTTTAGAAGTTTGTGCTGGTAAAGCCATTACGTAAGGCCACTTATAAGTTTGTTTGTGCGTTCTTAGAGAACCAAGTTTCCTTACTATTTGTAAGTTGAATATTAAACAAGAGCGGAGGTTGGGTTGTGCTTTAGCAATAACAATTCAACCATTGTTTTATAATTTTTGTTCTAGTTACACAATCGTTGGCTTAGATCTAAAACAAGGTAACTCTAAAATGATAGTTTTGAGAAAACACGACTTTAATGTTGAGTGATAATGTAAAATTCGGATTTGAAACTTAACAATTTTTATTCATTACATTTCGATTCAATGACAATAAAACTTGAAAATAAACATTTTTTTTAAATTAAAAATAATCAAATTTCTTAGTAATTTAAAAAACAGTTGAAATGTAAAGGGCTTATTTTGTTTTGTCGCGTAAAATTATCAAATTTGGTGCAGTTAACTCCATTATACTAATTTTGATTGTGAAAGAAAATATTATAGAAAATAAATTGAAGAATGTTTCTATCTGTCTCCACGTAACTTTTGTTCGATACTTAACTTGGATAAACAAAAGAAGCTAAATAGCACTTATCTGGTTTTTGCAATCAACTATTACATGAACTACTACTCGAACATGTAATTATTATAGTCTAAAACAAACTAACTGCACTAACTTATTTTTGCAGGATTGGGAGTTGTAAAAATGGACATATGCCCGTATTCACCAACTATAAATTGCACTATTTGTCGAATAAAATGACGTATTGCAATGCAAAATAATGGTTTTATTCGACAAATAGTGCTATTTGTAGTTGGTGAATTAGTCGAAACTAAATATCTCTATAAAAAATGTATTAGTGATAGTACAATGATCTAGTTTTGCCAGAGCATAGTTGGGTATGATTCGTATCCAATCGAGTAGATAACTTATTTTGTGGAAAAATGGAGTTATTTTGTTTTAGCTCCAAGCCCACGACATTTTAAAGTATTATTATACATCGTTGAATGGATTTTTACAAATTGTACAACAATTTAATCGTTGACTTGGTTAAATTGTTAATGCCGTGCCACCTTTTGTGCCGTCCTACCTACTCTAAACGTGTGTATCAAGCATCTTAAGGCTAGGATATTGCGATGCGCTCTTGTATAACCAGCTTGCATTCAAAAACGGCTGAATAGATTTTCTTCAAATTTTGAAATTATATTAACGATAAATTAACGACTGTTGTAAAATAATTTTTTTTTGCAATTTGTCTAATTTAGAATTAATTGTGTTTAAATACCCCATTTGCAATTTTTTTAACAAAAATTAAAATAGATTAAATAATTACTAACAAAGAATTATCAATTAAAAAAAAAAAAAAATTGGCCAGGTGCAAAAAAAAATAGTAAAGCACCTTGCATTAAAAAACGGCTGAATGGATTTTCTTCAAATTTTGAAATTATATTAACGATAAATTAAGGACTGTCGTAAAATATTTTTTTTTGCAATCTGTGTAATTTAGAATTCATTGTGTTTAAATACCATATTTGTAATTATCAATTAATAACATTTTACTTATATAAATAATGTACACGTCTAAAAGAATTCATAAAGACATTTTTTGAAAATTTATTTCATCTATAACACATTATAAATGAAATTGCATATAATTGTTCAATTAAAATCAGGCGGGAATAATTTGAGATGAAATGAATCATTATAGTTCAGTCATTATCACAAAGATGGGTACGTGTTGTGTTCAATTTAAAGCAAATTTACAGTTGCCTGTTTTATACAGTCGCCCAAATAAATCGAAATGATAATTTGTAACTCATATATATTTTGAGTTACAATGCTAGAAATATTTTAAATGTTCTCCCGTCTTATCTTATCTTATCAACACAAAAATATTTTGTGGTGGGGATTTGCGTTTCGTTTCAAATCTACCACCAATGTTTTATAATACCTATGTTTACTTTTTAGATGAATACAAAAATATTTTATTAAATAATATAAATTCGCATAATTTTAATTCGATTAAAATAGCATACAATATAAGTGTAGGTAATAAATGAATGTAATTTTCTATAATCAAAATAAATAATATAATATTATTATAAAAATATTCAAATTTTTATTTTCTTCAGTATTGAATTATTGTACTAACAAAAGAGTAAAACCCTTCAATACACTTCTGAACAATCAGCTTCTTTCTCTTTCGAAAATGGTTAAACATGGTTACACGTACAGCATTAGACATGATTAGACCCAGTGCCGGATTACACTATTACAGATATTAAGGCAGAAAAGGCGGCTGCCTAGGGGCCTCGTTAATTTTAGGAGCCTCGTGAAAACGGAAAAATATATTTATTTTAATTATAAATTTTCATTTTAAAGTTTATCAAGAATCTGTGTTTTAAAGTACATAGTAGTAAATATAAAAATATTAGGGGGGGGGGTCAAGCCGAATCTCACCCACTCTCACATGGGGGTGAAATGGGTCTCGGCAAATATCATGTAATTTTTTTTATCTTACTAGTCCTAAATAAAAATAATTAAGGGGTAATGTCCACCAAATTTTTATTTTTTTTTCCAATTTTTTTGTATTGGCTTAAATCATGCTAAAACTATCATAGAATCAAAATCTACAACGCCCAAGTACTGATCTAAACTCAAAATTCGTTTAAATCAATTTTAACCGAACAACTTTTATGCTGCAAAATCACTATCAAAATCAATCGGTGAGCAGTAGAACTGAAAAAGTTTACATCCGATTGACTTGAAATTTTAACTGTAGCTTTTTCATTAGATTATCTAGTGAAGTACATACGATTTTAGCGATTGATTAACAACAAAAAAGTTATAAACAATTAAAGTTGATTTTTTTTGTCGAAAAAAAAATTTTTTTTTCAAATATTTTATTGAGACTGTTTATTTTAATTATTGAGTAGTAAAATTAAAAACTAATTACGCAAGTAATAATTTTCTAGAGGACCCCGAAAATTTAACTACCTAGGGGGCCACAAATGTTTAATCCGACAGATTAGACCCCACGGCTGCTTAAAGGGGTAGGTATTCTAGTTTAGAGGCATGAATTTCGGGCGGTTTTTGAAGCTTTGTACAAACGAAACAAAAAATATTTTTACTATCAATTTTTTTATCATTTATTTATGGATATTTTAAGATTGCATAAAAATTAACCGAGAAAACCCTCAAAATTCACAAAGTTATGAGCTGGCAAAGTGGGAGGTCCAAAAAAAAGGATGTTCGAATGTACCGATTTATTTGAAATTTGGTGTGAATGTTCTTTATCGATGCCGTTATAGCATGAACCGTGGAAAAGTAAAACAATTTTTTTTTCACGAAATGGCGGCCGTTAAAAATTTTTTTTTTTACTTTATCATACAAAATATGAAAAAGTATTGTTATCGTGCAGAAAAAGAAATTTGAGATTGATTTTGATGAATTTAGGCATATTGGGGTTCCAGAAGCGGAAAATCATCATTTCCAAAAAATGTCTGTAATCTGTATGTGTGTGGGTATGTGAGCAAATTTACCTCAACCTCTACTTCAAAACGTAATAGGAATTTTTTAACAAAATTTCGTATTTAGTATTACTGATATATTGGGACTTAGAACTGATTAGATTTTGGTTAAAATCGGTACACGGAAACGCAAAAAAAATATTTGGCAAATTAAAAAAATTATATTTTTCTTTTTCTCAAATTTTAGATTTTTATTAAATTCTTCTCTATAATAATAATATTAAAAAAGTATTAATCAATAATCGTGTAAATATCCAATTTTTGTAATTATTCTTTTTTCAAATGTAAAAAAAACTTTTTTCTTAATTTTCAAATTTTATTTTTTTATTATACAGTAAAACTTCTCTATAACAAGATTTTTGCTATAAACAGTCAGTTTAACATGTAAACAAAAGTCAAAGGACTAAATTTTTACTCGTTATAGCCGATTCTTCGTTATAACCGGACTCGTTATAGAGGGTTCTACTGTATTTTGCACCATAATAATAAGTATGATAAAGTTATGGGCATGGCCACATCCGATTTTTTTACATGTTTTATTAACAATTCCGAATTTTTTAAAAATAGTAAAATTAAAATATTTGATCTGAGCGTGGTTGAAGCGAAAATATAAAACGTATAGGTATTCTAAAAAATTTGGGTGGGCACTTGGTTGGGCACTCCAGTCAATAGGGATTGGGCATGTGTCCACCCTGTTCCCCCCTCTGGCGCCGTCACTGTGTAATGTATAATTATTTTAATTACTATTATGGTATGGTCGTACGGTCTTCCTAAACCAAAAACAATACACGTCAACACTGTATATCTTGATTATGTATACATTGTACAGTGTTGCGTATTGCTTAATCCTAATCGCATTTTTTACAACGCTGGTCTAATGTGACCTCGTCAATGCTATCGTATTGTTTTTGGCTTTAAACAGACCATAGCTTAAAATTTAAATTTTTACTTTTTCAAATACTATATGTATTATAAGATTATTATAACATAAATTATAATAATAGTGTTGTAAATCAAATACAGTGGCCGTAAAAAGTATTCGTATACCCCTATCTTAACCATGTAAATTGTACATTTTGAAGCCATTCTTTCACACATAAAAGTCGCTTTTACAACAAAACTTTTTAGACATTTTTTGTTAAGAATTTTATTGTCTTCAATTTTGTATCTATACATTTTTCTATTTTGTCGCCCCGTTTCCGACTGACAACAGCTTAAACAAGACTCCGTAAAATACAAAAAATATTATCATCTGTATCTCGGAAACGGTGTGACAAAATAGAAATTTTTTATTTATATTTTTTTTGGGTCAATTGGGACATTTTTTATTATAAAACAATTTAAACGATCTTATAATATATTTAATGGAAACAATAAGAATTAGATATTAAAGTAAAGTGCAAAATTCCCACCCTTACGATTGATATAATTTTTAAAAGGCGGAGCTTATATTTCAGCTTAAACGTAGGTTTTAAAAGTAGATTCCTGTAAGTTTGCTATTGAATTACCCATTAATGCAACCAGACTATTTGTGAAGCTTGTTGCCTACCAACGAATTAATTAATTAATTTATTCACCATAGCTTGTAAGCCCCCTCGCGTTCGTGAATTAAAGCTAGATCGACATAACCACTCCTTAACATCAACTTGAAAAAAGCGGAACATGGGTTGCCTAAAACAGAACGTCATTTAATTTAATCTACGGGTGTTCCTCTGTAAATTGGCAAATTTATCTAAGAAAGTATCTAAGCTACTTTTCTGCTTATATACTGCACAAATCTTATTTAGGGAATATATATCTACAATCTTCTTGGTGCCCTGTGAGTTCCCTGTGAAGTATTTAGTTGGAAGTTGTTGAGTAAATTTTGTAAACCGCAATTTTTTGAATCTATTAAATCCATCAACTCGTTGTGTAAGTTTTATTTAAAAAACGAGAAAACAAATCTTTATTTTGAATTCACGCTTTTGGCCTCCGTTAACCAATTAACAGAGCTGGTTGAAAATTCATCATTAGGGTCTTACAACTTAGTTCATTATTAGAGAAAAGCTATTCTAGGTGTGATAGGAATAACGAATTTTTCTTTTTGATTTCCTAGGAAAAGGTTTTTGTTATGACACACCTAAATGATCAAACAATTCCCGTTGGTGTTCTTCTGATAATAATTAATTTATTCCTTATATTATGTTGCATCTGGCAAGGACAATTTTTCTTAATGGAGTTAATTGGTTTTAGCTTTATTTCATCGGCATTCAAATGGTTAATACCTTGATTGGAAAATTTAGTAAACGCCCTACAAATAATCCCCATTTAGTAAAAAAAATGTAGTTTACTTTCATTAAAAATAAATTTCGATATACCTACCTTCCTTGACAGTTGACATATACGATTTTTGTTTCATTATGACCCATTTTGATGTTTTCTTCACAAAGTTATGAATTGAAATCTATAAAGGTATGATCAAATCTGTGGTAATTGGTTTTCTGTAAATATTATATGTCAATCTCGGTTCGTTTCTTTCAGTTGTTAAGTCAAGGTAATTGATTTTATTTTTGTTCTCCTTTCCGATTGTGAATTTAATGTAAAAGATACTTTTATAAATTTAATAAATTTGACATTTTGTGTTAGTTGAAAAATATCACTTGCTCATCTACTTTCAAGGCATATTAGACGACATCAATTTCTATTCTGGAATAAGAATTGCTAGCTTGTCAAATTATCGCGATTGCATGAGCTGAGTTATTATTGGCGAGTTGTGTACTTTCCTTCGGGTGTCTCGAAGAATTGTGAATAATTGTGAATATATAACTGTGAATAGATATCGAACACTGATAGATTTTAAATGGCTTTAGGAAAATAATTTTATTAATCGCTTTTGCATAATTAAATATGAATGGTAGATGCTGTGTTTCTGACTTATAGTATTTTGCATTACAATTATATTCAATTTATTACAATTTACAATTTAAAAAGCGTAACAATTATATACGCGGGATTGAAGAAGACTAAGGAGTCAGAAACATAATATTTATCATTCATCCTTAATTATGCAGAAGTGTTCAAAATTGTTTAAATTTCTCTAAATATGTGAACTTGAATGATGATTTTATTAAATTTATAATTTTGACTGTACGAGTAAGATATTAAAATTGAAAGAAATTACTTAACAAACAAAATAAAATCACACTTTGGAAAGTTGAAATTTATTTACTACGAGTTAACCGTTATCGATATTTTTGCACATCTCTTAGAGCGAAATAGTTTGATGTTTAATCATGCTGAATAAGGTAAGGTAGCTGAAATGATACATATCGTTACGTGATGCGAAAACGATGTCAATATGTTTAGACAATGGGGTTAGACACACTAAGCCACGAATTGAATTTTCGTTGTAAAATTTCCCACAGTAACTAAATAATACACATTTTTTAATTTTAAAATTAATGTATTTATTGCTAACATTATTTTGCAGTGAGTGAAAAAACTGGTTAGCATGCTGACTTCAGTTTGACTCCTTGGGGTTGACTTCGATTTGAATTTTTTACTTATTATCTACTTGCTGATCCCAGGTAACATTATAAATGATCAAAATTATTATAATTGGCGCGGTATTGACAATATTAAAATTAGTCTATTTTTTTATTCGGAATCTAAGTTTAGCTACAAATCCTCTGTGTCCATCGCACATTTTAAATACCAACTGACATAGACAGTAAAAAATAAAAAATTGATTAATAATTAAATAGTATGTATATTTGTATATTAGTTTTTAAAAGTTTTAATTTAAATATTTTAAAATTGAAGTCTGTAAACATTATTTAAAATACCAATAATAATTCAACGCGAAGCCTTCAGACTACTTTTATACTTTAAGGATTCCGACAGAACAAACTGCAAAGGGATATTTATAAAGAAATACCAAACGTTGAAAATGCAGGCAAGGTTCTCATGGCAAGGTTCTGTTATTACTTAAAATTTTTAATCTA
Organism: Cantharis nigra; assembly: GCA_958510845.1. Classification (NCBI taxonomy): domain Eukaryota; kingdom Metazoa; phylum Arthropoda; class Insecta; order Coleoptera; family Cantharidae; genus Cantharis; species Cantharis nigra. The sequence goes on along the minus strand of OY294030.1, from coordinate 28,073,021 downwards.
ACTGGTTGAAACTAAATTCTTCAGTTCCTTTAAATGTTGGAACTATATTTTATTTGCACATTCAAGTTTTCCAATGGTTCCAACCTCTCCATTTAAGACAATAAATTCGTTGTTGAATGTTCAAGTATCATAATAAAAAAATTGAATTTCGTAAGTATTTAAAATAGACATGATTTTTAGAACAGTAAAAATTGTCAGTGTCAATTCAATTCAATTTATAAAAAAAATGTGCTATTAATCAAAATGATTAGATATTATTTTCCTAAATTTTCAAGTGCATTATCTCCTCGAAATGTTAAAAATTTTCAGCAAAGATTTATATCGTTCTTTGGGAGAAAAAAAGTAAGCAAATGTAATTTTATGATTATTATTATTATTCGTATATTAGATGTAAAACTTTTGCACATTTCATATATCGCAGAATTACAATTTAGTGCGATACATCCAAACCATCTAGCGAGGTATTTGCATTGGATGATAGAGCGTGGAGCTCTTCTAAGTCACCGGCAAATCTTCTCAATAGGCAAACTCCAATTATTTAACTTGCAATTTGTCTGGAGTTACCGCAATCCTACCTTTTAGATATAACCTAGAATTGGTAAAAGCCTTATTATTTTTGATTCGATTAAGTTTTACCTAATACATTAAACTAATAATACGTACAACTTCGCCAAATTGAGGGAATATTCAAAAGTGGCGCCACCTACAAGCCGAGTTGGTACTGATATGACTTAAATGCATGCTCTTGACATAATATTATGTCACTGTCACTGTTTATAACTAATTGCGATTGTAAAGCTCATTTCAAAACATCATTTACAACGGAAAATTGGAATTTTAATGAAAACAAATTGTTCCTTACCGAGAAATGCCGCGCCGATTACAATTGAATCCATAATATAGATAGCTACTCCATCTACTCAGATAATTCCTCATCAAAATGATACATGATGGCCTTAACTTACGTTCATGTGAAAGCCCAAGTTCCAACTCGTATGGTAGGTGGCGCGAAAGAGCCTGATACTCAAAAAATGCTTGAAAACCCGCGAAGTTGTACGTATTATTAGTTTAATGTATTTGGTTTAACCCAACGACTGTGAAGATGGTCAAACCTAGGTGGCCAAATGCTGGGGTCTAACAACAACTTTTTGTTTGAAATGTTGATGTTGTTAAATGTTCCATCCCATTGCTTCCTTTTCTTCTTCTTCTTCTTGTTCTACTACATTTTATTTCATTTTTTGCATTAGGCTTTGCGACCTGTTACGGTGCCCATCTCTTCCTCAGTCATCCAACATTTCGCATTGCAAATATCGAAATGAATTGGAAAACTTCAGTTATATTTGATATTCTCCTATTATCTTCTCTACTGATTTCTAGCATTTCTGAGCAAGAGCTGGAAGCCAAGATGGGATAGTTTATATCGTATTACTATCTCAGAAATCAACCACATTGTGCAATTTAATATTGAATTGACAGAATGAATGAACATACTGGAAAATATAACTTTGAGAATAGGCCATTATTGAGTTTTCTGTAGTTACTTCATTATTATACAATTGACTTGGATACAAAATTTTAATGTTTTTGCGGTGGTTGTAACTCGCTTAACTATATCACTTCAAATATTTTAGGAAGAATCTCCATTTTTATTAACTCGTGCTAGATGTAACGATTACGACGAAATACAAACGGTCATGAAAGAGTATTTCTTTCCAGAAGAACCGACGGTAATGGCCGTGGGTTTAGGAAGAAAGCACAATCCAATATTTGAACATCACGTCCAATTAGCTTTAGAGGAAGGAATATCCATTATAGCTAAGTGCAAATGTACTGGAGAAATTGTAGGGGGTTGCGTTAATAAAACAATTTGCCCTTGGGATGCAGATTTGTTAGATCGACTGGCATGTACTTTATCTTGTGAAGCAACTAAATCGTTATATCAATTTTATGCCTATTTACAACGGGCACCTTGCCTGTGGGAACGTTATTGCACTAATAAAGTTTTTGAGGTATCTACTACTTTTCTATTTGTAAAAATTAAAAAAATCTTGTATTTAACAATAATTATTTACAGTAAATTTTTTTTAGCTTTGTCAATTGTTTGTGAGAGAAGGGGATCGTGGAAAAGGTTTAGGATTGGAATTAGTACGTGCTTCTCGCGATTTAGGAGCGGACTGCGGTTATAGAGTCATTAGGGTAGATGCTACCAGCTATTATACGTAAGACAATATTTATAAATTTTGAATATGAAGATGCGATATTTAATTTAATTTATTACCGTAGTGTAGGTAGTGTATATGGGTTATTAGATACTACGTATTAGTACTACGTATTATCATTGACTATATGAGTTATCAAGACACGCAGCCTTATATGTTTTAATGCAATACTAAATTGTCGCGACAACTAGATGGCGCTAATTTTCAATGTCAATCCTCATTAACAATTATTAATCTCGCGATCCATTCTGTTAGAACGTGTGGACAGTATAGCGCGCGGAGTGCGTTCGAGTGAGAGAGACATAGAATTTACAATTCTTCCGTATGGCTGCGTGTCTTGATAACTCCTATAGTCAATGGTATTATCGAATACTGCCGACTGTTATTCAATATTGGTCTAGTTTCTAGTAGTTAGCACAACCAACTGCTAACGATAAGGTATCCGGTTTGAATAAAAAAAAACTACATTTCTTATGATAGCTTCCGTCTTTCAGAGGGTACGTTAAGTTACCGGCCCCTCTATAATGACGATAAGCCACCAAGCGTGGACCGGCAGTATTTATTCAGGGATGCTAATATTTGTAGAAGTCCGCTGCAATGACAAATTTGAAAACACTTATCCCTAGAGATAAACAGCTTTTTTGAGCTCCTTTGAACTTCTCCCGAATTGATCTATTATGACGTCAACCGAAGGTGTTAAATTCGATTCTGTTTTTATAATATTATAATTAGCGATTTCAATAATTCATTATTTATCGATGATCGTAATAGGCTTTCGATTATTTTAAATTTTTTGGAATAAAACTATGTACTACGTCACGAGTCAAAGAGATATTGCTAGAGATTTATACATTTTACAGTAGTAAAAACGAAAACAGAATTTCTAAAAGTGAAAATTATAAACAAAAAAATAGATAGGGGAATATCGTACAGCCCACTGCGAATTTTCAGTAGGTGGGTGGCTAAACTACCTCAAAGACAACGAACTTTTCGTGCCATTACTGATTTCGAAGTGTGAAGTTGAAACGTGTTGTGCACTTGGTGACTTAATAAAGATAAAAAAGTTTTTGAGTAGCTGTTAATAAAGCATCAAAACTTGTAGCGAAAACATGAATTCGTCAAAATAATTATTTTTAAATGTGTTATAGGGATAGCCTTTAAAAGTTTAAATTCAAAAAATTTAATTTTTGTATTCTGTTTGGTTGTGGTGTGACGCGATGCGGTAATGGCACTTGTCGTCTAGGTTGGACCATTTGTGTGGTCAGGGTTGGCCCACTGTGATTGTGTGCGTTAAGGCACGTACCTTGACCGATAACGGCCAACATCGTACAGTAGCGGGTATCCAACATCTAAGGGAGGGAATGCAAGAAAGAAGTGCATTTGAAATGTGCCAAAATGACTAGGAGCTAGGTACTTCATTTGTCAAAACTGCGATTCAGATTAACGTTCAAGTAAAGCATTTTTTTGCGACAATATAGTGTAAAGTTTTACTCGATCAAATAAAAATAAAACGAATTTGGTTTATTATTTCATCCAGTTAATTTTTTTAGGTCATTTTTGAACATTTCTGCATGCATTTGGTCGATTCTAAATGGTGGGCTAACCTAGACAACAATGAGCCAACCTTGACAACATTTTTTTTTAAATTCTCGTGTAAGTTTTCTATTTTTTACCCAATCAATTTGCGATTGCTTCGAAAGTGTTCTTATTCATTTACCTTTCTGATCATGTGCTTAGATTAACATAATTCATTCTTATACGGAAGTTATGAGCAAAAGTTAAAAGGGTGGCCAACCCTGACAACATTCCCCTATATTTTAATTTTTATTAATTTTACATTTTAATAAATTTTCATGCCGCAGTGATGCAAATTCAGGTAAGCCTTTTAGACCACATATTGGGAACATGAAAAATGTAACAAAAGTAAAAAATAAAATATATAAAATCGATGTCAAACAGTTTAAAACCATTTAAATAAAGGCTGGCTATAAAACAACGCTCGATATGTAGGTACTATAATATTATGTAAATAATTAAACATTTCGATAACAGTCTGATAACTAACAGACCGTTAATATTTACAATTGCATTGATTTATCCACAAAAAAAGTTAATTATTCGAATTAGTAAATTATAAATTCTAAAGTTAGCAAATAAATATATAGTAAAGCGGTTAGTAAATGACAAATTAATATTAAATAATTAATGATCTTATTCAACTTGTTTTTATTCTATTATTAAAAAAGTAGGTACTGATAATTAATTCATATTTAAAAGGATAGAAACTGATTTTTGCGGATTTTAAAAATTTTTTGAATAAAATACTATCTGGTATTTCAAATAATAATTTACACAATATGTAATGTATTATAGGATCGGCCAGGGTCCATGATGACCTCCAAAAAGTGATAGGTGAGATCTACATAAACATTGGCGCAAATAGGTATAATATTTTGGGGGGCTAAAGCGAGGACTTACGCCGATTACGCTTTCTATATCAATAGAAATATCCATTTTTTTACCGTAGTCAATTTATTTTGAAGGGGCTAATTTTAATTTTGGAGGCTGAGTGCCCCCCAGTTCCCCCCTAGTTGCGCCTATGTACATGAACTTCGGCCAGTCTGATAAAAGTTTTATTGTAATATATACTCGTAAAACTATGTTGAATATCCGAAAGAAATCTTTGATAAAATCTTCTTTTAAACCCCATAAAAATGAGCTCTATTATTGGAAATATAAATTATTAATGAGTTCATAATATTTTGTCCATTTTGTTCAAAATCATGATAACCGGTTCTAACCCTACATTGACCTAATATGACCAAAATCCAGCAAGAGTGAATTTCTCCTCCCCCACGGAGTAAATTATATAATATGTTACAGTCACGGTACATAATGTAGTAAGGTAATCCGACGAGCAACGTTTACGTGAAACGTTTTCGTCCCCAAGGATAGAGAATAAGATACCTATAAGCAAGCGTTGTATAGACAGAGAGCGATGCTTGTCGTAGTAAGATGATCTAAAATGTGCACGTATTATTACATTTAGATACCTTATTTTGCATCTCTCTCGTAGTACATTATGGTTTCATTTCTATTGCACGTAAAGAGTGCAGCGCTGGATTACCTTACTATATTATGTACCGTGGTTACAGTACATCCCGATCAAACTAAGAAATTCTAGTTCTAACAAACCTCTGTAGCTAATTCTAGTTTTAATTAGTAAAGTTTAGTTGAAACCGTGGTTAAAACTAGATTTAGTTGACTGCTGTTAGTAAATTTGGTTGAAACTGAACTCTAATACCTACCTACTGTTAATAAAATTAGATTTAAAGCAGAAGCAAGCATAATTAGATAACAATAATTGTTTTATTTATGCCCGTGTATTCACCATCTACAAATAGCATTATTTGTCGAATAAAATGACATTATTACAATGCAAAATCTTGTTTTTATTCGACAAATAGTGCTATTTGTAGTTGGTGAAGACGGGCATAAGCAAAATACTTTATACATTATTATTACAATGTACTAAGTGCCACATGGCATGCTGTTATGTTTAGAATTGCAAAAAATTCCCCTTTTTAAACAGTGACACCGCTTTGGAGTACAATTCGTTTTATAAGAACAGCGGGAAAACCCTTGTCTAGTTCCAACGGCAGTTTTTTTCGCTGTAATCCTCAAATAAATTTCCTCATTTGGCTTTTTGCTCTTGAGTCAAGAAAACTTCAGGAAATACATAGAATTCGTATCTGAAAGAAATATTAGTAAATTATGTAAATAATACTAATACCCCGACTAATACTAACTGGTCATATAGTTATGCAGAAACCTACCAATCCCCAATTTTCAAAAAATGAGTTAATTTCGAAATTGAACTTTATTATGAACTAAGTACTCTTTGACTTGCGAAAACAAAATAAGAAAATAGTATTTTTGGTAAAAGGTAACTTATTGGAAATAATAATTGACTTATGGATATAAAATCACTCTCACAACTGTCTTTCGCAGTGATATATTTTGTAATACGAATTTTAAAATTAAATCTTATTATAATATATTGATAAGTGTTTTATTGGGTCCAACTAAAGATTCTGTAAACCTAACTGCCATATAGTTTTTTCAAAACCACCCACCCCATTTTTTGTTTCAATTTTGTACAAGCCATCTGCATTTCTTTCGAGTACAACTTCTACGTTGTTTCGTAAATTTGCCTTAGCTCTATCGACATCAGGAATAGGAAGAATTACATTGCCTTCAAAGTCAATTGCACAATAGGTTGCATCTGAAATCTTTTTCATTCTTTTGATCTGTTTCTTCAAATTTTCTTGCGTTTCCCTTCTTGCTGAAAAAGTCAACTATAGCTTGTGCCAAGTAGAAATAGAATCGACAATCATCGTTTTTCAGCAATAACTTTTTTGATTTTCGAGATACAGCGAAAATTGTAATATACAAATTTAAAGAACTAATAAAATTCTTTAAGTTTGTATATTACAAGTTTTGCTGTATCTCAAAAATGAAGAAAGTTATTGCTGAAAAACGATGATTGTCGATTCTATTTCTACTTGGCACGTGCTCTAGTAGCGCTTCTGCGTTCTCCAATGCTTCTCTTTCAGCTTCAACGATTTCATAAAGGTCATTTTCTTCATGGATATTTGTAAGAATATCAGATGACAATGTTGTTGTCTTGGTTCAATTTCAAACATGGCCTGGTGGAAAATTATTTGATTCCTGAATGAAGGGATAATTTTTCATAAATTGCACAAAACGAGCACCGTTTGACTAATTAGTTGTACTGTTGTCCTTCGACAACTTTTCAATGTTTTGGTTGGCTTTTTCAACAAAACCCTGATTCTGGTTATGGATTGGTGTTTCATGACCAATTTTTAGTTCTGACCAAGATATAAATGACTCCTCTATTACTGGATTAACAAACTCATTTTTATTAACAGTGTGTAAAATACAGAAAACACCAAATGTCAGAAATATATCAGTTATTGGAAGGCAAGCTCTTCAACTCTCTAGTTTTTGAGCACTCACAATAACACAAATTTGGTGAGTTGGTCCTGGTACATCGCAATAAACTTCAACTTTTGATCAGCTTCTATATTAAAGCTTTCCGAATATTGAATTGGCTTAAAAATCAAATTTTTTCTTTTTGCACTTTTCTTTGTTTTTCTTTTAAGATTTATCTAATTACATCTACTTTTACTTAAAATCTAGTTTTAATGGTGATAGATTTCAGTTAGTACATCGCGAATTTACTAACAGCAGTCAGTTAAATTTTAATTTTAATTAAACTTATGCCAGGTTTCATCAAGCATTTAAAAATCCGTTGACATAATTTACATTCGTTAGTTAAATTTAACGGTATTTCCTAGTTAGATCGCGTTTTAACTAGTTTCGGGATTTAACTCTGACATCGTATACATATTATAAAGATTTTAAGATCAACTTTGAATGCTTTTATTCGATAATACAAGAAGTTCAATATAACGTGGTTGTGACATTTCAATTTTTTTTTCATTATTTTTAAAGACACCAATGTTTTTATATCATTCATGATTGATACATGCCTTTTACAAATTCGAGGATATAAAATATTTGAAAATTTATATGCTTTAAATTACATTTATTTGTTTCTTAGAAAAATCACTGTGCCTAAACAAACACTCAGATTTAAAGCATGCAGAACGTTTCTGCAATTTTATATCCCCTTGTATTACTTATGAAGATTTAGTTCGGTATACCAGAACCCTAACAAAGCTGTAGTAAACGCTCTGTTACTTTTAACAGAAAGAAAGTTATAGATGACGATGGTTAACGTGATCTGAATTGTTTCTTATCAATTTTTAGTAAAGATATAATAGGTGGCTTCACAGTACTAAAACTCGAAGGCCTTTTTTGGTGTGTACTTCACAAAAACATCCACATTGTTCATGTCTTTATTTCATTATCATTCATTCATTATCTATTGATTTAATTTGTAGCAAAAATCTGGGTAGTTAATGGTTATAAGTTTTAGATTTTAGATTTTTAGATTTTAGATCTGCATCTTTGCCCATGGTAGAATAATTTATTGTATTTTATTTTGCGGCACCTATTACTAGTATGTTTGTTTAATTTTTAAAACATTGCTTTAAATGTGTTATATTATTTTGTATTATTCTATTAGGTATTCTATGAATTTAATTATTTAAAAATAGTATGTTACACCAAGAAAATTAAGAAACAAAGGCAGATTACTAGTGAGTATAGAGAGATTTAATTATGAACTGTTCATCTACCAGTTTAGTTATTTATTTTCAAGAGTGTTGTACTTACAACATTTTTTTTAAATTTTGCGTGGGAAAGTTATAAAAAATGTATGCAAAAAATCATTAAATAATATCCATTACCAAACGATTTCTTAAAGTGCTGTAACCCTTTATAGGGCAGATTACCTAAAATAAAAACAGTTTAGCTAAACTTTTACACTAGAAAGTTAAACTTGTACTAAAAGTTTTATATTATGTACTATATGCTGGTAATAGTTAATGAGATTTTTATTTATGTTTATGTCATATATATGTCATATTATATGTGGTTATGTGATGTTTAGGAACAAAATTTGAAAGAAACATAATACTATTATATAAAATAAATTTTATCAAGAATCAAATTTCTTCTAAGAAGAAGTCATCTGATGGAATGTCTTGTAAATTTATTGTTCTAGCAATTTTATGTAAAACAACAGTTGCTATACAATAATTGCCCCAACAGTTTCGATATTAACTTTTATGCCATTCGTAAAATAGAAAAACACCGTTTTATAAACTCCAAAACATCTTTCGATAGGATTTCTTGTTCTAATTTGTGATTCATTAAATAATTGTTCGGTATCAGTTACCTGGTTTCGCAGCGGTGTATGAGATACGGCTTAATAGGATATCTGGGACATCCGGAGTCACCTAATATAATATAACTTTTAAAATTACGTCTTTCAAACCTGGCTCTCATGTTTGAATTTTTGAAAATTGTTGAATCTTGAGTGGGACCGGGGTCAGGCCACATACAAACTATATCTCTAATAATTATTAAATTCGCATTACACGCAGCTTAACAATTAAAAGAAAAGTAATCTTTTCTATTTCTGTAGATTTGAATTTGACCTGTAGATTGAATTTTGATGCTCCTAGGCAACATGGGAATCGACTAATTTGATAAAACTCATTAACAATTTAAATCATTTTCTCATCAGTATTTGGCATATTATCTATAATTATTATATTGTCAGCTCAATCTTGCCAAAGTCGTGGATAATCTTATATCAATTTTTGAGGTGCTGGTTCTAAGGTTTCATAGAAATCACCAACTGGAAATTATTATTAGTGTGAATATCAATTTTTTAATTTAAAATTATGTATGCTATCTAATTAGTTACTGAAGCAATTTCTTGTGTAATGGAATTGGCAAACTGTCGAACATTCTTCATCTTCAAAATATTCGAAACAATTTTTACGCGGTCTATGAAATATATTCTACGATAATATTTTTTTCTTATGATTTCATTATATTATGTTCACTTATTTTAGAAAATAATTCGATAAAAGTACTAGCAATAACAAACTGCAATTTGACAGCAAAAAGTAAGGTTAAACTTTAAAGTGTAAAAGTTTAGATAACTGATGCTTAAAGGGTCGTTTTTGTACGTTTCCGTAATCTTAACTTTAAACGATAACTGAAATACTCAAAAGCTGCAAACCTTTCGTTTAAACTTGAGAACTGCACACTGAAATACTGATTATCGAATATAACTTTATTTTAAATTTTTGACCGATCCGAAGTAATCGGCCGAAACATTTAGCAATCCGCTCCTGTCAGAGTTTACCTTACAAAGGGTGTAAAGTAAAAAATAAATTTTTCATAAAAAATTATACAAAAATATCTAAGAACAATAGACCACGTAAGTTCTGACGTCACAAGTCGCGCGCGCATTTCAAAAACCTTTCCAAACAAAACCTTTATGAATACAAATTCCCATAAGAGGATTTCTTATTGCTTTTTTATATTGGAATTACTGAAATATGAACAAGAGACATTAAAGAGTGAGTTTTTCTAGATTACCTATAGTAATTGTTAGAGTATCAAGACGTTTCAAAACAATAACAAATCCTCTTATGGAAATTTGTATGTAGAAAGGTCTTGTTTGGAAAGGTTTTCAAATGCCCGCGCGACTTGTAATGTCACACTAACGTGGTCTATATAGTGAAAACCATGCATCCGTATCACAAATGTTAACAAAAATGTAGCCTTTAAACTTCTACTGACTTCTGTAACCAGGGACGTGCCTAAGGGGGGGATCGAACATTGGAAAAAGTTGGCAAAGTTGGTAATTTTCATTGAACAGTTGGAAAAACTACTAGTTGGTAAAAATCGCATAAATTAGGCATTCCCTTGAGAAACACGCAAAAAAAAGAGGCTCATTGGCATACTGCGAGGAACAAAATCGTTGGCAATTTCACAACCGCTCCCCCCTCATAAAAGTTGGTTCGTCACGTCCCTGTCTGTAACTGACTTTACAAAAACTCATCTGTTTTAAAGATTTAATTTCTTAACCATTATTTTGCCAATAATGGTTAACCCTCTGAAACTCAACCCCTGAATAGATATAATTATTTTAAATCGTCCATTATAAATCTTCAATAACTGTAGTTTTTTTAATGTGGGATGTTGAAATTTAATTGCTTATATTTTGGTTGGTTGGAAAAAGTTTGTGGAAAAAGAAAAAGTGGAAAAAGTAAAGTATTATTAGTTTATATTCAATGCAAATAATTAATTTTGGTATCCTTTGGATTTTCAGTAGATAATTTTTTTGCGGGGTAGTGATCGAATGAAAACTCCATTAGGGAGATTAGAGTACGTAATTTACTACAAACGAATATAACATTTATGCAATGTTTATTTGGATTTAGTTATGAGAGACCTACCAACCCCCAATTTAGAAGAATGAGTTCATTACGAAACTATTCTTTGAGTTGTGAAAAACTTAAAAAAATTCAATAAGCTAATATTGATTTTTTGCATCATTATTATGCATAAAACTACTAACCCACATAATTTCAGTATTTTTGTACAACATCAGGAAATAGTATTTTTTGCTAAAAGGTAACGTAGAAATAATTGACTTATGAATATAAAAGCACTTTCACAACTGTCTTTCGCAGTATCTATCCAATACATTTTATTTTTTAAATTAAATTTTATTTATTTATTTTCCCAATAAATGTTAAATTGGGTTAGTAGGTTTCTACATAACTACGTCCAATTATAGGCGAGTTATTTGACGAGGTTATTTTGCCTAATAATAACACAAATTTAGAGATATCAAAAATTTTACAATAATTATTGCTTTGTTACCATTGTATACCTAGGTCTATAATTTTTTAAATACATTTTAATTGTTTTGAAATCTACCTAAAAATAGAAATTCCTGCTGTTTTAGATTTGTGGGTTCTTCAATTTGTCATTTCTGGGCAATTTTTTGAACAAATAAGTAGGCTCAAAAATCTATTTGCTTCATGTTCTGCGATTTTGTTAGTTTTCTAGTGATACCTACTCGTAATGCATTTTACAAGTTAGTGGAAAACTTAAAAAAAGTTCTTGTCTCTCGATTTTCTTCCGCATTTCTGCATCGATGGCAATCAAACTTTTTGGACGTATATCTGGTGGGCTCTAGTAGTGAAAATAAGGTTTCGGCAAAGAAATCTTTGCCAGGGCTACCACAATAAAATAAATAAAAAAAATGAAATTGTTATCGTATCGCCGGAAATGTTTAACAGATTGTCTTAAAATTTTGTGTGCCATATATCAAATGTTGTGATTATTAGTTACTGTGCTGATAGACGAGTTTACGACCTTAAAGCGCCTTTTACACTATACGATTTATCCGAAAACGGCAAATTGCGTCCAACGGTAAAGTATTGAAGTATTGAAGATATTCCACCCCTTCAAACCAAGATGGCGGCGCGAGCAGCACTCCCTCAAGGTCGAAAACTTGGGATTTTATATAATTTACCTAACTAAACAATTATGCCAAATATAAACTTTCCTATACTTTTGACTGGGCTATACTCGAGTAACAAATTTTTTTTAAATAAAATGTATTTAAAACAAGAGGCGCAACTTTGCGCAGCTATTTTTTTTAAATCATTTAAGGATGTATAGGAGATACAATCGGAGACAAAAGTAGGATTAATTTGAATATCACGAATATTAGTCTTATGTGTGTAGTAAAATACTTTTAAAATATCATAAACGATAAACAAAGTTATAAAAATGCATGAAGAAAGGTTTTTTTCGTTTAAATCGGTTCATTTTCTGAAATTACAAATATTAAATTTGACATAACAAAATTTTTATTAGTGACTATCCCTGCAATCCAACCTACTATCTAAATAAAAAATGTAATAATTTTTATGAGTAAAAATTGATATTTGTTGTTAAAACTAATAAAAATCGAGATATACATAATAGTTTTAATACCAACAAGTTTTAAATATGTTTAGAGTTCTTTTAATGTCGAAATCAATTTTATTTTTAGCAAATTGAACGTGACAACTCAATATCGGTTGTTCAATTACTAATTAATTTCTCGAGAACCGGGTAGTAAACCGTGATGAAATTTTGCTAAAACCTTCTTCTATTTACAAGCTATAACTACAGAAAATTTGAAAAAATTCTTATATTTTGATCATATATTTTAAGCCAATATATTATTCAATTAAAGGTTTTTCATAAAATGATTTTTATATTATATAATTTTTTTAGGATTTCTTAAGATTTAGCTTTAGATTTTTATTTAGACAAGTATTTTACTGTTTAACACCTTGTGATTTTCCCTAAAAGCAGACTCTTAAGCAAAACCATAGATGTGATTTTCTTGAATTTTAACAAAAAGTCAACATCAAATTAAAACTGCAAGAACTATTAAACGGTGTAGTGAATCGATTTGAAATTTTTTTTATTACATCGCAAAGTTAATGATGACATGTGTACCAATTTTCATCGATATCTTATATTTTTGAGTTTTATTTTTTGTCTCCTATACATCCTTAAAATACATTACATTGCAATCACAAATAAGTTTTACGGCGGTACAATACGGTACAATATAACTTTTTCATAACAATATGTCGTGTTACAACAATTTCAATTAATCAAATTTAATAACAATTGCCATTTTACTGATTTACTGTAGGTACTTGTCAAAACATTACTTACATGAAATATATTTGATCTAGATCTTCGCATAAAAAAGTAATAGATAAGACAGAACTTCAAGATAACTTCATTATTGAGGTAGGACACGACTTTTTATGTTTTAGTTTAGTCTAATGTTTCACACCCCCAGCGGTCCCCGGGAGCATTTAGGGTGAACGTATAAAATTAAAACTGATTTGGGTGTGCCTGAACAATGTGAGGAGTCCGCGCAAGGTTTAATATAAAATTTAAAAAATTGTGAAATTGGGATTTCATTTTAGTCAAATTGTGGTAACCGCCCAGGACTGTGCCAAACAAACAAATATAATATTATATATAAAATAAAATATAGAAACGTAATTTTATTTCAAGATTTAGAAAATTAACTTTAGGTCATACCGCATCATGAATTACAAAAAAAAATCATAATTTATAAATAATTTTTTACAGAGCAAAAATTTGTGACAAATTAAAAATGGAAATGGTATTCGAAATTCCATACTGCGCTTATACTGGAAAAGGACCAGCAAAATTACCTTTATTTAAACCTCCTGAACCGCATCGTTCTTGTAAAGTTTACGTCGACACTCCTCATTCTGAATATAAAAAGTAATAAATATATTTTGTATATTTTTATGTATGTTGATAGATAATATAAATATATAAATACAAAAGTAACTTACATATTCTTTGTTTCCTATTACAATAATTATTGTTATAAATTATAATTTATGAAAAAGTGTGGTCATCAGAAATTATTTACAATAAATCATTGTTACCTACACTTAATTATTATATTATAAAAATAAAACACTTTAAAGTTTCGAAACCACAAAAATTCAACTTTTACTTTATTATAGATAGGTGTAATGAAGTATAACTGTTAACGAAAGTGAAATAAAAACATTCTATTCATTCACGGAATATTACCAACAAACCGGGCGTGAAATATTTAGATGTTACGAAAAAAATAGTAATTTAAAAGTATCTCGTAATAATTTATGGTTAAAGTACTCTCGTTTAACGATAAAATTGTCAAGACGATTTTTAAGATCACTTTCTTTCAACAACCGCATACTGCTTTTGACGAGACGAATCCTTGTGCCTGTTATGATTGTTTGAATTATTGTGATACTGACGATTACCTTTACTTTTTGTATATCCTGCGTGTTCATCATCAATAAAGCCTTTATTTAGATAACTTTTCTTGCCGTAATTATTTTTTGTTTCTCCAGAATTATCGTGAAGTAAATCTTTAGTAGTGCCAGATTTATTTTCATAATTTTCACGATTACTACCTTTCTTATTATAATGTCCACTTTTATGAAAATCGTCATAAAACTTGTGCTCTCTGTGATATTCATCTCTAAAAAATTTATTATTATATCCTTTCGTTTTATGTCCTCTTTTATGTCCAGATTTTTCTCCATACTTAGCAGCTTTATGATTTTTTTCGCCCCTTTGATGTTCCTTATAATGTTTATCCTGATTACTATTAGAATTCTGTTCTTTGCCACTGGTTTTATATTGTCCTGAACGAAGTTTGTCGTGATGTTTAAGGTCTTTATTGAGGTCTTCTCTATTGTGCTTTTTGTAACCAGTCTTACTTGTGAAGTGTGAAGAATCAGCCAATTTCTTGTCTTCCTTTTCGTGAACGTTTTGATTTACAGCCGAACTTATTTCATCTTGATCGGCGGTAATTCCTTTTTGTAGTGGTTTAGTAAACACTTGAAATTTTCCTGACGAAACGACGATACAAGCCATTAAAAACATTACAACAAATTTAAGAACAGACATCTTGACATGTTACAGATATAGATTTTAATAACTTACTTGTGGCTTAATAATGATTATGTAGGCTTTTATAAATACCACTTCCTAAATAATATATAAATATCATGCATTTCCGATCGGAAGAAATGTACCAATAGTGGGGGTATAAAAATAATATTATGAATTCCACTTTTACTTGTCTTTATACAAAAAAATTATAATTTAAATTTAAAAGTCTTCTTGCGCAATATATCGCAGCTTTTATTTTAATTTATTTTTAGCTTTTTCTAAAATTAAAAAATTATGAAAGCATTGTCTTTAATTCATAAAAAAATATATAGGACACTTATTATAATATGGTGTGACACATCAAATTTGCTGTTCTAATTGAATTTTATTATAATAGAAGTTACCTAATAATTCAAGAGATAATTGCAACTTTTTAATTAATTACTTGATAAGGAGTTGAGCTAAAAAAAAATTTAAATAGGTAATAACTAATAACATTAAATATAATTTTTTTCTAATGTATCCCGTTTGTTTATTTAATTAATAACACGGTGCTTTAAATTAATTTTGATCATGAAAAACTTCTCTAGTGCAAAATTAACGTGTAGTTGAAAGTGCTATTTTTATAAATAGCAAAAGAAAACTTCTCAATTTGAAAAAAATCAGTTTTAACTTTTAAATTGTTTTTTTGTAGGGTAGCTAATATGTGGCAGTATAAATTCTTCCTGTTAGAATTTGTAATGGTCAAAACCATAAAAATATAGTACTATTAATAACACTCGGTAGGTATAACAGCATGTAAGTTGCTTTTTAAGAGTTGATGTGGTTTGTATGAATAATTAATAGTATATTATTAAACAAGAGGTTTAAATATACAATCCACACGAGCGTTTAATAAGCAGCTTAAACTTGAGTTTTAATATACTATTTTATTCGCACCTGTAGACGTTATAAGCAAATTAACAAATTAATGGGCAATAACAAAAAAATTCGTGGAATAAAATAATAACAGTTGAAATATAATTTATTGCTCGTAGGTAAGCTTTGCGAATAACTAAGTAATTCGATATACTGATATACACATAGGGGACGTCCTACGTGAGGTGTTTTTCTTAAAATGTAGACCCCCCTTCCCCCTTGGTGAGATTTGGTGAAATGTAACGGGACCCCTCCCCCCCTCTCTATCTTCTCACGTGAGATTTTTTCTCAAAATAAAAAAAAATTAACTAAAAAAACACTAAAATACAAAATGTTATCTGTTATAATAATGTTATTCTCTGAATTAAAAGGTTGACGTGAGATTTTCATTGACCCCCCCCCCTTAAATGAGATTTGGTGAGATTTTGCCGGACCCCTCCCCCCCCATTTTGACCTCACGTAATTAATGGACGTCCCCTTATGCTTACTTATGCAGTATAAGCAAAAAGACTGACCTGAGAATAATATAGACGACGCCGACGACGTGAAGGGGTGACGTAATATTATGTTGCTATAATAGAGATAACGTTTAATGTAGTTGAAATGTGTGGGCATATATTATATCTTAAAGTAGGTAACTTTATATTTTATCAGGGTCGTGTTTAATTGTCAACTTATAGAGTATGCTTATAACGTGTTAATTTGCTTATTACGTATGCAGGTGCGAATAATAGTAATTTATGGGACTAGTGAGTAAAGATACATTTTATCCACGAACGGAAAGTTTAGCACACGAGGCAACGCCGAGTGTGCTATCTTCCGTTAGTGGATACAAATAGGAGGCAACCAAACGGAACGGAATTTTGTTTTGAAAACGTAACTTTTAGAACGTACTTTCTATAAGAAACTATTGAAAAATTTTTAAAAACGATATTACTATTAGATTTTCATGTTTCAAAAATAAATCACCACTTTTAACAATGTTTGTACCGATCGATTTTCTTCAAATTTTTTGTAAAGAACTGTTTTCCGTTTAATAAACTTTTAGCCTAGTTTCATAATGGGCAATTGGGATCCGTCAAATGAGCATATGACATCTGGTGGTAAAAGATGTTACTAGGTTGAGGGAAAATAAGCACATACTCCTATGTTAACAATGTAAATTCAAGCTTTTGAAGACCTTTTTTGACACATAAAAATTACTTTTACAGCAAAAATTATTAAAAACTTTTTATTGAAAATTTTATCCTCTTAATTTTTGTTTATATTCATTTTTTCGATTTGTTGCACCGTTTCCGCTTTGCAGTGACTTAAAAATTCAAAAAATATTTTTATCTGTATTTCAAAATTGGTTCAAAGAAATAAAAAAAATGAATAAAAATTTATTATTGTAAATTTCATTTTCTATAATTTTGTTCATATACATTTTCTCATTTTGTAGCAGCGTTTCTAAGATTCAGATGAAAATATTTTTTGTATTTTACACAGTCTTTTTTAAGTCACTACAAAACGGAAACGGTGCGACAAATCGGAAAAATGTATATAAACAAAAATTAAGGGATTGAAATTTCCAACATAAAGTGTCTCATAAGTTTTGCTGTAAGAGTAATTTTTATGTGTCAAAAAAGGTCTTCAAAAGCTTAAATTTATATTGTTAACATAGGAGTGTACGAATACGACCGTGAGTGACTGTACGTTTCCACTACTTTCCGATGGAAACGAATCGTTTTGTGCGCCCAAAAAATTTATTTGGACAATTTGGATAATTTCGTAGGGATTTTCTTTTAATTTTGATGTTTTTAAGCAATACGCCGTGAAACTAACCAAGTCTTGCCGCTCATTTTTATGTCTATTTTTACCACATTTTATGATATGATCGGCTTGCAGAATCCGTTCTGTTTCAACAAAATTCCTTTGTTTAGGATTCGTACCAGCCCAATCAAATATTGCACTTATATTTATCATTATTGATCACCTTGAAAATCACACGATTACACGTAAAACTCTATCTCGTATTTGAAACTTTCCCTTAAGTCTACCATATTTTTAGGCTCCTCCCATTTGACGGATCCCATATGACTACAAGCCCATGGAAAATTTTAGGGGGTCAAATGACCCATCGTGAATCATGTTTAGAACGATGCTGCTACATGAAAGAATAACTTTAAGCACTATCCCGTCAGTTTTGGGCGGTACAGGTGAATACACGGGAAGATTGAATTTTAAGATGGAAATTACGACAAACTCTTCTTGTACAGCTATCTTCAAGATGGATAGACCCTAAAAAAATAATGACGAAAAACCTAGTGCCGTACAAATATAATGGTACCCGGGAGCCAGGAAAATTTTTTGATTTTCCGAAAAGTTTCTAATCAGTATAGGCGATTTATTACTGTACGACATTTGTGTAATTAGCTTTGCATTCTTATACAGATTCATTATTCAGAAACGCCTTACATATTTGCTGGTACAGGAGTGAGAAACCGGGGGCTGCAACCCTTACGCTAGACCCGTATGGTGCAAGTTCATTGCAAAATGTACGGCATCTATTTCAAAAATTTCTTTAACACATAAAATAAATTTTAGTTGTGCCGTCTAAAAATGATGGTTAATATAAATATAAATAAGCAATTATCTGAATTTTGGGGTTAAATCAAATTTTTGTGGCTACAAGATCATAAATTCATGTACGGCAACTTATTTTATGATATGATGTTACTAAATATTATCGTTGTACCTTATAGCCGTTTATTATAAATGGAACCAAATGAAAATATGAATAAAAAAGAAAAATATTAAATTTTCGATATTTGTAAGATTTTTCAAATGCCTCTGGATTAATAATATTAATCACTGCGTTCGTTTACTCGTTTAATACTCGTTTAATAATATACTATTAAAACATAAAAAAATGTTTGTCTTGTTTTATTTAAAAAAAAAAACATATTCTTTTACAACTTTGCTGAAGACATAGGTAAGCTCATAAGAAGTGACGACACGTTAGTATCATACAAAGCCAGACACTCCTTGCAAGATCGTTATGAAGAATCAAAAACGTCATGCCATAGATATACAAAACAGAAGCGGCAGGATTAAATGCGAAGACTGTGTAATGATATATTGTAGTGGAACGTTGTACAATTTATTATTTTTCCAACTTCCTTTTCTACCATCGCGTCAGTCTTGCAGCTAGCTTTCAAGTCGGAAGGAGTGACTTCACAGTAGTGGGTTAATCGCCA
Source organism: Cantharis nigra (assembly GCA_958510845.1). Lineage (NCBI taxonomy): Eukaryota > Metazoa > Arthropoda > Insecta > Coleoptera > Cantharidae > Cantharis > Cantharis nigra. The sequence continues at coordinate 28,053,622 of OY294030.1, read as the reverse complement.
ACCCGGTTCGTCGCGACGGCATCGGAAATTCAAATTTTCACAAATAAACTTTTCGAATATCCAAAATAATTCATAAAATAATTTTAAATAAATTTGGTATTCTCGCCGTTTAATAATTTTACTAATGCGATTAACGGATCCAAATTTAATTCAGCGATTTAAATTTCCAATATTAAATAAAACAAGTAAAATCACTCACTCAAATCGCAATTTTATTTCACAGAATCAATCAAAAATCCCAAACTAGGGACGCAAATTCAAAATATTTGGACCTTCACAACAATACGTCAGCTCGCCTCGACGGACACGGATGGAAGGGAGCGGAAGGGAAAATACCTCGTCTTTTCGTACCAACATAACTTTCTAGCACGAAAAAGACCCACCATAATTCGAAATTTTACAAATTTTCAATAAATCATTTACAAACCCAAATCAAATAGAAAAACAATTAAAATCTTATATTTACAACAAATTCAAAATTATTAAATAAAAATTCAAATTAAAAAAATCGGATGTGGCCATAGGCTGGTGCCTATAATTTTTCTGAAGGAGAAAATTAATAACACACAAGGACCAGGTGTAAAATGTTGTAGAGGTTCCAACTTTAAGAAAAAAAAAACATTTTAAACACCAAAACACTGGAAATGGTGAAATGGGGATGCAGTTTAGGGGTTGAAAACGGTTTTTTGCGATTTGCGGCGAAACGTGACCTTCTAGCGGAAAACTTACAATACAAAAGTAGTAGATAATGATAGAATCTAAAACTTTTGTATTTAACACTTTTTATGATAACCTCAAATTAACCGTCAAAATGGCGAAAACCGATTTTTCAGTATTTAATTTTTTTCTCGCGTAGAAATGATTTAATTTACATGAAAATTTCTAAACGTATGTCCTTTTCGGTGTTGAATAAGCATGATTTTTTCGCAGTTCAGAAGACGACTAGTTTTCGAGTTATGTACATTTTTTGAAAAAAAAACCCTTATCTTCCACGAACAATTGTCTTGGTGTTTTTTTGGATTTCGAAGGTCTATTAGTAGTCATTTTAATTGTTGAAATGTCTACTTTAAAATGATCTATGTGACTTGGTGGTTTACTTATCGTTAAACCGCTTAAAATTGCAAAAAACTGGAAAACAGTCTCTCTGAATCACGATTTTTTCAATAATCATAAATCATAAATAATCATATTTTCATAAAATTAACACATTCCTTACAGAATCACTACTAAAATATCTTTTAGAAGTTTTGCCATCTAAAGCAGTTTCTCGGTCAAAGCGAGATCTACCTATCTCGAAACTATAACATACTCTTCTTTTACATAATTTATAGCTTTAGTGGTAGTGTAAATGCATACTAAAGAGTTCTTATTTTAAAAAACTATCTCTTTATTTATTAACTAATAATTTCGGTCACCGATTATTGTTTTCTGGTTAGAGTTTTACTCTTTAGTATACCCTTCTTTGTTAAATAATACTACAGATATTAAATGTGCACGTATTCTAGATCATTCCGAAAAACAATCCTGGGCTTGGTTTGTGGCATATCCTTCTTACCAACGGGAAACGTTATTAGACAAAGACTCTCTACGGATTTTTGTAAGTCTTAGAATTGGAACTAGTTTGTGCCATGAACATATTTGCATTTGTGGCGTATTAGTTAATCAGTTTGAACACAATGGACTTTCTTGCTCGCTTAGTGCAAGCAGGTTATCCAGATATGCAATTCTTAACGAAATTATTAGATGCTCTCTTGCAACGGCAAAGATTCTTAGCATTCTAGAACCAGTGGGGTGAAGATGGTAAGAGACCAGAACCAGATGGGGTCACCTTGGTTCCGTGGCGGCATGGGAGAGCTTTGGTATTGAACACGACATGTGTGGATGTTCTGGCTCCAAGTTACTTGGGAATTTCGTGTCAAATGGCCAATTCGGCAGTGATGAAAGCGGAAACTTTAAAGCATAAAAATATAAATATTTTAGCTTTCGCTGTAGTAAATCTTGGGCTCTGGAGTAGCGATGCAAAGGCTTTGATCATTTGGATTGGCCGTCTTCTAATCGATGTATCAGCGGATCGATGCGCAGAGAGTTTCAACGCAAAGAGAATTTACCTATAAAAGTTCGAAGAAAAAAAATATTTTATGTTTGCATACCAATACATATTTTATTTTATAGTTATAGTAAATTGAAGTGAGGTTGGGAATTAATGTTTTCGAATTACAAATTAGAATAAGTTGGTATCTTCTTGGTTTGCGATTACTATACCTGGCCTTTTATGTTATCTCGAGTCACTAATGAATAAGGCCCGGATTTCTAGGCATTTGCTTTTTTTGATTCCGTACAGGCTTTAAAATTCTTTTTGCAGCAAAATGCATTTTGCGACTTTGCGATCATTTTAAACCGCTCTTTGAAATGCCTAAAATGCCTATTTTCTACATTTAGTGCCTTTTTTCGTAAATTGCGCCTAAATGGCTTTTCTCAATTGATTTTATCCTATAGCTTGCCTAAATGAATATTTATTTCAATTATTTTTTAATTTTAACCATGGAAAATAATTCAGAAACGGAAATATATTTTGTATTTTGTCTTGCTTAAGTCGCTGTCAGTTAAGAACGGAGCGACAAAATAGAAAAATGTATAGGTACAAAATTAAAGACAATAAAATTTTTAACCAAAAATGTCCAAAAAGTTTTGCTGTAAAAGCGATTTTTAAAGGTCAAAATACGATTTCAAAATGTGCATTACATTGTTAACATAGGAGTGTTCGGATATGTTTGTTACTCACTGTATTCCATTGCCTCCAAATCTTGTGCTGACGAGATGGGGCACATGGATTGGGGCTGCAGTGTTTTACCATAAAAATTTTAAAAATGTAAGAAAAGTCATTGATATTTTATTGATTTTAATACTGCAGACTGCATAGAGAAAGCACAAGAGGCGTTTAAGGCTTCTAATCTTGAGAAAAATTTAGTAAAGATTATCTTCCTAAGAGCTGTAATGTTATAAACGTAGTTTATATTTGGCGCTTAATGAATGATTTTAAATTATTTGAAATTACCACCAAATGCATACTTATTACTTTGGAAATAATGCACGAGATGGCAACCTACGGCTTTACAGCGCTCGACATAACCGAGGGAGGAAGGATGACGACGAAGAATGATGGTGGGGATGAAAGGGTAGTCAACGGCAGGGGAACGGTAGAACAGAGGAAGGGAGACATCTTGCTGAAGCCGTATTGAACACGTGCTTTTAATATTTAATTGTATATAACAGTTTGTAATTGTGATTCAACTTTGTGGGTTTAACCAGTTTCACCAATTTAAAGGTAATAATGTTTATATTTGATATATTCTAAAGATACGAGTTTCGTGTAATCGAATTCAATGAACATATATGGGTCACTGTGGGACTACTAGACAGAGTCCATTACAGAACCTCAAGAGCTCTAGACATCTCAAGATTTGATGAAATAAGATTAGAATCTTTGTGCGGTAGCCATTTTGTTATCAAAGGCACGACACGAAACTTGATTCTTTGGATCCACGTGGGAATCTTACTGAATATGTTTTAACAGTTTATGGGAGATTAAGGATGTCAATCTCTTTATATTTTGAATCACACTATATATTTTATGTATTACCAAATTATGCAAAATGCAACATATAAACTTAAATGATAAAACCATTATGAATATTGACAATATTATGAATATTAACATGTATGTAATTTACCTAACGAAATGACAGAATTGATATGATAACCTATAAGGTAACAAAAGCTAACCACAAGGTTGAATAGACAAATGTAATGACAACTGACAAATTATAAACATCAAAATTTACTGTGTTTAATTATGTGTTCGCTTTGCGTTTCTTTCGATTCATTTGCTTTGCTCAAGTTTATTCTTCGATATGAGAGAAGTGCTACGTCTGGATGTAATGTCGGGGTAGGTTATGTGCACAACGTGGGGGTCCTAGTATTAAACGATACGGCATTGCGGGTTTGGTGGCCACCATAATTGCGCTTAGGAGGGCCTATGTTCAGATTAGGAAGTGGGGTTATTCGTGGGAGATTTGATTTGACGTTTTGACATTACAGAGCTAAGAAACTAAGAGAGAAGCATTGCATACCAATATTAGCAAATTTGAAAATTTGCACCAACAATTGAAAGGGAGCTCCGGGTAAGATTGTAAAACTTATTTCTGTACGATTGGATGCTCTTTTGGTGAAACCCTGGGCTACTCGGATTTAATGCAAATTAGCAAAGTATTATCTGGAGATTCAAATAGTCTCCCAAATAAAATTGGAAGCTTAGATGGCTCCAGATTTTAAATATGCTCCTGTTACTTCTTGTGACGTAGAGCGGTCATTTTCTGCGTACAAACAAATTTTAACGGACAACATAAGAAGTTTTACTCCAAAATATTTGGAAAATGCTTTAATTTGTTATGTAAATGTTGAAAGTTAATATTATTGTTAAATTAAAAGTTAAATTGAATAAATTAAATTTTTTGTAGAAATTTTATATTTATTTTATATTCTTTATTTCAATAATTTAATTTTTTATTTTGGACTGTCTATTAGTGCCTATAATCTAATTTTTTGATGCCTATATGCCTGCCTATTTTGAAAGTTTTCAGTGCTTAAAAATCCGGGCCAAGTGTAGTCTATTATAATTTGTTATATCAAGTAATTGGTTATTACCGACATCTAGTATAAAAATATTGAACAGTACAAAATTTAGGTTTGTTTCCTATAACTAAATTTCAAAATAAAGAGAGTTCTAATAAAAATTACATTCTATGATTCTACCCGACATGCTCTCACAACGAAGCAGTCAAATTTATAAAGCCTGGAAGAAAATTAAATAGGTTTCTGCATAGAGATACAGTTAGACAAAAAATATCCAGATGGTGCAAGTTTAAGATAATCATTCCAATTTAATAGCGCCATCTGTCGATAATTTTTCGAACTAAACTAGTTAGTTATAATTAATGTGTTATATTTCCTGATAAAGAAATCTTCCGTAAGATTTGTCCATCTAATATACTAATATCCGGTCTCATAAAATTTTAATAGCGCGATAAATTCAAAAAACCAATAGAAATATTAGTAAGTATTAACAAATAACAATCTAATAGAAACTATTGACTTATTGTTAAAAATGTTATGAAACTGAGCAAATGTGTTTAATTAATGTAGCTTTATCTACTTCCAAATTATTAAAAAGGTAATTATCTTATCTTGGATGGCGCCCAACTGAAGTTTTTGTGTAACTAAAATTATGTTCCTGCAATACAAAAATATAATAAAAATACCATAATTTCAAAAAATAGTTTTATTTTTTTTCAAATGATATTTCCATCGACATCAGCAAAATAGGTAACTAACTATTGCATTTCTTTCATGGCTTATTTTTAGTAAATGTAAAAGACAATTTTTTTACATATATATTGAAATAAATTAATTTAATACTGAAAATAATGTACAATAGATATGCAATGAAAGAAAATTTATTAAGCTAATCATGTGCAACATAAATCAAGAAAAAATTAACTATTGACTAGTAGGTAACGATAACAGCTTTTAACTGCATCTGACGATCTAACAAGTTACGCTGAGCATTTGGTCGAAATTTAAGATTGCGTGCATATGATAAATTGCATCATCACAACAAAATTTATAGCTCAATATGAGCCAAATTATATTATATTATCTAACAATTAAACTAACTTAATTAGAGTAAGCGTTGTTTTCAATTTACAAATACATAAAAATATCAAACACGTCCAATTTACAAAATTGCGCAGTTAATTAAATAAAAATCACATTGTCTTAAAAATGTCGAATAGAATAAAAATAGTAAGCCTATCAATAGATACTACTTATTTATTATTTAACTAATAGAACAATCAATCAACCGTAATATCAGAACATGAAGATATAATAATGTAATGAGTGAATGAATGAAAGAATGAATGATTAATCAGTCTTATTAAGAGTCGAAGCCTTAAAGGTTTAAAAGTCGCCCCATTTCTACTTCGACACACTGGACCATTATAAGCAGTCGGATATGTGTAGATATGCAGTTATGCCGACGACAATTCTTCTAACCCATCAGCTGTCAGTACACGTATATAGTTTTTAATTGGGGCCTTAGTTCGGGAGGTATTGTGTAAACTTCTGGTGTGGGTTTTTTCTTAACAAGACGCCTCCAACGACCTCCAAGATTTTTGCGAAATCCCTGAACAAAACCAGGTCGTTCCGTGGGTATGCTTTGTACGAGTGTTTCCTGTAAAGATAAAAAAAACAATAAATATTTACCGTTTGTGGTTATATCACTTTCTATAAAAACACAGCAAAAAAAAACCGTTGATGATAAACGCGACATTTATATCATATCACCGGAATACATAATGTCAGTATTATTAATGCGAAAATGGAACGTTACATTTTAAAAATACTTAAAATATAAAGTACTATGTATTTAAATTTGCATTATGCTAATTTGAAAGAGTGTCATTGAACTTCAAGAGAAGATGGCAAGGAACCATAGAAAATTTAAAGTAGAAGTAGTATAATATTGAAGTATGTAGTGAGGGTGAGGGGGCCTATCTAATGAACGAACATCTGGCGATATTTTTGTATTCCACCTATTAAGCGATATTAATGTGTGCAATTTAATAAACGTTAGCGTTTTAATGACTTGACTACAATAATTGAGGAAACGGTCATTTTGAATTTTTAGGAAAAATATTAAAACAAACATAATAGATAAAGGAAATACCCATGGTGTGCAGCAAGAAAAACACCGATCGACGAGTGGGATTTGACGACGGTTCGTTAGCCTGCATTATAATGTAAGAATTATTATGTTCCAGGCAAAAATAACCGTCCTTTGTATGTTTTCACAAGGTCTTCAACTTTGAAATACTAGGTAAATACCCTCTACGCTTTATGGGCCATGGGTTTTCTTATCCGACCTCAGTCGGAAATTACGCTTTCTCTACTCTTGTAACTTTCAAATAGTTTCAATCGTTATTAATTTATTTGCCGATTTCGCCAACGTCTTGTTTTTTTAGCATATGGTATATTAATCGTGAAATTTCTTTAAAGAAAAACCAAATGTCAAAACAATCAGAAAATTCAATTAGGTGAAATTTTATAATGGCATTTCAACAGCATTAACATTGAAGTGTTGCAAATGTTATAAATTAATCCTTGGATAATTTAAGTAGGTTACCGTTATTAATAAGTAGTTCGTGGTTGGTGTAGGTGAAATCGTTGCGACATTCATTTTAATTTAGTTTTTAGGTTATCAATCTCCGCAAACAATTGTTAAAAATTAGTTCCGTTTCAAAAACAAATGATTCGAATTGGATTCGGTTGGCGGGTGAAATGTAAAAGTGTTTCCTTACCTGGTTGTTACTGTACAAATGCTGCGGTTGTGGAGGAAATTGCCACAACACTTGTCCATGGTACGGCACTGGTTCTGTTTGGGACGATACCACGATGGTAGAAGGCTGCGTTGGTAACGGGGTTGTAGTTGTTGCGGTTTGTAATACTACGTCGGTTGGATGAACAGTATTGTTATGCTCTTCTCTCTTCCGGAGTTTGCTACGAACAAGACGAATAGCAATCATAGTACCGTTACTGCCAACCATTTTATTTTTGGCGTTTCGCGTTGAAAAATTAAAGATAGCCAGCTTGAGGCTGTTTAAATACCGTTGAAGATAAAATTATCCTACGTGTTTCACTTAGGAAAGGTCACACACACATACACATTCGATAATCCTATATTTTATGCGAAACACCATATGCAAAAACACTGCACAATTTAAAAACTTCCAAGTTCGATTAACAACTGTTTAATAAATAATATAATAGTAATGTATTAACTAGTAGGCAATATGAATTGAAACTTTCAAATTTATAACTCTACAACAGTAGCCTGTACTAGTCTGCAATGTTTCCTGCTCGTTACCACGCTTATATATGAAGGGAGTGACGTAGCGTGTGGAGCGGCTAGCATGGTCGTTTGTTTGCGGGGTGAGGTAATTCAACGACGCGTCTAGTGGCGCTTTCAAACAGCTGAGTCTCGTGGAAGACTCGCATATAGTAATTGGAAACTTGTGGAAACTACTGTGATAAAATAACGAGAATTCCCAAGCGGTTCTACTTAATTTCCTTAAAAATAAGATAAACGTTATAACGAACTCACGAACTCGGGCATGATTTCATCTTATTTTTGGAAATCTTATATTACACATTTATTTGTAATTTTTCTCATTTATCCTTTTTTTATACTTTATTTTAACCTGCTAATTATTTAAAATAATTATAAGTACCTCTGAAGGTTTTAACGAAATTTGGTGTTATCCAACATCGAAATCTAAAATGTAAATTTACAAGTTTGATTTATTATGGTAAATCACGATTCGATAAAATTTATTGCGCCTATTATTACAAAAAAAAAGGTTAAAAACAAAATCAATAATGCATAATGTAAAATACTCGGAATCAAATTTGTAATTAACTTATATTTATTTTAAAATTGTTTTTCCCCATATTATAGTAAAAACCTCTACTAAATTGTTTATAATAAATATGAATATCAATTACGAGCTAAAGGGTACTAATAAATCTTATTATATGGATTTCGCAATCCTATACAATTAAATATTGTAAAAAAAAATTATTAATGATTGAAAATGCTTATTGCTATTTATTTTTGAAAATTGTTTATATGAAATTTTAGCAACTCATAAAACTTCTTATATTGATCCATTAAGTAGGCTGCAAGTACCCTATTGTATCTAAATGCAAATTATTTAATTATTGTATGTTTTAATTGCGGTTACTAAAGTGCAAAATAAATAGATAAAACTTGTTAAATAATGGATCATAATATCATATCAAGAAAGTATCCGTAAATCGCCAAATAGATGAAAAAAAGTTGGTTTTCTGAAAGTCTTCTATAAGTATAAGTAAACATGAAAGCGAGTTCTGATTTTTTTTTCTAATAAACATACAAAAAATGTATACTAGAGTTGCCATGTAAAAAATAAAAACGATAAACATTAGGTACCTATCCCAAATATATTCGAAAATAATTGTTAAAAATTGTTGAAAAACTAGTTATTTGAAATTTTTTTAATAAGTACATACTATAATAATGTTATTCGGTTTTTTGGTTTCAATTGAATTTTCACGTATTCATTATTATATTATGACAATCAAATGTAACGATATTCAATGGAATTGAGGTTAAGCAAAATAATTTAAAACTTTTGAAACCTGGTTTGAACAAAATGATGAGGAACTTGTCAGTGAATTAATCCCACGAATTTCACTTTTTCCTATATACCATTCATTATTGGAAAGAGGACAATTTTTTAAGCATAATAAAAAATTATATTTAGGGCCCTTTAAGAAATAGAATTTTTATTAAATTTAATAATTTTTAGAAATTTGCGAAAAATACTAAATATTAGGGGCTACTCCAAATACTGCTAGGTCCTTCCATTGCAATAATATATAGTCTTAGGGCCTACTGGTTTTGGTTTATTACAAACATCATCAGGATACAGTGTCAATTTAAGATTAGATGATCTAAAAGCCAAGATCGATTTGATGGAGCTTATAAAAAATGCAATAGAAAGCTGCACTATTAACTTTATTCCCAGTTAGCCAGTCATCCTGGCATTCCAGCCAAATTAATCGTTAATGAACTGATCTAATGTGTGGTAATTGAAGAACAAAAAGAATTTTATTTGAAAATTACTTCCACGGCAAGCAATAAATGCAGAAATTACTATTATAGAGAAAACCCATTGTATAAATTTTATACAAAATGATAAAATATTAAATAAATTTACTGTGGTTAGTTATACCGAGCAACTTGTGGTAAGTTGAACAATAAAAATCTCATAAAGAAAACCATATATTTTATAATACTTAGTTATCATCTGAAAGCAACTTCAACGTCAACGTATTGATTTATTTTTTATGTTTTGACACTACTTAAAAAATATGATGTAATATTAGCCGCGAACAAACCATAATCTGGTCAGTAATCCTAATTTTTAATTATTTATTTTTTCCATACATTTATAAAATATTTTTAATTCTAAGCTGTTAAGTAGTAAGTAATGTCTGTTTTGGGTTTTTAAATAATAATTTTCTACGTATTTTAGTTTTTTACGAAACTGTTAAAATCTTCTATTTTAACGTTTTGTTTAATTCTGTAAAATATTAAAAATATATTATGTTAAAATATTAAACCAAAATTTTTATTTACAAATTTATTGTATTCGAATAGAAAAACATTCTATGTAACATAGAGTTTTTTCAAATAAGTTTTTAATAATTTTTTGGCCAGTGGAAATTCTAGATTTTAGGGGAGAATCAATTAATTTACAAAATGAATTTTCTTTATTTTTTAGTATGAAAATACTATAACGTGATTATACTACAAAAATTGAAAGAAAAACCCAAAAAAAATTACTCGGCAAGGTCTCCAGGGGTAATTTATAATTTTCCTTATAACTTCCCCTTGGATTTACATTTGATTGTAAATAATTGTAAATATTAGAGCTTTGTTGTGGTCTGTATTTTATAATATTTAAGATTCAAGTCAAATATCAGATAATATGTATCATTATATATATAGTATATATGGATATATATATAGTGTATATATAGTATATAAACAATTGTTTTCGAACTAGTTTTTGCATTTGCTAATTTTTATTCACATCACCCGTTGTCTAATTATTAATAAATCATATTTTTAGCATTGTGTTATTTATTCACATAATCGTGAAAATTAATTTATTATAAAAACAATTTTTATAGTAAATATTTTTAGTTACTTATTATCAGAGGTAAAAATACATAAGATATATTGACTATTTATAGGATAAGCTTGTTTTCACACAAATACATTATATTAATCATTATTATCACACACAATAAAAACTTAAGAAATATCAGCATGAAGAAAAAAAAGAATGAGCTCCAGTATATTATTATTATAATATTAAAAGCTAGATCGATTTTTCATATCTACAGTGACACTATATTTCTTATTTATATAAAGATTTTTAGATAAGAAATATGATTTTTTAATAAGTAATTAATATTAATAAAATTGTTTTTCAGTTACAACATAATAACAATATTTTTCGATTTTTATATTGAAAAACAAATTTCAAATTGGTTAAAAATATTTGCATAATAATTATTATGCATGTTATACGTATTCCAATGCAATAGACTATAACAAGGTAAGTATAACTAGTGGTGCTATATAATATTATTGATTATTTCGTGTTTTATTTAATTTATTTCTAGAATGTTACAAAAATTTAAATAATCATCAAGTTCCAGTAATCTTGAAACATATCTTTATGCAAACACTTGTGGTACTTTGTAAAGCAAAAATATTTTTATTTAACTCATTTTATTATCGCGTAGGTAATTTTAAAACTAATATTCAGGGATTTCAAATTTTAATATTGTAATTACGCTATATATTCAAGTGCATATTTTAAAATTTAAATATATTTTTGTAACATTTTGGAAATACATGACCTAAACGGGAAAAACTCTATTATACATACATAGTTCTCAATGCTCTTTTTTGCTTATAGTAATTAACTACACATATTAATATGATTATTTTTATTAGTTTTAAATTTAATTTATTGAACCTTTTGCCTATAAATAATGTCATTTCCTATTTATTTCGGTAGGCTAGCTCCCCCATTTTCCATATAATTAAATAGAGACAGAGCAATATAGATAACACTATTAGGTACATAGGTAATTATCACGGTTAGTCAGCATTTTTCTAAAAAGAATTACCTAATTTGCATGAATGCTTTAATAAAATGAAGTAATTAAATAAATAAATATATATGAAATCATTCGCAAAATGTGCGGTTTTTTTAAAATAAATTAATACAGTTTTAAGAATGACTCTATATTTATTTAATTTCCTTGTCAGTTTCCTTGTCAGGCAAATATAACAGACTTTTACACAAAATAAATTTTGTTCTTTCAAGTTTCTTTTCCTGCATCTTCTTACTTTAGATGCTTGTCACTCTCACCTCAATTGGACTTATAACCGTATCTTTTTCTTTGAGATAGGTACATATCTATCGGATATATTAAAACTCAATATTTTACCCTTTCACTCTCTATTTTAAAACTAAAAATTTTTCAAATGTATGTTAAACAAACGCTTTGATAAATGCCATCTGATATATATTACGTGATTTAGGTTATATTTAAAATTAAAAAATACTGGGTTTAAAAATCGTTTATGAAAAAGCGCGATTAAATGAATATGTTTTTTAAACAAATGCAAATAAGATTCCTTTCTCTAATAATAATAAAATCTCCAATAAGATTCTTTGTATAATTCGACAACGCCAATGTCAAGCAATAAAAACATATAATTGTGTATTTTAAATATACTAATATTCTGAATCACATGAGATATTAAACTTAAAGAATGAATTTATTTTAAAGTTTTCGTTGGACATCCCTATTGTAAAAAATAAGGTGGTATATAAAATTTCGGGAGTATTCGGAATAAAATCTTAAATTTAATTTAGTAACACCCTCTACTGTAAAGAACAAAAAAAATAATAAAAATAATTTCTTATTAACGGGGCCTCTTCTCCCCTCCTAGAACCGGCACTGGAAAAGAATGTAGGTACTAAAATAGACTTTATAATTAATGTAAACAACTGATAATACCTATTTAATTGTGAATGGGAATAATAATGTGTTTGTATAGAAATAAAAAGAACGCTAATGAATAATGACATACGCTTCTGTTTTTTATTATTTATATTGAATCATATTATGTATCGTTGCTAAGCACTGATCTGCTCGATCGCTAACAAATTTAATTAACATGTAAATTCTATAGTTATTGAACTAGCTAGTCTTTAAGCAATGGTACAGGGAACTGAACTGCATTAAATTGTCATATAGGGTATTTTTGTTTTCATTGGTTTGTTTGTCTGTAATTCTCCCATTAAAATTTAAAGTTAGATTAAATTTTATTCTAATCGGTGCAAACAACATTTGTCTCAAGACTCACATACATTTTATGAAAATTTGAACATTACTGTAAGACCATTTTACATAAAAAATATAAAATTTGTGTAAAACTAACGATTTTGTTTAAATTTAGACAATAAATTATTAATATAAGCAATTCTTTTGAGATTTTCTATCCGTTAATAGCTTTATTTTAGTTATAGAGCAACCTTATAACATAGTTACATCACCACCAACCACAACTAAAATAAAAATGCGGACATAATCAAAAATCTCAAAAATCAAAGAATTTACTAGGAAATTAATAACCGTTCCTCAGGGTTTCTGATTATAACTATTAAAGTGATTTACAAAAAAAAAGTCTAATAAATTTAAACAATTATCTATATACACTTAAAAATTATGACATTTTATTAAAATATAATTCTTACCAAAATGTAAAAAAATAGCATTTAGTAGTCCTTTTTGGCATATTGAACACAAGTTTTCTTAATTTCTTAAACTAACAAATTTTCTTATCAAAAATTAATATATTAAATTTTATTATAAAATGACGTTGAAGGAAGAAAATGAATGTATGCTTTCCTACCTCATTATCGAAACGTAATTATGTGAAATGTAAAATAATACCAATATCTAAAAAAAATCAAAGCTAAAGTACGTTCATTAACCATATATCTATAAAATGATTTTAAATATCAAGTACTAATTGTTACGGATAATGATAGATAACAATCTAATTACAGATAAAACCATTAAAATCTATTTTAGAATAGCACATACTTATGAAAACTGATAAAAGCAGAAAATAATATATATTGTGTTTATTTAAAAACAAATCACCCGAATCATTTCCAGAACCAAAGTAAACCGGATTAACTAATTTAGGCAAGGGAAGACTTTACGCAATAATACAGCTACTTCAACGTATCGACAACGTAAAATAACTTAACGTAAACTGCATTTTTAAAGCTTTATAATATTGTATTAAATTTCCATAAGATTAGGTACTGCTAGTAGAGTGAAAATTTCAAGCAAAAACACTCTATATTTGAACAAAACTTGACTTTCCCTTTACTTAATCGGTTAACCAGTATATGCCTGTTTTTTGTTTTACTTCATTTCTGATCAGTGGTAAATCAAATTTTTTTTTCGTTAGTTTCTAAATGTAGATTTATTCAAAATTTTGATTTATTATATATTCAGGATGAATAGTTTTGTGTTAAACATGTAGTAAACATTTCATTTACTTGAATAAATTCAAAAGTTATAAAAATATATTTTGATAAATAAACTGTATAATAATGTGACGTGATTTTATTGTAATTTCCAAGTTATTCACTATTAGAAATTTAACAATAATAATCGTATTAAATCTTATCAATAAGTTGAAGGACTGAGAATAAATTAATTAAAACAGTTGAACGATAAACAAGCAAGAGAAAAATAGTAACAATGATTATACATATTACTTATGCGATAACAAGAGTTTAAACTTTTTATTAAATTTTATTTGTCGTCAAGTAATTCTTATGAAATATTAAAATAATAACATTTGTGGTGAAACATTTACTTGCAAATGCGCAGTTATGTGCCTACATAACATAATATTATTCAGTAAAAAGAATTTTTATTTGCCGGAAATTAATTTTTATACTTAACAAGTTGGATTTATTGGAATGTAATCCTATTAATCGATTAGTATTAATTGTAGGTAGATACAATTCAATTCAAATGTGGAACTTCTTATGCCTTATTTTTTACTTTTAATTTGATTATTGAAAATTTAGGAATTTGTACGATAAAATTCAAAAATATTTTATGAACAACTTGATAAGTTTTTCATAGAAATTGTTCAATATATGTATTTAAATTAATAATTTTGATTTTTATAATGGATAAAATTGCAGTAGTTAATGAATATTATCTTCCTTTGCATTAAAATTGTTTGACAATTTATTTTTGCTTTTTACTCGTGGAATTTGGGCAACTATTTTACGCATTTTGCGTGATCACTTGGGATATTGCATAGTACTATGATTATTTCCTTCGGCCATAGCTGACCGGCATGTTATATTTTGTAAATTTTAACATTTTATTTAATAAGAGTAACAACGTGAAACTAAAAAATCTCAAGTTGTCAAAATTTAACTATTTTTCTTTTCTTTTCTCTATGTATGAATTTTGCTCTTGGTAACACCAAAGTCTATAAAACATATGTTTAATAGGTCGAATTTATAATATTTAGTAAAATTGTGAATATAATAAATTATTAACAGTTTAAAAATTCTATTTTTTACAAAATTTATTTTTTTGTTTAGTTCATTTTTAAATGATTGCAAGGTTGATAAATCAAAAAAATGTATAAATACATTTTATGTTAATTTGGGAAAAAATCTTGACACGAATAGAGCTATGAATTTTAACCCGTAATCTACTGCTATCTACATTTTTGCCAAATTCTGCTTTAAAACAAATGTCCTCGATTTAATAAATTTATAAAAGAAAGTCCTCGACCTACGGTCTCTGGCTTTTAACGTGAATTATGAAACACTTGACCCAGCAAAATTTTTATTCACAGAAACTATTAGAATAGGTTTTACTGTAGGTACTTAATGAAATGCTTTAGGTATCTACCACGTTTCATATTTTTGAATAATACTGACATAGGAAAATACATATCTCAACTGCAAAGTGCTGAGAATAATGTTGTTATTAAAACAGAAAAATTCGATAGCATTTTTTTCATCATTTTTTAAATTTAGATATAATATATGATAATTTTTAAAACTACTTAATGTATGTATTATTATTATGTATAGTACAAACCAAATAAATTTGCCGGTGCGTCATTGTTTAAAATGGTATGAATCAAGCTAGAAATGCATTTTTCTTCTTATTTTAATATAGCTTTCTCTTTTCACCACAATTTGAAACAATATAAATGTCACTGTCAAAGTGTTGCAGGTTATAAACAAAAATGAAAACCATTTTAAGCAATGACGCACCGGCAAATTTATTTGGTTTGTACTATACGTATGTATATTACTTATACATAATAATTGATCGAGTTACCAAAAAACCTCACAATTTCATAATAATATACGTACTACCTACTATGTAAATATATTTTTATATAAAATATAAACCAAGAATGGACAAAATATAAATATAATAAAATAATATATCATATTATTCCGGCAGTTAAGTTTTCTGTATGTAAATCAATCAAGCTACACACAATACAAATTTAATTAATGCAATTTTCCACGATAATAAAGCAAACTATATTTTTACAAATAGATGTTAGCATTGTAATTTAAAAGTAAAACAAGTTATGAAATACTAATGCAAAAATTATAATAACTTGTAGAAAGTTTCAAATTTCAAAGTTTCAAAAATAGTCGTACCGTAGTTAATGTAACAAAAAAGTCTTGATAAACATAGATCCAAAAAATCCAAAAAAATAGATATAAAAATTATATCGAGTGTTTTTCCTACGGCAAAAGGGTATTTCCACGGGATTTCTAAATTGTGGTATTTTCACCGGAGTACTCTTTTATAATATATTTTAACATATTAACTACATGTCTTCATTTGATAGGTAGGTATACTAACAAAACAAATTTTTGGCAACTTGTTTGAAAACAATAATTATATATTCAACGTAAGTATCTGACCATCAAAGATATAGACATCTACATAACTAAAAAAAAAAACAATTTTAGTTTCAATTTTTAATAAGTATCTACTAGAAAAACGTTAAGAGTTTAGAGGTTTATAAAAGATCTACTTTAAAAAATTGAGAAGACTTAAATAGAAGTTTTAGAATAAATTTCAATATTATCTACTCTAATTTCCTTAATCAAATTCGTTTATTGCGTAGTTTTCTAAACCCATCAGTATATTAAAATCAATAGTATTCTTTTTAACTTAATTAATATAAAAAGTTGTAATAAGTTTAAGTTTCTAGAAATATTCTAAATTGGAACAAAAATTAAATACATATTATATAGATACATTATAATTATACTCGTAAATGCGGCCCATAAACTTGAACTTGGTATTTCATATAAAATATTCAATTGCAATCAAAATAATCGATAAATGGATTTAACAGAAATAAACTTGAAATTATATGGTATAAAAATGATAACATATTTTGTCTCTCTCTCTGGGAAAATTCAATGCAATTAACTAATAATTTACATAAACTTGCTCATAATGTAAACATTTAAAATATTAAGAAAAATTTGGAAAATTTTTAATTACAAAACAAAGCGTTTTATACTGAAAATAAATTACTGTAAAATTAATTAGTTTCCTTAATCCATATAAAATAATACAATAAACATTAATGGTGGGTTTACGCAAGACACAATTAATTTGATTTACATAAACGGGTTTTTCATGATTCTACTGGTGGGCTTATCACGTTTTACGAAAAACCCACCAATCGGAATGGTGGATCCATCAAATACATAGAATCATTAGAATCCTTCAATTAAATTATGTCTTGCAGAAATCCTCCATTATTCAAATTAATTAAATAATTTATGTTATGAAAATTTTAGATAACACATTAAATTTAATAAAATACAAATTTTACGTCAATAAGTTTTAGTGGTTAGTAGAATAATAATTAATATATATAAACAGTACCTATTAAGTATTGTTTTGATCTATACTTCGTGAAAGACGCTGTTGTGACGCAAATTCATTACACAAAAATTACAAATTTTTAAATTATTAACATGGAACGAAATATTATATTATATCGAATTTATACAGTTAATGCATTTAGAAATTACTGTTGAAGTCAAAACTTATGAGCTATCTAGACTTTATATTGTTGTTCTAGTAGTGTTATTCAACTTGAGGTAGGCAATATGAAACTGTTATGATACTAATAACTAAAATTATTTGATCTGATCGTGTTGCATTTTGTAGATATTTTTAAAATTTAGCTTTTTGCAACATAATTCAATGTAAATTAGCACGAAGTGACCATTTATCATACATAAAAGGTCATGACCGCGTCTAACTGCAGAAATGTATTTACACAAAAATGTAAGCTAAGGTAGAGCAATTTAGACATGGAGCATGGTCCAATTCTGAATACTTGAAAAAGTATAGTGGTGGAAAATAATTAAAAAAATTGGAGAAATGTTTCTTTTTTAATTTGAAGAGGTTCAAATAATAATTCACCTAGCACGAAATAATAGATGTAATCATCAATTTTACTGTTCAGAAGTGTTGGTCATCAATTACATGAATTTTTGTAGAATCTTTCAATTTTTAAATTTTAGCAAATTCAACAAAAACGAAAAGATCCGAATTTTATGACTTAATAATCAATATTTTAATTAACTTGTCTTTATAATTTTTTTACATAAAATTTTCTCTTCTAGGGTCTCTCACCTAATGGGGAGATTTGCATAAAATCCTGATTTTTTATTTTAGCATAGGACTTCTTAAAAAATGAAAACTAAAAGTTTCTAAAACGCTCACATTATTTAAATGTATAACATAAAGGGTTCAAAATTTGACTACATGTTTTGTAAATTATTAGAAGCCCAATTGAAGGGCAACTCAGTAAAAATTAACCTCAGCCTCCAAATAAAAATGTAAATAATTTACATTTAGGTATACATATTACATAAAGTTATAGTTAAAATTATTGCAGTTTATTTTTGTAAAAATTTTATGTAAATTTAATTCAAATAAAATTTTGAATAATTTAATTTTACTGTGCATTTTGAAAGCAACAAATCTATTATGAATTTTGTATAATTACAATGTGATTTTTAATTTTTAGAATTTGGATCAGGTTTCTATTGCTATTATCAATGAAAGAATTAAAATTTTAATTGCGTTATTTGCCTCAATCTCAACATAAGAATTCAAAGAATCCGGGATTAATATTAATTAGGTATACTTATTTATTCTTTTCATGTGGTTCAATAAATCAATAAGGCAACGTTAAGACACACTATTGCAAACAATTGACTATTGGAGCATTGATAAACAAAGTAATTACGATAAGCAATTAAAAAATATAAAATGTCAACAGGTGTAATGAATTAGTCAATAAATTGACTAATTCGCTTATTGTTTTAGTTGCAAATAAAAATGTACAGGTAAATTTATTGTTATTGAACTGTTACTACGTTTTATTGGTACTACAAATTATAATACGTAATAGTACTACGTATTTTGAAACACAGAAACAAAGAAAAAATTTATTTTCAAATTTAAATGATGTTAACACAACAGTGACGTATAATATACTGCGAACATTATTAATAGTATTTTTAATATACTGCGCTAGTTTTAATTATGACGAAATGTGTGATATGTTTTAATCACGCAAAACTAATTAATATTTTATCGTGCTACCATGCAACTAACCAACTTAATATTTTTTACGAATTTAAAAGTAAAAACCTACATAATATTATTACATTACATATCCTGTATTTAAGGTGTCTAGTCAAGCCGCATTATCCGAATTGTATTAATTGGCAAGGTGTATTTATAGAATTATTTTTGTCTTAATTCCTAAAAATTTCTAGAATATAATGTAGTTAGTATACGCAATAGTAACTAGTTGCCAACATGTCTAGTCTAAAAGTTGATTTTTAAATTCCACTTTTGACTTCAGAGAAGATATCAAAATTAAAAATATAGACCAATTGTTTTATTTAAACTAATATCACATGTAAGAATGATTTTTAATTTTAAAAAGGCGTTGTCTGAGAGAGAATTTATCCCTGACATTAAATTTAACTAATTGTAAAATAGCTTTGCTATTATATTCGATTAAATATTTGGCACACACACATATTTACTGCAAGTGCAGCCCAAACAAGCAGTTCTAGATAAACCATCAAGATTTAAAATTAGAGTCTAGTTTAAAATTACATACCTAGGTACCTAAATAGTAAAATTACCAGTAACAAATCCATCCTCGTTTTAGAATCTTTTACGTAAAATAAGGAACTAATTATGCTAGGTGTTACAATGCTAATTAAAAACAAATTAAAAGCTAATTAGATCCCTGCTCTAATACACCAAAATTTATACCACAAATAGAATCATCGACAAGATATCTTCTTGCAGAATTTGAGTTTCTAAACTCTGTTGATTTAGCAATAATCGGCGAAAGCACAAAATATTTAATTTATTTTTCAAAAGACGAATGTTGTGATTGGCAAAATATACTGGATTTATTAAGCTCGTACGAAGACTTCATTCTTGAGTTTTGATTTTTACTTCATTCTGAATTCTGAGAATTCTAAAGTATTTTTAAAACTTGAACTAATTAAAATTAGTTCAAAAATTAATCATCTAAGTTGGAGATACATATAATTTCGATTAAATGAAAACCAGAGCAAAAAAAGCAAAATTAGTTTATTTTTCTGATGATGAAAATAGGACAAAATGCAATAAAATCAAATTTAATCCAACGATTCAAACGGTTAAACTGCTTGTATGTAGCATATAGATTATATACAAGCAGGAAATATAAATATTTGAATTCTTTTATGTTCTCCATAATTAGATCAATTACTACTTTAAATATTTTATCGATAATAACCTTCGAGAAACAAAATTATGTAAATGTTTAACATTTATATTAAGAATAATTATCTTATTCTTCTAATGCAAATAATGAAAATAAAAGATTAAAAGATTGCAATATTACAAAATTAAATAGTTATACGAAATAGTATTTATTAAAAGTAAAAATGGAAAATATTTTATAAAATACTTTTTTATAAATTTGGAAATAACCAAGTACATTATGGAATTCTACGTATCATTGTAATAATACATTTATGTTTAAATACCAAAAGATTACACGGACATCAAACACACTATACATAAATTTACACTTTTCCTATTTTTGATAGCCATATTTTTATAGACGATTATAAATTGTTTACTTTTTGGTTTGTTTAATGAATTTTAAATGTACTCTCAGTTTTTAGTGCATATAGCAAGGATTGACTTCACATGTGACCTCAGAGAATAGCCAAAATAGGTCTCAGCTTCTATCTACGATGTTAGCAATCCAATAAGCTACGGTGTTTTGTGAATTTGATTAAGAGAGAATTTGTCCTTGAAATTTTCAAAAAATCAATTTTTTTTTTATTACGGATTTTTAATCTACATGTAAGTAGAAATAAATCTGTCGAAGCGTTTCCCGGATTTCAAACGTTTACGATATTTTAAACGCGTTTGTCCAAAGTGGAGATTGCCGTCTTTGGCAATAACAAATAACAAAACTTTAAACGCGTTTTTCTTGAAAACACGTTTTTAACAATGGCTGACATTCTCCTGACCGTTGTAATTAACATATCGACCTGAAATTTGGAGAGCATACTCAGAAAATATGTCTTCACGGAATGACGGATCGTTTTTTCGATAGATACATTTTTGCATTTATTATTTATCTTTTTATGCGAAAAAAAACGCGAAAATTCGATTCTTTTTTTAAATTGCCACCATTTTTCGAAATTTGTACTAAATGAAAAACCCATCCGTCATTCCATGACCAAAGGATCACACATTAATAATATGCTTTGAATTTGTGCTTCAGATCAACAAAGAGGGGGCAGTGATGTCAGCCGTTTACCTCCCGCGATTTGAGGACTTGTCTTCGCGGAGCTGCAACAGCCGCCATTTTGTTTTTTTTTCAAAAAAAAAGCATTTTTAAAAAATAATAATTATTTTATTATTCAAAATAAATTTGTGTAAGAAAAGTTTTCAAAAGTAAATTGTGTAGAGTAGAAATTTAAAAATATGAAATCCACCATGATAATTTTTTATAAAAAATACATTAAATTATAACGAAAACATTTAACAACTTATTTTACAAGTTTTTAGTATTTGCTAAATAAATGATAAGGCTACCATTATATTCTACTAATTTTTTTACTGGAATGATGTGTCATATTTGTGTTAAATGTACATTTCCTGTTACAATTTTAACGGTTTACATCCTCGATATAATTTTTCTTAATTTAATGTGGCTAATTAATTATTTTTAATTTATTACCGTATATGATAGCGAATGAGACATGCTTTTCAAGAGGTCACCTTATCGATAATATAAATTTTAATTTAAACATAACCGTCGTTAGTAAAAGTAAACTCGTGGTGATGGAGGAAAATTTGCATGACCACCGCACGTCCATCACAATGTAATCACGTGATAAAACAATGCAAAATTATATCCCTGATATTATTAATTTAAGATTTACCTAATATTAATTTAAAAAAAATACTGCAATGCAATAATAATAATATATAAAATTACGTAGAAGATCTACCTTTATCAATAATTATGTCATTCTATATGCGACATCTCGAAATATTTTGGTTTATCGCTTACGTCAAGAAACCATTGAACTAAGATTTCATGTTCATTATTAAATATTATTAAGATCTGTGATCAGCCAAGCACATTCAAATGTAGTATGCAGATACGAGGTTTGAACCCTCGACCGCAAAAGTAATGATATTTATTTAAATTTAGTGAATAGTAATAATAATTATTAATAGATTCTCACAGATCAGATGTTATAACAACGAACATAGTAAGCCAATAAGAAGTCAATTAAAGTATTGGATTCTTATTATATTATTGATAATTGCTTAATATAGGAACCCATTAAAAAACAATTCCATTACTACAACACTTAAATAACAGTTTATTATAGTTAATTATTGTATTATTCTCACTCCACTGTTTCTAATATTATATTACTTACAACTAAAATTTTTACTTGACTAGTTCATAAACAACAAATCAATTTGGTTCAGGTTTTGGAAGAACTTTCGTTTTCTGTTAAAATAACCTAGCGATTGGATGATTGATAAACCCTTAACATATAATTAAATAGGTTTGTATTACGAAGTTTAATATATTTCTTAACATATTGCTATGTTTTATTGTTATGGCAGTTTACTACAACATCTGAAATTCGGTTTCTAAATTTAATGCCTAATTTCAGAAAAAATTATTTAATTAAAAATCGAAATACTACTTTTGAAAAAAAATTATCAATGTGGTGTTGAAAAATTCTTATAGAAAATATACGAAATATACCAAATTAAATATTTTTTGGAACAACACTGCCATTTGAACGCTGTTGAATAAGTGGCACAATTTAACAATTTGGTGAAATTATCTAAAGAACAAAAATAAATTTATATTATTCACGATTGTTTATAATCTATAGATCTTTTAAAATAACAATATACGTTACGTTATAAATAATAATCTGTAATATGGACAAGGTTTACCAATAGATACGGTTGCTTTCATCTGACGATAAAATAAATAGTAAACAATCATATACAGTAAAAGCCCTCGTATCCGAAATGAACGGGACTTATTTCTGTTCGGATAAGCGAATGTTTCGGATAAATGGTTAGTTGAAATATAAATACCACAACATCAAATGGAAGTCTGCTTACATGTTGACCTCGCAAGCATCTTTCGGTTGACGAGATAAATTCTAAGAATTTTCGGATACGAGAGATTCGGATACGAGGGCTTTTACTGTACTTACTATTATGAAGTTATAACGCTTAAAAAGTGTCCAGTAATCTTTGAAATTTATCAAGTTATGACACAATTTCCTATATATCCCGTTTTCGAAAAAGTAATGGTTTTTGAAACCCACGACATTTTGCAAAAATAAATAAAAAGATTCGATCCTATAACTTGTACAATCACACAGTAAATTTTTATATTTTTAGTTACATTAAATTATTCAATTTAAGAGCTGCAGTTATCCATATAAAAAGCAAACAATATGCATGGCTATTGTCGAACCTTGTGCTGAAAAATTGACAAATTAAAAATATCTGAAGAAAGCAACTTTTTAAAGCTTACAAAATAAATTTAATTTTATTATGTTTGTTCAAATCTCCTTAAATTTTTATCAGAAACTGAGATACCGTGGTTCTAATCTTAATCGCACCGGATATACTGATATGATCTCAAGCGATGTGATCAAAGAAACCTTCCCATTAAAATTTCCCTAGTAAGTCATCTTGGAATCGCCTACGCAATGCATATAGTATTTGATGGCACACTCACAAGAAGAACCTTTAACAATATTAAAAATTTAAAAATTTATAAATATATAATACGTTTTACAGTAATTGATCAATGATATACACCCACACACAAATTGAACGTACACTCTTATGCTTTCTCATGTTTTCTCATTTAAAAATCGCTTCTACAGCAAAACTTATTAAACATTTTCTGTTAAAAATTTCATTCTTTTAATTTTTGTTTATATACATTTTTCTATTTACAATCACCGTTTTCGAGATACAGTGACTTAAAAGAATCTCTGTAAAAATTTTAATAAAATACCCATAAGAGTAATATTAATTTTATTAAATTTTCTACAGAGATTTTTTTAAGTCACTGTATCTCGGAAACGGTGCGACAAAATAGAAAAATGTATAAAACAAAAATGAAGAAAATGAAACTTTCAACAAAAACTGTTTAATAAATTTTTCTGTAAAAGCGATTTTTATATGACAAAACATGTCTTCAAATGGCAAAATTTGCATTGCTAGCATAGGAGTGTACGTTCAATTTTGTGTATGGGTGTATGTATAATTTAAACTGTTATAAAGAAATATTTTCAAATAATTAAACTTTATTTTTAAGTAATTTATTTATTCAATTTTTGGCTTTCGGCTGAATGGCTTTGGCAAGCATTGTTGATTATTTTAAAGATTGCTTTTTGAAATATTATAGAAACATATAGTTAAGAGTGCTTTTTATTCAGCACAATTCAGTTTGCCAATAGTTCATTGACAATGAGTTGATTATAATATATAAAATTAAAACTTATGATTATAAAAAAATATTAATTTATGTAAATATTCTTATTTAATAATTAAGATATTTTCATTTTAAAAAAGAGAATCGTTTTAAATATACTAATTATGTGCATTACCAGTGCAGTTACACTTTGTTATATTCAAAGTTAAATCAATATAATCAAGAACACAACAATGATAGACATGTTTCGACCTTATTAGGTTTCATCAGTATCATACAGTTGCATTCTTGAAAATATTGATTTGATTTTTTACCTTATATAGCATTTTTCGCGCAATGCTATATGTTGGTATCGACCCCCGATTATAAAATCAAAATATAAACACAGGGTGTTCTACGGAGCACTTTCCCTGTACTGTCCTTATGACATGTCAGTTCGACCCCTTCGGAAAGTGCTCCGTAGAACACCCTGTGTTTATATTTTGATTTATAAACTAAAAAACTAAATTCAAAATTACACCCAATTTTTCTCTATATACGTATAATTTAAAAAAATAAAAAAATTTTTTTGATTAAATTTTATTGATCGTTAAAATTGCACAACAAAAACATTTACTCCTAATCCTCATTAACTTTATTTTTGCAGCAGTTTGAAACGTTTTGAAAACATACTGCAAAATCAATGCTATTATAATTTTATAGTTTAGATATTCGTGTAATTGACTTTCAAACAAGTTAAAGAAGTATTTCGGCTACTGTAAGATGTTGATACTTGGATTTAATCTATTTAAAGTGACATGCTTATACATCAGCATTTCCAAAATAACCTGTACCTACAGATGTATTTAACTTGGGCTTTCTCTGTTACTTTATCACAGTTTATAGTAAACATTAGTGGTAGTTATTTGGTGTTATCGAACTTCTGAAGTTTTTAATTAATATTATGATTTTATTACCTGATGGTGACTGCTAATAAGATGATAATAACTCCAACCAAGAACATAGCAATCAGCACTCCGCCAATCATGTATAGACTCTCGTTTGGAGCATCTGAAATAACAAAATAAAATTAGTACAAACTACATAATTTATTAAATTGGGTTCTTTGTAATATCTGATAGATGATTATAATTATTCTAAATATGACAACGCATTACAGCAGCGAATTAAAATAAATGGTAAATAATTAAAAATAATAAAAAAAATATATAGGAGATGAATTACTTAGATAAAATTTAATTCATCATTATTAAAAAGTTTCTATTCCTCAATTCTGCAATTTTGCTGTGATTATTCATGATTCCCTTCGAACTCTATCACACACTTACACCAAATTTCGTGCATCTTCATGATTTTTTATTTCATGGTAATAAGAGTATCAAATCAAATTTAATAAAATACTTATTGAAGTGCTGTTGATTTTAAATCACACAATAAGAAGCTCGAAAGAAGTTGTCGAAAAGATTAAGAAGTGCATACTAATAGGGTAATTATATATTATATTGATATCTCTGGATGTAGAGTCCTTATTTCCAAACATTCCAAAAGATATAGTAAAAAAAAGACAATAACAGTATTTACTCGTACTAAAGAATCATTAGATGTTGCAGAGAATTACAGATTGATGAAAACCAAGAATTAATTGGTATTGGTTTCATAACGAATTAGTTCAAAGGCTCGTATCTGTTGACGAAGAAATGTAATAATAAAGTTGGGCGAGACATCTACCTTTCAAATAAGTGTTTTATTTCTAATTTCGGAGCCACTGGATAGAAATATTCAAGATAAATTCCTAAAAAATCTGGCAATCAACTTTTTGATTATATTATCAGATCACTGATAATAGACATATATATATTATATACATAAACCAACATAATATACTCATTAAAAACTGTGAATATTATTATTTAATTCAAATTATTTAGTAACAATAAGTTCTAACGCAATTCATTGTCGGATATAGATCTTTAATACTATCAGGTTCATTTTGCTATAAATACACTATTTCTTTCGAATAACCTCTACAAAAAGAATCTAATGACGTCAAGAGCGGAAACCTTCCTGATTATTTAATAAGGCCGAATTAGTAAATCTATCGGTTGAAAAAGAACACATTCAACCGAAATCATAAAATTCATACAATTTATTGAAAAATGCATTTTCTCTAAAAGCAGATTAATTTTAAGAATAATTGTATCGAACTCAAAAAATCAAAATATCAATCATCCAAGAAATAGTTCACTTTGAATATATTTATACAATAACTATTATGTTTGCGTCAACAAATTAACCTTTAAATCCTGTCAAAAACAGTTTCTTTCGCAGAAATCTCAAAATTTTTGTTAACATACGAATTCTGTGACGGGCTTAAAAATGTGAAACTGTGGTTCAATGTCTGTTGTTAGTATGTATTCTCTCAGAATGGTGCTCATTGCTCAAAGACATTAGACATTGGTGACAAATGAACATTAATATGGTACATTAATGGTAATAACAGGACGAAATTATAAATTAAGTGAAAGAATAATATGTTTTGTAATATGTATTAAAATATATTTTTCCTGGGTTCAAATTTCCTACTAGTACCTTCAAAAACAAAAATCTTTTCCATGTTGCCTGGCTAATTTTACCAAAAAAACTCCAATTCCAAACATTAAATTCCAATTCAAAACAAAACTTCCAATATAAAATTAAAACGGCAAACATTAAAGATACATTGACCATAAAGAAAGAAAATATAAAAACATTTATAAAATAAAAAAAACAATAAAATATTTTTTATAAAAATATTAATGTTTACAAAACAAAATTAAATTAAATTGTCCAAAATCAAATGGGGATTTTGAAACACGACAGTATATATTGTACTGTTTTAAACATCAATTTTGATACATTTTTTTATTTAATTACAAAGATTTTGCTTAATTTTTTTTTTGGTTTGTAAATAATTTTAAATTTTGTAATAACGCACATAAGATTTTAAGTTGGCGACGATTTTTGTGGTGGAAGGGGCTTTTTCACCGAGCATGGCCGTCGAAGCGGTTGAAAGATAGTTTTGTCTCCTAGATTTATTTTGAAATTTGTTTCAAATTTTATTGGTTTGCGAATAAAGATTTAAAATTCCGTGAGTAATTTTTGATTTTTTGGATTTTGAAATTATCGTGTGAAAATTGGACGAATTCGAATGTTTTTGATGGAAAGTTGGATTTGGATCTTCAAATTAAATTTGGATCCGTTATTTAAATAATTTTTATTGATGAAAAAATTGGAGGATTGGAAATTAAAAGTTTTGGTGGTAATTTTAATGAAATTAATATTATTTAAATTGGAAAGTATAAAATTTGTGAACACGGCAGACACCTGCATCGATAAGCGGACACTCATTTGTCGTTCCAATTTGGATTGTGAAGTTTATTTGAAAGTTGGATCGAGTTGGAATTTGAAATTGTATTTTTTTGGATATTAGAAGAATTCATTTTGGAAAATTAAATTGCTTTCCAACTTTCTGAGCTAGCCGGAGCAAAACAATGTTAAAGTTGGGAAAGGAAGTCTGAAAATTCATTTTTTCCAACGTTCCACCACAGTATATACATATATAGTTTTTTTTGCATAGTTAAATATGCATATATTACCAGAATACTGAAATTTAATTTTATTTAACAACAGTTTTCTCAGCGTATGAAATAATATTTCAAATATCTATTGATTTTTATACCTGTAAATATCTGAAATGTATGAGAAGTAGGTATATAATTGATGAATTATTATTATAGTAAATAATTTAATAGTTCTCTTCGTGCTTAACCTACTCAATCTAGTATTATGCATGAAATATAAGCGTAAAAAGCAATTTTATAGGTAACCATAAAGATAATAGTCGAATAATGTGCTCTTGAAATACCAACAATTATTTTTTATAAGCTTTACTCTCTGAATTACGAAAATTAAAATTTAGTAAAAATTTTTAAACACGATATGGAAAGTACGTGCCAAATTCTGACACAATGCCATATTATTTTGACAATTTTAGATTAAATTAATTTCATTTTAGGCTTGTTTTAATAAATTACGGTTTCTTTATTTTTCAAGTTTTATAACAGAAACATCATCGTTTAAGCTTGTTGATGGCTGCAGCAAACTGTACTGTAAACTGTACTGCGCATAAACTGTACACTTTATTGTACTGAAAAATGCATAGTATCTTACAACCATAACAATGTACATATTTAATATGTGAAAACTTACTATTATGATCATTATTTTTTTATTATAATATTATTAAAAACCATGGTGTAGATAGTTCATATTTTCATAATCCCAAAATTCCGACTTGGTTAATGTTGAGTTTCACCGCTTAATTAGGTGAACCATATACATACATATAGCACGTATGTGCATGTTATATAGTGGCAGTACTGTGTAGTGGTATGTATGTGGTTTGCCTGCATGGCATGTAGCTTAGTATGAACAATCATATTATAAAATATTTAAGGGCAAGCGGAATAATTTATAAAAGAAACAACTAACAAGTTCAATGTCAAAACTATCAATCAATACATTGATTTGTCATTATTGTAATTGTTAATAATTAATGACTTGCTTTACGCAGGCTGGTTTTACTCAAATTAGAAAATAACAACCCGTGATAATATTAACTTAGCAGACTTTCAAAATTTATAGATAATGCATAATTAAAATAATCGTTTCTTTAATACAACATGAAAACTGAAGTTCACGTGCAACTAAAATGTTAAATACTTATACTACATTTCAAGGTAAAGCAGATATAACAGTACCATTTTATAATAATTATAAACGAATAGAATTAATATATATATTTTAATAGATATATAATATTATATAAGATTTTAATCTATTGATGATGTCTTATAATATATACTGCATTGTTTAAAACTGCTATGTATTAATGGTCAGTAAAAACAATTTCAAAAATTCGATTCTCTAAGAATCATATTATAAACTATATTGCCATTAGGTTACGTAGGTAACATTTTATAGAACTGCATAAATAACTTATCCTCTAAGGTGCGCTGTTAAGGCCAAAACAATAATATAACATTAACAGCACTGGGTGACATGAGAACTTAGGTTGAAGTTTGCTTTGCAACAGCTAATGACAGACAGTTTTATGCATGCCGATATTTATATTGCAAGTTTTCTGTTGCAATTTGATTTTAATTGATATGGAACTTTTGAAATTATAATTTTTTTTTCGTTTTAAAGAATTATTTCTGGGAAAAATCTACGTAGTAAATGAGGATGCAAGACAGAAAGAAAAACGTGTGGATAAGACGCAAGACCAAGGTGAATTGGGAAAAAAACAGGATGGTAGATGGAGTTAAAAGAAAGTAAAATGGAGACCAAGGACGGTAAAAGCAGCGCAGAAAACTTCGATCAAGTTGCAAATTAAAAAATTATATATTAATTTATTATGTAATTCTAGAAATTATAAAAGAAATTAAAAAAATTATGATAATTATTTTATTGATTATTAAAATTATCATACATTTTTATATCAATTCGCTTAATTACGATATGTTCAATATGCAAACAAATTCAAATACATTTGTAGTTCTGTCACCACAGCGCCAGACAAAAATGCCAGACCAAACGTGGCAATACCATTCTTGATTTAATTCGCGTTAGAATGCGCATGCGTGAACTTATGACTTTTTGACTTTTTTAAGATTTATGTAGTTGTAAATAATGTATGTTGAGAGTTTCTTTTCCCCCATGAAAAACAATAGGGAGCTAAACAACAGGTATTATACATGCTGCAATTATAAAAAAAAAACCAAGTGTTTAAGCGGTATCTGCCACAAATAAAATCGACAAATTAACGCTTTGACGACCAATATCGGAGGATTTAGTTTCCATCGGTTTCCATTGATGGTCCTTAATGGCGTGTATCTCTTATTTTGAATCACCTAAGTGATTCCTTCTAAGAAGGTTGACTTAAGTGCGTTGACTGCTAAGTCGAGATACCTGCTTTAAACCAAGGTAAAGTAAATATTTTATTTTAACGTTCTTCGTTTGGAAGGTTTAAATTTAACCTTTAAATCACGATGCTCCTGTCAAATAGAATTTGAAGAACAAGAGAAACCTTCTATAGTTGCTTTCAATTTGCGGTACCAAAAAACAACGAAGCATCGCCACAGCACTAAAGATAATTTTAATTGTATTTGATGAATTATTTAAGATTCTAATACGCATTATGTGTGGTATATGTCAGGTTTTTCCCAATTATACTTAATTTATCTTATTTTCTATCTTAATCTTATGTACATTCACAGTATGCAAATGTTGTTGTTATTACAATCTAGCGCGATTATTATTATTGAGCTACGTAAGAGCAATGAACATAATATTATTTTGAGCCAAATTTTGATTTGACATAAATTCAAACGATTAGAATCATTTCAAATATTTGTCATGTCTTTCAACCAATGACGCTTACTGGCTTTTATGTCACTTACGTTAATTTTATTATAACCAGAGCCGTCTTTACAAATTTGAGCGCAGTAGGCTAAAAAATGTGGTGCTTTAATAACATTAAACTTTTCTTAAAAAATCGCACGCTTTATCTCTCTTGGATTTTTCTCTTTGCTTCTTCAACGGATTTCTGTTCCGTGAAAATTAAACAGGGCATATTAACTTGACCGTTTCTAAGATAAATTAGTAGCATTCTTCCAAATTTTCTTGGATTTCTTTCTTTTACACCAAAGTTCCTGGCAAATTATTAGCCCAATGTGGATAAAGAGGCCTGATTGTTGTTAAGCTACAACAAAATCTCGTATTATTAACAACAATAAATAAATTTTTAAGAAGCAATATGTCATGTTTTATTTTTTTAATATATTTTTAAAATAATCACACAATCCAAAGCTTAATAAATTGTTTTAGTAACTATACTAGCAAATTGTATTAATTAAGATAATATTACAATATAATATTTTAGATAAATAATTTTCGTGATGCATGCACGAGCACGTTTTATAGTATCTCACTCACTGCATTAGTCATGTTTGATTATTCATAGTTCCTTCTTATTACTAGTAATTATTATAGTCTACCAGTTACAGCCGAATTTTTTATTATTTTTTTATATTAGATTCCAAAATACTTTTATATTTTAAATAATAATATGTATTCTATTATTTTATACAATATACGATATTATTATTCTATTCTTTATCTATCGTAAAAAACTAAAAAAAAGTAGGTACATTGAATTGAATTTTACTAACCACATCTTTGACTTTGTACTATACACTTATTGTTTTGTTTTCTATTATCAGGCTTAGCCTGATGAATATAATTATTATTTATGTGAAAGGTAGTATCTTTGGTGAGATAGTTTGTAGTTTATTTTACTCTTATTAATGAGTATTTTGTTTTGATGATTATAGAATTTTATAACTTTAATTATGATATATTTTTGAGAATTTGGACTATCGGTTAATAAAGCACTGTGTATTGACTATATCAATATTTTAGAAAACCCAAATAAAACAAATAAAATACACTGTAAGTATAAAATATCGCAATATCGTTTTCATCATACTATGGAATCATCAGACGATGAACTAGAAGTCTTCTTTTTTTTGAAAATTGTGTTTTTAGAAAGTGGTTTTGAAAAAAAAGCTTACAAAGAATAAGCGCCCCTATAGTTTAACCTAAAAGGGAGTGTCTAAAAGGAGGGGAGGAGTAGATGATTGTTTTAATTTATTGATATCTATAGATTCTAAAAATTTAAATATTAAATAATAAATATTTTGGTTCTACATTTAAATTTCATACCCCCCTCTTTGGGGATATGTCTTTGTGTCTAAAGAGTGTTTCACGTCAGTAGACTTTCCGTCCGTAAATTGTGTTTGGAAAGTTTTACCTGTATAGCCAATTTATTTTTTTTATTAATACATTAATATTAATTTATAATAATAAACTTTTTCAATTAATACTATGAAAATGTTTATAAATGCAGTGAAGCTTTGTTCATTGGTTGAAATTTATTGAGTAGATAAACGTTTTCATTGTATAAATTATAATTTTTGGTCAAGTATAAATACATAGATCCATAATATACAATTATTTATACATTCATTATTTTATCATTAATTACAAAAATTGCTGATTTATTATTTAAACCATTTAAAAACAGTCGTAGAAAAATTAAGGAAATTATTATCATACCATAACAAAATACTGTATACACTTCAAGATTCTTATAACAAAAATATTATTCAGTTACAACATGAAGTGTGTATTTGAAATCTAGAAAAAAGGATTAATTACTGTCAGTTAATTTAAACCAAAAATTGAACTTTTTCCTATAATATCAGAAGTTTATGTATTTATTATCCCACTCAAAATTTGATGTATAGCGGTGCGGATATATGGCGCGCCGCCATATATATGTAGTTTATTAAATATATCAAACAATTTAGAAGCTGTTTAAATGACACGAATATGTTTTAATAAAGTAAACGAAACGCCGGAAAACAAACATACTAGTTTGATTAATTACATGGTCCAAAATCCCGATATCTTTTTATTTTCATCAATTGCTAAAAAGTAATGGTGAGCTAAATTCGACATCAGGTGATGGTGCTGAATCAATTTTTTGCGTTGTTTATAATTGAAACATTGGATATAAATCTACAAAGTAAATAAGTGTATATTTTTGTTTATACATCTGTATTTCATATATCTTCTTATTCTGATTTTTAAGAAAAAATAAGTCCCAGTTACAAGCAAAAAGAGATCTTGATCAACTTGCATTGAATCAAACTATATTCCAGAATATAAAATTTCTACCAAGCTCAGTTGACTGATCGACCATTTACAAAAAATCACTCTCGACGAATCTGCAATTCCAACTGCAACAAATGAAAACATTGATGCTGACTAATCAATTCAAATAAATTTTAATATAGGTACTATTTATTAATAATATACTATACTATATTATTTATCTTCCTTTAAAAAATCCTAAGGGTATCCAGTCATCTATTAATGCAGATCAATTATATATGTGACATATAAATAGACTGATGATACGTGAATAGATATCAGTATTGTTAGTTGGTGTGATAAAACAAAATATCAACATTTATTTGAAATAATGGTTCAATAGAAATGAAAAATTTCATATGCCAAACAGACATTTGAAGGTTAGTATGCCTTAGTTTTACCAACTTACAAGACTGGTACACTATAGGAAATGTATTAAACTATTATTAGATACAAAAAATTACTAAGTATATGATCCATCAAGATACTAAAATAATTAAACAAAATATATGAAACCTTAAAAACAACAACAAAATGGAAAACAATAGAAGAAACTATACGAGTAAGCTAACATTATTTATAAATTGTTTATAAATATGTCCATTAAAATAGATTTTCTGAAATAATTCTACCAATAAAATCAACAGACGTACGAAATTTAAGTACTAAAATCCTAGAACTATTAAACATTAAAACATCAATTTAAAACTAAGAAATTTAAAAATAATCAGAAGTTAAACAATTTGAGTGATACGAACAAAAATATATAAAAACTAGACAACAATAATCCTTGGAACTTATAACTCAAGACTCATGGTCATATTTAAATGGCTACAGAGAATTTTATTATTAGTTATACACCTTTGCGAAATTTTGCTGCAACTCAAAAATAAAGCAGGTAACCAGGTAAGGTAAATACTACACGTTTATTTCGATATATAAATTTTATACATTTGGGCATTGTTATCTATTAGTAACTGAAGAAAATTATAGAAAAACGCAAACGGAATCATAAGAATTAAAAAAAAATTGACAGTGCCAGCGGTAGGCTCTAAAATCAAAGTGCAGTCAACACGATAATACGACATACAGTGAAGAAGATAATATTACTACTTTACATCAGAAATTTGGTGAAATGACTATAACGAAATGAAATTTCAGAGCTGAGCGCTTTGTATGTTTATAATTCCTGAATCCGAAAGTCATAATAATTTTTATGCCTTCGATCATAGTTTTTCTATTATGTTTATAGATTATGAATAAGTGCATCGGACAGTGGTGAGGAAAATTATCAAACTAATCAAATAACGGCCATCCATCCATACATGTTTCCCATCATATATAAAAATGACAGAAAATCATAAATACATTACACAACTAGAGGTTGCCATATTATTATTAGAGCTACAATTTTATCACCTTCTTCAAGGTTTGAGTTTAGTACCCATCTACTTGCAAAGTGTTAAGTTTTAATCATCACGGTAAACGTGATTTGAAAATTGACTATTTTTCCTTGTCAAAAAGTTGTATAGGGCTGATGTAGTTTTCTTTTATAAACTACACCTTTTTAGTTCACGCATTTAACAATTTCTTGTGGTTAAAGATTAAAAAAAATGTTTCTAAATATATTGCAATATACTGACCCAACCTGAGGTCATTATATAAATTTCTTTAAAAATTTTGACACATTTCATTTTTACCTAACTTCATTTCTCTTTAGGGGTAAAATTTTGAAAAAATTTCAAAATAAATGTATGCAATTGAAGTATTTCAAGTTTAATTATTTATCACCATAATTTTAATTAAAATAATTAATAAGTAAATTATAATTGACCTTTATTTAAATTTCAAATAATAATATTCATAATTAATCAATAAGTAATAATAATCAAATATAAAAATTAATTTTAACTAATAATTTTGTTATCATAACGGTATATCTGTGGTTAAAATTGTTTTGCTGTTAATATTATTGGTTCACTAAGATGCGTTTTTATTGAAATATAATAAACTTCCATTTTTTAATTTTTAAAATATTTTAAATTAATTTTAAATCAATTAAAATTAAAAAGAGGGTAGTTCAGCTTCTTGTTGAAGCGTGCAGAGTAAAACTGGAGTCACTTCTCGAAGTACTTCCTAAGCTACTTTGTTTCTACCGAAATGTTATGATATTTGAATACTACTTACTATAACTAAGCCTTTTTCTTATACTTATAGGAATTACAGTATTTTCTTTTGGAATATGGAAAAAAGAACATAGTACATAAAGTAATTTGTACTTTATATAGCATCGTTTGGTTACCACATACGAATTTTTTAAATAATACTATCCTAAACATTGAAACCATATCTTTTCTCTCTTACATCTCGCTTTGCGGTTATCGCCTCCTTAATAAATTGATGTTTATTTAGTAATTAGCAGAAGTGTGTGATTTAAAGCTGATTGAAATTTACACTTAATTATTAATATGTTAAAAAATAAATTAATTTAGAAAAGAATAAAATGGTTTTCTGAAATATTTTCTTTCTTGCGCTTGATTTTATTCGCATAATAAATTTCTATTCTCTGGTCCGCAATTGTTAGTGCAAAATGGTTTATTCTTTTAGATTGAAATTTACGTTAATTTATTGATTTACTGTGTCCCTCATAAATATTTCTCACTCAAGAACACAGGCAACGAAAACCGGAAGGTATGTAAATGACACAAGACCGGAAATACACAGAATTTTGTATCGAAAAGTGGACATACCTTCAATATCTTTCAAAATTATATTTTATTGTCAAGAAAGCTAACAAGAGGGACACATTTTTACGTAAAATGTAATCATAATCATATTATAATAAAATATAATTTAAGGACAAATCATTAATTTGAAATCAAATTACAAACATAATCAAATTTCATCTAGGTCTACCTATAATGAATGTTGTTTTTGTATGAATTCTAATAATGTAATAATTACTACAAGTTCATGAACTAATACTTAATTATTACAAGTTCACGAACTAATAATTTATTTATACATACCTACTTATATATACATATTAATTGATGTATAGGTATTTAATTTAATTTTAAACTTCAAATTTTTGTTCAAGAATATTAGCCGTGATTTTTGTCTAAATACATACATTTTATTACTAATTTTTGCTACAATATACGAGTGTAGTTAGTTGTACAATAATTAATTTATTATAGTGACACTTCAAATTATTTAAATATGTAAAAAAACTACACTGTTAAAATTCTCAAAAGAAAAGCAACTTATTTTAACAGATATAATCCAATAAGACATCTACGAGAAAAATCAACCGAGTGAAAATTGTGAGGAAACAAAATGCTCTATAAAATAATTTTAGTTTTATAATTGGTTTAACTTCGCAGGTAGTTAATCACCATACAATAATAATTGATTTAAATGTTATTGACAAGGTTTTACCTTTTAAATTGTAATATTTTCAGCCTTGGCTGGAAATAACTAAAATAACCACCTGAATGCCATACTAATTTTATGTTTTATACTACGATATTATCCTCAATGTAAGATCATCAGTGTCAACGTTTACATTAATATCGATATTAGGAAATGATTTCCAAATTTTCTGTTAAAATTTGACCTTCTCGTTTAGTAACGAACTTGAATACATATCAGCGTTTCCCGTATTAAAAAAATATTATTGTTGATATTGCAGTATATAGTATATAATTTTATAGACGATAAATACTTTTTAAAATACTTTACAATTATAATACGCGCAATAAGTAAATATAAATGAACTAGATACATCAACCCTGAATTGCGTTTATTAAATTAAAATTAACTGGGGATCAAAAAGAGCTATAATAGAAATAAACTTAAAAAAATAAAAATTAAAAAAAAATTGTGTGGAATTTATAGTATGTATACTATTATAACTAAACAGAACGTTAAATGAATACAATTTTAACTGTAAAGTGAAGAATACATACGTAGAAAATTATCGTTTCTTCACTTACATATCTTTCAAATATTTTTAGTTGTTGGAAAAGTACAACAGGGTTGAAATGTTCCAAGGTGCGACACAGAGGCGAGCTTCATTGTTGATGTTGATCGATTGATATACAATGATTTTTTGGGACACCTAGGAATCTCTAGGTTTTGGCCGAACTATCACCTTAGATACTTTTAGTGCCAAGCATACACGTGCATGGATTACACGTGATTTTTCAATTGGAAAGCAGAACCATAATAATTACAATTATCTGTTGTTTGATACGAAACGCTTTGATATTTCTTTATTAATAATCCGCATATTCCCTATTCCGTCTACTGATTGTCATAAAACTCCAAATTTTAACACAAGCTACGTAACATAATGTATGATGTTCGGTTGTCCACAACACTACATATTTTTGTGTCGATGATATGTAGGTATACGGATTCGTAGAAAGTTGTCGTCGAAAAGTTTGTTTTAGAACAAAAACCTAATTTTTCAATTCCAACAAAAATAGCTGGTATTGTATAAAATTAAGTACGGGTACGGTAATGGGCGCATGTGCGAAAATGAAAGTAAAAAAGAATGAATTTAATTTGTAGTCTATCTAAAGTCTAAACTTAGACTAAGCTAAATATACCTAGACGCATTGAGAGTTTTCCTTTTTCTAAGTTTAAAGAGAAACAAACATAATGAACTGTAATGCATTTGTCACATTAGCTAGTGTACATTAGCTTTTCTAGGAAAGCTACACAAAAAGACTGTCTGTTTTAATAATTTTTTATGTCTAATCAAAAATCATTGACCCAATGCTAAAACGAAGGTCAAGATTTTATACAAAGTCATTACCCACTCACCAAAAGTCAGTATAATTTAATTTTTATGAACAAAAGATACACCTTTGAATAAAGCTAACAATACCGCGGAATTTGTTTTTAAAACTTGGTTCCAATTCAAAATCTCTGTACAAAATTAAATATCTAGTCGATATTGATCAGAAACTATGAGAATGTATTAAACATAAAAATTGACATAATACATATTAATATTTTTGTTTTGGAATCATTTAACCCAATAGCGATGGTTGCAATTTCAACTGCCCTTACGCCGGTCGGCAGTGAACAGACATGAGAAAATGTAACCTTGAAATGTAACGCCACTGTTTCAATCTCTAACTGGGTGCAATGCGAGGTCGTTCTTCTTTAAGTTCTTTGTATATAAGTTCAACGTACGTTTTCTTCTTTTGTTGTTTTGCAATTTTTTTTGTTTACCGTTTATTTCTCCATCCTCATTATAGTTGTACATCAACATCATTGTTATTTCATGGATATTACAAAAAATTTAAGATGAAAACAAAATTATAATACTGGTTTTTAGATACCTACTTAGTATTCTTAGAATACAAATTTTTAAAAATAAAATTCTAACCATTTCGGTTAGAAGATCACAAATCGTAAAATTATGTAATATAATTATGACAAAATACCTTTACGTACATACTAGGTAGGTACCTACTACAACTTGATAATCTAACTATAAAAATACAATGAACTATCCAATTTAGGTAGGTCCATAGCAACTTCTACATAATCTAAATATAAAAACTGCAATAACAACGCAATAATAAATTTAGGTACATAGCAACATCTAAATTGTTTTTATTGATGCTAATTTTATAATAATATTTTTCTAGGAGTTAATATTATTATCATAGGTAATATAATAGTATATTGCGTATTAAAAGCGTAAAGTGATTCTCTTGTGCTCGGATGCGAAACAATCAACTCCGAGCACAAAAGCCACTTGCCGCTTGAAGAATGCATACTAAATTCTTGGTCCGCTTCAAAACTTAGGTAAAGATTTACATTCAATCTATGTAGTGAATTATTATTATTTTATCATTATTATCCTTATCATTGTCCATTGCCGCTTGCCAAGCCGCAAATGCCAACTTACAATTCTCAACTGGCAGCTTGAAATGCTTACATTACTATCGGGCATATCAAAAATGTTTAAATTTAAAGAAGGCGTTTCAAGAATTAATTTGTTTTGAAAAAATGTAAAAAAAAGTTTTGATTTCAAAACAAACTAATGTCGATTAAGCATTACTTCAAAGGTATAAATTTAGGAATCCGTGAAATTTCTGTTAATGGTTCAACGTTCAAGCGTTTGTTTGTTTCAAATTCCCTGTAAACCCCATCATTATTACACCTGCCATTTTTTCTGACTTACATTTGTTTCATTGAGGGAATTGTCAATTTTCAATTTTTTGAAAAAAAAAGTTAAAAAAAATATGACTAATTTTGTGATTTTATATTAATAAAATAAGAAATTAATTATAATAAATGATCTTGTGCAAAAAGGAGTTTCCAGGTCATCAAATACTAGGAGGTCATGGCGGCCGGCTGGCCGCCTGACCTGCTAGTATAATATACAACCCAGAACACGGATACTACAAATTGAAATTGAAGGAAGAAGGATAGAAATACAATAATTATTATTGTAACAAATTTTACAGCTTGCGCCATCTATTGCATTATTATATTTCAAATACGAATACTAAGTTACTGAAAAAATAAAAATCCTTTAAATAGGTAATTACAAAAAATTTCTGGTTTTGGAAGCCAATTTAAAAACTGATAAAACCTGGTTAAGGTAGCTCGGTATAAGAATAAAAAATCTGTTGTAAAATCACATAAAAGAATAAATATGGAAAAGATCGTAAAAAAAATTACCTATATGCGATTATCGGATTATCCATTTTATTTTAGGAACATGCTTCAACTTTGAAGCGAAGAAATGCAGAAAATTCAAAAAACCGTCAAGTTGTAGGAAAGTTTGAATAGTGATTTGAAGATAATATTTCAAATAAATAAAATTTGTAATATCTGAATTTGTTCTTTCAAAACAAAAAAAAATTTGTGGATACCTTGCACAGAACAATACAGGTATAAGGGAAAAAATAAAATTAGATAATTGATCATGAAATAGGTATATAATATAATATAATCTTAAATTTATTTAAAAAAAAATTTATCATATTATTATAGAGTGCTTACTAGTAGGTGATTTATATAAATTATTATTATATTATATAAGATGATGGACTCCTAGTGCAAGGTTGATAATATTATCGTTAAAAAATGGTATATCCTTGCAATAAAACAACTCTTTTACCAACCGGTTTCGATCTTTTATTACTATTCGGTTGGTAACACATTTGGTTAATTTTGCATGTACAATTTTGTTGGTTACACATTTGGTTGATTTTGCATGTGTACTGAATAGCTCATTGTTTTGTTTTATTTTGTTTATTTATATAGAGGGGTTTGTAGAGTTTTTTGAAAAGTTTTTAGAAAGGTTTTATAGAGCGACGATTGTGTTGAAAATGAAATTGAAAGAATTTAATACAAACTTTTGTGCTGACACTTTACCCTGAAGATGATCGAATAAAAGATCGAAACCGGTTAGTAAAAAGAGTTGTTTTACAGCAAGGATACCATTTTTACTATTACCTACTACCTTTTTACTACCTTTTTTTAACGATAATTATTATATTACTTACCGAGATGCGACAGACCGGAGAGTTCAGAATCTGAAAAATATTAATTGTTTAATCAAATGGTTAAATATAAAAGTAGTTTTAATGTAAGCATAGAACCAAGTTTTCAAGTTTTGAAAATATTCTAAAATTAAAACCTCAACAGTAAGATTAGCTTGTTTCGATTACACAACTGTTCTAGAGCAGTTTATTTTTATCTATAATTATTTTGGCATAAAGAAAGCTAACTGTTGGACTGATTAAACATGACATTTTTTTAAGACTATGCAGGGGGCTTGCAGCATAAATATCTCAAATGAATAACCTGGATAACTGAAAGTTTTTATAATCTTTATACCAAATTTAGAAGATTTAAATATTATTGATTTTTTGTATAGAACTGGCATACATTTGAAGAGAAAATTCTATTGATTACCTGGAAATGTGGTCAAAAATTTCTTACAATAAAAAGAATTTTTAATATTTCGCAAAAACCTTAGGTACGTCTTTCTGTAGCGATAGAGTAGAAATTACGAAAACCTTTGTTTTTTGTCCCAGGCTGTCGTTTCCGGTACTATGTAAGCTTTAGACCAAGGGTTCTCAACCGTTTTGTGTCGAAGATGAAATATTCTATATAGATATATAAATTCGTAAAACTTGTAAAATATAATAAATTAAAACTTCAATATAACAATAATAACAATAAATTAAGTTTTAATTTATTATTTATGATGTGTTCTAGAAACCTAAAAAATATTGCACATAAATGTAAAATAATTAATGAGTTAGTAGAGTAGTGTATTATTTGCCAAGTTATCTATTTCAAAGTTAAACGAGATTTTTAAGGAATAAACGTCCCTTAAAATTTATGTACATAAGACTAGAAATTTCAATAGTATCAATTAATTTCTAAGGAATTCCAAAGATTCTTTAATAGAATTTCAACGACCTGCAGGCAGAGAAATTTAATTTTCATATTCGATAGTTTGACGACTTTGATATTTTTTTGCTCATTCGCGTTTTGAGAGTCTTACACGACGCTGCTACACAAAGGAGCGATTTATTCGATCTTACACTTTTTCTTAAAGAAATTCCAAAGATTTTTTAGGATTTCCGAAATTTCCAAGAAAATTCAGTAATTTGTAAGGAGTTCCAGTGTTTCCAAGGAATCCTACGGTAATTCGAACAAATTGTACACAACTAATTTGGGATATTTGCCCCTCCAAAAATTCCGATGGTTTATATTGTCATATAATATATTCTTCTAAGGTTGGCTGTACTTTTAAACATGCCATTAAAATTTTAATACACTTCAGCGAATTAAATCTTAATGCATATTATGAAATTTAAAATCACTGCAAAATGATTAAATAAAATTATAGATTTGATATACCTATAGCTTAACATGAACTTATAATATGAGTACTTGTATGTATTTCTACGGTATGGTAAGCTTATAATGTATAATGTGCTTGGCAATTGCAGCAGTTTCCAATTTATTACATACATCGAATATTTAAAACATAATATTTATTCATATACCCCCTCGTTTTGCTATGCAGTTATTAATTATTTTGGCAAATATAAAGCAGATTATAATCATTATAATGGTTTTTATATGCCAAATGAAGCTTTCATTTTGAGGTACCTATGTGTTTTTTTAATGTAATTTAGAAGTCACCAATGCTAGAAAACTTGAAGGTCTGGCTTTATACCTTAATCACTCGATGCAAAAACGATGGAATTCATAAATGATTCTTACGTATGTATTTTGATCGTCAAGTTTATTTACACGATGTACATACATATAGCAGCCAGTGTCTAGCTTTAAGGACAAAATTTAAACTCAAACTTTCAGTACTACGGTCAGCCAAAGGTTATATCACTACCATGGTCATCTTAATACTTGATAAATTAAAGATTGTTACAAAAAATTCTAACTCATCAAGTATAACAGTGAAAAAATTTGGTTGTTATATTGTTACATATTTTCTTCTAAAATGATCACTCCAATATACAGATCCTGTATTGTGTAATAAATAACAAAAATAGATTTTTTATTTTTGATATTTTAATATAACTAGGAACTAGGAACCAATGTTAAAATTAAATGGCCCTCAATTTAAAATAAGTTAAATAAAATAAAAAAGTGTATATTTAAAGATCTGCAATGTCGATACTTGTGTCAATACTACGCCAACATCACATATTGGTAACATCATTGTCCAGCAAAGATGACGTTGTATAAGTTGCATTATTTCGCATTTAATGTAAGTGCGTCATAACTTTTACGACAAATACATGGATCTAATCCAACTATAATTTTGCCAACAACAGCCTTCACATGATTCTATTAGGCGGTATCTTGAAATAAACACAAAAGCAATAATATGTTATTTTTCCATTTACTACGTATGATATGAGTTACTTGACATTTTTTAACCACGGCTGTGGATTGGTGATTGCTGGTTGAGTTACACAACGGACATTCTAAGATCAAATCTCGGACTTGACAGAATTTCTTTGCTCGGTCTTTTATACCCATTTTAGAATTGGTACTAACTATATTGTCACTATAAGTCAAGAAATGAAAAAATATTGAGTACAAACCTACATATATATAAAAAGAGCTTTTTGTACAG
Source organism: Cantharis nigra (assembly GCA_958510845.1). Classification (NCBI taxonomy): domain Eukaryota; kingdom Metazoa; phylum Arthropoda; class Insecta; order Coleoptera; family Cantharidae; genus Cantharis; species Cantharis nigra. Next base: position 28,009,748 of record OY294030.1, on the reverse strand, counting down.
TTTATTATGCCTAATTATGGCAACAAAAGAAACAAAAAGTACATTTTCAAGGTTGATTAAAGTATAATTATATTTTAAAGTGTCAAGGTCCAAAGGTGTATTCTAAAAAAATATATCATTGGGAAAAGGAATTTCTCTCTAAATTTTACTTAAATGTTTTCTATTTCGCAATGCATGTGGAAATGGCTATTTACGGGAGAGCAACCGAAACATATCCTTTAATGTAATTATTAAGCATATTATCAGAATGAGCCGCGTAGTGGCAATTACTGATAGCTTACGAATTTTAGAAAATAATATATTATGTAGATATTAGAGTGAATTTTATAATCAACTAAACATGTTTAATAAAAGTTTATCAACACTTTTAGAACAATTAAAACAGAAGTACCACTTGTGCTGATAATTATTTAAAATGTAAAAAATTTAAGGTATTCATAAATAATATAGTATGAATACAGTATATATATTGTAATGTAATTTTTAAAAATCCCTGGTTTCGGCACCATTTAAATGTGATATAAATTTCGAAGTCCCTGGTCTCGGTACCATATAAATGTTGTGTAAATTTCAAATCAATTTAGATTTTCTTATTTTAATTAAAAAAAAAACACTTTTTAAACCCAAAATTCCTAGACTTTATTAAATTAAATATGAGCGGACAAACTCACGTCCGCTGTCTTTGCCATCGGCCATCAAAAAGCATTTCTACATTTTTATAATTTACAAACTTCAACTCCAACACTACCAACTTAACATTAACAATAATTTAAAATATACAGGACAATTAATATTTTTTTTACAACACAGAATTTATATACAAAAATCAAACAATTAGTATCAACCCTTATTAAACTACTTTTGAACACGACATTTAACCCACAAGATATGTATGTATAGCATGAATAATATATAATATACTATCTAGATTAGCAGTTCGCAACTTTTTGAGAATATCACAAATAAAAAGGGTTAGATATTAGCAAATACCCCCAATAAGTTTAGTTTAAAAAACTCGGCATTTCTTTTCTTTGAATTACAAAAATTAAATAATAATTTAATTATCCTTTATTGAAAAAAATCTGTTTTTTAGCAATTTTTTTATAAATGGCAAACCACCGAGGTAATCTGCCTTGAAAACCCTTCATAAAATGAAGTGGTCAGCCAAAACCCACTCTGGGTTGTAGCTCTACTGTATGTATGTATTACTTAGTTCTAACAATTTGTTTAATATTCGCTACTGATCGATCGATGAACGATATCCTCGAGCAAATCTCATTTTACTATTTACATGGTTGGAATCCACTGATCTAAATGAAGGCAATGCTAATATTTAGCACCCAGAAAAGAAGTTTAATCTTATTTTCTCGATCGACTATGTTCATTTATGAGGTAATTTAATTATAAACATTCAAAATGCCTAGTAAGAAACATAATATATACATAAACTATTATACAATTCGCCATACTTACACTAACCCAAATAAAAAGTAATTTATAAATATTTTCTTAATTTTTTTTTCTGAAATAGTATATATATATAAAAATCAAGTATTTTCTAGTAACTTTTACTTTATAATTCTTATAAATTATGCAGCTTTATATGAAGCTTCACCTTGAGATATCTAACCGATAGATATCTCAAAGTAAAGAAATCGGGCATAAGTGGTATGAGGAAAGTATTATGAAATGTTGTCTACTATTCAAAGTTTTTTCATATTATATTATACTAAACAAATTTAAGATAAATTCATAAGTACTAATTCATGCTTCACTATTAAAAATAATACTATTGTTTTATTACTAAGAAAACAAATTACTTTTGTTTGTATATAAAAATTGCTATTTTTGCAAAAAAATTTTATTTTCATTGACTTGATCAATATTTCTTTTTGAGAAAAACACAAAATGGAGAAAAGTGAACGTTGTTTATTTGAATGACATAAAGTAAACTATTGTTGACGTTAACAAAAAAACAATATTTATGTACACATTTAGCCGAAACTTTTGATTCTGATAACGGTATACATAGATGTATAGTGATATGTATATAGTATATTAAATTTTCGTGTGTATTTTTGTTTTAAATATATATTTCATCATTATAATTAATCATTCGTTTTCGTCCACTGCTGGATATGATTGACCTCCTTCAAAAAGAAGTTCATAACATATGTATTATTCATAATTTCAAAATGGAACCCTTTTTAAAATTTGCTTTAATTGCTATTGTACTTATAACTAATAATTGTAATTCTAATAAAAATAATTCTACTTAAGTAAGAAATTTAAGTTGGAAATTTTTTTGAAAAAAAATACCATTGTTATAACTAAGGGTAGCAAAATAATGTGCTGTCTCGTATTTGGAAAGATAAAATATCTGAAAGAAATGTATTCATGCCAGGAATTGAATCTGGGTCCTGCCAATGTGCCAATCCACATTTTTAATCCTCCATTGGACGGGTGACGCCTGTCCAGCCTCCCTCGTGTGGTATACCACCCGTATACCTGTTGTGATATTTTATGAAGTATACGACAACAGGCCTTTGTCAGCTGTTATTTTTCTCAGAAACGGTGGCTCGTAGCCACGTATTATTTTGATAATATTATTGATATCTGATTTATCGATTTTCTAATCTACATAATCAAAGCTTCAATTTTATCTAAAGAGTTAAAATAACGATCAATTTGAATTGAATAGTTTCACTATAATTTTAAAATTTTTTAATTGAGTTTAAAGCAGGCCTCATTATCTATAAAAGTTTTGCTACGTTTTAGCAAAATTAACGATTCCACGTGCAGGTTCTTTTCTTGATTTTAATATCTTTTATAATATAATTTTACTAATACAATTTTATTAAACAAAATAATTAGTCTCATACTTAATCTGTTTATTGTCAATAATATCGATTTACTTTGTTATGTAGAATGTAATTCTACATTAGTACTATTTACTAAAAAATTTCAATACATAACGGCTCTTCGTTATGCATAATATGATTATGTTGGTTATCTTTACCATATCAATAATATTACAATGCGTCGAATAATGATAGCGGCATCATGAATATTTTACATAGATTACAATCAATTTTTTTAAACTTCAAAATTCAAAACATGTAAAAATATAACATAACATTAATAAATTATGTTATTAGCACTAATAAATAATAAATCAGTTTACAATAAACACTTAATGACGATTGTAAATATTAGGAATAACAACATAATAAGCTAATGAGCGAATTAGACAAAAGTAATCAATCTATATAGTACATAAATTTCATTTTAAACAAGGTAAAATAATTAATACTCGTATAATGTATGTAAGATAAGAAATTTATTAATTATTTTTTTAAATTAAAAAAAATCTCTGTATTCCTTGCATGTGATTAATTCTTGTTAATCTATTTATGGGAGTCATTTGCGCGCAGCTACTTATACAATAAGTTTGTAAAACCAGTCGCCTAAATAAAATAAATTCTTACAGAAAAGTTGTAATATTTTATTGTCTAATTAACTCAAACGTAGCTCATATCTCATCAGTAGAGTACGGACTTCTAGCAAAACGTAACCCGATATTTGGTATGCGGCATACAATTTATGCATAAACAAAAGGTATTATCAGTATTATATATAATATATATTATATGCCACTTACTAAATATCGGGTTACGTTTTGCTAGAAGTCCGTACACTACTCGCCAGGCTTGTATATGTGAATGGAATACATACTAAATCAGCTGCTCTTATTAAAATATCTAAACATTTTCGTAAATAAGTTGCAGTCTTATAGGCCGGTGGCGACTAACCAACCAAAATTCAATTGATTTAATCGGATTTAATCAATGCAAATAGTAAATAAAAATTAAAACAAGAATTGCAAATAAATTAAATATATATAATATTTTTAAATGAAGTTAGATTTTATTTTGAATAATATTTATATCAATTACCATCAGGTAATCTTCTATGACATATTAGTACAATATACCGATATTATTTATATTATTAATTTTTTTATTTTTTAAAAATTTATGTTGGGCACTTAACTCGTATTATAAATACAATAATTAAATTATATTCATTTTTAACGAAGCGTTTCGACTTTATTTAGGTCATACGAGATTTATGCCGTACTACAAAAGATTATTAAATTTTAAAGATTTTTTGACTTGAAATTGTCAACAAAAGTTATTAAGGTTATAGTATTGTATTGCATTGTATTGTATTGTATTAAAATAGGGTTTTCAGATGACAGTATATTGTTAAATTTTTGTACATTTTAATAAGTTATATCATGTTTGTTAACGATGTAATTATTATATCGGAATAGCAACTTACATATTAGTGAATGGTGCTTAGATTTTTTTTTAGATTAATTTGATTATTAATTTCTATATATTCCAATAGTTTTCTCATTATTTTTATCACGCTTTCTCTTTTTGTGTGATATTTAATGTTTTTTTATTCTTATTGCTATTGCTCTACCAAGTCAGCCAAGACCAACCCAGGGTTGTAAAGCTGCGCGATAAATAGATAGATTGTTCGACCAGTTTACCTATATAAGTGGCGTTGCAGTTGTTGCAGAATAATTGGTAGATGCCGCTATGTTCCATGAGGCCAATTATTGATATAATATTTAGATATTTATATTATGTACATACATATAGATATATTGGTTATTGGTTCTATTTTAGTATGTATATTTTTGTTATGCCGGAATGTTTATTTTGTAAGTTTCGCTTTTTATAAATTTTTATGCTGTTTTACTTTTGTATCCGTTTGACCCTGCTATTTGTTTAATAACTTTAAGTTTTGTATATTTTTTGTTTATCTTCTAATGGTGTTTTGTATATAGACGGTCGATATAGTATAGTAACTACGTAGTAGATATTGTAAAAGTCTAAAATTTAGTTTAAAGTTTAAATAGTAAAAGTAAAAATTAATAATTAAAAACTTCTATTAGATAAATACTATGCAAATTAGTTGAATCAGTTGGCGACAAATGAATTCATATGCTTCGAAATTCGAATTCTCATTTAGTTTTTATTTAATATAACAGTAAGTTTCTCAATAATTATTAATATTTCTAACATGTAAGAAATTTAAACTTTTATAATATTTTCACATGCTTATAGGGTAAGTCCGGGAGAGTTCGACCACTTTTTTAAAAACGCCTGAAAAATGATCCATTTATGAACATTTTAACTCCAAATATTTTTCATCTACTCGCCAATGAGTCTAGATTGTAAATAAATATTCAAATGCAACAAACGCAAAATATTTATGATTATATTAAATAAAAAAATAAACAATGCAATTGATGGCCGGACTCACCCATCTGTCCGGGTTAGATCGACCACTAATATCAGGTGACGTCGACCATACACAAATCAAGACAAAACATATTTAACTATATAAGCAATATTTTTTTTAAGCTTTTTTTTTAATTTACTGCATTAAAGTCGCAAAAAAACAACATATGATCGGGCTATCCCTTATAGCAGGGAGAGACTGACCACCTAAGTTATAAAATATTTATTACGGATGTTATTATTAAATTATCAAACAAAACATATTTAAGTTTATAAATAATATTCTTTTTTAAGCTTTTTTTTAATTTTCTGCATAAAAGTCACAAAAACCAACATGTGGTCGGACTATCCCTTATACCAGGGAGAGACTGACCACCTAATTAACAAGATAAAATGTTTCTTTATAAAACGATTTTTGAGGTTATTTTAAAGCTTTGTCTTTATTTTATACGAAAAAATTAAAATAGTTAATAAAAACTTGCATACCTTAACAGTACAGCTATTGCTGTTAAAAGGTTAAAAAACTTTTACTCTGTGTCAATTATTTGGAAGCTATTATTGACCTATATATATAAATATTTACGCCAAGCAAAACGTGTTTTCTACAACATATAGATGTAGACTAACCCATGACGTAACAGTCGATGTACTCTATTGTTCTGATATCGAATTATCTGTGGTGGTCGGTCTCCCCCGGTGGTCGGTCACTCCCGGAATTACCCTAATAATAAATTATAATATAACTATAAACCATATTAATATAGCTTGCTCCCTGCAAAATTTAAAAGATAAGAATAATAAAATGAAAATAGGTCAAAAGTTCAAATATTTTAGTACCTACTTGAATATTGAAAATTAAAAGAATAAGTAGGTACTTATTAGTACTATTAATGCAGTAATAATAACACTCATGTGAAAAATTAAAAATTTATAGTTTTATATCCGCCTTGCAGATCATTTTGATATTTTTGAACTAAACAACTCTTTCATTTTGACAGACGAGCTGACGACGGACGGAATAAGTATCACCGCTGGAGAAAATGATTTATCATTTGGAAGCCACGTGTAATTTTTGAAATTCGACTCTAGACGCTTCTTTTAATCGACATTTTGTCAAGTATTAATATAATTATTATGATACTATAACAAGAAGTAATTACGTAATCCGTAATATTATGTATAGAAAGTAGAAAATTGGAGCTGGCTGTGTTTAATATTAGAACGAAAGTTTCTCCCTGTTAAGTTCAAGGTCAAAAATTCTTTGAGCTCAGGTTAATTAATGAAGTTTTGATTAATACATTTTCAATCCGAGATTTAGAGCATTTAAAAATTAAAAGTATTCCATACTTTGAATAATAATCATTATTTCATTATTGAGAACAGTTTAAACAATTTACGGTATCTAATTAATTTTATTGTTAGTTTAGAATGTAGTATATATATATATATATTAAAATAATTACTGAAAGTTGTATTAATTGTATCTACTTTCACTAATTTATTACAAATATTACAAACTTAAATTGAACAATTTCATTCAAAGAAATTGTTATAATTACTTGTGCTACCAAAAAAATGTCATTGAAAATGTGAGTGTTACACTAATGAAGTGTCAATATTATTTATATCTATCACCAAGTTATATAAAAAGTTCCAAACTACTGATTAAATTTTAGAAAACCCATACCTACTAATTTGCATTATACCATTGATCTACTTCCGAATTTTTCTAAAATAGCGCTTGTATGGATGGATATGCCTAACAATCAGTATTATATTTTATCGAATTGTTAATGAAAAGTCAGAACCTTTAATTTCTACAAAGTTTTTATTTATTCTTTAAATTATGCAAATTTATTTTTTATTTCAATAAAGTAGCAACAAAAATTGATTTGCATTTTATGTAAGAAATAAACTAATAAATAAACTTTGTAACAAACAAATATTAATTTATTTAATTTTGAAAACAGATCAATTTCTATTGTTGTAATGTATATTATCATCAAATAATATTTCATTTTGTAGGTGCAACATTCTATTGAAACTACTATTAAAATAAATAAAAATAAAATTAGCCTGTAGGTTATACAACCAACACAGCACAACCGTAAGATCTCGCCATCTAGCGGATTACTTTTCAAATATTACTACTTTATTACTACAATATTATAGTATTTCACCTATATTACCACAGCGGAATTATCTTTTACTAGTTACAAATACTTTAAGTAGATGACGGCAGTATACTTTTTTCAAGTTTAAACAAAACCTGTAGCAATTGACCAAAAACAAAACAAAAATTGAAGATTCCAATAAGTATAGTTTTTTTTTTAATTTTCAGATGGCGGTGGTTTATAAGGAAAAACTTGTTTAAAAATTAGTTATTTTTTAAGGTGGTTGGGTAGAGTTTTCGTTCACGTGTGACCCCAGATTTTTTTAGGTGAAATCAAAAGAATACAGTTTCTTTTATGTGTTGGTAAATTTTCAACCCTCTTTACGGTGTAGTTTTTAAGAAATCATCATTTAAAATTTTTTAAAATTACATTGCAAACATAGGAAAACGCACGCGATAGCACAGATTAGGATGTTGATTTTGAATATACTCAAAACTTTGACGTGCAACCAATGAAAAAAAACTTACTACTGTAATCTACGATGTATAAAGTATATTCTAGAAAATATTGAATTAGGTTTACCGTACAATTATTGAGAAATCGCTAATAAAATAATTCCCGCGTTTTCTGAATTTGAAAACGAAACATATATTTGTGGTTCGAGCTGTCATAATTTATGTCAAATTGTTAAGGTTATGAATTATCATTAGACAAGGAATTATCTGAGTAGATGGCGTAACTATACATATTCTAAATTTAATTGCAAACCGCATTTTTATTGGATTTATTATTAACATTATTCTCTTTCTACCACATACAAAAATTGCATTGATACTCGAAAAAGCTTCTAATTGATTCTTTGTGCAGCAAAATTTTCAGCGTTATGTTCATATTTTCAACGATCTGTTACTAATGTCAATGTGGAGATAAGCTAGGTTAGGTAGATTAGCTAGTAATTGAATCAAGTAAAGATCTTAACAAATTTTAATTGTCATTTAGATTACTATATAAGAGAATATGCAATTTGATAAATTATATTTTCAATAAAAATGATTTTTAATATCGATTTTGCAATGTAATAGGTTATTTGAAAATTTGAATATTGGACTACATTTGGACTCGGCCAAACTCTACCGAACCACCTTAAATGTTTATTGTAAATAATAATACCTAAGGTACCTGCGCGTAATAAGGCCTAAGTAACAAAAATCGTACTTAAAATAACCGCCCTCGCTCTATACCACACTAACAGACACCTATTGCACGTAGAAGTTGCTAAAATTTGGCTAGTGCTGAATATCCCGAAGGTGAGACCGTGCAGCCCCAAATAATAAAAATCGGTTCCAATAAATCCTGAATATTTTTCGTAATATTACAGTTAGCTATATAAAATTAAATTTTTATCTTTATAAATTAATGCTTCGATGATCTTAAAAATTTTAATATCGTATCGTGGTCCAAATATTTTTTATTTTTCTTACATAGCGTGGTCGGCGGGTATTAAGGCCTACTAAATTTAACAATAGTCTTACTTATTGTATCAAAGTTTGCTTGCTTTATAATGTATTTAAAAGTACTTTTGAGATATTACGAATGTAAATAATTAGTACGCATATTTAATACTAAATGATTGAGCGTTATTTTTAGTACTGAGTTAGATGCCTCCTAAACGAGCCACGAGGTAAGAAATCGATGATTTTGAGTGTTCCAAGGCGTTGTAATTAATACGTTTTTAAAAAAATGTTTAGTTGTTGCATTTATGTGTTTATTGATTTTAAATACCAAATAATATTACGTATAATTTTATTATTAAGTATGTTAAAGCCATAGGCCTTATTATCCTACCATATAAAGCCTATACGGGCCAGGTTTTTAAAAATGTTTAATTTTGTGTTTGTCTATGGTACAAGTTACCAGTTTTTGTTTATATTTTGTAGAAAATGTACAAAAAATATTATTATTATTAAAACATGTTGATTAAATTAGATATTTTTCATTTTATTTCAAATATCCCTTAGCTAGCATTTATATGTTATTTCCCCAAATTCTTCTATGAGGAAGATTTTCTGAAGAAACCAATTTTTCTAATTTTACGTTTTCTCTATCTTCTATTGTTATTTTATTGAACCAAATTTTGAATAAATTATGCATATACTATACATATGAAAAAATTACATTTACAAATACATTTTGAAAAAATACGATTATTTAAAAACTATGGAATTAAATTGCAGATAACCATTTTAGTTAAAAGCTCACACCGAGAGATTTATGTTAAAATATATATTTTTGTAGGTTGTGCAGCCGTTATTTCGTAAAAGCATTCAATTTTATAAATAAAACGAAGTCATGTTTTAAATAATATTATGTTTAAATATTCAAAAAAACTGTTTTCGTGATATTCCAGTGTGGCTTTCAGGTATAATTCAAAATGTATTTTAATTTTCTAATAAACTGTTCAGATCCCTTTCGAGTTTAAACTAGTGTTTCCTAACCTTTTTTTAGCATGCTCCCACCTAAGTTCTTTTAAAATATCGTCCTACGTAACATATTCAATTTTTTTATATTCAAAAACTGAATTAATCCCTATATGAAACCTGATTGATTTTTAAACTTCAGATAAGCTCAATTTCGAATTGGTCAAATTACACCCATGTTTTAAAAACTTTATTTGACATTTTAAAAATTACTCCAAATACAAGACTATAATATTTAATATGTCTGTAGAATTTTTATTAATTTAAGATATTTATTTCTGGAAATTTAAAATACTGACCGTTATTTTCTAAACCTAAAAAGTTCGCATTTTTAATAAAAGCTACTTAGTTAGACTAATAGTTTACTTTATCAAAGAAATCAACTTTTATTTTTGAAGTCGTTGAGACCACAGTGATGTGATCGCTAGTTGCAGTTATGAGCGGGAGATTCTGGGTTAAAACCCCGGATTTGGCAGAATTTCTTAACTAACTCAGCCCTCTGGTGAACTGTCGATCGAAATACTTATAAGCAGGTTATAACTTATAACTTTCCTTAACAACTCAATGGAAAAACGGGATACAATAAGCCTAGACTAGAGCTTCAGCAAAGTGGGGTTGAATAATAGAACAAGTGACTCTTTAACTGCACGGATACATAACATTGCACTTTAACTGCAAGGGTAGATAAACTATACTTGATTTTTATTAAAATTTACTATATGAAAATAAATAGTATCAATTGTACAGATTAAACCATGCAACGGAATGTTGTGAAATTTGACATAAATGTGCATCATAGTTAAATTTAGAGGCTAGATAAAAATGGTAAAAATTCGTTGAAAATTTCGGAAATGATAACGAAAATAAAAATAGTTCAAGTGTGAATTACTTTTAGACCACCGTCTTTTATACTCAAATTAAATGGGGAAAGTTGGGCGATGTTTACATATAGCCATTTTTTTATTTTGGGTTCAATTTATTTTCTTTTTCACCTATTTTAGTAAAATAATTTAATATTTCCGAAAAAGGATAGCTCTGAGAGCTGGTTTTCTCCCTTTCTGCGATAACTGGGAGAAAAGACTCATCAAGAGAGTCCGGATAAAAAAGCATAAAAATTCTAAAAAAAAAGTGCTTAAAAAAGCATCAAATATTACCAAGAAAAGCATCAATTTAATAAAAAAAGCACAAATTTTACTGGTTATCAAAAGCATTATTAATTTGATTTCTAAAACAATTGATTATTAAAAATTGTTTCAAATGTTCTGAAGTAAAACCATTCCTTAAAAAATTTTGTAAGCTCATGAAAAGCTTCTTTCAACATCCACACTAGTGATTGGTGCAAACTTGAATTTTGCTGCAACCGAGGGATCTATTTCCAAATTTATAATTATTTCACCAAATATTGCTTTTTAAAACCTTATTCAGTGTTTTTAATGGCAATTCCAACCTGTGCTGTAACGTCAGACGTGGTGTTTATAAATTTTTCTATTAAATCAAGCGATTCAGTTAAAGGCTGCTTTTCTAATCTTTTATAATATCACTTACAAATCCTAAATGTCACAAAAATTCTTGATTCTTTAACACATAATAAAAGCAGCTTTCAACCAGGTCCCCATCTTGTTAAAATCGGTAAAAAAATTTTACATTTGAAAATAAAGTATTAATTAAAAAAATCAAGTTTTAAATATTTTTAAATAAAGCAACGAATGAATTTAAAAAAAAAGCACTGAAAGTATGAAAATTTAAAAAAAAGCACAAAATGCATAAAACTTCAAAAAAAAGCACAAACCCCCAAAAATCCCCCAAAAAAAAACAAAAAAAGCATATAAAACATAATGCCAAATGGTCTCTTTTTTGAAAAATCGTTTAGATTATTTAAAATTTTTGAGCTGCTTTGAATTTTCAGGAAAAGCATTTTAGCTACAAATCTGGACTCTACTCATCAACATTTGTAATAAGCGCATTGTTTTTGCAGATTTTGACTTTGTATCGAACTAAAGTCCACACGGGAAATACATTCAATCCCGACTATAATAAAAAAAATCATTAAATACTTAATGACCTCGCATATTCCTTGTGACAGACTGAGCATCCATACCTGTTGTAGTCTATTCGAATTTATAATTTTATAATATTTATTAGTATGTAATACGCATGCAATATTTATGAGGTATAAAGAAAACATTGTTACGTGAATTACAGTAAAAATGAGGGTTTAACAATGCTTACCTATAAACAAGATGACCTTCAATATTACTTTTTAAATGTTTTAAATTAAAAAAAACCCACTTAGAGTTTGAAAACAAATTGAGTTTAATGTTCATTTTGTAATTTTTACAGTACTGAAAGTAATAGTTGAAGAAATAAGTTGTAACTTGAACCTCTTTTGAACATTTCAATAAGATATAGATGTTTATATAAAAAAACTTAATCGATTTATTAAGAAAGAAACAAGATTACGTAAAGTATCTAAATTTATTTGTCATCCCCTCAACCCAGGCTACCTACCAACCTACAAATTGATTGCTATATAAAATAGCAAATTACTTCTTGCTTTATTAAATTAAAGTAATATTTTTAAAAATTATTTATTTTATTTAAAATAAAAATAAATATACGCCTTACGGTTAAAAAGCGTGGTAATTTTGAATTTTTTTGAAATATTTAAATCAACATAGGAGGCAGTGCCTTCTGATTTCATCCTGGACTGCTAGTTTAAACAAAACTCCGTTCAAATTATTTTTAAAGGGTCATTACTACACTGACATTGTTCAAATTTGATATTTTTGTGAGTTATTGGTAGGTAAGTCATATTCGTCAATTTTTAATATTTTATTCATTATTTATAGATTCTTATTAGTTTAGTTCGTTATATTCATTATAATTATAGGACTGATGATCGGAAAATAACCGTGAAATCGGGACCTCATATCGTATTATGAATTTTTATATTTGAGTTTTTAACATAAGTATACGCTTTTTACAGCATATTATTTATTCCTATTTTGTTAAATATTTTTAATCCTAACCTGTTAAGTCATAATTATTTATTTTTTGATATCTATGCGAAATAAGTTACTACATGTCAGCTTGAAAAAGAAATTTTCTTTCTAATTTTTCGATTGCCGTATTCGCTCAGTGAACATTGAACTTTCCATTTGTCTAAGGCTGGTGATTGGGATGATGAGATTATTCTCGAGCAAATTTTGGATTATGCTTTAGAGAAGCATATTGTAAGACATTAGAGAAATTATAATCTGCTTCAGAATAATTTTGTTATCTCAATCCTCTTTGCAATTTCACAAAACAATGGCCAAATGCTAACACGTCGTAATACACAACTTTTGAGATTTTGCTTTTATATCTTTTTCGAACTATTTGTACATCTCCCTAAAAGATCGTAAACCTCAAACTAATAGAAAAACTTCAAATTTAAATTTTAAAATGTCGTATAATCACTTGGTAATATAGTAAGCACAACTACTAATCGTATCCCACTGTATAAAATTCTGTTTCTTGGGGTTACGACATGTTAGCATTTGGCCATCGATATTTTTGTAAACTAGAATCTATACTAACAATAGTAATAAGAAATGCCTGTTAACTGTTAATTTTAAATTTCACAATTAATATAATATCTTATACGCCATTGGTTTGTTAATACGAAGCTGTAGCCCGTGAATTTTGTTTATACATGTTGTTTCCTAAATGACATGTTCTTCAGAGACGGTTTCTGCAGCTCAAAATGATAATCAAAGAAATACATACAGTACTTAGAAAACTCTTTGCACAGAATTTATGAAAGGAAATCGATTATCTGCTCTATTACTTTCTAAAATAAATTCTGATATAAGAAACATAAAAATATATTTCTAACAATTATTTTTTTATACTTTTGGCAACTTGGAACAAATTGACCTAATGAAAGGTTTCCAACCTGGGTACGAGTTTACCTTGGGGTGATGAAGTATACCCCGAGGGTACTACTATACACAATACCAAAACAAAAAATATAATATGATTTCTTGCACTAACACCAACCCAATACGAAGCTCAACTAATGTCAAACCTAATCGTATTTGGTATTTTTTATCGAAGAATTCTAATTGAAAAATTTTTACATAAAAACTTGTTCATTTTTAAAAATCAGGGATATTCAGTGCAATTTTCTAAGAAAATTTAGTTTTTTCATTTTACATAATAATATACCCCATGCAATATAGATAAGTTACAGTTTTAAAAAGCTTCGGAACCGCAGAACTTAAGAATTTTATATTGATGATGAGCATTATTAACAAAGTGCAGATCTGAAACTAACCTGGTAAGTTTTTTTTATATAAATATCAAAGTTGCATTTGTATGTTTGTTATTATTTATGACCTTAACTTCTAATTAATTGGACAGGTCGTAAATACAGAGCAAATTCTTTTAGTTCTTTTAGTTTTCAAACCTAAAGTTTCCAGTCTCTCGCTTATTCACTAATCGCTATAACAAGTTATTACTGTATGGTAAAGATTATAAATATTAAATAATAATAATCAATTCATTTGTGGCTTATGTCGTATAATATAATATAATATATTAAAAATGCACCAAATACAATTTAGAACTAAAACGCACAGTTTTCACAAATAAAATACACTGTAAGTATAATTTCACAAACGATTTTATCCAAGGTTTTATCATACTACGGCATCGTAAAGACTAAAGACGATAAACTAGACTGAAAGTATCTTAGTTACGAAAGCTGTGTGCATTTTAGTTCTGAAATAGTATGTTATTGTATTTTCAGTAACCCTAAAAAAAAAGGAATGTGATTGTTGGTGGATTCATCAATCAATAATTTATTTGATATTAAATTTGTTTTTATTAATAGTACAAGTAAAGAAGTAATCTTACCAGTATCGTTGAGTAGTTGTTGAATGGAATCATCGTCATTGCCCCCATTTGTTGACACCGCTGAAAAAGAATTAAATTAATATTAATAAAATTAATAATTATTACTATAACTACATTTAAAAAATAATTCTACATAGATTTTGTAATATTTTGTAGAAGCATACGTAGAGATATGATAAAACTTAGTATATATTCAAACTTTTATAAGAGCCCATGGAAGTGCATATTTTAAATGCGTGAACAATAAAAACTTAATATTGCTTCTTAAAGTATTATATAAGATCACAGCTAAATAAACACGAAATGATTTTCTTTTTGAGTGGCTATAATTCCTTCGATATTATATCTACAGTGGCTCTCATAATTATTCATACACTCCTATGCTATCAATGTAAATTATGCGTTTTGAAGGCGTGATTTCTCATATAAAAATTATTTTTACAGCAATACCTATTGGAAATTTTTTGTTGCAAATTTCATTTCCTTCCTTTTTGGTTATATAAATTTTTCTATTTTGTCGCACCATTTCCGACTTACAGTGATTTAAACAAAACTCAATAAAATGCAAAAAAGATTTTCATCTGTATCTCAAAGACGGTGTAAAAAAATAGAAAAATGTATAAGTAATTTTTATTGTGAATTTCATTCCCTATTTAAATAATTTTACTCAGAAAATAAATCATTTTAGACGATTTTGTTTGAATCTCCACTTAAAGTATAATTCAGTATAAATTCAACACTGCAAATAATGACCATCAATATTTGACAACGACAACGCATGTGTAATGTAGTACAAAAAAATATAAAACATTATTACCGATTATTTTATCAAATTATTTACTCGTATACTACTGGTTTAATAACAACTATTTTATTACATTTTTTTTATCATTTTTAAATGCGTTTGCACATTGTCAAACTCATTTGTCGATTGACAAGTGATAATTTGTTTGTTTTTTTATCAATTTTTGCAGACTGCTTTAGGCTTTACGCCACTTAATCTTATTTGCTTTTGTTTGAAAGTTGATTTGCCATTATAAGTGATTATGTTGAAAGGTGTTGTTTCTGTTCTTACCCAATGCAGGTTTGCATTAAATTAAAAATAAAAAAAGAAACTGCTTAACCTTTATATGTAATAAAATGTTAAATATAAAATATATATTTCATCTCATAAGATTTTTCACATATACAATTCGCACGTTTTCGTCGCCACTGTTTGATAAGGAAAACTTAATCTAGTACTAGTTATATATTATTATCCAAGTCACGGTTAATTTAAATATAAACAATATTAGTTACATCAGTAGTTCATTTTCATTACACGCACATTTGCGTGCAATGTTTAAATTATTTATAGAATTTAAACAAATTTTATAATTAAACCAATAGAAAGTAAATACAAAAGCAAGATTAATAAAGAAAAATATATTGTTAACTAATACGCCAAGTGCTTCAATGGTTACAAAATATGAAAGCTAGCTCTATATGGTATTACTTCTAAATTGAAATTCTTTAGGAATTCTGAAAGATAATTTTTATAAAATATAATATGTTAGAACATGCCATTTTAGCATTTTTATGAATCTTTATTGATTTAGCCAAAAATTTATCTATAAACCAAATTAAATGGGGGAAATTACAGCGATGTTTACATGTCCAGTTTTACTTCATTTGTTTTAGTAAAACATTGAAATTGCTCCATTTAAGCTAGCTTTTTGAGTCAGATGTAAAAAATTTAAGTCTCTTGATTTTGATTGTAAAGTTTAAGTGTAAAATTAGATAGTAATTCTGAAGAAAAATATTTTTCATTTAAATTCATTATTAACTTTTTGTTCCACAGTGTAGCATATATGCTACATAATTTGCGAAGAGCAGGCGGTCTCTGTAAGGAGAGCTTTCTGAACTTCGCTCTTCCACATGGGTTGCTTACGCATATTATTATTGTTATCATTGAATTTTGTATTTTGGACAATTTACTATTTCATGGTTTTTTATCATTATTAATTTGTAAATTAAATTGTAAGTTGTCAACTCATGTGAATAAAGACATATTATTATTACTATTATTTAAAATCACTGCTAAGTATTTTAAATTTCACATTTGTTTTGTGCGATTTATTTAAATAATGTTACAATATCCATACATAATAATATAACGTACGATCCTTATTGGAATTTACAATAAGATCTCAATTTCAACAGATAATTAGATTTAAGCAGTTTACTCTTTGCTATACGTGCATCTAGTGTTTGCTTTATTTTATTTATAGGTAATTATTTTTCATTTCAAATTATTTACATATTTATGATAAAGTGATATTTACTTAGTTTAGAAAAGTGTATAACACATTTATCTAGTTTATTTGAAAATTAGGTCTAAAGAAAAAATTCTGTACTTGCTAATTTTGAAAAAAAATACATATTTTTTTTTCATAATAGAAAAAACTTGCAAGAAATATTTTTTAAATATTTTACCATAATATCAGGACACCACAATAAGTATAAAATATGATATTTAATTGAAAAGAAAAAGTCATGCATTAAAGAGCTAAGATAATAATATTTGAGAAGAATTTAGTTATTTTGGAAAAAAGGTTAAATTAGAAGTTAAACCAGATGCTAATTAGATATAGAGAAGATATTAGAAAGCAATTAGATAAAGATTTTACATTTTTATTAGAAATTAATTAGTTTATATAGCGATTTTGTAAAATATATAAGATTTGAAAATTTAAAAAAAATCACGATTACATTTAACTTTTCTATTTGTATACGAATTTGTTTAAATAAAATTTTAATAAAAATAAGAATTGTAATTTAAGAAATAGTTGGAAGCTTGAAAATATATAGTTCTATTATATAATATAGATTAATACTTTTTATGTATAACTAGGTATAGCATTCCTTAATATTACAGAGATTTTACTGCTAGGTGTTGTGTTTACATTAATAAAATCTTACGCAAATGAACTAACATTTTATAGACAAAATATTATATTATTATAATTACATAATAGCATCTAAGTACCTATTATTAAGTGTATAATAATATGTACCGCTTGAATTCCGTAAACACCCGTAATATTATAGGCTTGTTACAATGGTATGAGCATGGAAATGAATTAAGATGAATTACCAAGAATTTCTTTAATTCTGTGAAATTATCTATTTTTGCTATAGAAATGGAAAAATGGAATGAAATTTATCATAAATGACACTTGCTTGCCCAAAAACTGCATTTCTGTTTTCCATCAGATTTAGACAAAATATCAAAAAAGGGCTAGAAATAGTAACTTGCATAATTATAATAAAATTACTGTAGAAGCTTCACAATAGGATATATTTTATTTTTATTTATGAAGGTATATCGTATTATTTATTTGTATAAGAATTTCTAAAAATTTGATGTTTTATAATTCTAAATAGTGTATAATATTATGTTACTGAAAAAAGAAGTAACTGAAATATGTATATGTTATAGTCAATAACGTAAATTGGGCATTGACGACAATGGCCATTTACGCAGGCCATTACAGTCATTAAGCGCCCATTAACGTCAACGCCTGTTAACGGTAGACAATGATGTAAATATTTTCATATGATGGTAATATTTATGTCATAGGCAGGTCAATGACGTTAATGGCCCAAATAGATTGGACAATGATGATATTATAGAATAAATACTATAAGGAACAGCAAAATGGCGATACACTTCAACCTGGGACAATTGTCGTGCACGCGTTTTTCCGTGTGAATGACAGTAACTCGGCCCTTTTCAAGGTCTTATAAGTGTACAGGAAATTTTATTTAATTTATTTATTAAACTAGGGTGGATCCGTGATTCGTCGTGGTTGTGTCAGCCAAAACGGTCCGTAGAAAAAATTAATTAAATGTAATTAATTCATTTTATGGTGGAACCGTGAGTCACTCGCTAAAATCATCCCTGAAATCAATTCACCTCGACTAGAAAGCCCGACCTCTCCAGGGAAGCGCGAACTCGGCCCAAACGTGTGTGACGGCTATATCACATATGGAATTTGTAGAATAGTAGTTTCATCATTGTCCAATCTGTATATTGGGCGTTAACTTTATTGCCCGGACATACACATATCAAAATTTAAATGTCAACATCGTGCAAAATGCATGGTCATTGACGTCTATGCCGATCAATGATGTCCATGCCCAACAAAGCTGGACAATGACGTTATTGACCGGCCATTGACGTTAATGGCCGAATTGTCATCATTGGCCTTAACATATGGTTTCTATTTAACGGTAAATGCATACAAATGAACATGTAACTTGATAGAAATGAGGCGAAGAATGCAATGTTTTATTAACATAACCTCTAAATAAAGGATCAACAAACCCACTTATCAATATTATATTTTTAAATAAATAACTTAATAAATTCGAAATGCCACAGAAGCACTCCATCCTGCAATAAAGATTAATTTAATTATTAGAGTGTTTTTAGTTTAAAAATTAATTAAAATTTTACGATAAAATTTACGATATCACGGCTGAACAAACAGAATTTAATTAAAATTAATTTTATTAAACTAATTTAATAATGGTAAGTAATTATGGATAATACCCAACTACTATGAATTATAATTTGAATGGACGAGATAATTGAAGACTTGAAGTAAATAAGACGCCAAGTGCCAAGTGTAAGTTAAAGGCGTCGCGTCGGCCAATAGCCCATTTGAAAGGCATAAAACCAATTTAAAATTTTTTGGCACTTAGCCTGTTATGTACTTCAGGTCTTCAATTATATATTGGCTAATTTCAAAATTTACCCTAAGATTTAAAATTTTTTTGTAATATTTGAAAAGGGATTTAAACTAAGCGCCATCATACAAATGCAATGATTGCGTGTTAAAAAAACTTCGTAGTAACACAAAACATTGGATGGGGCTAACTTCTACTAACCATATCAGTATTTTAGACTGTATTTTTTAAAATACTAAGCAAAAATGCAAAACTAAATAATATATAAAGTGTTCACAAATGTAGTTGTTATTATAGTACCTACTGAGTATTTCATTTGTGAAAACTTTATTTTAGTTCTAAAAAAGTGAATACATTTTTCTGTTTTTATTATAAATCAAGCATGATTAATATCAAGTTTCACTACCTAAACCATGTTTATATCTATTGATTATTGATATTTGGTACTAAAACAGTTGTTATACTATTGCAACTTTCTTTATTCAATGAATTTGTAATATATTGTACTGTTATTTTCTAATTAAAAATTTAAAAAAATTCTAAATTCAAATTAAAATATTTCAATTAAATTTACTAATGCCAAATAGAACGCAAATGTGCGCGACACCGGACCAGGTGCGTCAACGTCCACACAAATTCAACAAAGCCTTTAAATTTTCGAGTTTTAATGTTTTCAACTTTACCAATCCAATTAATTATACTTCTCCCAATCATTCAATTTTTATCGATTATTTATTTAAAATAATAGTAATCAAATTATTCAGACTCATCCAAACTATGTCCAATCTATTGAACAAATAAATTCCAAATAAATCAATTTCAACTCACGCAAAATCAAACGGTTTATTTGCAAACTCACAAAATTTCAAACAAATCTTAAACAAATTCAAAATAAATAGTAAGTACACAATTTCAAAATCAAATACAATTTTACGTAAAAATACAAAATTTCCAAATTATACAAAAATTCCAATAAAGAATTTTGGAACATGTTAATATATTTATTTATACAGTATACAATACAGTACAATACAGTACAAGCTCGATTCTGTGAACACAAAAATCCAAAGGTAAGTTCAACTTAACGCAAGTTTTCACACTAAAAAGGGTGTAGAAAAACTAGTGTTATGCATATATTTATTCCTTATGAAACGTATAATGCATAATATTGGTAATTAAGAACATTGATTGACATTGAGAAGAAATTGGGTGTTCACAGGAACGAGAAGTTCATAGTATCGAGTGTTCACGTTATCGAGCTTCTACTGTACTATAATATACTAATTATATTGCTGTGTTTTGTAGAGCAACCTTTATTTTGATTTACTTATTTATAATATTTTTGAATGTTTTGGTTGCGCAGGCGGTTCCCCACCAGTTAAAATTTTGAGAGAGGTCCACCTCGGAATTTGTAAGAGGTTGGACGTGGTTTTTCAAAGTCTTGAATATTATTTTATTTGAATAAAATTGAATAAGTGATCGAATGGTAATTAATTTATTTTTTATATTGGAATTGGAAAGAAAATATATAATTTAGTAATTAATTAAATTGGATGAAGATAACACAGCAATATATTACTAGATATACAGAAAAGACAAAAGAATTCTTTAAAATAAAAACACTCCTAAAAATATTCGTCAAGATAACAATGCAATTATGATTTTTAAATTTATTTATCTTGTGATTCACTACTTGAAATCGCAGTAAAGGAAAATTTTACATTTTGCTAGTTTAAAAGCAAAATACTAGAACTCTTTTAGGTTGAAAAAATTTTAAATAAAATATGTCGCTTTCGGATACCTACACCTATTATGAAATTTTCAAATGTAGATTTAGGTAATGCATAAACTGCATTAAAATATCTTGCAAAATAATAAAAAGTTTAAACTAAATGATTTATTTGAATACAAAATATTTTTATAGTAATTAGTCAAAAACAATAATTAAAAAAATGTTTTCAATTTTTTTTTAAATATGCGTTAATAAATACAGTATAGCACCTCGATTATTCGGGACGACCGGGACCGTGCTCGGCATGGATAATTGAAAAACACGGATAATAATAATTGACTCTTTTTGTTAATATCAAAATGAACTTATTATATTATAGTAGATTACAAACTAGGAACATATTATTAAGTAAAGTAGGTAAAAGCAGAAAATCTAGACGAATTAACATTTAGTAAGTACATTTTTGTGTAAGTCATTTCTACAAAACAATAAATTTACCGAAATTTCATATTATGTATAACACAAAAAGATACACTAAACCGCCCGCACGGATAATCCGCGCACGGTAATCGATGTATATAACGCGCCCACGGATAAACCGCTTCACGGATAATGCGCGCACGGATAATCGGGGTTCTACTGTAATTAATACTTAATTTTTTATCAATAATACATTAAAAGTTAACAATTAATAATAAATTAATAAATAATTTAATCTATAATCTTCTTTACTTTGAATTTAATGAAATCGCTTTTTTAATTTTCACCAACATCTATGAAGATATCATCAGTCATCAGGCGCTTAATAATAATAATGATGTCTCATTGTTGTAATAAATTTTATTTTACCTTGTTGGTTCACTCCAGCATAAGTTTTATTAATATCTAATTATAATTATGTATTTTTGAAAAATTATGAAAATGATAAAATTTAACCAACTTCAGAAATCTTTAATTTGTAACTAATAGAAATCTGAATAATTTAATATGCAGATAAATTTTGGTATCTGTGTAGAATTCAATTTACATTTTACATTAATAATTTTAAAATAATGCAAGGATATAAAATGCTGTAAGTAGGTCAATTAGTTTATTTACTACTTATTCACGAGAGGTAAAAATTTTTGCACTTAGGGATAAAAATAAGAAATTAATTATAATGTTTACTTGCTGCATTATGTAAGTAATTTAAAGAACAAATTATGAAATTTGCTAACCTTTTTTAAACTTCATGTTCCTCTAATAATTTTAAGCACGCCACACTATCACAGTTTGCTGATAACTGCAAAAATGTAGGTAATAGCAAGGATAAAAAGGTATACATTGTTTTAAATTTATTATCGATTAAGTTAAGCGATTCGTTACTTTAAAAATTACTTATTAATTATTACTTCATTTTCGAGATACGAATCTTGACTACTTGCGTCCTATCAACATAATGTAAAGCTGCAAAACAAAATAAATTTTGGAGAAAAACATGATGATCTTCTTTTGATGTGTAAACTACGCAAGCAACATTTACGTACGTCAAACATTGGTAGAGTAAATGGATTTGAAGTAATTATTATTATCAGCGCCCACTTGCAATAAAATGAAACAAGTTAATAAAATTATAATTTTAAAAGAAGATTACTCATGCGAATTTTATCCAACAAAATAAGTTGTTATACCTGATGATGCCCATTCTTACATTCGAATATACAATTTAAGGAGGTGTAACAAGGTAAATTAGGTCTTTTTAAGATTTTTGGTTCCCACTCACAATTCAAAAGCTTCGTAATATTCTGGTATTACCCAACTCTAAATTTAAATTAGAAATTTGATAATAGAAATTGAGAATACATATTAAATTAAAAAAATATTCCGTTGAAATGCAGTCGTATCTACATTGTAAGTATCCTTGAAAAATCCAAGTTAAATGTCTTGTGCTAACGCAAAAACAAGTTAAATTTAATTGTTACCATCATTTTCATGCTTATTGGTTACAAATGAAGGGAAAAAGTAATCTTAAAAATAATGGATTTACTGGGTATCCAAACCAAAATATACAATAATTTAGAAAATTAAAGAATTGAATTTTTGAAACAAGATCTATTGTATTAACAACATAATATATTTAAAAATTGAAATTGATTATTATTAAATAGTAATAACCACTATATAAAACAACCTAGTGCGGCACACGAAGATAAATTAAAATAAACTTGGTTCGGGTAGCTGCAGTAGTTATAACTTATAACTACTGTAATTCTAACTACACAGTAAAAAATTTGTTCTCGATTTAGTCAAATTGTTGGATTATGCGGGCCACTACATCTAGGTAGTAGTTAAAATGGTGGGCATTTTAGTAACATTTAACTGAATTTAATTTGATTTAACAAAGTCATATAGTCAATATTATGAAACACCTGCACTTAAGATCAAATTTCATTAACTATTACTGTTTATCTAACAAAAGCTGTACTAGTATTAATTTCGAGATATAGTGGCCCGTCTAATCCAACAACTCTTGTTAAATTGACAACAAATTTTTTAGTGTGTATTACTGTTTTTTAACTAGGTGAGCACCTTACTAGAATCGTTTTATTAATTGACGAATTCGTAATGTACATTTAAGATCGTCAAGAAACTAGATATTTGGCATAATTATGAATTTTTTTACATCAGAAAATACAAAATTGGTCACATTATACCCTCATAGATACAATACAATACATACAATATGTATGTAATGTATATATAATACAATAATATTATGCTTTCCAAATTTTTATTTGAACTGTCAAAACGTTTTAAAAATTAGTAGATTCTAATTTCTTTATTTCTTACAAAACTACCAAAGCCACAAGAAAAGTGCCAAGATTGTTGGACTCAAAATCATCAAAAAAATTAAATAATCACAATTTTCATCAACATTTGTTGCCTAGTGAATTATGTTTAATTATTTATTAAATTCGTTGAACTTTACCAAATAACCAAAATATTAATCGTTAAACTTTATTATAACATTAAATAAATCAGATATAATCAACTCGAGATTATCGACGCAAATTTCAAGTAGTCATTTACGCACGCATAATTTGATTTACAAATTTTTCTATAGTAAGTTGATCCAATTTAAGTACCTCTCTATCAATACAACTTATAATCGATTTGAGTTATTTTAGATCATCGGCACATTAAAGACACTAACACGAATATGTAAACTAAATTCTTTTATTCAAATGTAGTTCCACGAGTCGATGACGTAAATGAGACCATATTGACTTTAAAAATCTGTTTATCTTTCGGTTTACCCTCGTTAAACTCCTTTAAACTTTAATGTAAACTTAAAGTTTAAAAAGGTTTCAACTCCGATTGAAAACCTACTGCGGTTTTCTATTATTTTTATTTAGTGCGGTTGTCCATAATGTAATAAATATTTAATATTGTTTGTATTGCGGTTTTTACAAAAAGTTGGCTTATTACTTATACAAAATAATTCGTGCTTTCTGTAAATTTCTCCTAATAATAATGATAGATTCAACTTTTCACTTTCATCATTTTTACATAAAAACTTTATACCTATACACACAAGAGCGCTACAGCTCAGGCTGAGTTTCGGGTAATCACTTAATTTTATGATGGGTTTTCAAAGTAGATTTCCTCGGACTCTTGATCTACTCACTTGAGCATCTAACCGTAACCGCCCTCAAAACTTTATATATAATTTAAAACAAAGCAATAATTAGCAAATTTGATAACAATTTTATTTCAACTTGGTAATAAGCGATTAATTTATGGTTCATGTAGTGAAGTTTATAGCAACTATATCTGTTTATGACACTTTTCCGAACTATGAAACACACAGAAATTAAAAATATTATTATAGTGTGTGTGTGCTTTTCAAATACCACTTTTCATGTTATTCAATACAGGGAAAACTACGATATTGAGAAGAAAAACTAATATTTGAAAAAAAATGTTTTTTTAAATGATTTCTTTTAACAAAATTCGATGAATCCTTTTAATTCTAATATTAGATTATAACTAATCGATTTATCATAAAATGCTACCCCAAAAATATAATATTAATGCTAACCCAATTTTTATCTGTGCACAGTATTTTAAGGAGCGCAAACGAGGTGTGGTAGTGCTTAAGGTTAATGTATTAAAAATTAAAAAAGCTCCAACTCATCAGGAAAGTAAATATTTGCAAATACAGTGGTGGCAACTTTTCATTTTAGTATGTACCTAGTGCTGATTATGCATAGAAATATGAATAGTGGTTTCAGTCAAAAAACAATGACATTAATACTCAACTATTTAGATTAAAATTTTTGACCAGCAACAATATAGTGCACTCATTTTGAATTACTTTTAACAATTAAGTTAGATGTAATAGTTTATTGAAATATATTTTAATAAATATAAAGAGTAATAGAATTTTATGTTTTAGCTTTAGTCACAGCTATCCTTCAGTAGGTACCTATAGAATTTAATGATAAAAATGTAAAAACATTCTTATAAAGATTTGAGAACAAGTTCATAATGCTATAAAAAAGTATTACTTATGTTCAGCTAAAAAGACATTTTAGTTTGGCTTGATAAAATATTCGATAAAGATGAGGATAGTTTGGACCTAGGCTGGTTCTAACATAATGTTAGTTCTAAAGTTCTCAAAAGTTATCTTTATCTTTTTTTATCTCTTATGCAATACATTTTATATCAAGCTCTGTATTTTTTATTGCATCTTCGAGTGCAATAACAGCCGTGTTCTAAACGTAATGATAGATATTAATGTTAATCTTTGTTGGTATATAAAATAGCTTTTATAATCAGTAATGTATTATATTATGTATCTATTATATTATGTTTAGCAAGAAATATATAATACTATAATTACATTTAATAAGGTTTGCATTGTTACTTATTACTTTTTCATTAGTACAAAAGTATCCTTCCCATATTCCAATGTTATCCTGGTAACGGAGATATTTCGGACACTTACCAGCAGGGCTGGGCAGTATTTGAAATACTTGTATTTGAAATACATTTTGTATTTTGTAATTTGTATTTCAACACATATTTTCAATATATCTGTATTTTGTATTTCAAATACAAATTACAAAATACCGCACAAAATACAAAATACTTTAAAATTGATAATATCAAATAGACAGGGCCGTATTCAGTAACAGTAATGTAAAAAAATTTTGTTTGCGATTCTTTTCATTCGACGATGTTACTGAATACGGCCCTGCCGTTGTATTGTATTGTTATTTGTTTTGTTCTCAACCAGGTAGTATTTGAAATTATGTATTTTAAATGCTATATTTTGTATTTGAAATAATGTATTTTGTATTTTAAACACTCGGAACAAAATGTATTTGTAATTTGTATTTTGTATTTCAAATACATATTTTCATATATTTTGCCCACCCCTGCTTACCAGCTTTGCATTTTATTTATCCCAAAATATAATGTGGCTTATTATAAAATTTCAAATTTAAAATTACCTACACTAAATTCTTTTCAACAATTTTCAAAATTGTTGAACGCGCTCCTGCAAGTTTTTTCCAGGTACCTTCCATTTTCGGTAGATATTTTTTTAACTCCAGTATAAAAAAGCCAGGATTACTAATTTAAATTGAGCTCTTAAGACATCCCCAGTACAAAAAAGTCTATTGAAGGCAAATCTTGAAAGCTATACCACGTTACTTCTTCTTAGTATTAATTTATACTCCTGATTGATTCCCGGATTGAAAAGATTAATTGAATAACGGTAAAGATATGTTTGATATATGGGAAAACGCTCCCGTTCAGTTAAAACCATGTCTGATGGTTGTGAAGAGTGAGTTAGAATGAAATCTTAGGAAAATTTAAGTAGATCGTTTAAGTGTCCATATTCTAAGATTTTGACCTAGTACGAATAGACAAATAAATCTTCAGCTCTTAATGATCTGATTCAACACTTCTTGGATTTAGGAACCACTTTCTTCAGATAGTATCTGTATCTATTTATTTTTTTAATTTCGACAAAAATTCAGAATTCAGCAGAATCAATTCTAATTATTTTTTGGTAAAAAATTACAAAATTCCGGATCTGGCGTGGATCCATGATGACTAAATTTCGGGAAACAAAACTGAACTTAGTAATGGGTAAATGGGTCACCTTGTAGTAGTAGCAGAAAATGAGAGGCAATTTTTTTACAAAATGAAAATTACTACTAGGTTCCGAGGCATTGGATATAGCCTCCGTGTACCTACTGATTTGCAGATTATCGACGTTGTGAACGCTTTAAGATAAAATAATGATATTCTGAAGAGATGAACCGTTCA
Organism: Cantharis nigra; assembly: GCA_958510845.1. NCBI lineage: Eukaryota > Metazoa > Arthropoda > Insecta > Coleoptera > Cantharidae > Cantharis > Cantharis nigra. Next base: position 27,982,153 of record OY294030.1, on the reverse strand, counting down.
AGTGTTCATCTCTAGACTCTAGAATCGAGTCATGTTTTGGTAGGTTGCAATAAAAGTAAACTAAAATTAAGCAAAATCTGTATTTTCTTAAGATACTACTATGAGCTACTGTTTTTGAGAAAATAGCGTTTCCAAATTTGAATATGTTACTTCAGCTAGTTTATAAAACAAAAATCCAAGTGTCTTCTAACTGAGATCCTTCCCGCAGTAATAGTTTTTTCTTGCCGTAGTAAAAATATCCCAAAAAAACAACTACAAATTTCTGCAGGAAATCAAATCTGGGTTCTTCCTAACCACTTGCAGACAAGTTATCATCTCATCAGCTGGAAGACCTATGAAATATTGTTGAATAAACTAGCTGACGTGTTGTAATTAAAAACTTTTAAATGCTATTTTCTCATAAACGGTTAAGTACTCATGGTACTCAAGGTAAAACAGGTGTTTACTTAACTTTAGTGCTCTTTCAACCTACCAAAGCTTGTCTCGAACCTATAGAGCTGCACTTGGGCGGTTTAATCGTTTAGGCAACCCCGGCTATGTACGCCTTCTGTGTATGTATAATTTACCTTTATACTGTTTGAAGTGTACCAGGACGGTTTAGAATTTGTTTAAAAAATTTCGGGCTATTCACTGTATGTGGTTAAGAAGTTACATTTAACTGTGTGACCTAAATATAGTACCAATCAACTTGATTAAAACATGTTATCACTACGCAAGCTCATTACAAGTATAAAAGAATCGGAAATATTAGGTAGATCTAAAAATAGTTTGGAAAACAGGAATATTAAAGATATAGGAAAACTTTGTATTTAAGTCACGGCATGTCGCACATAAACATTCCATATTTTGCTATAACTGCATACCTTTTCCAGCCGGGATATACGAATTAAGTGTTAATGTATGGGATAATAACTAACATAATATTATAAAATGCATGTTTAGTATTATTAAAATACGAAAAAAAAAAAAATATAATAGAGCCGATTTTTTAGTAAACTTTCCAATTAACCGGTTTAAAACTGCAAGTAAAATAAATTAATATTCAACAATACACCTACATTTTGATTATTTACCAAATAAAATATTGTATTAAATAAATTAATTAAGAAATTAATAACAAATTATTGATAAAGAAAAGTAATACTGATTTTATGATTAATAACTAACTGGACTTTGTCGTACGATATTCAGCCGAGTAAGTCTGGTAATAATAGGTACTTACTTTATAGTAATTTTTTGGAAAGAAATTTCAAGAAGTCTTCCCCTATAAATATTTTGCATCGACCAAAAATAACCTGTGGAGGCCTAAAGTGAACCTACTCATAAGCTTTACTCAGAGTTTAGTACAAAATTTATACATTAAAGGGTTATAGACTTAATACATCAAAGTTCACATACATCATAAATCTTCTCAATTGGGAAAATAGAATACTCTTTGTCTTAAACCTGCTTAAAGTTGCAATTTTAATTCACTTTTTCTTATCTATTTCATTTTCGTGACTCATTAAACTTTATTCCAAGCATCTGATAATTTATTTGTTCCAATAAATAATTTAAAAAATTAACTTTCTCATCTGTGATGCTTTTCACTACAAATTGTCTAATCTTATTAATCTCTATTCCAATCCATGTAATACATACCCCAATATTATATCAAATTGATAATATGAAAATATTATCCAACCAACTTTTATATCAATTGACTTCACAAGCTCCGAAAATTAATCTTATTGATAATTAACGTACAACTATCAACTGAAATACTATGTAAAATTAATTCAAGAATATTATTTGTACTCGTATTAACAACTTTTTACAAGTATTAATAAGTCCGGGGTTATAAAACATAACAATATAAAGCCATGTCACGAATATTGAATTCAACAATTAAATAAGTACCTGGTCAAAATTGTTATGTACCTACTATTGTATTTTTGATTCGTTTTATTTCAATTTTTCACGATTATTGGTATATAAATAGCTATACGCAATAAATAAATCAATATGGCAATTATTGCAAAAATGCAATAAACAATCAGAATGAAAATAAATCAATAATAATTGATTAATGAGTAATAATAAAAAGCTATTGTTCAATCTGTAATAAAAATTTTGCCAAATGCAAATCACTACGGTTTTCAGTATGAAATAAAATGATACAAAATATGACAAAAAAAGTGTTATGAAGATTAAAAGAATACTGGGAATTCTTATGTTAAAGTTGTGAACTTTCTTGTTAGCAGATATACGTGGATGGTAGATGCGATATAGTTCACTTTATGTATTATCAATTGGCAAAATTGAATAGAAATATCTGCGCTCACCTAAACAAGAGTTTACTGTATATGTAAATGCACATCAGTTGATAAATAATTTAAAAATGCAACAAATGCCATGTCCAGCAAACCTCTTCAATATTTTAAGTAATTTTATTTTATAAATAGTTTATTAAACAAATTGTTTATTTATTCGTAATAGGTACGTTTTTAATTTTTTTCAGCAAAATTTCGATATTGGTTAAGCAACTTTTAGTAGAAGGTTGTAAATAATTTATTATGTTATATCGTTGAATTTTCTAAATTCACATATTATAAATATTTTTTTGCAGTTTGCTACGGAAAACCGTAAAATGTCAGATTCATAAATTTTCTTAGTTTTCGTTAAAGAAAGTTATACAAAAGTTTCTAGTTTCTACATACAAATAATATCTTATACTTCTGAAAGATACAGAAGGAGTTCGTAGCTATAACCAGAAGCTCAAAGACTGTCGCAAAACTCGATAGTAAAAACCAGTAAGAACAGGAGTAGGTAAAATTATTTTTACAGCTTTCCTGGATCGCGAACCAATTATCCTATCAATTTGGAAACCAGATTCCGGTCCTTCCGTAATTTCTCTGCGGTGGAGAAATAGGTTCCGTAATATTTGGTATTCAAATTAGGTAGTTGTTTTGATTGGTCAAGTTAATTTCCAGTTCCGAAAAAGTATTTCCGATTAGTAAAAAGTAGTATAAAATAGTTGACCTTATATTTGTACGGAAGCTTAATGCAAGTAATTTCGAGTTCTTTTAGTTAGATCGTCCGAAACTTAATTGTTTGAAATTAGCATAGTAATGCAAAGGGCAAAGTTAGATAATTTTATAAATCAGTCATACCGCTGAATTTAAGATTATTTTAATGATTTTTAGCTTACCAGTAAATACGGGTGAAAATTATTATGTTGTTTTTCTTATTTATTACCGACAATTCTAATGTATAAAAATAATTAACCGTTGAAAGTTATGTTTATATTACTAGAATCAGAAATATTTATCATAACTTTTATTCAAAAAGGCATAGCCGTATTTAACATTTTTAATTCAGGGTTCAATTCATTGCAAGTAATTTTAGCTTTGATGAATAATTTAGGTTGTAAATAGTTTAGTGTACCAATAAATAATAAAATTGTATTTATTGCTAATATTTAATTTTTATTGAAAGTAAAGTTATCTGACTGAACCAGATAAACGAACCGATTACAGCCACCCCTACCCTAAGTTTTGCTCTCCTGAAGTTACCCCGGTAACAAGTTTTTACCTAACCAAGTAGTTATAGGTGAAAGATAACAACGAAATGTTGCCTTTATTATATTTTTTTCATCGATTTTTGATTGCTTTAATGCTGATTTTCCCACGAGAAATTAGGTAAATGTGCTTAGCATTTTAGGTACGCCTGACGGTTTGCGCTCAAATCAGTTGACTCGGTTATTAAATCTGTTCTTATCCTTCGTGATGGATAACACTATTATATTATACTACTTTTTTACGTTTTTCTGAGATGTTCTAGATATGTATTTATCAAAACTATTTAAAATATTGAAAATAGATTAAATCAGCATTGCCACTACTATTATTATCCTTTTTTCCCATAAATATACATACTATGTTAGAAGAACCGTGAAAAAATAGAAGTTTAAGAATAGCTGACAGTGGTTAAATAAAAATAGCGAAACATTTTTGACAAAATACGTAAAATATTGACGTAATTTTGCTGCAACGTACACAAAATAATCACAAAAAAAATAAACAGCCTTAAACTTATATTTACCTTATCCCATTTCCTCAATAATATTTTACTATTTTTAGGATAAAATACCAAAATTAATTAAGCTAATCTTCATGCTAGTATTTAATAGGTAGTATATAATATAAAACAATAACAATGAATTTTATTATTCAATCTTCAATAAGTTTTGATTGGATTATTACATGTAAGATACCTACACATACTATATCAATAATGAAGATTTTAGAAAGTACAAAACACAGTGTTATATTTTTAGTTACTTGACAAGATAGAAATCGAAAACTTTTACTTTCTACCAATCCAAATATTGAGCCAAAAATAATAATTAGTGTAAAATTTTATATATTAGTTTATTATTTTATATTAACATATTTATATACTTTTTATGTTGTAATACTGGGTTAATAGGTCAACTTTAATATCATGACTTTTATAAAAAATTATATATTGCCGTGAAAACAATTTATGCAAAAAAGTAAAATCTACGTCAATGGGATTTATTTACATCACAAACATAAAATTATATAATTAAATCAGTAAATCTTTTTGAATGCAAAAATCGACTACGTACCGACAAACGGTACTCTTTTTGTACTTTTGAAAATAATTAGTGCAACAATCTATGTTGATTTATAACAATTGAAAATGTGATCTGCTTTATACCCGATTAATTGGGGTGCAGCGGATCATCTTTTACAAATTGACAAATATCCAATATCGACATAAGAAGTTGATGCGACTAGAATTTGCTCAATAAATTTAAAACTAAAAAATAATTTTCACTATCGTCTACTTCAGTCTTTTCTCCGATGTTGTTGATAAAATCGTGAAAAGTTAAATCATCCGATACAACACTATTCATAATACAAAGTCGTATAATGTGGTACCGAATACCTTTTCACGTACTTTTTTCGGGGGTTTAATTTTATTCATTTCTAGTTTGATTCGCTTTACACCGTTGGCTGTTAAAAGATTCATATTCAAGAAAACTATAACAGTATGCAGGCCCTTGTTATCCAGTATGGGTCTATTGGCAGGAGCGTCATTGATTCAAAAGAGCTTAAGAAGCGAACCAGGAGGGGACAATACAAAAGCCTGCTGGACAAACAAAGGGAAATCTTAAGAATATATTTTGAAATATGCTTTCTTTTCAGTCAGACAGTGTTCTTTCAGGACAAAAGGCCGCTGTACACCTAACGAGAAATCCAGGTAAATAATGTATTATTTGATTTTTACTCATTTACTTCTTCTTCTTTTTTTTTACTTTTAAAAATTTAAAGAACCACATTTCTTAGCTCAAACTTGACAAAGTGTAAATATATGAAAATATAATCCCAATTATTATTTTTTATTAAAATGTAAATAATAGTAATAATAAAATATTATATTTAACTATTTATCTGTCTGTCTGATATGCACATTACAAATGTTTGATCGGTAATTTTTTTACCAATCTAAAAAGGTTCTGATTAGAAGATTTTTATAAGCGACCTAAACAAATGAGAGAACCAATCGAGGTGCACAGAAAATGAACGTTTTCAATTTCTATAAATAAGGTAGGTTAGGTACTTCTTGCACCTTCTTTGGTAATTGTTTGAATACCGAAGTTTTTGAGCCAACAATCTTTCAAGATAATTAATAATCATAAAAGAAGAATACATAATAAAAGATTTAAAATAATATTGATTTTTCTACAGTTGGCACAAAATTTTAATGCAAAAATAGGTTCAAGTTTAGAGAAGGGATTGAACGTCATTTAACTTCTCAATTATGAATTATTACACAAATAATAATTAGTAATTTATTATAATGACCCAATTATTAGTCCTTCAGGCCTTATAATAACCAAGTATACTATATTATACCAGTGGCGTAGCTAGATGGAAGAGGGCCCCAGGGCAGAAAATACACTAAGGCTCCTAACCAGTGGTGCAGCCAAGATTTTGTTATGGGGGGGGGGCTAAAGGATGCGAGCTTTGTAGAAGCTCATTTTATTTTCGTGTATAATTATTGTGTCTGGGGGGGGGGGGGGGGCTATAACCATTGTACAAATACAACGTTATAAAAATTATTTTCATTATTTTTCAAATACATTTTTAAAAAAGTAATTAATTACGCTTTACAGAAAAGTTGTACATTTTGTATATTTTGTAGAACATATATTCAAACTCACAGTCTTTTACGTGCTTTAATATTAGCAAATTTATCTATTACTTCACTTAAATCCAATTTCGAAGCAGCTGCGTTTTCGATTGTAACCAATACTAAATGCTTAAGTCGATCTTGTCCGATACTATTTCTTAGATAATTGAAAAAAATTAAATCAACATTATTCAATTTTCTCAAGAAAATAGTTAGAATTGACCGAAGCTCCCGGAGGGCCCTTGAGATCGGGGGCCCCGGGGCACTGCCCCGGTTTGCCCTATGATAGCTACGCCACTGTATTATACAAAGTCGTATAGTTTGAATAACTGAAAATTGTGCAGACACGTTTTCGAACTGAAATGCAGCAAATTTTTACAAATAAAATACCTATATTATTGTAAATATAAATTTCGCAAACTTTCTTACATTGCTATGACATTATCAGGCGATAAATAAGATTTTATTCAAATTCAGATATTCAATACATTATAATATAGTACTTATAAGATAATTTTATACTCTTATACCTACAGTGTATTTCGTTTATACAATTTTTAAAATACTTTTAAGACAAATATTGAGTTTCACTACTTAAAATAACCTACAATTATATTTTATGTGGAGTTAGAGACCAATCGAACTGCACGCTGATCTAGTTGCACACCAATCGAATTTCACACTACTTAACCATTATTAGGTCAAGGTGGCCTTTATATAAGTATATATTTGGACCTCCAGTTAACATAAATTTTAATAAATTATTTTATAATGAAAGTGGTGATCCACTTATATTCGTTTGCACCACCTAACACTCAAAATTTAAGCTCTCCTGAAATCGGATAGTGCCACTTATTTTGTTTGACCACTGATTGATTAAAATAAGATTTATATATTAGATAGATTTTTTAGAAGAGCTTACATTTTAAGTATACGTAGTGCAAAAGGGCATTTTTTTCTTTCTAAATTTTTATTTTTTAAGCTTCTAGATTATTTTCAACTGTTTTGCTTATATTAAAAATGTATTTGATTATTACAGGTATAATGAAAGATATACAATAATATACATATTTTTAAACTCTTATCGCGAATCGCAAAATATGCTTAGCCCAATTACATTATTACAAAATCATATTACTGGAGGAGGATTTACTAAAGTAGGTTTTTGCACCAGATTTTAAATATCAAGGTTGAAAATATTTTGATTACTAAACACTTAATATATTATTAGATTAGATAATAATACGATAATTATAAATTAGTACTGTAGTTACAATAAAAAAATTGACAATAATTTTTAATTGATAGTAGTAATAGCATTAGCGTGATAAATTATCACATGGAATAATTACTTCAAATGACAATAATAATAATTAAAGTTACGACAGAAATTAAAATTAATAAGAAAACTAAAAATTATTCTAGTTTCTCATCGCAGCTTAAAAATTAATTATTTACAATCTTTTGTAATAGGCAGCATTTAATAATTACTGCTAATATTATTATTTCATCTGTTATCGTGCGGAAAATTTTTATAAGAAAAAAAAATTGTGCTGATTATAAATATTTACAGAGTAATTTTCTTTACAATACCCAATTTCGTCATCGGGTTTTAAATATAACCATCTGACTTTGAACAAAATTATTTTCTCAATATACTTCATTTTATGGATACTGTTTAATTTTTTCAATGAGACCTCACATAAGCCAATTTTACATTGGTACTAAACAAAGAAATGTAATAACAAAAAGTGATAATACGAAGACAATCGTACTTCCGAATCGCCCGTTTTATTTCAGAAGACGTCATGCTACTAATTCAAAACGAATTAAAACAGAAAATTCATGTGTTAAGATTTTGATATATTACGAAGCCAACAATTTTCAATTCACACCGCAAGCTTGAATAAACTTTTACGAGCTTTCCAGTCCGCCCATGTTTAAAAAGTTCAAATTATATAATAGAGTATCTATGTATAGCTTGGGTTATTTTCTCGTTCCTTTTCTTTGTCTACATACTCATAGAAGCTAAACAGTTTAATACAAACTCCAAATCGCGCAAAGGGTTATTTAATTTCAATTACAAAAAAGTTATTAACTCTGCACCAGTCGCGCCATTTATTTTCATTCGAGCAGACGTTCTGCGGTCTTTTGGTCCGCATAATAAGATATCAGTTGTTTTGTGAGATTATGTTGCATGTCACACAAAAACTATTAAAAGAAAACAAATTTTATTCAAAATTAAAAGTTTACTAAAAAAACAGTATTGATTCAACAATTTAGTTAATAAAAACGAAATTCTTCTTTAGTATTTATAATTGTTAAACTTCATTCGATTCGGTTTCGAGGGATGTAGAACAGGTAACTTTTCTGTGGCAATGGTCTAGAGTCTAGACTCTAGACAAACAAATTTCTCACAGGAACCGCAAATAATTGTCGTTTTTCTGTTCTTGTGAGAACCACACTTGTGGGAGAAAAGCATACCCATACCACGATTCGATATAATGATGAATATGTAAACAATTTCAAATTTTATCAACAGTGCGGACCTCTGTTCCCCGACGCGACTGCCGATGTCGGATGGTCAACGTATAAGTATTTTATATTACACTGAATCATTATTTGCTTTTTATACCTTGACAACGAAATATATTTAGTATGCTATAATATCTTAGAGCGCATAAATCATAATACCCGCTTATTATGCCCTCTCAATCGCAATTATAATATACAAGTCACCGCAAACTAGAAAATATAGCGAAATCAAATTTAAAATTTATAAAAAATTTTAAATTTTCTCAAATCCAAATGCAGTGTAATATAAAACGTTGTATGCATCACTGGCATTACTCGATGTTTATGCTCTCGAGCAACTTAAAAACTCTCGGGTCTGTCGGCCCTCGACTTTTTAAATTCGTTGCCCTCAACATAAACATCGTCATAATGCCCTTGATACATAAATTACTACTATACTTAATAATTAAATTTTAATATTTAATATCTTAAACATGGTGCCAGCATGTTTTTGTGAGGCAGACACGGTCGCAAAAATTCCGAAGTACTTGGTCGAGATTTGAACCTAGTACGTACCTACGTCAACGGCATTAATTTAGTGTTCTAATTGCCAGTCAAGTTAGTAATTAAATTATTAATTACTAAATATTGTGGTTTATGTGAACATTACTTCAAGTTAAAAATCTTGTATTCTAATTTCTGTATAAACACGGATATGACCTTAAATTGATTTTAAACTGGGAAAACTTAGTATTTAAAATTACATATTTCTGTTTGAAATCTATTTCTCGGTTTATTTTATCTTTCAATTACAGCATGGATAAAAAGTAAAACAAGTGGTTTTAACTATATCAGGTATAAAAAAACCTCGAATATGTCTATTTTCAAGTTACACACATACTTTCTAAATAAAGTAAATAAGTAAATAAGTAAATATTGTTTTTGCATTTATCATTGAAAAACTAATTGTTTTCTCTTTACAGTCATCATAAAGTAGGTTACATAAGAATATAAAAGAAGCAAATTTGCGTTAATTCTATGCACACCGTGTGCATTATAATATTCTCATCCAGTTGTAAATAAAAAATAAATACTACTTTATATTTTCTCTTTCTTTATTTCAAATTAAAGAATCATCTAGATTGTAAATACAGGAAATACTTTTTAATTATTTCTCCTATCACTTTATTTACAAATCTCAAGCATAGAACATGCAGCAATACAGTTTTATCATAATTTCATTCCAAAGTTTTGCTTATAATTTAATTGAAGTCTTGCAAAATCAAAATTTTGTGTTTTGTAAATGATTAACCTTACAAGTATTATGTATATACATAATACACAAATTAATGATTATAATATTAGTTAAAACAATATTGAAATTCTTCTGCACTATGTAATCATGCTTTAGTAATATTAATGGAATGAACGAGAACTATATCTTGCTGAAAGTGAGTATTAATAATGGTCACCATACATATCGTAATTAGTGTTAGTTGTGAAAGTAATCTTTTTCCATAAACTTCATCTCTGCAGTATGCTGTGGTAATTTTTACGTAATTTTATAAAAAGGAAAGATAGCATAATTCTTTTACAAAAGCCTCCCCAAGTCATCTCAGATGAAGTATATTATGAAATCTGAAGGTATGCTCGATATTTCAAAGTGAAAAAATTTTATTATTTAATTTAACTTGTTATTGAAGTTTTATAGTTTATATTTTCACACAAGTTAAGATTTATATATTTAAAAAAATTTTGTTTTGAAAAAAATGACGCTAATGCAGGTATTGTGTAATTCGGATTCTTTATATGAAAACAAGCTATCACAAATTCACAAATGTAAAAATTTAGTTTACATCCTAGATTATAACACAATTTTACATGAAAATCGAACTAAAATTATCGCGAATAAGATTTTCGAAATAAGGTACGAATTACAGCATGCAACCCTAATTCAATTATATCTTTCTACCTTTGATGATGTAGAAGTACCTACCGAAAAATTGAAAAATCATTAGTAAAATCAAAATGGAAAAAAAGTTCATTTGTTCCGCACATTAGATATTTTGAAAAGAAGAAGTTAAAAAACAAGTTAAAGATTTTTTGAAAATTGAGGATTCCTTCCCCCGAATAATTTTGTTTGGGACCATCCCAAAATTAACGAATAAGCAAAATAGGATAAAAATACTAACTTAATTTTTAATTTATTTAGCTTATAACATGGAATTTTTACATTTATTATATTATTTGCGTTTAGCAGCATCTTATACTAATAAGATCAACATAAGTTATATGTTTATTATTTAAATATATGTTTCGTAGTACTTATATTTTCTTGTTATTTAGAATTGTTGTTTATTGACAAAATAAATAATTGCTTATGGACTTATTAGTTTTCGATAAGTTTTAACTTGGAGATTTAAGATTTTAAAGACTATTAATTTACTTATTTAATTTTCTACTTTTAAAAACATAAGCCACGGACACGACCAAAATCTTTTTTTAAATAACTTTTTATTTTTAGATGTTCTTCATACGTACCTAAATCCTTGGGTTACTTTTGGATTGAATATATACACATGGTTGAAACAGGTCAACCATATTCGTTTTCATACCATGTTTAACATGACCGTTCTGGACATATTCCAGTCAATACAGTCAAGAATAAATAAAAACATTACGAACTACAAGCAAGAACCTAACTAAAGCGAAAATTTATAAATAAATAGTTTCATTTAATGACATTCTTTCATATATATCCGTGATGTTTAGATCTGTAAGTACTTACATAATATGTTTGTAAACTCTATAAAATAATATGTATCCTGATCAATGGGACTATAATATTATAATGATTCTATTTATCTTAATATCTACTATTTATAGAGTTTAATTTCGGTCTATGGTTTACGATAGACTGATCTCGGCGATTAAAATTTAACCGCGGTTACAAATGCGCCATATTGTAATTAATTCAAAAATGTTTGCCCTTCTTGTTTAAATACAAACCATAAAAAATAATAATATATTTTGAAATTATAATTTACTCCTCAGTAATGTAAATAACAATAAATAATTGTAGTTTTTCATGATCTATTTATTCATAAAATGTAATCATAGCAAATAAAAACCTTAATAAATTTAAATGTTTTTTTATAGCATCACTTTTTAATTGCCAGGAAAACTTTTTAGAAAAATTTCCATTTAAAATTTGCAAATTTGTTAAACATATTTGTTAGCAACAAGTTTTTGCAAAACATCAAAATTTAATTAGCTATATTTTTATTATAGCGGATACAAAATTGTATGTATATTTTGTTTCAATTGAAATGGAATTATAAAAAATTTAAAAAATTAAAAAAGATCATAATGTATCAAATTATTTTGATATAAAACGTATAAACTTTGCCACAAAAACATGTAATATAGAGATAAGGTGATATTTTTAATCGCAGGCTAGCCATATTGGCAGAAGCATTATTTTGTTTTAGCGGAAATGTTCATACGTTCTTATATCAAAGTGATTTAATATATTCCTTTTTTTAATTCCATTTAAATTGAAACAAACTATACCTACTTATACTCGTATTTGAGATATTACAGTTGATTATTTTCTTACTGGCGTATTAACCGTTTTGTACGTGTGAGTATTTAAAAACAAATGTCTAAAGCGGTATTGTTTATATTAATATAACAATTGATTATTATTAAATATATATTGTTATTGTTAGATAAATGGCATTTTGCATAGCATATATAAGTTATAGTGTAGCCCATTATGGCGGCAGTATAGATTCTATAGAATGATATATGTATTTCTTATGAATTAAAATTGCTCATTTTCATACATCTATTATAGGTACTTTAAATTTACGAATATTAAAATAAACTTTTATAATTAATGATCAAAGATGATCAATATATGATCAAATGTAAAGTTAGGTTATTGAAATTTAACCAATAAATTTCAAATAATAAAACAAAAATAATAATACACCAAGATTGCAAAGATTGGTTTATCTAATTTATCTAATGTAGATATATAATATAATTTTTTCCAATACTATAGATTTATTACATTTCTTTTAATTATTGTTAATAAATAACTGTTCTAATTTAAAATATTTGTTTCAAATAGAGAAAAGTGTTCTAATATCGATCAGTTGGCAATTTCGTTATTCATTTGGGATAGTTATATTAACTTTTTATAGTTTATTATAAACATAGTATAATTCGCACATAAGTAACTACTTAAAAAATAAAAGATAAGATTAAAAAGATATAAAATTGCTTCCACAAATGGGGAACATTCCAATCGATATTGCATGCATTAAAATTAAATTACTAGTTATTATATTAACAAATGCATTCATATTAACAGAAAAATAAATGATCGAATTTATCCACACTAGTGATCGATACCTACTATATGTACGTCTATATGTGGGCAATATCGATCATGTAATACTTTGTTTTTTAAATGCTTTTATATATCATTTGGCTTCTGAACCCACCAAGAAATGTTATTCAACAAAAATAAATTAAAATTTTAAAGTAATATATAATATGCATATACTGTTGGTCTACAATTTTATTTACTTGATGTGATCGATATTAGAACACTTTCCCTTAAATTTAAAACAAATGACAGTGCTTATTTTGCTGTTATGATAGTTTCTTGACAATTTTTCATTAATTTTGATTAATAGTTATAACTTATTTTTAAGCAGTTTAGTGAGATTGTGAAGAAATTGTCAATTTTTACTCAAGAAGAGATAACAAAATTTCCGCGAAATGTGTAAGAAACTTTGACAACTTTCAGCACCATAGGTAGTTCTTGTATTTCATATTGTTAGCAAAGTGATCAACTTGGAAATTTTTTTTCTTTCCGATGTAAGCATAGAAGATGATATAATATATAATTGCTCCTAACATTCGTAATAATAAAAAAATAGATCATCTATTAAAAATTTTGGTGATAAAAGCATATATAGATTAGTTTTAAAAGTAACTAACAAGGGCTACTTTAAACGTGTGAAATTGTGTTTTGCTTTATACTTATACTACATAAAGATTACACCTACGATATTACGTGAATGAAATAGTAGCGCGCCATATTCAGGTAATTTTGAAAAAATCGATTTTGAAAATTTTAGAATTAGGTATAACGTTTAACTAACCGTGTGAGATCACTTCAGCAAGGAAAGGTTTGTAGCGTAGTTCTGTAAAAGCTGGACTAGCAATGAACCATACAAACCAGTATAGGTTCGAATCTGAACCCAACTACATTTTTTTATATTATTTAGGAGGTTTTGTTTATTCATTTGTATTATTTACGTGTAAAAGCAATTAAATGTATGCCAATTATCAGTAACTTAATATTGTAATAAATTAAATAAATAATATAATATATTATATCTATTTTATTTTATTTTAAAATTACTATTTTCAACAGAGCACATACATTTTCAATCGTTTCAAATAATTATTATATTACTGATAATTAACATAGATTTAATTGATTTTACAAGTAAATAATACAACTAAAAAAAAAAAAATTATTTGGGTTCTGATTCGAACCTATACTTGCTTTGTATGGTTTATTGCTAGTCCAGCTTCTTACAGAACTAGGCTACGAACCTTTCCTTGCTAAAGTGATCTTACACAGCTACTTAAACGTAGAATTAAAAATGTTCAAAATCAATTTATTCAAAATTGGCTGAATATGGCGCGCTACTATTTCATTCACGTAATGTCGTAGGTGTAATCTTTATGTAGTATAAGTATAAAGCAAAACAAAATATCACACGTTTGAAGTAGCCCTTGTAAGTTTAAATAAAAAATATATGTTCATGTTCAACCTTCATGTTCATTTTCTAATAATTTTTTCATTCTAACTTTTTTATTGTTTGTATCTGTATTCCATTCTAGCACAAACACCAAGATATCTAATACACAACATTAACAACTGCTTAACTTTTACTATTCACGTTACCGAGTGTAATAATGTTCACGTTACCGAGTAGCTATAGAAACCAAAATGTTCTTAAATTCGAATGTTCATGTTATCGAGTTTCTACTGTATTTAGAAAGTAAAACTTCTAAATCTTTTTTTAATTTATTTTAATTTTTATTAAAAACAATAGTAATATATTTTAAAAGTGAAGGTAGAAAATTTTGGGAAATATATAAAAACACACTACAATATATATGATTAGTATTGGAAACATGTATGTCTATATTTAGAAAACGACATCATATTAAAACAAAACAAAATTAATTTTATTAATTCAGGATGGACCGAATAGGTGGGCACACACCCTTTTTTATTACCTAATTTAATTATGGTAAATTTAGATTCCGATTGACCTAAAAATTATTATGTATCTCTTATTTATTTTGTAACCTTCCACAATTTGTATTAACATAATAATATGATATGTAGGTTTAATAATATATTAAACGCTTTTTTAATTTAAAGCAAAATACTCAGATTATGAACGTAAGTAATTTACATTTGGATTTTTTACCAGTTGAAATTTTTTGGTATTATGTTACGTACATGGTAAATGATAATATACAGGCAGTATCAATTTGCATCATTCGAATTTGTAACGTTTACTTTTACAACTCAGTACTTACGTACTTTGTTTAATTCATTTAAAGTACATTACATACCTACTTAGTGTTGATTAAATTTTAGAAGATGGTTTATCACAATTTATTATTGCAATAATGTAAACCTAGTTCTGAGATAACAATTGCTACATAAAGAATTAGAGTTCTGATAACTTTAAAAATATTCAAAAAGCTACCTGGATTTAATGAAATTTAGTTAATAATTCATACTGCGTAAAATCCTTTCCCAAACTAACTCTATATTGGCATTTTCAATATTTTATTTTTAAATATTATCAAGAAAATTTATCAAAAATCAATATATTATGAAAACCCTACAATTGACCAGTCCGCGGATAAATTTATCGAAAACGAAATAAATAATTATAATTTAGCTCCTTATGCAACATTATGTAAATTAATTAACTTAATATTTTATTGCAAGGTATACTCTTAACAATACTATTTACATTATGTATAAGAGTTAGCAAGAACATATATACCTAAACCAATACAATATTAAATTTAATTAAAAATATATAACAACTTACTATTATTTATTTATATTTATTATATTATTAATATTTATTATTAAAATATTATTCAAAATTTTCATAAAAAATATTTAGTTATTTTAACCCTTTCGCTACTGGCGTGCTAAATTTAGCACACTGTTTTCTATATTATTTAATGAAAAGTAGGAACGTAATATAGTCATTTGATTTTGATGTACTAAATTTAGGACATCCATAAATTCGTATTAAGAATTTGTGGGTCCATCTTAATGAGATTTAAATAAATTTTTTTGAATACCAGTAAGAGTTGCGTAGTAGAATTCTTTCATTACAAGTTTAATTGTAAGGTAGATTTCAAAACGGTTATGTAGATTATAAACACATTGATTTTTGTTTGTGTTTGGAGATAGGTTATTGCTTTGACGTGTAACAGCTATCCAGCGTTTTTAAAATATTTCTATATTTTCTATTTCTCCATATATGACATAATGTTCGAATTTTAAAACACCTGTATCTCGTTAACAAGGGGTCCTAGAGACTTCGTCAAAAAAAGAAAAAATTGCAAAAAAATGTATAGCTAGTGTACCAAATTTCAAATTTATATCTATAAAAACGAAAATTAATGAGCGAAAGGGTTAAATAGATCACTGAATAAATTAATCAGCAAGAACCAGTATTTACGTTATTCATTTATGTGATTAATACGGGAAAACCTCTTTACCATTTTGTAATAGGTAACAACGATAACTTGTATTTAGAAAACCTAATCAAATAAAAAAAATTATTAGTTTGTTATAAATAAATTGTACCTATATGGAAGTACAATAATTTATATTTTTATATAATAATATGTTACTTGAATAAGTTACTGAAATATAAATTATAAGTATTAATAATATTCTTAATTATTAGTATCTTGAATAATAATAATAATTATTAGCAATTTTTTTTCGTTTAAATAAATTATAATAAGATTGATAATTTAATAGATGGCAAGGATCGGTGATGAAAATAATCATCCATTAATTAAAATGTGAGATGAAAAGCTAACAGTAATAAATATCTATTAATAAAGAATGGATGTAGAATTGTCATTGGTTTTTATGGCACACAAGGCTCATTCCAAAAATTATGTACATATATATACAGGGAGAATACCTTATACCCGATCGTACGAAAATAACGTAGGAAATTGATTATTTTAATTATTTTAATTCCAGCTTCCTGTTATAACGGATAACAATGAAAAAGTTTTCAATTTATCAAAAATACCCAACATGTGATATTTTGTCATTAATTATTGTTAAACCCTCAATAATAAAATGAAAAAATAGTTTTTTTAAAAAAAACTTTAGTCACCTGGCATTTTATACAAACCAGGGGACTAAACAGCATTTTTTACTTTTATTAATAAGTTTATTTTAACAATAATTAAAGAACAAAGTTTCAGGTAATAGGCACTATTAGACGCGGAAACCAAATATCTTAGAATTTGTAACTTTTTCATTCTTATCAATTATACCGGTTACCTTCGGGTTACCCGGTATAATAAAAAATAAGGTGCTTCGAAAACAAACTAGTGTAGATAACCACGACATCACAACAACAATTAATCAAAAAAAGTTGAAAGAAGGTGAAAATTAGAAGGTTTTATGAATTTTGGGTTAAATCGCGTCACCGTAAGAAGTAGTTGTTTACGTGTAAATACAAAACTGTCACAAATATACATTAGTTTAAATACGCAATGTTCATATTGCATAACAAAATTTTGTTTTGTATATCACCGTCTACATCTTTTTTTTCACATATTTGTTTTAAAACAAAGAATTGTACAAGAAACTTAATAACGTTTATTTCAAATTGTATTTAATGATTGCTTATATTAATTCATTATTAAAATATATTAGTTTCTTGATCTTCAAAAATTGCGGTTTATTTATGTAAAATGTAGATTTTTAATAATAAATTAATTTATAATTCTTTTGAAAAATTAATTTTATAATTTGGTATATTATATTTCCTCTTGTGTAGGTACACAAATAAAACTATATAATCAATGTAATAGGTTTCTGCTTTAATCAGTTAGAATCAGACATCAGAATAATATTAAATTATAAAACTAAAAAAAATATCTTCCTTAAAAGTATTTAGTTTTGCTCTTGTATTTTTCTAGTATTTCTTGAAAAAAAATATATACTAGTTAGTTTGAAAATCTTGTTTCATTTGCCATCTTATTGAATCTGACTTTTCGTATTTTAAAACATTTTTTCAAACTAATATCTTCATTTAGGAATTCGGAATATTTTTTTTCAAAGTTAAGGGTTTAAACTAACTTCTGGCAAAAACGCGTTCTTGTAGTGTAAAACTTTGGGCTCAGGTATTTTCCAAAGTTTATGTTCGCTATCTTACCGACCTTTCCTCACACTTGACAACAAAGTTTTCATACTAACGAACATATTATAGTGAAATTGCTACCGATTATCAAAAACACACAAATAGGTTCAACATATAATATTTCATAATACCTACCTATATTATGCAAATGACTGTTACATTATTATTACAATAATAAACGTTACCATTTTATTTTATAAAATTGTAAATAAAAATAGTAAACGATGGTTTAACTAACAGTTCATAATTTTTATAGAATCGAATAATTTACGTAGGTAAGTCAAATTTATTGGTAGTGAAATTAAGTAGAGACTATTTATAAGCACCGCACAACATTTATGTGTTATTAATCGATGTTATTAATAAATTTGTAGATTTTAATGTAAAATTAATAAATTATAAAAATGATATTTTATTATAGGATTTCCACAATAGGTTATTGCTTTCTTCTGGTGCTTTCAATTTGCAAAATTTAACTGCAATACACGTACATAATATTATTATAACCATAGATAATTGTTTAAGGTAAGTAACATTGCAGTCGGTCCAAAGTTTCTCAGAAATGTTTACGATCTCTTACTAAACTTTTGAATCCTTATATGTACTATACATATACATGATATCCTTTTTTTAAATATCCAATTTAATAAAGAAGGCATCATAAAATAATATTATTCAAGTTACCTAAGTGTTTACAAAATTATTAAATAATATATTTAACACACTCATAAATAAAATAAACTTTCTAACGTGGGATATTTGTTGAGCCAGTCAACTTTGAGCTTTATAAATTGTCCAATGTCGAATACATATAGTAGCTGATAAATGTCAAACATAACTAATGGTTAGTTTAATAACTAAAATGAAACAATTACAAACACTGTTTTGTGGCTGCTTTCCTTCTCAATTCTAAATAAAAAATAGTACATTATGCACCAAGGATCAAAACAGTCTTGTATTACGACAAATTTAGAAAACTCCACAGTTCAGTTTTATACTTTTATCCTTTAACAGAATAAATGGCTATAAGTTAAAATGAAATATTCTTTAATAAGTGCACTTGACAGTATGTACTACAGGTGTTGATCAACAGTGAGTGTACCACCCACAGAGGTACAAAACAAACGACAATACTGTGAACAATACAAATGAATTGCGTTATATTTTGACTTTTGTGTGTTTGAGATAAATTTATATCAATTATAATTATTTCCTGGCGTGCTTATTATTTTCCATAATCATAAAATAGTCATTTCTAGGAATAGATATGGAAATTTCCAGTAATCCGTGCATCCAGCACTGCACCTGTTTGATTTAAAAAAAATGTTACCGGCAAACGTTGTAGAAATAAGTTATATGTTTTAATAAACAATAATTATGTAAAAAATATATTAAGATTTAAGTGGTAAAGAATTCTAGAAAATAAAAATTTTATTTCCTTAAAAAATTTCTACCGATTACTGGGATCGGAAACCAAAATTTTCATTGATAATAACCTAAAACAGCTAATCCAATCTTTTTCGAGGAAAATTCTCTGCTACTGAATAGGTTGATCATTTGTTCAATGTAGTCCGAAAGATAGCATCCCGCATGAGTTTATCAATTTAATAATAATTAGTGGTAATAATAATTTCATATAGGTGACTTAAAATCCAAGATTACCTGACACGTTTGAACGCTGAACCAGTACCAGTGGTGGAATTTCAATTTTTTGGCTCCTCCGGAAAATAGTTAGTTTTAAGATTGTTTCACTCTTCACAATCACAATCAAAATGGTACATTGTCGCGAGTCAAAATCGTATCCACCTTTATAATATGATAATAAACTGTAAATGTTGTTTAAATATTAGCCAATGCACTTTTTTATATTCCTTGCATTATAAAAATCGATATGGGCACTTTTTCAATAAATTTCAACATTTCCATTAGGAAATCAAATATAGTGAAGTAGTAAATATGATATTTTCCTGTGTACTTGCAATCTGTCTCGAGTTTCTATCGAGTATAAAACCCAACATTATAAATGAATAAATTAGTGCAGAATCTTTTATTGATTTTATTGATAACAGCTCAAAGAAAGCTTGCATTTATATTATATTATGTATACCTAATAATTATTATGTGAACTTTCCAGATATATAATATTACTGTTTCGGTGAATCCGAGATCAATATAAAATATTTAATCCAATTGATATTATGCTAAGCAAGCATTTAAATTAATTGGAACTTCCTGAAGTTTCCGGAAATAAATCTTAAGATATTAAAATTAATTAAAATTTTTAAAAAACGTTTATGCTTGTGTAAGTTGATTTATTTGGATAACCGGTTTTCGAATAAATAACGTAAATAATAGTACGTAAAATCACACAAACTAATAATTAATAATTAATTGTAATTGTAATTAAAATTATATACAAATAAATAAATAATTATATCCACGAACCCCATACGATAATAAATTGGTATTGGGTAAGTAGTAGTATTGACACTAAGAAAGAGAAGTAATAGCTAAATTATCTACTTTTAACAAATAAGTAAAGCAAATAATAAGTAAGGAAATAGTAAAAACTTAAACCGGTAATTTACATAACGTAAGTGCCAGAGTTAGAAACATATTAGTTTTTCACTATACCTACATACTATTATAGTTTGATTTTAATAGTACATTCAACTATTTTTAAAATCTGGTTCTTTTACTAATTCAAACTTTGCTATTTATTATAATTATTTAAGCTTTTGTGAAAATATCGAAATGAAAGAGATTGTTTATTTAATCAATTAATTAATTAATTAAAAATACAGTAGAAATAGATATATCATCGAATAAAGATTTCATGCATTAAACAATAATTACCTGCTAGTAAATCAGTTCATTCAAGGAGGTAATCACTAAATGAAGTTTGTGCTTTGTGGAACGGGAAAAACGAGTGCACATGAATAAATTTTTGTGAAGTCTCATGAAATCTTTATAAAATCACATGAAGTCTTGTTAAGTTTTCATGTGTGAAACGTTAAACAGTGATTACCTGCTTGAGATCATCAGACATGCAAATGTTTAACTCAAAATATAATTATTAGGCTGGTGCCAAAACGAATTTGAAATACTAAAAATAAGAAAATTAATAACAGGCAAGGACCAGGTGGAAACTGTTGTAAGGGTCCCAACTTTAAGAAAAAAAATATTTTAAACACCAAACCACGGGAAATGGTGAAATGGGGATGCAGTTTAGGGGTTGAAAACGGTTTTTTGCAATTTGTGGCGAAACGTGAATGGGTTCAGTATTTTTTTGCACACACCAGTTTCTAGCAATCAAAAGGATTCATTTTATACATCTAATTGTTTCAATCACGAATCGTATAAAAATATAATAGCATTTCTTCACGTTTTTTCAGGTTGTGATACTGCTTCTGGTTTTGCTGGAAAAGGAAAAAAAACCATAGTATTTAAAATCGTTATTGATCATTAAAGATTTATCAAGCCTCGTTAGTATTTTTTATACTAAAAATGCAGACCACATCACTATCGCACAAAATGGATCTCAACTGATAGCTGGTATTTACAAAAGCAGAAAAATAGACATCTCATTAAATCAACTAAGATTTCAGTTTTACCAACAGGCAACTAACAAATCTACTTTCAAATTAGAAAAACTTCCTCCAACTGAAGGAGCTGCAGCTGCGCAACACTCTTACAGAGTATATTATCAATTACAATCTTGGCTTAGTTATTTAACAACTAGCCCGCTAACAAAAGATCAAAGCAATAGGGCTGGACCGAACATGCAGGTAGACTTGTGCCCAGATTTCTCTCAAACGGTTCAGAAAAGTGCAGTTTACGTTATGCTATTTTGCTTATGATTTTACGTACGATTTCCCTTGTATGACTGGTTTGGGAAGTTTTCTGTTCACGACTTTGTTTGTGGGTTCATCTTCGTGTCGATTCGTATAACGAGAACTTCAAAATATTTGCTTACGTTAACTTGGAGCAAAATCGTAAGCAAAATCGCATTCAAAATAGCATAATTTAAACTGCATTTTAATTCCCGAAACATCATTGAAAAGTATAAGTTGCAGTTGTGTAAGTGAGTGTAATAAACAAAGATATGGCTGCCGAAAACACGGCTTTAAATGTACCAATTTGTGCAGTAATTGTCTAATTACTTCTAATAGAGACCCAATAATATTTGAAGAAGTAAGTGATTCAGAGGAAACTTTCGATGAAGAGCTAGCAAAGAATCTTAACGTCGAAATTAAAGAGCATGAAGACGTCGATGATTTTGAAGATCCTTCGGAAATTCCAAATGTGAGAGAAGAGGAGGAACAACCGCAAGTCAAAAGAATTAAAATAATTAAAATTTTATGTTTTGTAAATTTTTGTAAAATTGCGAGTACTTGTATGTTTTTGAAAACAAAGCAAATCAATATTTTTAAAAAAGAATAATAATGATATTAATAATTTAATTTTGCACTGTAATTATGTATTTCAAATATTATATTATAAATAATTTAATAAAAACTACTCCTTGTTATAAAAACAATGAAGAAAATCGAAAATTATTGAAAAAATCGTGATTCAGAGAGACTGTTTTTTAGTTTTTTGCAATTTTAAGCAGTTTGGCGATAAGTAAACTACCAAGTCACATAGACCATTTTAAAGTAGACATTTCAACGATTAAAATGATCACTAATAGACCTTCGAAATCCAAAAAAACATCAAGACAATTGTTCGTAGAAAATAAGGGTATTCTTTTCGAAAAGTGTACATAACTCAAAAACTAGTCGTCTTTTGAACTGCAAAAAAAGCATGCTTATTTAACACCAAAAAGGACATAATTTCAGAAATTTTCATGTAAATTAAATCATTTATACGCGAGAAAAAAATTAAATACTGAAAAATCGGTTTTCACCATTTTGACGGTTAATTTGAGGTTATATTAAAAAGTATTAAATACAAAAGTTTTAGATTCTTTCATTATCTACTACTTTTGCATTGTACGTTTTGCGCTAGAAGGTCGCGTTTCGCCGCAAATCGGAAAAAACCGTTTTCAACCCCTAAACTGCATCCCCATTTCACCATTTCCCGTGGTTTGGTGTTTAAAATTTTTTTCTTAAAGTTGGAACCTCTACAACAGTTTCCACCTAGTTCTTGCTTGTTATTAATTTTCTTTTTCAGAAAAATTATAGGCACTAGCCTATATCCAGATACTTAAATTTAAAATGGAATAATAAAATTTAGATAAAATTAAATTTCAACAATATTTACGCAAATTTTTTCAATCTTCAAGTAAACCAGATTTGGAATTATCGAGGAAAAGAAATCTGGGCCTTTAATAAAATATGAAAAGATATATAACAAAAATATCAACAAAATAGTTACCTTGAACAAAAACAAAATATTATGTCTGTCAAAATAAAGTTTGATAATAATTTAATATTAAAGAATTAAAAACGAAAATAGAATTATAGAATATATAAATATGGGTGAATCGTTTTCCAAATTGAGATCACGCCAGACGATTTGTCGTTTATTAAATAATTTGCCGAACTGGTTCTTCAAGTCATTAACGAGCATTTATGTGAAGCCCGCCGTAGTGCATCTAAGACATGAAATTGCAAATTCCAACAGTGATTCCTATTGGGTCCCGAATGTTAGACATAAATCGACTCAGACATACGACGATTTTAAGGAAACCGCCTGCAATAGTTTAACTGCAAATGCAAATCGCAACATAATTTGGTTACATCAAGAAATTCAAAAACTGAAAACAATACTTGCTAAATTTGAATTAGAAGCATCGACAATTGCAATTCCAACTCCTCCACCTCTTCCAATACATTTGTGTTGCAGCAGTGACAAAGAGGAAAGTTTACAAAGTGATAGTAAACAAGTAAATATGAGTAATATTTTAAAGGATATTAATAACGTCAAATTAAAACCCGTACGAGAAACGTTGAGAAATCGTATTAATTTTAAAACGGAAGATAATATAAAATTCGATCTTTATAATATATTGAGAAAACGATATGCAGCTATGCATTCACCTATTTTACAAACTAGGTCGAAATATTCACAAATTGAAAACAGTGACGATGAAAATTTTTTCGTAGACAACACCATTAAAATTCGTCTACAAAGTGTTTAAATAACAAATATACATAGTTTTCATTTTCATAATAAATTAATTTTAGAATTATTTAAATTGGTTTCTCTATTATTTTGAAAATATATGTTATACTTTAAAATATACGTTTGCTTTTTATTTTTATGAGTAGGTACAATAAAAAAATAATAAAAATAAAACAATTTCTGTTCAAGTGTTAAATTAAATCTGAAGATAATAAAATAATTGATATCTGCAGTAGTACCCTAACCAGAAGGTTTTATATCTTGGATAGATCACACGACTGAAGCTATTTGTGCTTATTTACATCTGTTATCTAGATTTAACAATCTGCAACTAGTCTTTCACTAACTTATAAAAAAATAGTAGCCAAGTAATTTTTTGTCCCCATTTGTTGTTTATTAAATTATTTCAATCACATTGCTTCCAATGTTTTTTTTAATAAAATACCTAAGTACCTACGTACATAATAATATAGTATAATATACATATTATGAGGTATTCCGTAACTCGTGAGCCATAGCAAATACCCCTCCCTCAATTCTTGAGGTCATTCCGGTTCAAAAATTTCTAATAAACATAATAAATAACCCAAAGTGCGCCGTTTCGAAGATATGGGCAAATTAAAATTTCAAATTTCATGCAGTTTTTTAATTTTAAAATGTACATAATATGTATAGCATCAAGTCTATTTGGAGAAAATAGTATAAACACTTGGTACATAAAGTGGCTGGCCACTTTAGTTTTAGCTCAAAATTGTGTACAGTATAAAATTATCAATAGAAATATTCTATAATCGAGATGTCAATTTTAAATCATATTGCATGAAAACTATTTAAAATTGTATATTATAAAAGTTTAATAATAGCAGTTTTATTCAAAACTTTATATTTTTGATCAAAAAGTTTTACACAATTAAGTTTGGTCATAGTAATAATATTATATTTAATTTTATCCATTTAAATTGTTCATAACTCCGCGCCGTGATTATTATAACTTTATTTACAAAATTTTGTTCTTATCTTATTAATATGTATAACCCATTATGCTATTTATAATGTGGAAAAATATAATTATTGAACAATTTTAAAATTCAATTTTACAATTTAGAAATTAAAAATGATTAGCATTCTTATATTAAACAACCAAATTATGATTTCATTATTCAAATCTAAACCACCATCATATGTGATATTATATAAACAGAAATTTAAATAACCACTATTTATTGTTAGTTTTACTCGAAAGCCACTAAAATTCTTTAGACATTATAGAGCCGACTAGACGTCATTGACTTAATTATCTTATCAGCTAATGGTAACTATAATAACTAAATAACCATAAAAAACTGCTAAAAATAGGTTTTCATGTGACAATGTTTTAGTAGGTAAGCTGGTGCTTTTTAGATAAATAGCAAAATTGAAGTCCAGGAACAGTCAACATTTTGTTCATTTTTATTTTATGTATTATAAAATTAAAAGTAATACCTTTTTATTAAACCCACTAACTATATTCTGAAGAAAAACACCCTGTATGGGTTGCTGAAAATTTAGTTTTAAGAATTTGATTATGCAATATAAAAGCAAAACGATGAGAAACCCAAGAAAAAGCTTGGTTGGAATCTAGGAACTACTTGGATAAGGATACATAAATAGCTGGAAGTATTTTTTGGGTTGTATAAAGATTGACTTAAATAAAGCGCAAGGAAAATTATTAAATAGATTATAAACGAAGAAATAGAACAGGTACTAATGGAATAGAAAAAAAAATAAATGTTTAAATAATGTTAAGTATTAGATTTAGATAAAAAAAAACAAAAAAAAAGAACAACATCAATTAGGATTGGAGTTTTTCCATTTTACTATTATAGAGATCTTTATTCAGATTTTATACGCAAAATATTTCCACAATGACAAAAATACTAATATTAACAATCTATTTGCAAAATAATAAAAGTATAAAAATTTCGTTAATGGTAATTTGGCAATCAAGGTAAAATGTATAATATTTTAATAAAAATTAAATCCTTTGGCATTGTAAATTAAAAAAGTTTATGACTTGTAAAATATTTTCATTCGGTTTCCATTTCGACTTATATACATATTATATGTATGTACAAAAACAACAACAAAATGATGATAGGAAAAAAACGCACAATTAACCTACCCGTAGTAAAAGTTTGTAGCATATCGTTATTTTATTGCCACTTTGAAATCAATTCAAATTCACTTTAAAATATTAATATTAATTTTAAATTAAATTGAATTAATAAAACTATTTTTTGATGTGATATGTTCAACTATAAGAATATTACTATTATATAAAGTTAAAAAAAATTACAACGCACTACGAAAGCAACTCTATCGTGTCTATTGTATTGTAATACCTATGAAATATTATTTTCATAATTTTAAACAATAGAGTTTCTCAGTTTGTTTTTTCAGTTTCTTTTTTCAAATTATATTTTCTTTAGTTTCCTTTAGACAGATAGTTTTCCACAATTGGATAATAATTTAAGAAATATCCACCTACTCATACTAATCTTAGTAGTACTATTAAACTCATTACTCATTTTATACGTATACGTAACATGAAATTCAAATTGATTATAAAATTAAGATAATTTTTGTTCGTTCATAAAAATCAAATGTTTATATATTATATATCGATCAACGATCGATCTAGATAAATGACAATAACTTCTATCGAAGTATTGTGTACCCGGTATGTTCAAAGTAGAAATTCGTTATTTCATTATGACATTGATTATCAACACCAAGGTTTTAATATACCTATTTAATTCATTTTTTGACAACTAACCTCCAGCGTTCTCCCTTAATTTATTTTTAGTCTTCTAATTTATTTACGCTTATTGTTTTTTAAAATTTCTAAGATTGTATCGAGATTATAGACAGCTATATAGATAAAAGTAATAAATTTCATTTATTCATGAATAAGTAATTAAAAAATCGTTCAATTGAGTTGATTATGCAAAACAAAGGTTATTAGTTGATATTATTATATAATATGAAGATTTTGTGATATATCATATTCAATTAGAAAAATACAAGGGCATACTAAGTATAATATCTATTTATCTATTAGCAAGTTGAACATAGGTAACATAATTGAAGCAACTAAATAAGTATTTACAAAATTAAATAAAAATTTTTCAAAAAATTAATATTAAGTAATGGTATTTTATAATATTTTAAAATTCTATTCAAATTGTTTGCAAATTATTTTTCGATTTTATTTCAAATAAATTATTTCTTCGACCCGATATGTTAAGTTATAATCATTAAAATTTAACGAGCATTATCGGCATTATAAATATTTTTAATTGTTTCCTTGTAAGGTTAGTAAGTAATTAACAAGAATGAAGTTTTTCTATTACTCACCATTTTGAGTTGAATATTCCACTATAGATATTTGATATTCTAAATGTTCGATATATTCGACCACAGGACAATTGGTGCACATTTTTAAAAAGGTTTATTTCAAGTTGCTGTTAGCAATAAGTGTCACAGTTTTTAATAGTATAATACACCATATTTTATGCATGATTTTCATTTTCCACTGGGTAAAGCTTTAGCTAAATATTTATAATAGATTAAACTAGAACACTCCATCCTTGAACAAAGTTAGCAGACCAGCACATACAAAAATTGCCACTTTTAATTAATTATAACAGTAAAATATAATTTTCAATTAATTTGTAAAATTTTTAAATAATTTTTCAATTATATATTAATACTTGATTAGTTTATTCACAGTCCTTTTTAATATCAACAGTAAATCAGGATACTCTCATTAAAAGTAATCAAACCAAACTATGGGTTGTCATATCTTAATATTTTGAATAATAAACTCAGTCAGGTGCCGATATTGACACTGAATAAAAAATAAAGAGAATCAAATAATATGTAAAATCATGTCAACACGCTAATTTTCGTACCGCATATGTACTCACACGATCAAGACATACAGATAAAAATATATTACCAATCAATGGATTATATTTTAAGCACTTGAAAAAATTTGTTGTTATATTTCGTGGTTCTCTATGTCCGAAATTGTTATTAAACTACGATATGTGTACTACAATAACTACAAAAAGTAGGTGGACCACCTC
This sequence comes from Cantharis nigra, assembly GCA_958510845.1. Lineage (NCBI taxonomy): Eukaryota > Metazoa > Arthropoda > Insecta > Coleoptera > Cantharidae > Cantharis > Cantharis nigra. Next base: position 27,953,649 of record OY294030.1, on the reverse strand, counting down.
CGCGACATAAAATACGAATGCTGGGCAGTTAAGTACCTGTACAGGTGAGCAGCGCAGTCGCGTATCATCACCGCGAGGTCACTGTTTACATATCAGCTTGTTACTGATATTTTCCTAAAAATATAAATTTTTTACTAATTAAGATAGTGGGTAATCAACTCAAACTCCACTAAAATTTTCGTTGCAAATTTATTACTTTTCACAAAATAGGACGATTAATAACTAATGTCAAGTCATCTGCAATATTGCAATCACTTATCGTGATAAATTACGGTCATCAAAAAATTCCAATAATGCAAAAGCAATTAGAATCAAGTCACGAAAATTTGCAGGTTTTTTAATAATATGTAAATAATTGAAAGTAATTTTCTTAATAGGTGTACTATAATATAATTAACTGCTCATAATTATTGTTCATTAATTATTAAAATTTATATTCATATTTTCAAAGAAGATTTAATGTGTTACAAATACGTAAGTATATGTTGAACCAGCTATATTATTTTTTCTAATACATAAAAGAAATAGTATAAAATTATTATAATACATTATTTTACCTTGCGCCCGAGGCAAACTTTTTTGCGTTCTATTAGAAGAAAAGCATAGGTACCTGATACAAAATCACTAGATAACAATTTTATAATGTAATTTTTTTATATCGGTTTGAAACTTATGTTAGATGGGTGACCGCTTCGAGAACATCTTATCGCTGTCCTCGTCCTAATTCTTGCTATCACTTATAAAAAGCTATTATATATATAACTATTTAAACACCTACCTTAAACTAATCCATTTTTACTAACTCTCTTTGCACTAATTATATAAGTTGCCTAATTATATTTACAACCTATTTTGTTCAACGTTTAAATTTTTCTATATTTCACACATTGTAAATTGTTTTATCTGAGAAAAATCTTTTTAAAGTTTAACATAAAATGTTCAATTTTCATGTTATAGAAAATTAAGTTACCAAAGTCGTTGCTTTGAATTTTAACGTGCACTACTGCTCGTGTCATTTTATAATTTCTCCAAGTAAGGTTTGATTTTAAAGTGAGCATTTTTTCCAGCATGCATGTATTTCGATAATTGCATTTGCAAATTTATAATATGTAAATTTTGTTTACAGTCACTTTAGATTTAGTTGAAATATTCTTGAAGGGACCGCAAACAGTATCCATTTCAACTTATAGCCATCTTGTAGAAGTTTGCAATAATTTATTGTCTGTCTTCGAAATTTGAAAAACCTGAAATGGTCTTTTCGATATTAGAAAAACCTAAAATGGTATATTCGATATTTGCTGTACGGTTCGTTTAAAAGAGCACTATATTGTTTTTTAAACTGTGCAACGCTGTTTGGTACTTTTTCATTTTATGATCAACATCGGCATATAATTTAATAACTTGCCTTCAAACTAACTACTTCAGATCCTCAAAATTCTTTATTTAAAGATTGGATATTTTTAATTACCTGTAGTACCTTTCATTTCCAAAGTGCTTATCTTTTTAGGCTTCCCGACGGTATGGTTTTATTCCAGGCACCTGATCCGTTGGAATATACCGAAATATACACTCTGCTACCGTAGATGGCTAAATGTGTTTCACGGACCCTTAACGTTTAAAATAAATAAATAAATTTAAATATTTGGTTTAGCTCTTTTTATTCCTAGTTATTCTTTAGTGGGGAAAAGAAGAAGAAATTGCTCATAATAATGTAGAAAATGAACTAAAAATAAAAAATGTCATGCAGTTTTGTGGTAAAGTATAACATTTAACAAAAGTAAACAAAACGTTAGAATAATAGAATTTTTAACAGTAAAGTGAAGAAAATAATTAATTAAATAAATAATTATTTTTTCTATGATGTATTGTATTTTCTTCACTTTACTGTTAAAATTCTGTATTTTAAGATTTGTTTAGTTCTGGTAAATGTTATGATAATGTAGGCGAAAAGTGCAACATGCAATCAGGTTTACAATTCTCGACATAGGACAAGTCACATTTCGGAAAAGTCCTCTTTGTTACATACAATAACAATAATGTACATACTGATGGGACAATAAGCAATAATAATTATATAAGTAATAGTTATTGTAATAAATATACCTATAAATAATAAATAGTTATATTGTGTTCTGCCATTACTGCAACAAGTATTATTTAATTAAGGAAATGGTCTCTTGTGAAATAAGTAAAAGTGGGTGATTGATATTTTAGGACAATATTCTTTAATTTCATTAGTGTTTTGCAGATCAATTAGTTCTTCAATTTATTATTTAAAAATAAATAATTACTTTAGAATCTAGTTTTATTATAACTTAATTTGTACTTTACTAACAAAGTAGATAATGAAAGTTGTTTTCTTAATAATTACTAACCCATTAATTGCATCGTAACTAGTTTACCTACACCCAATCAATTCTAAAATAACTTAAAATTGGTCATAAGTAACATAAATAACATATATCTATGGTGGGTACCACTATTAATTTCTTAAAAAAATAATAAAATACATAATATAAATTAGCCAGATATGTTAAAAATAAATATAAAACAATAAAGAAATATTTTGATCAAATCAGAAATTTAATAGAAATAGAACGCAACAAGCAGATCCTTCCAAGCAAAGATTATAGTTTTCGAAATCAAAACATATTTTTTAATTTAACAATAAAAAATGTTTTATATCTTATTTAATCTGTTTATGATATCTTATATTTTTGTATGAGGGAAATATTTAAGGAAATATTTTCGGTGGTTTCTTTATTAGCTCCAGTATTCTATTTTAAAATATTACTATAAGAAATGCCTTTCATCAACTAACTTATAAATTAATCAATCGTTTATAGTATCAATTTATATGTAGGTTATAAAACTTATTCAAAATTGAAAACTTAATTTTGCATTAAAATGACCAATGAGAATAAAAAATTTTAAGTTAAGTAAGTTTTCATCCATTAAACTTTAATGCCATATTAAATTTTATTAGAAAATTGTTTCCAAAAGATTAAGCGGTTTATAATTATTAATTGTAAGTAACATGTTGGTATACCGAAAGCAGAATGGCCAGACCTCTAAATAAACTTTTCAAAATGATGTATTTTTTAAGGTATTTTTCTTGTGGATAGAAGCTAAACGAAACCACCAATGATTCCTTAGTTATATTATGTGGATGTTTACGTAGTATTCCCGATTTGGTACCAATCAGGTTAAAATTTTTCGTTTCGAGATATTCGCGGCCGAAGTTAACATTTCTTGTGATTGCAGATGCAATCCAGTCGTAAGAGCTACAACTCTGTCAATTTATATACGATTATTATTATTAATAGTTATAACAATAATATTTATTTACAGAGAAATCTTTTTACAACATTTATAAATTAATTACAAATAAATTTACGACTTCTGTTCGTGACGTATTCTGCATAATAATAATAATAATTAATAATTAATTTTATTTTCAACGGGTGCAGGTGTATTCAATAACAGGAAATATTATTCTTAATAATATTCTTATGAACATCCAATACCTATTATGGTATGTACTATGTAAGCCTTTTCTTGTCTATTAATTTATTAACCCTAAACTTGGCAAGCGCTAATTTTTCGGCATAAAATTCTTTCTGTCGGAGATGATATTTTTTGGAGTTTTTCAACCCTATTTGTTAAATGGAATTTTTGAAACTATGTATCTTGTGAGATACATTGCCTACTTTATAGGGTTAAGGAAATCTCGGTATACAATTGAATAACTATTTAAATAATTTATGGCAATATACAAGATTTGAGATCGGAAGTTTAACTTTTTACCCTAATTTAACTCAAATTACCTCACAACTTCACATTTCAATTGTTTTAAATAACAAAATAAAAACACTGTCGCAGGGTCATTCCTCTATTACTCCCCTTACAGTTTTTAGAAAAAACATCTGAACATCAGAACTCCCAAAAGAGCATATAACACTTTTAGGAAGGCACAATTGTCAATAAGTCTTTTCTAATTAATCAATTGGTCACGAAATTTTCTTCTTTTGTGTATAATTTCAGATTACGTTGAAAAAACTATGTGTTAGACAAGGTATAGCCAATAAGTAGCCAATCAAACTATGATTTGTCATCATCACAGAGTTTCTTTTCTTCCTATAGATATTATCGTTACTCAACGTCATCATAAACAAACTCGTAAAGCTTCAATTCGCCTTGAACAGAGATTCATTTAAAATTAGCACCCTCCGGTTAATATTCCTTCTAGTCTAAATTATTATGCTTGTTTATATTTATGTTTGATCTATCATTTCTCGTCAATTTAAAAATTATTTATCAAAGCAACTTAATTTTTGTTTTCACTGATTTTTGAGCCCACGCAAAACCTGCAAAAAAAGCGATGTAGAAGCAACAAGTTTCCTCTTCAAAATACATATTTGTCATTGAGATATCGAGAAAAAAGTGCCGTGTTAAGAACATTTTGTCAACTTAATTATTGTAAACAACTAGTTTGGATGATGTATGAGTCAAACTTTGTCAGTTATTCCTATTAAATCATAAATCGATTTCTATTTTGCAATAGTATGTAACTAATAACACAAGAAGCTCAGGAATGAGCATGTTTCTCATATTGGTTAGAATGACAAATAGAAGTCGTGAAGCCACAATTCAACCTTTTAGGATTTTTTACGATAACCAACCCTAATGTTCTCTGATTTACCTGAACTACTACTGAACCAGTAATAGGTATACATAATTTACTAGCAGAATTTTGGAAAATCATACATAGTAACTCTTTTTAATTTATTGTATACAGTGTTTAGTTAATACAATGTTGTAGTGTCTATTTTCTAAGTTTTCAAATAAAAAATAACATAAAGTAACTGGGAAAACCAATAGGTTTAGTTTGAAGGATGCAAGTTACGGTTAGAATAATAATTGTAAACACCGTAAACAAATATTTAAGCACAGTAAAAAATAAATTAAAAACATGTAATTTTCTTGTAACTTAAAATATAAATTTAAAATTTCAATGCAGCAAATCTATTCTTTTAGAATTTTCTTCTCAAGCGCCTGATTAAATGATTGTATGCTTTTGAAAGTATTAATTTTGCTGCAGTACCTATAGGTACTGAAAATATTACATCGTAAGAGTTTTTCAATAAAAGTATGATAGACGGCATGATATTTTTACACGAAAAATGTAATATCAGCAAATATAGCACTAATATAATCTTGAGAGTGAGGCATTTTTTATCAAACCTTTCAATAACACTTTCTTATAATTGCGGTTCTACTAACACGAATAATTTCGGATTATTCCTACAGACATAATGTTCTTTCACGTATTCCTGCAGAAAGAAGTTCAACGCTGTCAAATTGTAGATCTTGGTGGCTAATTTTGGAGATTTCACGTCAAGAAAACTTTTGCCTAATATAACGGTTAATCGTGCAAATGTTTCATTAGCTGTATGGTACTCAGCAGAAACTATAAGTCGAGAGAAGAGAATCTTATAATTCTCACCACAAAAATCATTTATACGCTATCGAAACCCATTTACGGTTACAAAAGAATCGATATTTCTGGGTCTTTATCAACACTTTCTAGAACCATATTATACTTAGCAAAAAGCTCTTGTTAACGACCACTATAAACATATTGTTCTCTTTCTCCATCATATACTGAACTAGATTGTTGAAATTTTTTTGCTACTTCTACTGATTCTACTGATATTCTCTCAATTTTCTCATTATAATTTTTACAAAATTATTCAACAGTTTGAATGCACGGTTCTACCCTAGCGTAGGTATGCCGTATGTTGCCTTTCAGACACAGCGTCATGGCTAGTAGTAGCTATATGGAGAGTGCCAATCAAGTTGATCTACTCCGAGGACTAGTCAGCTTGGATCCTGAAAGATTGCATTACTTGTGGGACTTATTGTTATCCTTTAATAAATTTATTTTGTCTTATGTTTTGAACCTGAAAGCACGTGGTTGTGTTTGAGTTTTTTGTGTTTATTTTTCTTTTGGAATTTAATACTTTTTAAGTGCGTAATATTTTTTCTACTCTGTATAATGTTGTATGCATTTAATAAAAAAAATTTTTTTCATGGAATCTCTCAAATTTTCGATAAATCGTGATCAGAAAATCACCTTGCCCCCTACACAGAGGACAGTTGATATCTGAGTACTTGGGAATCTTAGAGTAATCTAACAAACATGAAAAATCTTCAAAAAATTAAACAATTTCCCATGCTTCCCAAAATTTTCCTACAACCCCTTCATAATTCGTGTCTGAAAGGGTTAACTAGACGCATTTAGTGCGCCATACAATTTCAAATACCTTTAGAACTGTTATTCAAGAAATGTTGTAACTTAGAATTTTACTCTTCTTAAGTGCGAAAAGCTTTCGAGTTTATAATTCAAAATAGAAAAATTTTATTGGTAAAACGGTACATATTATGTTTACATTTGAAAATTTATACCAAAAGTAATCGAATTGAACTTTTATGTTTACTTTTCTAAGTGTTTAAAAAAATAATAAAATGGTTTCCTCATAACTTCTGTTTGACGTTTAAGAGCATAAATAAAGGCATCTAGCTAAAAATAAAGAATTATTAACATATATTATTAACAAGCTACAGTTAAGTTTTGGCATACACTGGAGGTAATTTAATTATCATATTTTAACTAAAATGATGCTAAATACTTTAATTTTGTGGTACGTGATTTTATAACTTGTGCATTTAATAACGATAATTAGCTAACACATTTAATACAAAAAATACGTTAATACAATTAACGAATTAGGCAAAAAAAGCGTGTAAGTTTAATTACCTTTGACGAAATACTACGATTTAAATAAACCAATCAACACGTTTCGTCTGGTTGAAAATAAATAAAAATGAGAAGATATCGTTATAAAACCTATTAACCTAATAAAAATTGAGAGAGAGAATTAAACATTCTAGAAATGTAAACAAATTAGAAATAAACAATAGAATTGGTAATGTAATTAACATAGGTGCGGATACCGGATTTCCTTTAAAGGAGAAGGGGACAATTTTTGTGTGATTTTACCTATCTTCCAGAAAATTCGTTATTCAATTTCAAAATGTTGAAATTGGTAAAAATTAAGTGCTTCGGTCATGAATCAAGGAGGTGGGGTATTGCACCCATTAAACTATTGCCTACTTTATACACTTTGCAAAATTAAATTTAAATTTAAATTAAATTAATATCTTTAATTAACTTAACTAAAATATAATCGTAGATTTTAACTCACATGTGAACGTGTAAAACTCACTGAACGTTAACTGCACAGTTGTATGACAAGCATTTGTTCAAATTTTATAGTAAATCTGAGTGTAGATTTGAACTGAAATGTGAACATGTAGACACCTTCCAAATTTTGATTCATTTCTGTTCAAACATGTGCACGGCGCTTAACACTTATTTTTAATTTTTTTTTTAATTTTTAACAATCTTCTTATATATTATCATGAATTTGGAACAATTACAATTTCTATTCTCTTGCGCTATTTTGCGACAAATATGAAAAATTACCTGCCATGTTGGATCGAGGGGTTGATACATTATCCAAAAGTTAGTGTACACAAGAATTTATCCTTATACTTATGTAAAATTTTTTTGAAAATTTCTAAAAACAATTCTAGAAGTGATTGAACACAAGAATTCTTAAACAATTAACACATTGAGGACGGATTTTTAAAAACTAGACAACTACACTTTTTCTGTATAATTTAATATCTTCAAATTAAATGCATTAATTAGATTTTCAAAAACTTGATAATTTCAATGTTAAAATTTTGTTTATAACCACAGCAGTGGATTCGTAAAATCGCTGGTTGAGTTACAGAGAAGAAATTCTAGGGTCGAATCTCGGACTCGACAAAATTTTCTGGTTCGACCTTCTGGTGTGCATCAACATGTTGTGAATTTAAGAATTAATTCTATATTTACATAAGTAAGTCTGACCAATTGACAGAACGTCAAGGTCAGAAATAATAAAAAAATCATGGATGTATCTTATAACTCAATAACTATCTAGTTCTCAATTTAGAGAATCTCAAATTTACAACTACATCCTTGGCTTATTTATTATTAAATTATTATTATTTTCAAAAACCGTTTTCGTTAAATTAAAAATTAGTTATCTAAAACTTCATTCTTACTCATTTTCGAACCCATGTCAAATCTATCAAAAAATCGTACGGAGATGAATCGAAAGCAATCAGAAAGCGAAAAGCTTTTTTCTTCAAAATATAATTTTGTAATAATAAAGAATTGTTCTAGATGTACGAGGTACGACACATATAGTACTTGGTTAAGGTAATTCTCATAAAGTTATAAATAAATCTCTAATTTGCAACATAACTAGTGACCAAATCGATTCAGATTTAAAACGTATGTGATTTTATTTATTTCGAGTGGCAAAACAAAGCCGAATACCAAAATTTAGCCTACTGGGACTTTTACGACTGCTACGCCTTATTTAACTGAACTATAATGAACAATGATTATTGCAATAACAAAAGTTAATATCTTCATGCACTTAACCTTTCTACTACCAGAGAAAACTAATTAGAAACAAAAAAAATCAACGATGGTAGAAGAGAAAATGCATAATATATTAATTTAAAATATATTATATTGCAATGCGTCACGACATTAACATACAAACCTAGCTGACTGACATTTACAGCCCTTGTCAGAAGGTCAATGAAAATTTATATAAAACATATCAATTAAGCAGAATTCAATAATTAAAATAAATATAATATTAAACAGTCAATTAATATTAAATTAAAATTTAAATATTACTAGGTAGTCCAGTCAATATAATATAAAGGTTCTTACCCGACAATAATTGCAAAGAAGGTGAATTTTTGGATTTAAATAAGAAAATGAAATTAGTAGTACACAAAGGTTTTTGACGAATTTTATATTTTTTAGATAATATACCAAGAGTGGCCGGCAATTAATCACGGTCTAGGACAAAATCCCGCTGTCATAATCCCGCGGCCACAATCCCGCTGCCAAAATCCCGCCGTACCATAATCCCGTCGGACCAAAATCCCGCCAGACCAAAATGCCGCCTGAACCGAAATCCCGCCAGACCATAATCCCGCCGAACCAAAATTTCACCGAACGATAATCCAGCCGGGCCATTTTTGTTGTGTGATAGATTTCTTGTGCGAAAACATTTGGTTAGTTTTAAAACCTTAAACTTTTCAGCTCGCTAGTTAATTTTTTAAACAAATCTTACCTTCCCCTCCCAAGTGAAGACCAAGCTACTGGTGATACCTCCAAATGGACGGCAGACTTTTCCACCGATTTGAATCAGGGTAGATTATGAAGTATTAGTAGGAGTGCAATGCATGGAGCGATTACATAATCTACATAACCTATGCATAGCTTCGTGCGGATAACTAATTTTTACGGATAATTTTGGTAAAGAAAAATCATAAACTAACACTAACCTACATAACAGATTAATAATCACGCACAAATATACTACTTAAACATAATAAATTTTAAGCCTGCGATAGATATTAAGATAATTTGAGTTTGTACGTATGGTCCGGCGGGATTATGGTCTGGCGGGATTTCGGTTCGGCGGGATTTTGGTCCGGCAGGATTTTGGTCCAGCGGGATTTTAGTCCGGCGGGACTATGGTACGGCGGGAATTTGGCGGAGGGATTGTGACCGCGGGATTATGGCCGCGGGATTTTGTCCGATCCCGCAATTAATCACAGGGAATTAACATAAGAAATTGCTTCTTTTTTCAATCGCAAGATTTTTTTTTCCACATCTAAAAATATGCAATATTCAGGTTTATTATGTATCACAAACGTTATTATAAAGGTGACAGTTATGACATGGCATTAAAGGTTTTCGTCAAATTGGTATTACCAATCGTTTTCAAAAACAGTTATTTTAACATTGACCTTTATAATAACGTTTGTGATACATAATAGACCTGATTATTTACTTTTTAGTAATTATAGGTAATTGCTAAAAATTCAAAAATAGAATTTTAACTAACGTTTAAATAAGTAATGTTTTATCTCTCCAAAAACAATTGCCAACTATTTACTTTGACTGATTAAAATAAATTTTTCTTATAATGAACGTAAACAGTCTTAACGCAGTTAAAGAAAAGGTTACAAAGGCAAGGCAAACAAAGTTATTATAAAATATCAAAGTCATTCACACATAGACAGGTTGCCTTATTTTTTTACAATATTGATTATTTTAGGAATAAATAGTAAAACTTTTTATAAAATTTGATTTCACATTTATACTAAATGCATGATTTCATTTATAATTACTTTTATTCTTGAATTGTTTTGTATCACAACCACAAGGCAAATTTTTGTATTCTAGATTACCTTTTATGAGATTTTTGAAAGATTTTTCCGGATTTCCTTTTGGATTGCCTTAAGACTTCCTTTGGAAATATTTGAAAAAGCATAAACCACAGTTTATCTATTTAATATTTCTTAAGATTTCTTGGGATTTCCTAAAATTTCTTTTGATTTATGAAAATTTCTTAAATATTCTCAAATTTTGTTATTCTTGTACTACATAGATTTTTTTTCAGAAAATCCGAAAGTACCCTCCGTAGAAGTAGCCCATGGATGTTCGATATCTAAAGTTAGTCCGCCGGACAGACTTCTCTATTTCCTGAAGGCTAAATGCCTGAAGAAATTGGACATAAAGCTTGTCTAAACAGCAAATCTCTAAATAATTTTTATATAACGAGAACTGATAGATTATACCCAAAGAACACATGTGTGCTCCGAAGAATTTCTTCTTTCGAGTTTAAATGTCCGAAATCCGAAAAAGAAAACATAAACAAAATAATTGATGATAGTGCCAGGTAAAGAATGAATTACTGAGTTATTTTCATGTCATCTCCTATTTTTACAACGGCATGAGTGAATTGGTATTTTTGCGTTTTCGATTTGGATAGCGTATTGAACCCACCAGGCTACGCGACGGTTGTTTGGGGACGCCTTTAACGTCCATCTATTCGGATTCATTTAAACTATCACAAAAATACAAATACATTTAAAATTGACTATTATTTAATAAAACGCACATTTTTAAAATTTTTAAAGCGTAAAAAGCGCAAAATATAAAGAATAGTAATTTATAAAAAAAATCGTTTCATAAACGTTTTAAATGATACGTGCGATAAAAACGAGGCTTATGAAAGTAGTTTCTTAATATACTATTTTGCGAAATCTTCAAACGTGTTTTTCACGTTAAACATAATTTTTTTTCTATTTTCGTAACTTTATAGTGATTATAGTTTTTTTATCACATATCACAAAAAGTCTCTAGTTATATTTTTGACTTTTTTTTATAAATATTTGGAGATAGATTATAGATAGATTGGATGTTTGGTTATCAAAAACTTGAATGTGCCTTACTGAAGATCGGTGCTTTTTTACTGGATGTGCATTGATCAAAACATAAATAAAACTTTATCATTTTACAAAATAACAGATAAACTATAAATTTAATAATGTAAGATTCGCACGTTTAAATTTAATACTATTAATGATTATAAAGATGTCATTATTAATTAAGTATAATAAAAAGTATTAAAATGATAAATATTTTATAAACCTATTTGATGCAACATAAGAGACATAAAATAATAACGCAGGAAATGCAACACTTCCATTAATTTTTATTTAAAAAAAATAGTTGACGGTCATAAAATATAGAACTGTTTACTTATACCAAACAAGTATTTGCAAGGCCGTATTTTGAAACAAGTAAATATTTTGAATAATCACAAATTGGTAACTACATATACGGTATGATTATCATAAATTTTAAAATAAAAATTATTATTTAATTATTATCATTCTCGCAACTTTATGAGTTTAAATATCTAATAAAAGTAAGTAAATAATTATTATAATCAATAAACATATACCAAGAAATCAAAAATAACTTTTATCAAAAACAATTAACGAGATTGTCTAAAAATTGTTAGCGCAATATAATATTATAAAACTAAATTGAACGATAAAATAATAATATAATTTTAACCATCGAGTGAAGAATATAGTATAATACTAGCAAATTGAAGAAAAGTGACTTGAATTCCTATTTTTAAAGCACATTTCTATTATGTTAGCACAACGTTTAATTCCATTGCCATTAATAGGACAAGACACATACATACATTTTATGCGTTTTTATTCAATAATAAACTTTGTACTAATTTTTTTAATATTATCATCATCATTAGTCTTCATTCCTGTTGAAATATTACAACTTCTTAAAGGTTTTCACAATTGATTTCATGATGTACCTACTACATTATTCCTTCATTAACACCATTTCTTTTTTAATTTTTGTACGATGTTTTATAGTATTTCATTAACAATTTTCTCCCTCTCTAGATGAGCGAGATGAGATGATTTTAAAGCCAGCTTACGAGTCAAGCTTATAAAATTTTGATTGTATTATAATTTTGTTGTGCAAAAAACAATATTTCGAGGTCCTTTTAAATATTTTTAAAATTTGAAAATGTTATCGTTGACCCGGAATCTACATATCCGCTTGAAAGCGACAGTGAGATATAACAAAAATAGTTAATTTGAGATAATTCATGTTAAAGATTTAATTTTACTATGGAAAACGTATAACTACGCAGTGGTTGATAGCTATTTACAAAGAAAGTAATATTATATTGAAATATTTCAATGTGGCATTAAATAAAATGGACATTAAGTAATTTAATTCAATACCTATCTCACTGTGGCTTTCAAGCGACGATATATTTCAATAAAAATAGAACAACTGTACCGACTTGTAATTTCGTCTTTGAGGGTTTATTTCAGTCATATAAATGGTTTATCCATAAATAAATTGAATAACAAACAAATAATTAGTGTTATTAATATTAATTAATATTAATTAATTTAGGATATTTATGAATTGTAGTAAATTGCTTTTGTGATCTTTTCTGTTGAGCTGTAGTATATATTTTCATTTATGCAGCAAATAATGTTTTTTTCCAATTTAATATAATTTCTGATAACGGAATTCAAAATTAATTGACTACCTTGAAAAGGTTTACCGACCTCGAAAAAATTACATCACAGGTTTCAAGACGTAAACGACAAAAAAGAATGCAGTTAATTAATGCAAAATATATTTTAAATAATATAGTATCTAGACAAGTAATTTTTTTTTATATTGTAATCTGTTTCACAACGAGTGGCAACTTAAAGTTTTAAAAAATTGTATTCAATTATTCCACTTTAATTGTTTCAAGAAAATAAAGAATGACGTAAGAGTAATACTTTCAAGAAGGTATATAACAGAATACATTTTTATAACACAAGTGTCACGAACTGAACATATTTGGTATTATGAATCCAGACTTACATAATGTAGAAGCAAAGTTCACTTTATAATAATAATTATTTATTGTTACCTACTCTTTTGAACTATAATAATGCCTTAGTTTTAGTATATGCAGTATTATATTATTATTACAAATTTGATTATTAGATTATTTATTATTTTTTTAGATTTTTAGGGTTATTTTCATTTTCCTACTTTTAAATAAGAAATTAAAATAATGTATTAAATTTTAGTTTAATTTAAATTTAGTTTTTAATAATAGGTTGTTTTGCTAAAATCTTGGAATAATAATTTATAATTTCAAAATATTGTTATTCAAAAAAATAATATATCAGACAGGAAAATGTGCAATACTATTATTAATGATTTCAAATGAATTTTTTCTATTTTTATTTATATTACCCATGATAATGTACCTAATATTTTTTATTGTAACTTAATTATTAATGATTTTCATAAATGGAAATTAAATGTACATAATATAATATTTCCTATTGTTGATATTATGCCAAGAAATACAGTAGTAACTAGTAAGTTATCTACTGCAGTAACTTAAAAAAGTGTAATTAACTAGTAATTAATATTTAATGCATAGGTGGGTAGGTTATAATTTATTTAAAAATTAATTTTAATTAAAACGTTTAGTTAAAGAGATTAGTTTATATCAGATTTAGTAAGTAGGTTTGGGGGATTACAATAAGATTACAACATTATGGTTTTATCTGAACAAGTTGAACAGAATGGAATGGATGATATAATTTTTATTGTTCAAAATGCAAAATGCAGTTTTTTTACAACAAAGTGTAATAGCAATTCAATAAATTGATAGATTAACTATGTGCATTCTAAAAACAAATTTAAACTTGTCATCGCGAAATACGGCTACATATTTTATAATTTCGTCAACAAACATGTTTTAATGAACTTTCCTTTTTTAAATTGCGATGTGGAGCGTCTCTTTCTAAAACATTACTAGGTGAGTGGAGAAGAGGTATTGTTCCATATTTATACTAACTAGTTCATGGATGAACTACTAACAATAAGATGGTAAAGCACAGAGCCCAAAGTTGAGATATGATAATGCATTGCCTAATTTGATATATTGTACCAATACAATATTTAAGGATATTGTGACTTATTTAGGTTACAAATTCGGAATGAACTGCATAGATTATAATGTACTTAGGTTTTGTAAGAAATAATTATATAAGAAGATATTATGAAGTGTACGAAGACAAATCTTGAAATTTATTACAATAAACCTTTGACTGCTGAAGGTCACGGTATTTACATTGTTTAACGTCATTAATAATCATTTCAGAGAAAAACCTAAAAGAACTTTGATGATACCATAACATAGCATATTCATATATGTAGGTGTTAATTTAATAATAAATATTGTTAGTTAAACCTCAAGAAATAAACTTGAAAATAACTTACTTCCTATTATGCACATTTATAAATAGTTACATTCAATTTTTTTTAAAATGATGCATTATTATTATTATATTAGAATGGTGCATCATTTTCCTACAAATCACACAAACAATACTAGTTATCTGCTGCACCTGTGCTGCAAGTGTTCAACAAAGAGTCAATTTTTACCAACACCTAGAGCGCGGTTAATTTGTACTGACGTATATGAAAACCGCGTTATAAGGAACCCAAAATTAGCATTACAAATCACGTTAATTCGTACCCCTTATATGGAAACTATATAGTATCCAATGAGGAAACTGGAGGGAAATATGGCAATTGGAGTTGGCATTCCAACGAAAACGGCGGTTAATTCAACATGGCCAATTGTTAACAGCTGTTTGTTTAATTTTTGCACAATGTAGTTTTAACGTTGTATTTTGTCAAAGTAAGTAAGTCACAATATAAATTGTATCAATTGTATGTATAAATATATACCGGTGTGGTTATGTTTAAGCTTAAGTAGTTGCTAAACATATTATTTAGTGAATTTCGAATCTATTAACCAGAAAATTTCAAATATGCGTTAAATAAATAACTAAACTTTTAAACAACAGGAATTAAAATTTTCCGTATAATAATTAACATTCAAGTTTAGAAATTATTGTAAAATTGCCATTACCAAGGTTATCACACGATTTGTGATATTCGTCTGAAGAAAATATTATTATAATATTCTATCTACCTAAATAATTGTAATATCTACTAATAATACGAAAAACCTATTAAAAACTTGGATTCTGACATATATCATAATTTACAATTATTATCAATAATTAGGTATAAAAAGTTTGTTAAAAAGAATGGACGGTAATATACTAATATTTTTAATTTATATTTTGGTATTATTTATATTTATATATTGTTGATATTATGTACTTACATACATAATAGTGATGGTAAAAAATCTATAAGATAAAATCACGATAAAACATATTATAGTAGCTATAAAATAAGTAATAATTTATTCGGAGTGTTAAAGGCATCATCAAAAGAATACTTTTTTTATGAATGTTTATGGTTACAGTTATATTCCATTAAAACTAGATTAACAACAAATTAATCGTGATTCAAGTTGCTTAACCTTAGGAAAATCTAGACAGTGACAGTATTATTTAAAATAACATTGTAATCCATAACAAGGTGATTTGTAGTCCTTGCTGAAATTATACAATGAATATTAATATGTATCACAACAGGGAAGTACCTGGGTGTATCGTATGCAATGGTTGTCAAATGATATGACATTGTAATTTTGTGTAAAGAACTTAAAAAAAAATGGAAAACATTTGTCTCGCATAATTTTTTGTGTTCGACATAATATAATTAACAAATAAAACAATTAAATACAACTCACTGTTTAAATTTATACTATCAGACATTAAATACGGAAATAACCTTCTGAATTTCCTGTTTTTAATTATCAAATATTCAAAGAGAATATGGCTTTCTCTAATTGAAAAGTTAAGCAACGTGAAAGAAACCTAATAGGTAAATCAGTAAATAATATTTTAATGCTAATGCACAATGTTCTTTTATTATTATTGTAATTTTATAAAGTTTTTACCAGCATGTACGTATGAACGTACGACACTTTCTAACCTTAAAATTCCATTTGTTAAAACTTTAAAGTACGAATTTAAAAAAATAATATAGGAAATTGCAAATATCTGAAATGACGTAAACTTGATTCTGAGATATTGCTAATTTATCCAATAAGATTAATTAGTTACTACTTACGAAAAATTTTGCATTAATTATTAAAAAAAAGACGCTCTATAAAATTATTAGTAGAAATTGGTGTTAGCCAGAATTGATTCTTAATATTTAATTTATTTTAATCACATATTTAAAAATAGCGATATTCTAGGTAGGTAAAATACATTAATTTGCATCTTTTATAAAAGATTTAATTTCAGACGTTATTTGTTTTATTACATTATAATATTAAAAAATTAAATAATCTTATAGGTTAACTGATAAACCATATAAATAATATAGACTGTATCTACTATAAAAGTTTTACTTTAATTTTCAAAATGTATTCTCGTCGACTTATTTGCAATATTTTACATTTTGACATCATTTTACATCTTAAATATTAAGTATTGATTAATTAAATTATAATTCTTAAATTAATGACCTTTTTTAAAGTAACAAAGCAATCATGTTACCTGAAAAAAGGTTAGTTTTTGATTAAAAAGCAGGCGTTTTTAAAATGCTGGCTTTTTGCAGCATTTTTTTTTGTTTAAGAATAACGACCTTAACTTAAAATAACTTTACCATGGGAATATTTAGTTTTGAAATAGTACATTGTTTTGTTGGTCCAGTTATTAGGCACTTTTGCATGAAAATTATTCAGAAATAAATATTTTTGCTTACTGTATTTACCTTAAGATCAGAAAAAAGACTTTATAAAGTTTTTTATAACAGATTCAAACCGGAATAGGGACAATTTTATCAAGAAAGATCTCAAAAATCACCTAATCTTAAATTGACCGTTTCTGTACGTCCTATATCCAAAATAGGTTATACACGTATCAAAATTAAGGTAGATAAAATTCTGTCCAAAAGTATAAAATAATTATAGCTTTCGTTTATTTAAGTACCTACATAGTTTCCGGGCTAAAGCTCTGAATTTAATTGTAATTAATTAATTGGTATTAATTTTAAATACTTGTGCTTTTATTGTGTTATTCGTTTGTTGTAACCCTAATAAATAAATTGAAAAAATTGAAAAAATTTTTACTTAATAAATATTTTGAAGTTAAAACCTAAAAATTATATTATATTTGACTTGGACGGATAAAATGCAGAAAATTATGAAGTGGGGTTTAAATTTTATGAAAAAATCGTTGATTTGCTCAGCTTTTCTCGTATTAATTCATGCTCTCTTAATTGATGACGGTGGGTTTTTCTTTTATAGTTCAGATAATACCTCGATTTTCTTCTTAACAACCTAAAGGTCAATCCGACCAGACCAAAAAATTCGAGTTTAAGACAAAACTTTTTAAGACAATTCAATTTTTTTGTCTGGTGGGATTGGCCCTTAATCGGTCAACTACCAAAATTTTTATTTATTCGGGTAACTTTTAGTTAAAAATAAAATCTTAAGTTGGTTATATTTAAAGATTGTAGTATGTTATGTAAATGTCAACTTCATTGTTGCAATTTACTATTTTTTTAAATTATATTACATTTATAAATTAAATTATAATTTTTTTAAAATTAAGGCACCCAAATTACACTTTTGAAGTGGTAGATACCTGCTCTAAAAAAAATTTATGAAAATCAAATACAAAATTTGTCAAATTTATTAAGATAGTTTTATAAACGTACGTTTGTATGTATGTATATACGAGTACATACATACATATTATAGGTATGTAGAACCAAATTCTCATCCAAGATAGTGATTAGTACAAATGGGGTATCAGGTTGATTCATCAAACAAAGAAAACTTGTTAAGCCGACGTTTCTGAACAATTATTTAGCCCATTCTCAAGACTATAATATAGTCTAGACTAGGGGTCTCCAAACTTTTTAGCCTAAAGGCTAGACTGATTGCTCCACAAAGCCCCGAGAGCCAAGATCTAGCCTCAGTGACTAACGAAAATATTCAAATCCTTATCAGGCCCGCTCTTGCGGGCCGGATTGGTGGTGCTCGCGGGCCGCATTTGGCCCGCGGGCCGTAGTTTGGAGACCCCTGGTCTAGACTCTAGAGTCTAGATCTAAACTATAAATAAGTCTTTACTTGTTTGGGGAGTGTAGGCAGTTGTATCCTCCAATTATGGACTCATTTCATCATTTCTATATTATATGGTCTTTAAGAGGAAGTAAAACAAATTTTATTATTTTGATTTATAGTCGAATCAACCTGATACACCCTTTCTACTGATAATTTAATATCTTACAGTTCATTTATTTCCTTCCGCCTAAGGTAAATTTCGTATATAAGCTCACGTCATAATATGTTAGGTTTATGTATGTTGATATAGAAAACTTTGACGTTCCGACGTTCGTGATTAAAATTCGTACCGACACAGTTCAATTTTGTTTAGTTTGCAGAAAAACAATTTATTAATTTAAAAATTATAGCAAAAATCATGAAAACTATAGCAATACGTAATATATAAGTTGGTTGATAATAGGAGGCACCTTGTTGTAATGAACCGATAAAATTTAATTCTCATAAATTAAAAATACAAATTTTTAACAATAGATTACTTTATTTATTTTTATTAAGTACTTATTTAATAAAGAGTAAAGCTAGCCACAGACCGGCGTACATGTGTGTCATGCAGGAGTGTCAAACCAGTTGAACGTTGATGTTCGATGGTCTGTGGGTAAAAGAATTCATGTGTGTCACACATCAACGTTCATACCATGTATGACGGTCTGTGGACAACCTTCACTCTTTTCTATAAAATTTATTTAATTCAGTGTCTCGCGTCTATTTAAAATTTTTATTAGAATAGTTTATTTTATTTATCATGCATGCATACGCCACTGATAAAAATATCAACTCGTTTTCATCATTTATCGTCAAAGCTCAAACTACATGTGTGACACCCAAGCATGCTAGTGTAGGGGCAACAGCACACCATCATACATGCACGACGCACATGAATGACACTCCTGGATGACACACATGTACGTTGGTCTGTGGCTAGCTTAAGATTCTGTAATAAATTTGGATTGGTTTCAACTCAATGAATATCTTACGGAAAATCTATAAACAAACAAATGTGCATTTTGTAGCTTTATATGTAGATAAATCTGTAATTTAGAGATTGCCAATCTAATTTTTATTATACGCAATATTTTAATAAGTAAATCAATTCGTATTTTCATGTTTACATAAATACATCTTTATGTAACTGGTTGAAACTAGAATTACTTCAATTTTTGTAGATTTCTGGAAATATTGTGATGTATTATTGCGACGAAGTATTTTGAGAAATAAGATAACAATTTTTCAGATTATTAATACATGCATATTATTTTTTTAAATCATGAATACCGCATGAAAAAGAAATAAAAGAAAATTGGAATATTATTTTATGCAAGACTCACTTTGTAAAAATGTTCAACATTAATTTACTGGTTAACCAAATAATATAGCTAAGAATTCACGATTTTGATTCGGTAATAGCATTATTTGCTATCAAATGAATGGTTTCCTAAAGTTTTCTCAAATTAATTACGACAAAAAAAGGTAGAGTAAAAGAAATTATTAAATAATCAGTTTCAATTTTTATCTTAATGAAGTATATTTTCTAACAAGATTTGTGGTCAAGATAGATTTAAAACTGTTGATATAAAAGATAGTAGGCGTTTACGGTGAACACACATAAAATGAATATTACATTTTATAAATTAATAATTTAGTAATATTAATTTAATATATTAGAATTAGTTCGGTAAAGATTGTAAACGATTATTACACAGGGCAACAGTGATTCTGCGGTCTGGAGTTTATGAGTCAATTTTGGGTAATTATGGTCTCCCGAATTCAAAAAAAATTCAGATTTGTCGAATTGACTCCAGGTTTTGAGATAAAGACAATCCTTTTATATTGCAAATAAAATAAAACAAAAATATTCAATATATACAAAGACTACATAGTGGAAACAGTGATTTTGAGGTGTGGGGTTTATGAGTCAATTTTGGGTAATTATGGTCACCTGAATTCAAAAAAAAATTCAGATTTGTCGAATTGACTCCAGTTTTTAAGATAAAGACAACCCTTTTATACTGAATATAAAATGAAACTAAAATATTCAAAGACTACATAGTAGGAACAGTAATTTTGAGGTGTGGGGTTTATGAGTCAATTTTGGTTAATTACGGTCACCTGAATTCAAAAAAAATTTCAGATTTGTCGAATTGACCCCAGTTTTTGAGATAAGGACAACCTTTTTATATTGAAAATAAAATGAAAATTTCTTTTTGAGATGTCCGCGGAGATTCGCTGTCAATTGCTCATTTCTTCATAAAAATTAATACAAATTTTATAGTATATTCTTCAAATGTCACTTTATTATGTAGTAATTATAGCAATAAATATATATTCATAGTTTCGTCAAAAAAAATTATCGAAATATGCTGATTTTGTTTAAATTAAACTTTACCCCCCCCCCCCTTAACATGAGAACTAGAGTCAATTTGAACAAAATAACTATGTACCGAGTACATTATTACATTAGTGTATCCAAATTCACTGCAAAACCCAAGACCGCAGAAAAAAGTTTTTGTTTTGTTGCCCTATCATTGGCATATAACATTTTGGATTGCTTAGATTGTTTGAAAATGAAATTTAAAAAAATTTTATTTTAATAAAATTAAGCAGTTTGCTAGATTATTGTTTTAATCTAAGTTCATATTATGAATGAACTCAAAAATATACCATCATATTACTACATATTACCTATATCAAAATCTCGGCATACTTTATAAATGTTGAATTAATCTTGAAAGAACATATTTTCTAAACAATTGGTCCAGGATTATAAAAAATATATTAATATTATGGTTATAGTTATTAGCATTAGAAATATTATTCCAGGTTTGCCTGATGACGAGAAACAGAATTTCGAAACACCTGAATTCACGTGTAGCAAACTAATTCAACTAATTTGCATATTGTTATCCTAAATAACAGTAAATTTTTTCAATTATTAATTTATCTAACATGTAAAAAAAGAAATAATTAGTAAAATATAAAAAATATACTAGATTAAAATAAATTATAGAAATAAATATTATGAAATAGATCAAATTATTAATTCTTGTATCTATTTTTTTAATAATCATAATTTCTAAATTCTTCAATTTTACTAAATTACTATATACGAGAATCTCTAAGCTAGAGCTCGTGCCAAATAGAAATAGAACCGAAAATTATCGTTTTTTAGCAATAACTTTCTTGTTTTTAGAGATACAGCAAAAAATGTAATATACAGTATAAAGAACTAATAAAATTCTTTAAGTTCGTATATTACAAGTTCTGCCGTATCTCAAAAATTAAGAAAGTTATTGCTGAAATGCGATGATTGTCGAGTTCATTTCTACTTGGCACGAGCTATAGTAGGTATTTCATAACGATTTAAATTAACTTTACGGCAATATTTTCTATTTGAATCTGATTTTGAAGAGGATTAAAATGACACAATTGAGATTTTTTTACAGGTATAGAATTATTCACATTGTCTTAAAATTCAATTGGAAAAATCCGATTTTGTTAGAACGGACATTGTGTAATTACAAAAATACATTTATACCTTTGTCAATGTATTCTCAATTGCTAATAATTACTAATTGACATAATGTGAAAGCGCTTAAGTAGTGCTTTGTTTGTACTAATAGTATACTTTATTTAATCGATTCTAGGTTACGTTTTAGAAACAAATTCTTTTGGTTTCTTTTTTTTTAGCAAAAGTCATTTTTGTTACATATTTAAGATGATTTATAGAATTTTTAGCTGTTAAGTTCATATTATTGTACATATACTACAGATTAATTACGTGCACTGAGTGCGCATTTAAAACCGCCATTTGATTTATGGCTGGCTTCGTATAGGTAATATTGTTGTAAAATAAATCTAAGAGTCCACTCGGACTGACTCACTATCAAATTGGTTAACTATGAAGTCGTGAACAAGCTCAATTGCCTAAATAATAAATTAAGGCATTACCAATATACAAGCTCAATATAACCATCTCAATCACTGATTAGAAGGTGAAGGCAACTCGATAATTTAATACATTTTTAATTTACTTAATTAGATTTTATTATCTCTTTCAAATTTAATCAACCACCAACAAGGCGAAAGTTCCGTATACACAATTTATCTGAAAAAACATCAACTTCAGTGCATTGGTATTTATTATTAGCTACCATAATATCTATAGAAGAGCCTGGCATCTGCAATTGAGCATGGATTATTGAATTTAGCCAATACCACAAATTATTGTAATACCTGCAGTATACTAGTTTTCAGCAGAATTTTGCATTAGAATATGAATATAAGTGAAAGTAAACCAGTACTTGTTGAAAAGTAATATTCTATGGTAGGTATACATAATTTTCTTGTGAAAAGCTTTTCATATTCGTCAATCACATCTGAACTAACTAGAATGTTAATTTTGGATTTCAAATTAAAATACTAACAAGCAGCCATTTATATTCCTACTTTTGTTTTATTTTGTAAAATTATTGTGTTCAAAGGTTTTTTCTGTTTACTTATTGAAAAAAAAAGTTTTAACTTTACGACAATAATTCAATTCAATATTATATTTTAAATCGATCTCTAATTATTTTCGGTTTCATGCCATTTTATCATTCACATTCCGCAATTTAGCTATTTATACTTATAAAACTTATACGGTTTTAAAACAAAAAGTTTATTTTTGTATGACAACCATCCAAGCGAAACAAAATTGACCCCGCAGTGCTAGGTCGTTTAGATAGCATGACATAGCACAAGTTAGTCTGCAAATGGTAGGTTATCAGTACAGTAGCACTATAATAGTTTGCACATGGATTAAATTAAACTAATGTCAGTTCAAACACACGTAGGTACTTGCATAGGTGCAATTAAGGGGAACGTTCAGTCTTCAAAAATCAAAATTAGTCTCCCAAAAACTCGTTAGCTTTATCTAAAGTAAAAATTTAAATAAAATCAAATTTTCATTTTAAAAAAAAACGAATAAACAAAATTATTCTCTGCGGTGCTAATTTTGTTAGCTTCGCTCACAATAATTTTTTTTTAGTTCTTCACAAATTATTGAACCTAGGTGCGCTTATGGGTACATGTCCAATTACCTAGTTTTTCAGTTCTTTTATTATTTACGCGGTCGTAGGTTAGTGCTAGAATGTTAGATTGCTATGCCGTAGTCGTCGGTTCGATCCCCGACTAAGTACATCTGATCATCTCCCTCAGTATGATAAAAACCATAAATAATATTGTTTCTTGTATGTAAATTAATTTACATAGTACATAATTGTATTTTAAATTGAATTTCTATAATTATACCCGAATTTTACATAAAAACAGAGATTCGTGATTTCCTACATCCGTTGCTTACTTAGATCTATTTATCAGAAAATATTTTTCGTGGTCTCGGAGACCTGTTTGAATCAAGTTCTGCATTTTTTTTAAATTTTTCGTTTTCGGGCGATTTGTTTTCAATATCGTAACATCATAAATTTTTTTTTCTGCAGTATATACTTCTGAAGATGAGCGCGGTCGTAGGTTGGCAGTTAGAATGCTAGATTGCTATGTCGGAGCCGTGGGTTCGATCCCCACAGCTGGCTATTTCAACCGTGTCTCTCTCACAAGATGTTGGCAAAATTTTTGAGGTATTAAATGTCGAAATATTAAGCCATGGGCCTACAAGGTCTGTAGTAGTGATACAGTATACTTCTGAAGATACACAGTTTTGTTACAAACATGTCAAGAAGTATCTTATACCAAAGCATTTTTTGAAAAAATGTGGAGTTCAAAGCATCCATATTATATAGTATTATGTAACCACATACAATGAGCAGCCAATAGAATATTCTCATTACTTATTTACAGTTTTTGGCCCTTTTTAAAATTGCAAGTTAACATTATATATAAGTTATGCTCCAACCATCTTAATTATTTTAAGAAATTGTTAATTTGTAAGTCCGGATCATCGTACTCTTTTCCCTTGCACAACTAAGTTTTCCAACCTCTGTAGTTTTAAATAAAACATGTCCACAGCCGATTCAGTTGAGATTTGAACTACATATATTATAGTAGAAATGTGGTGCTATTTGTTCAAATCTGACAAAATACTATTTTCATTCATTTAAATTTTAAATTATTCACTTATAGTTTGTAAAGTTCATATTATATCAATTTTTTGATTGCACATGCAAACAAACACTATTACATACGTAGTGCATAAAAAGAGGTTTGAAAAAAAGAAATGTATATAGGAATTTCAACTTACGAAACTATTTTATTTAGGATGCGATATATTTTTCGATTAAAGTTATTTTCGGTTGGCGACAGATTACCTAGGGAGTGAACGAGTTAATTACAAAATTTTAATGTAACATATTATATTTTGATATTAAATGTCACTAGTTTGGGATCTAATTTATTATATTCATTAGTTTTCCTCAATATTCAATTTTTTTTATTTTTGTTAACTGTCTCGCTTTCTTGTTTGTATCGTTGAAAATAAGTGTATAATTATTCGAAACATTGCGCTGGACAAATTAATTGGTATACCTAATCTTTATTAACCACTTTATTCGATAAATTAGTATAATAATGGAATATGATACGATTGAATGGTAAAGTAATTAATACCTATATTCAATAAATCAAAATAAGAAAAATTTGAATGATTTTCTGGACTGTTAATTTTCTTTCAAGAGTGTAATAAACGTGACCCTCATGGTGAAGCTACATATTATATACTAATCAGCAAATGTCAAAATCTTTTCGGGGTGTTCCTAGCATAGCGACAACACAAAAACTTTTACAAGTGCAATACAAAAAACTACTTTGAAAATAAAATCATATCCCAATAAAAATATTATGCAGAACCATAACCGGAAATAAATTATTAATTTAAAGGTATGTCAACAAACGTGAATTGTATGTTGAAGGTTAATGTTTTGAACAAATTATGTTGGCAATGAGGATACGTTAAATTAAAACAAATTAACGAAGTAATCATTCAATAAGCGACCACGTTTTAGTTACCACTCAAGTAACCATATTAATATTTTTAACTTGGAAGTATAATAATATATTTAAAATATTAAAACCTTGGTATTCATACTGCTTGATATTTATACCAGATATACAAAAATAACTATTAGGTTCTATTGACAAGATCACTTAAAATATAAAATTAAATTGGTAGTATGTCACCAATACTTGATTCTTACTTTGTTTACTAAGAAAACATTATGATACATCCCAAAATAAAGTTGCGGCAATCTTCAAATCCCAGCAAAAAATTTAATTGTATCTATAAATTTTTGATATACATAATATACTTAACTAGGTACTCAATTTATTCATTTAAACAATATTAAAAAATTGTCATCTGAATTTGTAATGTTTTCTCCCACTAGATTTTCTTAAATGTCCGGTGATGTAAGATGCTACATGTTGATACTACATGGCAGCGTCCATGGAAAAAACAGGGAATGTTTTTACTCTTTTATGAAATTAAGATTTTGTTGCTAAAATATTTGAGAATTGTGACAGTACAATATGAATCGACAGGAAGACTTAATATAAAAAATGGAAAAATGCCATGGGTACAAGTTAAAAAGAGGGAAAAAGTCCACAAATTTCTAGGTAAAACAAAATGGTCATTGTACAATGAGAGTAGAAGATTGTGTCGTAGTTAGTTTAATTAATAAATTGCAAATTTATGTGTAGAAATATTATTGCACATATGCACAAACCGACAGTTTGTTTAAAAAAATTTCTTACTGCGTTTATCACCCGACACATCAATTCTTAGCAATTATAATAAATTTCATTATTTCATTTCAAGTAATACCGTTGAAGATAAAAATGAATTAAATTTTCAAATCAAGGTTATGTAAGCAAATTACTATATCACAAAATTAATAATATCCAGTGGTGGTGTAAAAGACTTGTGAGAACTCACATGAGCTTTTTGTTGTAAATTTTCTAGCCGGTTACTAAATTGATAACTTTGAGCAGTGAAAAAAATTATGTAGATATGAATTTTTTATTTAGAAATTGACAAATTATAGTTTTGTGAAATGTTTTTATTACCTAGAATATAATTTTATTCAAAGTTTTTGTTAATATTGACTTAATTAATATTATAAATAATATTGAATTTAGTATATCAGTAGAATAAAGTTTGCATACATTATTTTGTATTACAACATAATATATCTACGTCCTACGTGGATAGATAACCCATTGATAAAATATTCACAGCACACCACTGTCAATACTTTAAATAAGTATTAAATAATTACTAAATTTAGTTAACATTGGGTACTTTTAATGCCAGCGACGGACGGCTTTAAAAAGTTAAGTATATAGATAGGAAACGGCACTAAAGTACATTAGTGAAGCCCTCTACAGGCAGTAAAGTAATACTATTTCTTTTACAAAACAGAGATTCATTGAACTTGTTTATTAAATGACAATAAAGTTTTCCCGGTATTAAAAAAAATTCGTTTTTGAAAAATTTGATTTTATACATAATAAAAAATTTTCCACGGCGCGGCGGCCTATTGAACTAAAAAGCTAAAACTAGTTTTATTTTAACTTTATTATTTAATATAACATATTATACAAGTTACACATATATGGTTGGAAAGCTAAGAAAATAAGATTTTCAAATGTGTCATAATCAAATGTAAGGTAAATTTCGATTTAAACAACAACTTATAAATTTTTCATATTTTTAAAGTCTATATATGATTGTAAATTTAAAAAATGTCGATGTTTTCATTTCCCCTCCATATTTCAGAAAAGAAAGTAAAATTAAAAATTATGATTTGCAGCATTAAAAGTTTTGAAAAAGTGTGCGCAAAACATAATACTACATAATATGTTAAATATAATCTACTCGTACATTAATTTCATTAAGCCTATTCCGTATTTATATCTATTTCCATTAATTAAGGGTATTCCCATATAAAACCATAAAAATTGACCACCAAGTATATATTAAACTTAAATATTGCGTGTTGTTATTACATTATAATAGCAATAATTATTAATTTCATAACGGTAAGTGCACATTATTATAAACTTATAGTAAGTGACGTTATAATAAAAAAAAAATCATTCTATTGCTAAATATTCTTAAAATATAATTCTTGACGAATTAAGAAAATAAAACAGGAAATAAATAATTCTATTTATTTCGGGAAAAACAATGCTATAAATTTTTTTAATTTTACTTTCTCTGTTAAAATAAACAAGAATACAAAATTTATTTGCAAGTTCTGTTAATTATTATTTCACACAAGAAATTTACCATTAAATCAATTATATTATAACGTTTTTATGAAGGAATATTATTTGATAGATACAATGCACAATTATATAAAATTAAGCTGAAATTTCTCTTCCTGAGGTAAAGTAGCGCTTCCGGTTGGTCAATTGGCACGCCTCTTTGTTTACTTTAAAGCGCAGACATAACCGTGTGTTATTATTAAATTTACGTGTGTATTATTTTTATTCGTAGAGCTATAAAAGAATATAAAAAATTTTACAGTTTATTACGATAGTTTCTTCATTATAATTTAAAGCAAATTTAAAGAAACTTGGCTAACCACTTCATTTTATAAAGGGTTTTCAAGGCAGATTACCTCGGTGTTTTGCCATTTCCCGCCGAGGGAGGACAGCTAGAATAAAGTTCTTGCTCTACTCGGGCTCGAACTACGATTCTCTGCTTAGTAGCCGATGCACTTAAGCATCAGACCATAACCGTCCTCTAAGTGATTAAAGTGGATATAGAAAAGTGCAACTCTTTCAAACCACCGACAAAGCTTTTCAAAAAGCTAGAAATAATGTGTCATATTGTTTGAATAATGAATAGAGACTACAACGGCTACAATGGCAATTTTTAGACATGGCCATGTTCCACTTATGTAAGTAATGACTGCAAGAGTTGTCCAAGATGGCAAGATGGGTAGCCAATGCTGGGTACTATTAGAATATGGCAGAATTGCTTTAATTGATCCTTTTATTCTTCTGGTTTATAAAGTTTATATAATATGGAATCCATAACAAAAAGTCCTGTATTTTGAACCTCAGATTTTATTTATTATTTTTTAAATAAAAATTTTTTTTTCGTGGTAAGCTATCAAAATTTTTTAATTTGGAGAATCTTCAGCCTAGAACTACTAATGATCAAATAATAGATCTATTTCATAAAAATCATTTATTTGCGTTAAAATTCATATTCATGTAAATCTCTTAAAACAATATTTAATAAAATGTATATAATTAGTGTTTGAAGTCTAGCAGATTAATAATACCTATTAGCAACCATACTTACTTTCATGGTCAGTCGGTATTGAAAGTAACAGGTAAATTAAAAAAACTTCGATGTTTAGGTGAAAGCTTTAATTTATACTACATATTATCAGAGTATTTTAGTAAATAATGTAAAATTCGAAGCCGATAAAAACTGAAAATTTTTAACAAAAATATTAGGACAGTTAAACTTAAAATTTATTTATGGCCATATGACACAACGTTCGATCGATGTTTGAAAAGATGGGCAAAAAAAACTAAATGCAGGCCAACAAGGGCAGCAATAAAAACATTCAAAATATTATTTGAGCTGTTCAGAGTCAATCTATGGGTACCTAACTAGACATTGCAAATTAGTTAGATAGGTATCTTAACACTGAGACTTGTAGATGATCCGAGGTGTCAGAGATGGAACAGAACAAGCAAAACAGCGGAGTCACTACGTATTGTCACTGTGCGCTTCTAATTTCAAAGAAAAGCACCATGATATGGAACTTCTGCTCTAAAATGGCCAGAATCAGTAAACACTTCACCTGGCAAAGTACTTAAGATTATTCTGCAATTGGGATGGCTTGAGAAATGACTGGACGGGGCTCCGTTGCATCGGAGGTAGTACAATGGGCCCGGTTTAGCAGCTTGTATAAGTGGGTATACGTCGTATATTGGGTTTCATGTGGGAGAATGACTCAAGTATGAAATAGATTAATTAATTTTGTAGATTTCATACTTGAATCGTGATCAAATTGGAAACCAAGCATAAAATTGACAATAAGTACGCGTACTAATTAATAAAACATACCTAGAAGATTTACTTGAAACGCTGCAAAAACCAAAACAAAATGAAGGAAACAGCAAAGTAGCATAATTAATTTTGGAAACATTCTCGTATCTTCAAAATGTCCTGTAATTTATATTCATTTGACTTATATGATCTATTGACGATATCTAAGGTATTTCTTTCACTATACATATCCAAAGTTTTAACGTGAACGATTGGTAAAGGTAGCTCCTTCCGCATAATATGATATAAATGTAGATAGCTACCTGTACCATTGCTTAGAGTTAATGCTTTGGAGAATTGTACTAAGTATTATAAATCATGCGACCTATTGGAATCACCAAATCGATATTTTTTAACAGTATTTTAATATTGCGTTTTATTTCAAACCCGACACGAACATATATTTTTTCTAAATCAAATAATATACCTACTATAATTTATCTTAGCTGAAGCTAGTATATAAACAAACTGGCCAATTTTTGTGACAAGAACTCTCTTTGCATTACTTTCGGGTCGCAGTGACATGAAGTAAAAAAAGAACAGCTATTTTCAACAGTGTGAATAGGATGTTTATCAGTAAATAACATATTCTCAAAAACTTGTTTTGTCAAACACAAATAGTAATACTCTCGAGATACTGGGAGTTTAATGATCATTAAAACAAATGATTATTTCCTGATCAGGAAGGTATTATATTTCTTTGCAATAAAACACAAGATTTACAATCTCGTTATGTTTCGGAAGGACCCATGCTTTATCAAAAGTTTTAATCCATAAATGATAAATAATACTAAGTTATTTAAATAACTCACTAATCAAAAATTCATTTGGGCTACATCAGGGCGTAAACACAAAATTATATGTATGTAGGTATATTACAATAAAATTTGAAATCAGGTAAAACTGATATTACTAGAAAATTCTAGTTCTAACAAAGCTCATCCGTTTTCTAGTTAATTCTAGTTTTAAAAACTAATATACTTTAGTTAAATCTACAATTGACTGCCTAGTGTTAGTAAGCTTCGGTTGTAACGTATTTTCACATTCGATTTTCAAAAAGTCAATATAAGATAATTTGCGATATTTACTAACAAAATAAAGTTAAAAAAGGAAAGTTGGATTTCTAAGCCTGCATACATATAATGATCTTTCACTTAGATATGAACAGCCGTTGCCACCAAGAGTTGGAATTCATTATGGTTTTGATAAGTTGGCTTCCAACTAAAACTTTTTTTGGTAATAGGTGCTCCTATATTTTACACTTTGATATCATGGCAGCAAGTATTAATAATTTATTAATTAAAAGGGATGCCAAAGTTAAAGATTGTTCATGAGAATCCACTACATAATCAGAATCAGAGTTTGGTTGAAATAACCAATCGAGACATAGAAAATTTGTTGGTTTCGTGAATAAAAACATTAAATAAAAGTTTATTCTAAAGTTTATATTTATCAAAAATTCACCTATGATATGATAAAGGCCGCTTCACATTCCAATAAACAATATTTTCAACATCTTCGAATTATAAAACTTTAGGTAATATAAATTGTTAATGAAACTACCTTATAGTTAATACGGTATAATTATCCACTGTCGAAAATTTGAAAATTGAACTTTCGTTTATAACTCGATTAAATTGATTTATAGCCTTGGGCAATAATTAGTAGATACTTAATATAATTAATACTATATCGTTTGCTATATCTAATTAACAGGTCTTTAAAATAAAGACAAATTTAAATCTTACTAACCAATTTTGAAAGTTTGTTATTGTTAATAAAAGAATATTCAAGTTAAAAATTAATTTTGATATGTGAAAAATATATAATATAGGTACCTATAGCAATAACATTTTGACTGTTTTTTATGAGCTAAGCCCAGACTGTGTAAATTATGTAAAATCACTGCAATAATATGTTAATGGCTTCTACAACACATTATAAGCAGAACTTATGTTCGCATTTTGCGTCACCATTAAACCAAGGTAAAACTTTTGTACTGCAGCAAAAAATTATTTTTGTATTCTTATTTGTTTTCTTATACTCATAAAACTAAGCCATCGATAAATTTAATATTAATTATATAAAATATACATATTTACAATTTTTATTATGTAAACACTGTTACAAATTAGTCAGCCAAAAAAATGAAAGAAACCACTGATATTCCTTTAAAATCAGTTACCGGAATTATTGGACAACAGGTTCATTGAAATACCTAATAAATACTTTGTTTACAGCAGAATACTATGTTTATCTCATAATTTTCCATAACCATAATTCTGTGGTACTAAGGCAAAACCCCATAAGTCATAAGCATGATTTTTCAGGAAGCACTTTTTAAAGTTTGTGAAGTCACTGAAATTCAGATTTTATATCAATAAGCAATAATAAGACAAAGTTCGTCAAAGTGTTATCTACCATCCCATATAAAGATTATTGAAAAATTTCTACGGGTTGTAAAAATAATTTGATAAGTTTGACATATCATATCGCTTTTACTTTTCTTGACTTATGGGGTTCTGCCTTAGTACCACAGAATTATAAATTAAACATTTTTATGTCCACAGCTGCAACAATTTAACTTTTCAACGTAGGGTACCAACAAGATCGTTTTACTTCCCACACTGGTAATATCCATATGGGTATATGTATACATTCGCAAATAGATCAATTTTATTAAAAAGTAATTCTAAATCACACGGTTTTAAGCAGAAAGGAACCAACCCACTAAATTAATGTTTTTTAACCTACCCTTCAAAGGATGACTATTGATATTGTCAATATCCACTCGACTTCACTTGCTTTGATTTATATCAAAAACTCTGTGCTAGTATATACTATAGTATTATGTATGTATACTGTGCTAGCCTCCGAAGTGCAAAGCATTTGTGACCATGCACAAGTACACCTTCTACCGGTATCCTATATATTTCTAAATTTTGGGTCAAAATGAAGTCCAAATTAAAGAGCGTCTTATGGTAGCCCAAGTCCTGGATGAAAATCAATATACTGCAAACTAGTTATCTTTTAAATTATATATTTTATTAGTAATATTTATAGTATTTGTACATATTATTAAATAATTTTATTTATTATTATTATATTATGTTTGTGCTTTGCAATGCAAAATAGATAATATAATTAGTACGTATGTATTCAAAATTGTGAATTAGTTATGGCTAACGCTGCCGCTGTCTAGGTATAGTACAATTAATATTTTGAAAGTTAAGGCGGGATTTTAGCAGTCGAAAGGAAATTGTAATCGATGCTATTATGATACCAAATTTTAAAGTTATTGCTGAAATTATCATATATAATTTCCCATGTGCATAGAATATTATCGATCATTTTGTTCGATTACATATTTTCGGCAACAATCGGCCCGACTCGCAGAGGAGGGCCGATTGCACTCGAAAATATGTAAGAGAACAAAATAATAGGATAATATTCTGTGCAAAAGGGGAATTCGAATGACTATCTACCGAAGATTAATTTTTAACAAGTAAGAGTTTTTTGCGCGCGATCGATCTAAATTTTTGCATATGCCTTCCTACCGATAATTCACGGGGGTGTGTACCAAGCGAGGGGGAGAATTTTTTACTCAGTTTTTCGATATCTAGCGTCGTTCTTGAGTTATTGGTAATTCAAAATTTTTTCGAATTTAAAACATTTATTTCAAATGACTTTTGTTTTAATTTTTGATTTGACAGTTGATTTGACATAATTAATTCGAGTTTTTAATAATATTTGAATCAGAATTATAGATTATTGTATTGTTCGTTATTTTTGTTTGTTTGATTTTTGCATTTTTAAATTAAAAAATAAATCAACCTTTTATAATAGTGTCATATTTTTTATTGTAAATAAAGTAATGATAAAAAATTATCGAAAATGATCGGTAATTCGTGCATATTACTCGTGATTGGTAGATTTCACTAGTCAACTCAAATGTTCGCTAAATTAAAATCTGATTGGACTACATTTTTGAAATGAGATCTGGTGATTGGTAGACAGGCTAGTTATGACGTCAGAGGGAGATAGTCATTTTTATTTGTTTATTAGACATCAAAAATATGTTATTGTAAACCACTACGGGGAAATATTAAGAATAACGCAAATAATTTTTAAAACAAGACATTTTCAAACATAAAATACGCAATTATTAAGACACGGATAACAATGAAAATTTTTTTCCGGGCAGTTAAAGGTTGTCTTGAGAGCACTACGAAGTCAGATTTTTCAAATTTTTACTTATGCTTGCGCAGCAATATTTTAAAAATTGCTTAACAAAAAAAATGCAAATATCTCTTCGTACTACTTTACAATAACATCTTTTCAATGTCTAGTAAAAAAATGAAACTTATAATTTCAGCAATAACTTTAAAATTTGGTTTAATAATAGCATCGATTTCAACATATTTTCAACTGCTAAAATCTCGCCTTAAGGATTGATTGTTTTGTATTAATAAGCATACCGATTTACGTACGATTTATAAAATCAAAGTAAAAAATTCAAAATATATAAAATATAAATTTTTTCATTTATAATCAAGTTTTATAAACTTGAAATAGTAATAAACCATTTGCTAAGGCAAGTTTTTTATTAAACAGTGTGTTACATAGAATAAATTAATAAAATACAAAACTTTTAAAATATACGTTCCAATAGTATTGCAATATTGTTATTATTAATGCACCAATAATACCGTTATGGTAATGCACGTTTCACTTAGCTTCGTGCATGATATAAACACTATGGGTTACATATATAATCAGCAACCTTCTGCAAACATATTGGAGGTCGTTTTGATTGTTTGGTACTTGTTTTATTCATATATCTATAAATTAAATATTAACTAATCTATACTTAATAGTACAAACGAAACAATATTGATCTGAATCGAATATTATTATGGGAAACCAATAAAACGATCAACAGTGTTTCTTAAATAACACGAAATAATTTTTAAAATTCTAAAATATGTAGAAGAACTATAAATTATCATAAATAGTTGTTGCAAAAAAATTTTATTTCCTATATTATGAAAAAGTAATATAAGCAAGAGAGAAACTTAATATACTCTCCATCAGCCTTGTTAATCTAAAATCATAATTGTACAAAAAATATCTACAGCTCTTAATTTAATTAAAACAGTTTTTAAGCCATTTATATCGTAATAACAATTACATAAAATTTGCACTAAAACTATCTTTCGGTTCAACTTTCATCTCAAATATAAAATTTTTTTAAAGGATACTAATGAGTTTTTGCAAACCGCATTTAAAAATAAGCAGTCCAGTTTACTGGGATTTCCAATTATCGAGGTTGTACTGTATTTTAAATTAGGTATAGTACTATGTAAATGAAAACTCGATGTCCTTAGCAGCAACATTTTAACCAGTTTATTTTATAAAAATACATAATTTATTAAATTCTAACACAATTTTTTTATGGTAGGATTATTGGTAGATTATTGTGGTAGGTATTATATAGGCTTATACCTATATTCTTTCTCGCCAGAACATTATATATTTTCTATAGGTTATGTACTATAAAACCACCTAAATAAACAAGGTTTGCCATTCAAAATAGTTTATAACATGAACAAAAATCAATTTTATAAGAAACAATTTTTACGGTTTTACAGATTGCAGAAGATCTTTAGTTATAGGAGGAATAACGCGCAGTAAATAAAAATGTGCGAATCTGAAAAAACAATTGAATTGCCTGGAAACGGCTGAAAAAACAATTTTGAAATATTTAGTTAATCCTTGGACGAGGACCGAGAAGGTTGATCTCTGGACACGTTCCGAGGTAGTTCAATTTTGGACAAAGGTCCAACACATTGGAACACGGACTTGATTCCAATCAAGTTGTTAAGTGGTGGTTTCAAAGAAACAGTAAACTATCTACGAAGTGATAATAATTTTAATTTCGGCAAAATAAAAACAAATTCAATCTAAGAAGCAAAGGTGCTACAAA
This sequence comes from Cantharis nigra, assembly GCA_958510845.1. NCBI lineage: Eukaryota > Metazoa > Arthropoda > Insecta > Coleoptera > Cantharidae > Cantharis > Cantharis nigra. The sequence goes on along the minus strand of OY294030.1, from coordinate 27,917,972 downwards.
TGATTTGGAAAACTATTTGGAAAGTGGCTTAGAAAATATTGGAGTTAATTTGGACGTACCTCCATTTCACGTGGTGGCAAGACAGAAAAGGAAACCACAAACAATTTTAAGGAAGAAGCCGAAGAACTGATTTTTAAAGTGCTGTTGCGGATTATTGCGGATTTTGCGGAAAGTTATTAGATACGGGACAAGCGCATTGCTAGGTGGAATTTTAGGATCATAATCTTTGTAATTCATTTGTTTAATTTAACTGAAAATAAAAGTTTAAAATTCATTTCAAAATTTAAATTTCTTTGAAAAATATTTTGTTAAAAAAATTGATCATTATTTATTTCGTTCGCCAGCTAGATGCAGAGGTTCGTTAAGTTGGGCATTCATTGCATTATAAAGAAAGTAAGTATGGACTCTTAACAGTCTTCCACTGTTAACAGTGCAATATGTTGAGTTTTAGATCACAGTAGTGTATTCGCCGCGACCGATTTGAACCGGGTTGCCCGCTTCCCAGTCGGCCGGTGTGTTGTAGGCTTTACGCCATATTGCTGATTGTTCTTGACCAAATGCTCGTACTAAGAAACAACTTTATGTTTAAGGAACTTGTAACTATAAAATAATTTAAAATAAAAATTTTTATCTTTTTATATTTACACAAAATAAAACATTACATTGTTTAATTTTTTATTTAATATAATCATTGTAGCGATAGCGTGTAGATAATTTTAATTTAAATTAATTTACTATTTACTTGTAATTTTTAAATAATTAGTAGTGACAATATGAATGCCCAACCGAAAACATCAATTTAACATAATATTTGTGCTCAACGCTTAAAATAAAAGATTTAAAGCAAAAACAAATTAAAAAGATCACTAGTAAGGAAAGCGAAAAATATCATTGAATGTTTTTTTAAATTATTTTATTTTATTACATTTACAGTTGGTTAATTGAGGAAAAAATACAAAAACCTTCGAGGACGACCCCGCCTACAATATACAAAGAATTGTATAAGATTCCGAATTCCGGAAGCAAAACCATGCAAAATTGAAGAGATTGGCTTCCGATCGGAGAAAATGTATAGCTTTGTTCTAACCAATCGTTCGGCTGACAACTAAAGAGGAAGACTGTTTGATTATTAACAGTGCAAGTTTTTTGTATTTATAAATAATAAATTATTCGCGCAAACTGTTTCTATTTTATTAAATTATGTTCAACTTTAATTAATTCCTTTTCAACATAATTAGGTATTTAAAATAAACTGTAACATAATAATATTGAAGTCAAGAGAAAATTTCTAGTGCAACCTTTTTCTAAATAAATATAGAATCGAAATTTTAATATATTATTTGTTAAACTTTTATTTAAAAACATAACTTTAAACATAAAACATAAATTTATAATTTTCTTATAAAAGAAGTAAATTGAAAAATAAAATATTTACCCGTAAAAAATAGTCTTTATCTTAAATTTAAAATAAAGAATCAAAACATAACATAGTATTACCTGCTCTTGGAATACGAGAGATACTATCAACTTTCTATTCAATACATATATCTATGACCGTATGTATGTATATTAAATATTGCTTATTTTTGAGTTAATTTTATTATTATATTTTTAAGTTGCATAACTTATAATAATTCAATAAACAAAATTAAAGCTTACATGTTAGATTACTACCTGTGTGTAAACCCTAAAGCTTGTAATTTCTAAGTTAATTCACTGAATTGGTGTTTAAAGTTATTATTCACATTACAAAACCATTATTAGTCAATCTACTTTGTTATAATTTAATTACAATTTTCTAAAAAAAGCAAATTAAATATTAGTTATTAGAAAAACATAGTAGAAAGAAATAATAAATAGAAAGAGAATCTGTGTTATGTTATAGAAAATACTCGTAAACTTACGAAATATACACACGTACTTGTCTCATATTTGAGATAAAGGTGTGACAATGGTATTAGTTAAAAATTTATAATTTAGGTCAAATTTAAGTGATTTAACTGAAGTATTGAATTTAAAACTATGACGAAAAATTAAACTTCGGAATCCAATTAAGTATTTTGAAGAAGAATTTCAAAAAGTAGTTAAGAAAATATTAAACAGTAAGTACCTATATATTCGAAATGCTTCAAGAAAATTTAATTTTTAACATATGTAAGGTGGTATATTCAAATTCACTTTTGTAAAATATATATTGTTGTACATAGTTAGTCTCTTTTGGAGACTGCAGGTTTTCGGTACGAAATTTGTAATTTAGGCTGTTACATATTAATGAATCCAATGTATTTTTGAATAGCTGAAGGTTACTAAAAATACTTCTTGTTTAAAGAAGAATACTTTTTAAAATACTTAATGAAGTATACTATTTTAATTAACATGTCAGGAAATATTTCTTTTTGAATTCATGTTCATATCAAAAATTGATATGACAAAGAAGTATATTACGAGTATGTTTTGGGAGATAGCTATTTTGAATGATAATGTAAACAAATTTTTTATCAACTGCCATGAATATAATTACAATTTATTCAATCAAACCAATCGAATTAACTGATACAGTAGAGAAATTTTTAACAAGTCAATGAGCATATATAATAATAACAATTTTTTAGTTGAGCATTTAATAAGTAATCGATCGTACCCGTTTTGGTGCTCTGGCCGATATTTTTGGAAATATATTTCCATACAACGTCATTAAAGCAGATTACTGTTTTGAGAGTAAAAATACTGTTCACTGATTTTAAGAGTTGACTTTGGTACTTCAGGTTCTTTGTTGATCTTCAATTTATTTTAGTTGAGTGCCTTTGCGAAAAATATAAATCTAGGCTTGGTTTATTGCGAAATCACATTGCAGTAGTTTTATTGTTTAAATTAATGGTGATAATAGTTGTAGTTTTTGGTAGATTTAATCTAAATAAAAAAATATGGTGGTACATTACTCTTAAATTTTTATGATGATAATATGTCAAGGAAAACAGCCTTAGCAGTGCTATTTAGAATACAAGTTAGTTGTTCTGATCATCTTAACATGACGCACCCATTTCACTATACATGATGTCTTTGCCGAAAATCAAAATAGTAACCTACGATTAGGTTATTAATTATTATTATCTTAGAAAAATAGTTTCAAGCTCATTAGAAACACAAATTTTTGAACGATTGGTAGGTATAACAGTTTGTAAGTTTATACAACAAAGTCTCGGATAGATAGTTTCCTGATTTCTCCCTGCGGAAATTATAACTCAACTTAAAAATTTGAAAAAAAGTAAACCTGAAATAATTCCAAGTTTGCCTGCCTGTTAACCCATTAAGTTCCAGCGTCCTCATTTGAGGACAGTAACTTATTGTAGGCCTTAACAAACTATATAAGATTTATTATTTTAACAAAAGTTTATGTCTACTTTTCTAAAATATGCTTGGTACTTAATGGGTTAAGTATAAAACATCACAAACGTTTTCACCATACTATGGCATCATCGGGCGATGAAATAGTAGCTATTGGCCACTCACAGTGTAATTTATTTGTAATAATTTAAAAACATTTTAGTTCTGAAAAGTGTTTTTGAGCATTTTTTGAGTTTTCTAAAATATTGATATGGTACTCTTACCATTTTATTTAATTCACCAGACTGACCCACCAGAGTTCTATACAATTATCGTTTTTCCTCCTAATTTTCATACTTTTATCTGTTATAATGGAAAGCATATTATAGGATATGTGATAGACTTGGTACCTATATTCTATAGTGCAATATACAATTTAGTAAATATTATGTATCCCCAAAATTTGATTATCTTATTATATGTCGAGTGTAAATTCGAGAAAATAATAAAATCAGCAAACTTGCTCAGTATTTGACCAACAATTTCACCTATACTCTATTCATTTAGCACATTCAGTGGACAATAACAAATACATGCAGTTTGCACGTGATTTATGGGGAGGAGCTTGACAGAGAGGGACTAATCTAGGTTGCCTTGTATTTTTAGAAATTCAAACACCGTGTGAAAATTATATGCATCTACTTACAATGAAAAACTGTAAGTACGGACGGTATATAGGGTTGTCTTGACCTTATGAGCATCCAATAGTAATTGAATATAAAGCAAGCATTTGGATATCACGCAGCGATCATTGTTTACATCAACTGAATGTGCTAAATGAATAGAGTATAGTAGTAATTTATTGTGATCTATTTAATGCTAGATTCACTTGATGCATAATTCGTAAAATGATCGTAATTTCCCATGTTTGAAACATTTTTTCATAAGTAAATCTTCGTGTTTGTACAGCAATATACAGTAAATGTATATTTTTGAATTATTGTAACTGTTATTTGCTATAAAAAGTAAAAATTGGTCAATATTGTTGGAATAGCACTTGTCGGGGCTCATTGCCATGTCTTCACCGTATAGGTAATAATAATAATAAAACCACGATAATTAATGGTAATTTGTCTACGAGATTTTCTTAATAAGCTATGCATATTATGGGAAATTACTGAATTAGGAAAACAACATAATCGAGGTTTGCTCAAGAAATTCCATTTGTTTATCTGAAATAAAGGCAATTACTGGGAATAGCTGAAACCGTTAGTGTAACACTGAACAGGTTTGACGATTATACTGTTTGCCGGAAATCCCCATAATGGCTATGGGCATTCCCGGGATTCACAGATTTGCTACATCAACTGTCGTATTTTTTATTATCTATTTTTTTCATGTTTTAGTATCAAGATAAAGATAGACCTATTTAATCCTTCACACTTTAATTCTAATCGTTCGAGATATGAGTTTTATTAAATTTTGTTTCATTTTTCAATTTATAAGAGTATTCCCAAAATTGTATTGTTAGTTGACTACTTCTTGATTAAATTAATTTATTATGTGTTTAACTGTTGCCTTAATTTTTCTTTGAAACAGTTCTTTATTATACGAGTATATAATTGCACATCTGTTACAATTTTCAGCTTCCCTTTTCATATTTATATTTGAATTATCTAAAATCACTTTACTAAACATTCCGGAATTTTAATTTCGAATACAATTTTGTTTTCGTACATAAATTTTTTTATTATTATTAACTATATATTAGAGGCTTATAAAAGCCGACGCGGACCATAAATGCCATGTTTTGCCAAAATAAAATTATAACAATTTCTACAAAACAATTTACAAAATAAAATTTTATTTAAACTATTTGCACTCCGCCCCTTCCTTTAGTTCAAAACTACCAAAACAACAACAATATAATATTAATTTCACTAGCTGGTAATAAATACTTTAATTACAGTCATTCGTTATTAGTATTATTGTAGATAGTAAGTACCTATTAGCTGTTTATTTTTTACTTTTACGATTTTTACTTAGTTAACGGATAAACGTGCAAAAAAAATTTAATCCAAAAAATCAATTTGACTACGAAGGTACTACCCTTATATCGTAATTTGTAATTTATGTTATAAATTAGATTTATAAACTAATAACTATGTATTAAGTTTACAAATATAGTCAAAAACTTCATCGAAGAAATGTTATGTCATTTAAAAAGCGCAACATAATCCCACCTCTTTTGAAAAGTTATAGTCGCATATCTATGTCATTAAAGAACTTTTTAGACAAAATATTCTAGCCTAAAGAAATGACGTTGAAAACAAATTGAGAATTAAGAAAAGAAACCGAAACCAAATTTTATTGACAAGGAGGGCGAAATCTGAATTAGTTTCTCTCCACAAGATGAAATTTAGCTTTTTAACATTTGCAACGTAAAAACTATTATATTAAAATATTATAAATGTTTAACCGAATGAAGAAATCTATTAGACCATAAGGATGTTAATTACAAAAGCTAATACCTTGCTTGTCATGCTAGCATGTGAAGGTCCTGTTTTTATACAAATTAAACGTGGCATTTGACAAGCGAATTCAATCTTCAAAGAGTAGTAGTAGTTTACACATAATTTGTTATGTATAGCTAAACATGATGTATCAGAATTTGCAAATCTGATCTTAAATAGCATTTGCGTAATTTGTATTGATGTAGTTATTATTATCATAATACCGAAAAGTAGCAACTTTCAACTAGCAACATTGAAATTCTAGAGAAGAAATTCTTTACAAGTACTTAGCAATTTGAGAGATAACGTCGTAGGAATTATATTTGGTTTAATAAAAATTCAGATTTTTATCAAACAAATTACTTATCAGTGTGATCAGTTCGAAAAATTAAGATATTGTGGAAGTATAGCTGAAATTTGTGGTTTTACGGTATTTTAACTTTGAATTATACTTTATCTGTACCAATTAAATTTGTCATATCTGTGTGTACTCATGAACCTTGCTTATAAATATCATAAATGGACTATGAAAAGTCTTTTTTGTTTTATTCATTAATATTTTCTAACATTACAATTTTTGAAAAATTTAAATTTTAAAACAATTTTAATACTCGAGGGAGGGGTAAAATTAATACCTGAAAGAATTTTAATTTGAAAAATAAGTGAATCCCCAAGCCATGCAACATTTCGTGTTAATAAAACGAGATGAAATTAATAATTGGATTTACCATTATTATAATATATGTATATTCAATAAACAACGCTATGATTAATTATTGTCTATCAAAAATGGTAGTTGATTTACTCATTCGACCACATCATAACATTTTAAATAGATAAATACATTAAAATATTATAATTAAGTAATTTTTTATCAAAGTGCTTTTAATGTACAATAAATTAATTTATTGGTTCCTGATTTTTTGTAAATTATATTTAAATTGCATACTAAATTAAAAATATTTCCTTAATAGAAATAATAATAATAATAATAATTGTTGTGCGTTTCCAACATCAAGTACTATACTACTATACCATTTATATTATTTAGGTATACCTATCATATAAAAAGAGTTTCTTGTTAATTTAATTCAAAAGTTGACCAACTCTATTTAGATTTAAATCCCTACAAATTACCTTCCGATCAAGGTAATACTTTTTGTTTTACATCAAGGAGAGACAAGATAACTTACCGCTTTCATCTTCTACGTGAGTACCATGCTTCAGGTGATGCAGATGAGCATAATAGTGGTGATGATGCAGAATACATTCCAAATCGGTGCAGTTCAACATTTCCAAAAATATTTTAAACCGTTACTTAAAGATTTAGTCACTTTTTAACATAATTTTACCACAAGAATTAATTTTAACAACATTATTTGATAAATTATTGCTACTTAAGTCACGCTTGTTATCGGTGAACACTGACACAGAAGCTAGATAAACACATTCATTAACAATCAGATGAATACTATTTCAAAATAATTACAGTTGCTTTGCGATACAACTGCAAGTTTTAAAAAAATAAAATATCAGTCGATTATGTTTATTACTGATTTTACTTGGCATTCCAAGGAAAGGTTTTGTTTATCAAATTTTACTATCAATAGTAGTAAAATCTGCAAAATATGTTACACATCATCCGTATATGCACGTACACTAGTCACACATAACACCGTTCACTATTTTTCACCTGTCACGATTTCTTAAGACACTAGACACTGTCACTTACAACGCGAAGAATCGAGTGCTGCAAAATTTCTGTTTGCACTGCTTACTTTAGTGGTGTGACTACAGACAAGGTAGTTGTGGGTCAATAGTAGGTTAGGCCATAAGAATCCATTACTGTGGTCAACTCTTTCACTAACTTGTAGTTACATATAATTTGTTTGAACGACTGTGTTATAGCTCAATTCAAGAGATATAGAAGGTTAATTCAACTATTAAAATATCTACTAGTTAAATGATTATACATAGCATGGAACAACTCAAAGAGGGGGGCAACTTTCTAAGACGCTTGATCCATTCCTTTCTTAATGCACTTGCATATCTTCAAGAAGTACAAGTAATAGCAAACAAATACCTATTGCAAACCGTGGTTGTAAATAAATTACTTTCTAATAAAATTTTTAATTATATTGCATTAAGTATCGATTGATTTTTGTCTTCGGGAATAATTGTTTTATACAAAATTTTCATTGAGCTACTAATGAAAACCGCTAGGTCTTATTTGAATCGTAACGTCGTTTCCTGAGCGCACCGGCACACCGTTGATGATATTTTACATAGATTGTGCAACAATAATTTACCTTAATACTCATAACCCGGACATTTTATATGTTTTGCCCAAACATAGAAAAATATAATGTAAGTCTGAAAGTTGCCTTAAATGATCCTCAAACATTACAGAACAACATGTTAATCTCCCATAAAGGCGTCATGGTTATTTGTAGTAATAAGGACGTAAGCTACATGCATATTTAGAAAAATTTGGTTAAATCCAGCCAAACATGTAAATTGAAAATTAGCTCAAGTATATACATAGTATAAGGCTTTTGGAATATTAAACTTTGCCTAATTTGGTCAAAAGTTAGTGAAGATATAATTTTTTAAAAGTGATCAATTTCTAATCTTTTTGTAAAAATCACATTTTAACTTACATAATATATCTTACGATTTTCAAAACAATGGTAAATGGCAATCTAAAAGATAATTTAATTCTCTATAACTTTTTTGTTTTTTATTCATTTTTATCACGATTTATTGTTAAAAAGTGCGTTTTACTGAAAATCTAAATTATCAATTTAATTACTTTTCCGCGGAAATCGTCATTGAAACAACATTTCCTTGCTTATGGACGATTAGGGAAATTGAAATTCCCTGACTACACCTTTTCCAACAGTAATTGAGAAAAGCAAAAGAAAAGTAATTGAAAAAAAGCATATTAAAAATTAATATGCTTTCCGTATTACAATTGACGTTTTCTCATCTTCAATTCAATATCAATTGGAAAATATTAATTACAATAGAGAACTTCTCAATATCAATTGCAAAATATTAATTACAATTGAGGATTTCTCAAAAACAGTTGGAAAAGGTGTAGTCAGCTAATAATAATTAGTAATAAATTGTAAAAAAAAAGTTGTTTATAACTATGAAGTCAACAAATTAACAAACTTGATTTTCGCTCATTTTAAAAATGATTTTAATTAGTGTTTTATAATTTCGATTTTTTACGATTTTCGGAAAAATTTATTATATACTCATATACAAAACTAAACAAAACGTCAAAATAATAGAATGTTAACCGTGAAGTGAAAAAATATACAATACCTACGTAGAAAATTATTATATTTAAAAAACCAAAAAAGACATTATAATGTCTATTTGAAAATACTTGAAAAGCAAGATAAATGAATATTACGTTATAAAAATTTAAAAGAATAATTAAAATTTATTATTACATATTATTAAAATTAAAAAATCACATATAACTAAGAAAATTTTAAAAATAAGAAACAAAAAAGATTATTCAAACGAAATTTAAAAAATACGAATAAATTAAATATTAAAAAATTTACCAAAATTACTTACCATGAACACAAAAATATTAAATCAACCGATGCCACGTTTTAAAATATATACCTATAATGTTTATTATTAGGAGATTTTTCTTAGGATTATCTTTTGGATTGGCTGGAAGAGCAAACAAATAAAGCTCCCCAATTGTATTCCCAAGATTTTCTTGTATTTTCCCCTCAGATGAACATATCCATGCTTTTTATTACGAATAAGCACCCACTAAATTCTCGACAACTATAATTATATAGTGGCCTTATGAAAACTATTTTTATCAGAGGAATTAGATTTAAATCTTCAAATTACTATTTGTTTCCATTATTTACTTTATTCCATCGAGTCGTTTTGCTTAGTTTGCTAAGAATTGGCTAACTATGTATCCCTCTCGTGATAAAAGAGAACACAAGTTAACACGGATATTGTGTGGGGAATTTTGGGACGAAATTATTATGGTTTTAGTGATATTAAACAGAAACAAAAAGTTATTTTCGAAATGGTGTGCTTTTGCAGCCAGAAAAATATTTTTTTAAATTTTAAGAAAATATATGATTTTAATTTTGTAGTCACATGCAATAAGGGAATAAGTCAATAAGTGGACTTATACTCAAATCCATTTTTTGTAGAATTAGATTCATAATAATTAATAGGTGTTAACTTCTGGTATATTAAGGAAAACAGTGTCAATAAATAATTGAAAATTTACGAATGTTTTTACAGATACAGTAGCGAGTATTGAAATCGCATCTCTGAAGAAAATTTGATTTTTCTCATTTATTTAGAAAACTAAATTTTCAAAATAAAAGTTTAGTGGATATAAGCTAGTAACTTTTAAAGTTATAATTAAAAAACATTTCTTGTTTCTCCTGTAAAGTTGGGTATTAGTACTTATACCCTTTTAACATGTGACCACAGAATTATTCAGGTGACCAAATATCAGAACAAATACTTTTTCTTTCATATTATTTTAATTAACTTTTCTAGCTATTACAATTGTAATATACCGGGTGCTGAATGAGTTATGCAAATTCCTGCTTTCCTAATTATTTTAGAGGAAAAATGAAAGACACAAAAATAATGCATAAATATAAATTACAAATGATAAGACAATTCGATTTCATTTAGCTTTCACTTAAAAGGTCAAAAAATGCTTTCCAAATTGTTAAAATTTTTATTTATCGCACTGGCCATGTAATCCCATGTATATCAATTACTTGAAAAAAATGGGATCATTTTTCGACCGACAATTCAAAATTAATATGTGCATGAAGGGGTTAACATATTGAAAGTAATCTCATTACAAAATCTCATCACAATTAAAAAAAACCGTGAGATTGAAATTTAATTCAGTATTCATTTAACTTATCAAATTTCATAAACACCTTATCAAGCTTCATAATAATCAAAGAACTCCAAGGTCAATCAAAAGTTATATAATATTATATTGTGTGTTACCAAATTATTTTTTGAAAAATTTTTGATATTTCATTAATTTTGATTTGTTATGTAAAACAGTCTTTTGATTTGAATTTAATTTTGTAGATTTTGTATTATTGTATAGGATGTTGGATCTTGATTATTTTGATGTTTAAAATTTGGTTTGTGAATAAGTGATGCAAATTTATTGTAAATAGTGTGAATATAGGGAGAGTTTCATTAGAAATAATTTTTAGATATAATATATAAACATGAAACTAGAATAAAAATGCTGCATGTTGATGTAATTAGTTGGTCTTAAAACTCTGCGTACAATTTAAAATTTTTTTTTAATTTCAAAAAAATATTTAATCTGACCGCCACAGCTAACCAATCAGATTTAAACATGACATACATATGTCATAAAAACATAAATATTTTATGCAGTTAGGTTAGGTTTTCATTGTTGTTTATAACCTGCAACACTTTGACAGTGCCATTTACATTGTTTCAAATTGGCAGCATGTTTTTTATTGGTTTCTGAAACCCCGCTATTTTTTAAAAAAGGAGGCCCATGACGTCACCGGTCTCTCCTTTAATAATTTTTTTCTTACCTTAGACGTACTCAAAAAAATTTGAAAAAAATTCTGAATGCTCATTTTGACTCCTACTGTCATATAATAAAATAAAAAACATTAATGAAACTCGTCCGTTTGAAATTTGTACGCCTTTTCGTCTGACAAGTTATATTGGTACGAAAAAGACGTGATATTCGCCTCTTCCAAGTATGTCCGTGGAAGCGAACGAATGTATTTCTGCGAGAAGTTCCTGAGAAAGTTGCAATTGTGAGCCTCAAGTTTGAGATTGTTGATTTAATTTTGAGAATAAAATTGCTATGTGAGTGAGTAATATTTTTCGTTATATTTAATTTGGAAATCGTCCAAAATTTGAACGGCATTTAAAATTGTGTGATTTTTGGAAATCGAGAAATTGAAATTAAATTGGGATCCGTGAAGTAAATAGAAATTAGTAATTAGTTAATTGGAAAATTTATTTAAAAATTAATGGTAAATTGGATAAATTCATTTTATTGAAATATATTGAAAGTTAAATTTGAAATTTAATTGGAATTGTATTATGAATTATTATTTTTTTTAAATATTGAAAAAAGTAAATTGAAGTCACAACGTAGTAAAAATAGAAAACTCCTGAAAAGTTTCGCTCTCCGATTAGAAAGCTAGCTGGCACTCAAAGGTAGCAAAGGAACTTGGGATTTTTTTTCAACGTTGCACTACAATATGTACGGATTTTCTACTACGGCCGGTGCCGCCTCTCTGTTCCTAGATTCTATCTCTTTCTATCTTGGCATAACTCTTCTTTTATATTTCTGGAATGGATCGAGTCATCTACATTGTCTCTCCAGCTTTTCCTAGCCGTTCTCTCTTCTTACGCTCCGGCGGGATCTATTCTAACACTTTCCGTGGCCATCTATCTTTTCCCATTCTTTTTAAATGTCTGAACCATGTCAGTTATCGTTTTCCAACTCAAATCAAAGGTTTAATTCAACAATTTTTTTAATAAACTGGACAGTCAAAAAATAGTATTTAATTAAAATTGAATTAATTAAAGTTGGGACTATTTTTTGAAAAATTTTTGAATAAAGTGGGACAACTTTCTTATTATTTATCTACTTCTGTAAAACTCGCTCGGCAAGAAAAGTTAATCTTTCCATCCTAATAAAACAATACTATCTTTTATTTCGGTGGTACCTTAAAAAATCACAACGAATAAGTTTAAAAATTGCAAGCTGAAAAAAATATTACGACCGCAAGCGACATGTGGAAGTCAAAGGTCAAAAATAACAATTTGTGTAACTAGTTATGAAAAATAAACTTTTCATAAGTTTCACGCAATATTTTTCTACTATTTGTTATAAAATTTTATTTTATTCTATTTTAAGATAGACTTTTTATAACTTTTCTTGTCTTTCAAGTTTTCCATTCGTTCGGCTAGTTTCACTCACCTCGCATCTATAAAACTGAGTTGTCAAGAAAAGTGAATCTTTACATCTCACAATATACTATTTCAGTACAGTGTGCGGAAAAACCTTATTTTACCTTACTCAACAGAATATCAAAATGTTGTACTTTTTCAAACAGTAGTCGAGAAATAGTATATTACATGACTAGTGGAGAAACCGAAAGATTTGCTCACGCATTTGCTAGTTTTGCACGCGAGCCGACAGGCGAGTGTGCAGAGGCAAATAAGTGAGCGAAAGGGTTTCTCCACGAGTTATGTATAGCGTTTTGTTCAATCCTACACTTATAAATCTAAAAAATTTATGAAAACACAATTTATTATAATTCGTGTCATCAATAATTAAATTTGAGATTTTGGATTTGCAATAACTCGAAAACGGCGCTAGATATCGAAAAACTGAGCTAAAATTTTACCCCCCTTTGCTCGTACTCAACCCCCCGTAACAATTAGTCGTAGGAAGCTTTATTTGGTTTTAAAACATTTCAATATTATTATAAAGAACGTAGGCAGGTTAATGAATGACTGCATTTTTCACTGACTAGTGGGTGAAAAGTCTTTCACCCACTCGTTACCATAGATATAATTTGAGTGAGTAAAACAAACGGTTTCTAGTTGCGTATCCAAGTAAGAAACGACATGTTTCAATAGCAGGATTGAACAAAATTATTTTTAACTGTAAGAAAGTATAAGTCGAAGTGAAAACCTAATATAAGTTTTATAATATATCCCATTATATTTAAAATTATGTATTCTTTAATACAATTTTTAAGTGAATTGTGAGACCATTCCATGTCACCGTTTTTACTGCCGCAAAGAATTTCTGTTCCACGGGTTTACCCGGATATGCACTTTAACTTCATTTATATGCATTCAAGTTTCTATTTTTTCTCAGTACACTTTTAATTACTTCGACATATTATGTATCAATGTATCCCATAAAATTATTGGAAAGAAGTTCTGGCATAATAAAGTGATTGGAAAATCCTACATTAAAATCGATAATTTAAATGTATACAAGTACCTATTCGAAAGACCATTTATAGCGATTTACATTTGAGTTTGGTACCTGGTAATAAATGATTACCTATTAATCTATTCATCACCTATAAATCTCTCCAAGCTTTATATTTGCAAAATTTCTTCTTAGTGTTGCCACTGCTCTCAAATATAAACTAGTTCACTACTATCAAAATAAGACAAGTTTTTTCAATAAATATGTTCAATGTTCTACACAACTGCTTTATATTAAAATTCGCCAATAACATTAAAATTAATAAATAAAAAAAAAATTTAATACTTCAACACAGAAAATCTCGGTCGCCTCGACCAGAGGGTATTCTGTGGTATACGCACTGCAAAGGCCTAAGTGAATAATTTCTCAGGCAAACACGTGCAACCGATCAGGAGCATTCGGACAATCTGACAGAACGGCTCACTTTAGTGCTGATTTTTGGTGCCGATTTTTGGTGTCAGTTTTTGGTGTCGATTTTTCATGTTGTTTTTTGGGAGGTAACGACCGCAAAAACACGTTCCATGTATTTACCACCTACTATTATTTTACTTATCGTATTAAATTTTCATGATGTAAACCGACAGAAGTACTCCACCTAAATATAGTGGGAGTGGACTATATGAGTAATGAAAATAAAATAATATTTCAATTTTAACTATAAACTATGAACAAGTATCATCTTAACATGGGCAAAATTAATCATAATTTCATATACTTGATTGGTAATGGGCTTGGGGTAGCAGGATAAAATATAACTAAAAACTAACCATCGCATCGTACCAGAGAATTTTTGAAAAATAATACAGTAGGTATCTACCTATTAAATATTTCTTTTAATACAATAAAATCAATTAACGATCCATAAAATTGATTTTAACTGTTTTATTTAACATTGAACTAAATGTTTACATTAGTATAGAAATATTTTGCGGTTTGCTTTTTTATCGCAAATTCGACACGTCAATAATTTCAGTTAATTAGTAAGTTAAAATTAAAATCAACATTTTGAATTCAATCAATTTATTTGTTGATTAGAAAAATAAAAGTGATAATGTAAAATACTAGTAATTATTCATATATAATGATCTCAATATATAGCATTTGCCAGAAGCTTCCAAAGAAAGTTTTCGCAGCGCTTTAGGTATTAGAAATTCTATGTAAATATGGTTTGCTTTGCATTAACTTTTCATTATAGAATATCAAGATTAAGTTTGGAATCAGAGTTAGATTAGTAGTTCTGTCTGACATATAAATCGACAGTGACGTCTGAACCTTCTTATTGTCGCAATTATTAATAAAAATTAATAATTAACAGAAGATGGACTGTTTTTGTGGGTATTTTGGAAATGCTACTATATGCTTATTCTAAGCATATACATAAGTATAATATATTATGCATATGTGTAACCATAAAGCGTGAGTGACACTATCAAACTTTGGTTATATTTTAGTCAAACTTTGTTGTCAAAAGTTTGACGAAAATAATAAAAGCCAAATTACACTATCAAATTTTCGTCAAACTTTCGTCAAACTTTGTATGATACAAAGTAGCGCGTGTCATATTTTCGTTTAACTTTTGAGTAAGCATGCGTAAACATGCGCAAGCATGCGCATTGCTGCAAAATTATGCAGTTAGGTTGGCTTTCGCATATCTTTCCTACAAACATAACCCCTCCCAAAAATTTTCATCAAACTTTGAAGCAAAATGTTTGACAAGAAAGTTTAACTAAAATATAACCAAAGTTTAATAGTGTCACTCAAGCTGAAGCATATTGTATTATATATAAATAATCATAAAGTATAGCATTTGCTTGATTTAAGGACCCAAAATACCCACAAAAACAGTCCATCTTCTGAGTTATTATTTAAGCTTTAGGGTCGATAATTTTTCATAGAATTATTATTAATAATACTTAATAAAAATAATAATAATTATTATTATTCTTCTTCTTCTTCCTTTAGGTCTACGACCTGCCTTTTTACCAACAGCAACTCCAGTGGTATTCCGAAGTCACCGTTAATGCTGTGAGCTTATAATATTATATATTTATATAATTATACAGTGTTGGGTAGTCCTGGGAAAAATATCGATATATCGATAAACGATATTGGAACTTTTTGATATCGATATATCGATATTTCGATATTTCGATATATCGATATTTTGATATATCGATATTTCGATATTTTGATATATCGATATTTTGATACTTTCTTGATATCGATATTTTGATATATCGATATTTTGATACTTTCTTGATATCGATATTCGATATTAGAATTTTAATATAATTTGTTCAACTTTAACTAACAATAATAACGATCAAAAGAAATTTGAACAAAAAAACCATAATAAATTCACTATGAAACAAATTATTAATAGCTGTAATTGCATTTACATATTTGCGACAATTTGAAATCCGGACAGACTGATGTCTTGGTAACATGATCTGATCAGTAATAATATCATTTGAATATGCAGTTGCAAAAAATTATACGTTATGATATATTATGAAGGTAAAGTCCTCAGTAGTTCTGGGAAAAATATCGATATATCGATAAACGATATTGAAACTTTTTGATATCGATATATCGATATTTCGATATATCGATAATTTGATATATCGATATTTCGATATATCGATATTTTCGATATATCGATATTATCGATACTTTTTTGATATCGCCCAGCACTAGTGTTGGGCCGTTTTCACACTGGACAATATATTGCTAGCAGTAAAAAGCCGCGATATTGCTGTGCATCAAAAATACATGCTTTTAAATGCGTAGTTTTCACATGTATGCGATGCAATAAATGGTATGGTAATATTTAAAAGAATGTATTTTTGAAGCACAGCAATATCGCGGCTTTTATTTCTCCGTGTGAAAACGCTCTTACATGGTACAGTTTCAAGAATGGGCGGATGTGATTCTAGTAGATTTTTTGGCGCTGAAAACGAATCTGACTTTGAAATGTAATTTTAAATTTTACCTTTTGGTTAAAAAAGTGACTATTTTAACTATTTTTATGATTTTTTTAGGAAACCTCATTTTTTGTTTCAATTTACCACAATTGCATCGCATTAGTAGGTACTACTACTTAGCTTTAAACTCTATTTTTCTAAATCATTCTACGTTTTTTTAAAGTGAATTAAAGAAAATTAAATGATTTTTTACCGCGCCGAACTTACTTTTTAATAAGTTCTTTAGTATTAATTAATTAACGACCTCAAGAACCCCTGTGTGGGCTAAATACTAAAGAACTTATCAAAAAGTAAGTTCGGCGCGGTAATACGTGTGACTTTGCATGACTAAACCTCTTGACTTAAAAATTGTATATCTTCACTTTAAAAAATCGTAGAAAGATTTAGAAAAATGGATTTTAAAGCTAAGTAGTAAACTACTATGTGATGCAAATGTAGAAAATTGAAACAAAAAGAATGAGGTTCTCTAAAAATATCATAAAAATGATTAAAATAGTAATTTTTTGACCATTTAAGCTTTTTAATTTTCGAAAAAACCTGACGTTCTGGAATAATTACAAAGTCAGATTCGTTTTCAGCGCAAAAAATCTACTAGAATCACCCCCGCCCGTTCTTGAAACTGAAAAAATTAAACTTTATAGCACTGTGTCATTAATAATTATTAATATTAATTAATAATAAAAGTTAAAATTAAAAATATAATTAATATCATGATCTTTCTATATGTATGAATAAAATATAGTAAAAAACTTGGGTATGCTCGTTGCATTTCTAATAATGGTAAACATCGAATGTTACAACATAATATCATCGCCGAAATGTTCTCAATCAGTGAAATTTGCACCTGGATTAGTGGTGGAAATATATTAAGTCATCTATTTTCATTGAAATTCGAGTTAAGTAGTATTACAGTTTGACCGACGCGGCGTGATAATCATCACACAACTGAAAATCCGTTAATTACTTTTTAATTAATCAAAAACAGTCGTTTGGATTATGTTAAAGTTTGAAATAATTTGAAAAATTATGAAAAAGTTTGAAAATTTAATTTTTCATTTTTTTGATTTTGATTTCAGTAATAGAAACGACAATAATACAAAATTGTGAGTACAAATTACTTATAATTGTTAATATTAAGTTTAATATTGATTTATAATGATTGTATGCACTGCATACTCATGCAAGTCGTAAAAAGTTCACTTTTGTATAATTTTAATTATCTAATATCAAATTTAGACAAGAAAATTCAGTGACACAAACAAGCAACACCGCTGCTGTTGTTGTCATTTATCTACAGACAATTCAAAAACGGCTGAATAGATTTCCTTCAAATTTGGAAAATATATTAATAATAAAATATATATATGATAAATTACAAAAAACAACGAATAATTTTTGTTAGCAAATTTTGTAATTTAGAATTCAATTTGTTTAAATACTATAGGATTATTCAGTAACTATGATAAAACTTTTACTACCGATTGAGGCCATTTTTGAAAATATTTTGCTTTCATTCAACTGTTTTATATTCTGTCATAGCAAATGGTCATAGTCACCATTTTACCATGGAGCAAAGTCATAACATTTAAAAAATTAAATGAGTGGAGCGATTTGAAGATCCCGTCTTTCTAGACCTGTAATTTTCGAGTTGGAAGCACTTCAGGGATATTTTTGAGGAGTGGAGCAGCTCAAAGATCACATCTTTCTTAATACATATGTAATTTTAGAGTTGGTGACCGTCGTTAAAAAAATTCCGAGCAAACACATAGGCCTGTTGTGTAGGTTAGAGAAAGTTTAAGTTATTTGTTAGCAAAACATCGCTACAATGTAGGTCCATGTAAAGACATAGGTTATATTAGTAGATTAATTAGTAGTTCAGTAGATTATAGTAGGTTATTTATTTTATTTATATCATAAATATTATGAAAAAGTTATAATGAGCATTTTGTAGTTAGAATTTTGTAGGGAATCATTTTATTAAGGATCATACAGATTTGTTATGGGGGATCACTTGCGGTTGGAATCATTTATGTGTAAATCATTTTTTACTTGGAAACCTTTTGTTGGGAGGATCATTTGACGCCGGGAGCATTCGGTAGGTTACCACGACAAAAGATCCCCTACCAATCCCGGCGTATACAGTAGCGGCGCCAGGGTGGACACTTGCCCACCTTGTTGATTGGAGTGCCCACCCAAATTTTTTAGGTGCATATTTCAATAATGTATTTTTTTGAGTTTATTTATAAATTTTGTGTGCTCCTTCCCACCCCAAATATATTGGGCCCAATTTATGCCCACCCATTTCAAAAATGCTGGCGCCGTCGCAGGGTGTATATAATTCCATGATTATTGCTAGACAGTTGACTAGACATTGTGGTCCACAAATAAAGCAGAATAGTGTACTATGACATTTCTGTTATTCGCTCATTATTAGGCTGAAATTTTTTGATAAAATAAAACTTTAAAGTTTAGCTTAGCTATTACCACAGAGATGGTTGTGTACCGTACAAAATTTTATCACAAATTTTTACAGTTACCTGTTTTGTGCAGACGCCCAACGCCCAAGTATAGGTATCATAATAGAAATAATATAATATAACAAATACTGTCTAATTTTCAGAATTGAACGGTTTCTATTTGTTATACTATAGCAATATTGCATTGTATAAACATCAATACAGTAAGTCAAAGAATGGCAATGTGAGGCTCACAAGTACCCGGGTGCTCAACATTTTTCAAAAACATTTGCTGGAGTCCTACATCACTCGTGGATAGTCGGTATTCAAAACTCCAGGTGCTCATCGTACTTCAAAAATTCTTAAATCTTCTCTCTAAATAATTATGAGAGTTGCTTGTACAGTTGATTGGGTTGAAAAAAACAAGTATTAATACATAAAAGTATGTTTTATCAATCCTGCAAAAATGGCAATACAGTCAAACTTGACGAGTTTTAACGATTGTTTTTCACTTAATTTTTTTTATGCAAGTCAACTCTCTAAATTATACTCCCTTAGTTCGTATTTTTCTACATATAATTACATATAATTTGCCCTTCTTCTCTAAAAATTAAATTTTATTTAATAAATGTGGTTTAAACATATCTGGAAGTGTAGGTAAACATTTCTCAAACATTTGGGTTATCTCCGTTTGCAAGATTAAGATTAAATTTAATAGAATGGGCTAATGTATGTTCTTGCTAATTTGTAATAATTATTGATGAATTATTGAATTTCTCTAACAAACTCACTGCGTCTGACGTATCATAAAGCTGCTGTAATTACTTAATGTTATAATAATTGTGAGTACATGCATAACCATACAATACCTCCGTTCTAAAGAGTATTAACTCAAAAAGCAACGATTTGAGGTAATCATGAAAACTGAATAAGTACCTATACTGCATTTTCGAATATGCACCAAATTTTTGTTGCTTTACAGATTTGAATGATGTTTTAGGAATATATTATTGTAACAAAAACTTGCTATGCTAGGAAGTAAATAAATTAAGTGTCACCCTTATATTTAGGGTATAGGAATAGAAATAAAATTGACTTGAAAGCGAAAATACTGTGTTACAACAAACTATAATACAATAATTTATTATTATACTATATTTTATAATTCAAAAAGTAAAACTACAAAAGTACAATATGTTATCAATGAGTAATGTGGGGTTACCACCATGTGGTGGTGTAAAACTATCTACATGTATGTTTTTGGCTAGGGATTCTGATTTTCCAGTAACCCCACGTTACTCATTGGTAACATATTGTGAAAGAGGTATCTATAATTGGCTAGATCTTCACCCCCGAAAATCCACTTATAGCTACTTTTGTAGTTTTGCGTTTTTAATTATATATTACGGTCGTATTGATGTGTTAAAGTATGATTGTTCTTACTTTAACAAACTATATTTTTTACAAATTATGCAGGTCTATTATGTATCCCAAACGTTATTATAAAGGTGACAGTTATGAAATAAAATAAAGGTTTTGACAAATTGGTAAGCACTATAAATGGTAAGAAAACCTTTATTATCAAGATCTTATTAAAATAACGCTTTGTGAAAACGATAGGTAATACCAATTTGCCGAAATCCTTTAATATTATGTCATAACTGTCACCTTTATAATAACGTTTGGGATACATAATAGACCTGATTATATGTATATTATGGACTGTTACTATTAGAAACTATGTAATAAATAATGGTTTCCATAACCACCTCTCGCATTTAACTCAAAATCTTAAATTTCAGACTTGTTTTACATAGACTTCGGAACTGAGGTTATCGATATGTATAAAAAATTTCTTTTAAACAGTTGGTGTTATATTTCAGTTAAATAAGTGAATGAACTTTTTTTCATATACGTAAATAGTATACGTATCTTTCATCTTTTATACAAATAGACTTCAGAATTCCATTAACATAATAATTATTGTAGAACTATATACAAGTCATATTGAAGTTCATCTGACATCGACTCCAGTCTTCGACAGCAGACGATTTTGTTTATCAGTCCACTGGGCAGATATTAAGGAAAACACCTTTTCACTGTAGCGTTGTGGGTTAGAATTGCAAACGAATACTGACATAGTTTTATTATTTCGCTTTTTTTCTGGATTTTCGGTTTTATTTAAATAGTAATCTCTCTTCCACCGACTTCTACTTTTCAGATGCACGTTCACTATTTTCATTTGAAGATATAATCTTTCAATCTTTGCCATTCTGGGATTTCAAGTAGCGTCATCCAGTCGAAAACTTCATATTTATTTTAAATATTAAAATATAATATTTTAAATTAAATACAATTAAAAAATGCGTAATTATTACAAGTAGAGAAATTTAAACTAAATCAAACGAATAAGATTTTATTCATGCGAATCGTGATTTTTTTTAAATTTCTCAACATATAATTGCTTTAATTGTTAACGTTTATATTTATACGTTAATATTTTAAATTAAAGTAATTACCTATATTTTAATATTCTAAGTTAAGAAATTTTAAACTAGGTATTCGTTTTTCTGCAATTATTCCTATCTATAGTTTGTTTCTTTTATTTTTAAATAGATATCTTTTAACTATATAAATACTTATATAAATCTTAACTTGTGAGAAAATAAACAATAACTTTAAATAACAAGTTAAATTCAATAATATAGGTAATTAAAATATTTTGACGTGAATACGTCTATAAAATCGGTAACATGTTCAAAAATTTAAAAAAAATATGTAACGAAAAATGTGTGTGTACAAAAAGTACTCCCTACAGGTTAAAAGTTAAAAATAGTATATTATACATCATGGGACTAAGGTGATGCTTTTCATCCCGCGTGCAAAGGTTTTTGCACGAGGTGTTAGCCGAGTGCAAAAATTGCACACGGGATGAAAAGAACCTTAGTCCCAAGGTGTATATACTATTTTTCACAATTTCGCTGAAAATGCTGAATTACATTGGTTAATAACTAGAGATTGTGAAATTGCTCGAAAACGGCGCTAAATATCGAAAAACCGAGCAAAAAATTTACCCCCATTACAGTAGTCCCCCAGCGATTTGTCGTAAGAGGCAATATGCAAAATTTCAGATCAATAGCGCGCAATAATGGCGCGGGAAAAAAAGTATTATTTTAGTTCCGCAAAAGCGGGAGTAAAGTGAGTACTTTACTCCAGGATTTGTGAAAAAATATATAACGAAAAATGTGTGTGAGTGTGTGTACAAAAAGTATACCCTACATCAGTGATTCCCAACCTTTTCAATACTGTTACCCCTGTGACCTGTTAGGAAAATTGAAATTACCCCACTACTCCCACCCCCTTTAATATTATTATTAATACAAACCATACAAGCAAATATAAATATCTTTACTTCAACCCCCGCGGGGGTAATCACCTCCAGGTTGGGAACCACTGCCCTACATGCTCAAATTTCAAAACATGTTGACTTGTTGATTTGTTTTCTTAAGCCTGTTTGAGCCAATGTCTAATTTTTTGTATTTTTCACACGAAAATTTTCTAGAATGGTAGTTAACCAATAAAAAAAGTCACTTGGATACCAACACGCGCTTTCCTTTGGTTAGTTACCATTTACTGCTAAATTTTATACAAAATTTGACATCAAATCCTGTTTGCAACGATGGATAAAGTTTGGGCAAATTTTTTAGAAAATTTGTGTGTGAAAAATACAAAAAATTAGACATCGTCTCAAATGGACTTTATATAGAAATATTTCCGAATTGGCAAACTTATCGGATTATCTTCAGTTATAATTCTGAATTGGTAATCGTTTTCAATTATTTAATCAATTACAGACACAATTATATAATAGTAGTATTATGCAAACTCTGAAATAGAAATTTCACAAAATATTGGCGTGGCGATAATTTATTATTAAATCTAATAAACTAGTAAATATTAATTTAATAAAATTTATTATAAGTAAAAACAAGAAAAAAAGAAAATTCCATTAAAACGTCTCCTCATTATTAAGATCGTTTTTAAAAATTTCTATTTCTGCAGATTGTTTTTTAAAGCAGTGTTCTAGTCTAGAACCATGAATTTTACGTGTTTTGTCAAGCTCGATAGAATTGAAACAAACAATATTTTAGAATTCATTTTTTTTGCGTGTATTAGTGGGTGATCTACTGACTTACTATAAGTAGGAGTGTTTATATAGTATTTAGTTTATTTATTTTCTGCCAGGTTTGATGCTGTTTTGCCCCAGTGTGCGCCGGCCGTAACTGCTCTGCTGTTACGGTTTCTAGCAAGACAGTGGTACAATTGCAGCGCAGTACTTCCCATTAGGTATTGCAATCGCAGTTGACGCGGCCGTAACTGCTCTGCTGCTACAGTTTCTAGCAAAACGTACCTTAAGAAAACAAATCGAGAAGTCAACAACTAGGTATATGAATATAGAGACGGAATAATTTGTGAATGAAATGCAAAAGCAGGTAAATGAGGATGATAAATTTCGTATTGTCAAAATTCTGCTAAAGCTTGGAAGTTGTTTTCATGTTGTCACATCGATGTGACAATTTTAAATAAATTTATTTAATATAAACAAAATAATTTACATGGAAACTAGGGACAAAACACATTGTCATTTGATAATAATAATAATAATAATAAATAAATTTATTAAGAAACTATACAATATAATATATTAATAAAAGTTCTTAATTGGAAGGCTTCTAACAAAGTTAGATTTTCAAGCCACCCGTAAATTGACACAAAAAAAACAACAAACATAACAATTTATGACATAAATACAAGAAATTTACATTTGTGCACACAGAACAGCATCCAGATCACGGCGGAAGGACCTTACACTTGTGGACTCGTCGTAAAGTCTTCGATGCCTCTCCATAAATCTGGGCGCCAGACATGCAAAACACCGCTCGAAACTTGCCGTGGAATCGGAGGGTACATTGAAGTTTCCCAAATCCCGCAGAACACGAGCATGGCAGGCCGAACGAGGCCTAATCATACTTTTCAGATAACTTGGCTCCCCTCTCTTCATAATTTTGAAGAGCATAACTCCACAGAGCAAAGAGAAACGCCCGTCCATCTTAAGCAATCCAAGATCCCGATAAAAAGGAGTAACGTGATCGTACCTACGCAGGTCGAAAGAAAATCGCAAACAGGAATTTTGCAAGAGCTGGAGCTTGCGCCTATATTCTTGCGAGAGGAAACCGTAGTATACCGTTGCACAATACTCAATGTTAGACAGGATCGTAGTACTAACAATTGACCACTTCACATGAGAAGGTAAAAGAGTCTTGAACTGGTAAAGCGATCTAAGTTTGTAATAACAAACTTTGAGCTTACGGTCCACATGTTGACGAAAATTAAGCTCACTGTCCAAGACAAGCCCCAGACTGCGAGCACAATCCACGACCCTGACAACTTCACTACCAATCGCAACAGACAACGTTACAACACTTAGAGCCCTACTCACCAGCCCAAGATTACCCAAGAACAGCAGTTCCGATTTCGCGGGATTCAGAGTCAGACCATTCGACAACGACCAAACCCGTATCGATTCGAGATTGCGATTTAAAACATCTATCGCCGTGTCAATGTTCGAAGGCAGGCATGACACACGTATTCGAGAATCATCGGCATACAGATCGAGAGAGCAATCCGGATCCACTACTCTTCCCAAATCGGTGGTATATAATATAAATAACAGCGGAGCAAGACACCTTTCCCGCCAACTCAATCACCTGGGATCTATCGCACAAGTAGCCCGCTAACCATCTACACAGTGACTCATCACACCCATAATGATGTAATTTGGTCAAAAGTCGATCAAGCACAACCGAATCAAAGGCCGTAGAATTGTCAAGGAGCACCAATAAGGTGACTTCAGAACGATCGATAGATGAAGCAATATCTGAAGTGAGCCGCATCAAAGAGGTCGCAGTGCTGTGGTGGGGTCTAAAACCAGACTGTGCAGGCGACAAAACATGGTGGAGTGCCAAGTGCTCACTTAAGGCAACCTTAATAAAGGACTCCGCAATCTTTGCAAATGGCGACAAAATACTGATAGGACGGAGATGAGAAGGCTCCAAAGCTATTGGAACCTTGGAAAGCGGTGTGACACGTGATGCCTCCCAGATAGTGGCACCTCTCCGGTTCTAAACGAAAAATTCAACAAGTTGCAGATCACCTCACTGCAAAACGGAAGTACAAGCCTAAGCATACGAAGGCTGATACCGTCAGGACCAAGAGCATCGGAGCGCAGCGCTCCGAAGACATCAATTAACGCCTCAAGCGTGGCCTCACAAATGGAGAGTGGTTCCACTTCAGGAAAAAGCAAATCATCCAATCCCAAATCCATCCTTGTAGAATCCCCCGGAACAGAGCTGAGAAAGTACGCATTAATACGCAAACACGGCCAGAGCTTTTTTGGATTTGAGCGATGAAGCGAAAGCTGGCGGTTTATAAAGCTCGCCTTTTCCCTTCTAACAGCACCTGACAAATACCTCCTAAAGTCGCAATAGCATTCGAAATCTACCCCAGAACGTGTGCGCCTGTATTTGCTGTAGGCTCGCCTCTTCAACTTTGCCATTTCTTTAATTGTCCAAGTAATCCACGGCTTACTCCTCTCTTTGAAAACGAGAGTTCGAACAGGAGCATGTACATTGAACAACGACAAGATCAAAGTATTTAAAAATTCAACCTTAGAATCACAAACGGGCAACTCGTTGACGATACTCCACGGCAGACATGCCGCATCCGCCGAGAAACTCTCCTGATCAAAATTACGATACGACCTAAGATCCAAAAAGATCGTGAGTTAAGGAACAACCTATACTGAGTTTCTGTCAAATATGAAAAATTTAACTCCAATGTGTGCAGGGGGAACTAAACGAGTAAATGGCTGTAGATGTTGCTTAAGCCGTCTATATCTGTCTTCCTATTCATAGCGTTTTTCTCTCTTGTAATGCATATCATTTCATGAAGCAGTCGATCTTTGTAGTTAGTAACAGATTTGATTGTAACTTGTATTGTATAAAAAATCTATTGATTCATGAATTATTAATAAATTTTACTTGAGACTGTTTTGGGTAGATATACTTTTTATGATAGTAGAATATGTAACAGGAGTATTACCTACATTGTATCAACATTGACTCGAAAGCAGTTTGCCCCAGAGATCATTTGTGAAAAGGGAAAACATTCAAAATATTACTTGAAGCTGTCCAGAGTCAATGTACGAGCAATTGCACAATTGCAGGGATTTTAACTGGACACTGCAAACTGAATAAACATCTCAATACACTAGGACTTGTAGATAACCCCAGATGTTAGGGATGCAACAGAACAACGTCGTAACTCAACTTACGACAAATTTGAGTTATGACTACCGCTGTAATCCTGAGAAAAATACCTTTCTTTTGGTGAAAAAAAGTTATCTTACGACCAATAGTTCCAGAGATAATCTGTGGAGGAAAGTTGTATCTCCTGTGTATGTGTGTACTTTTCAAAACTCTAAAATCGCTCTCCTGAAAAATAGGTAAAAATTAGTTACGACATTCTTCCTTGGAGGTATCGTATGTGCTTTGTCACTATCCGTCGCTAGCATCAACTAGAGGTGCCATGCTAGGGGGCTTCTGACCTAACGTGGCCAGAATCAGAAACACTTCGCCTGCCAAGATATTCAAATTCATCCTGGAGACAGGATGGCTTGAGTGCTAGGCCGGAGAGCCGCTGCATCGGAGGTAGTACAATAGGCCCCATTTAGTGGCCTAAGTGCGCATGGGGATACTTCTCTACCCTCCTACCTAAAATCCAGAATACCACAATCTGAAGCTATTTTTACTTTAATTTGTTTCAAAAAATTTAATTTATTAATAAACAAAAAGTAAATTTAGGTTTGTTATTTCTACTACTTTTAGTTTTTTTATTTGGGCGTTTCTCTGAAAACTGGGCAACTCGTTGTCTCAGGCCAATATTACATAAAAAAGTATAGATTATTATTTATTTCGTAGTTAACTTTAGAAGATAATTACCTAATGTTACTGTGCACTACGTACAGTGTTCATTTAAATTAACTTTGTTATATCGAAAACGTTTTTATAATGGTGAAAAAGAGTCCTCTGTCGTGTCACCAAAGCAATACGGTTGCTTTAGATTAAAATTAATTATAACAATAACTAGGAAATCAATTACATTATTTGATTATTTGAACAATATTATATGATTGTTAATTAGACCTGTTTATTTAAAAAAAGTAATAAAAAGTAAATTAAAGTTTGTCTCCGGATTTTGTGAGCAGTCCCACTGTCTATGTATTAAATTACGCGGCACGTTGTCTGCAGCTTAAAATATTGCGTTGGTGCATGTAACAACACACAAATAACCTGAAGTTGAACGGTTGTTAACAAAAGTGCCCGGACTTTTAGAGCTATTTTTTTTTAGCTGCATTTTTTTCTATCTATTTTTTTAGAGCTGCACGAGATTCTCTTTGTGGAACCCTTCTCGCAACCTGACCGTCAACAGTCCTCTGGCAAGATTTATTTTTATTTCTTTTTATGTACCTAATATATTTTATTATTAAAAAATTTATTTTCTTATAATAGATTAAATATTCCCTGTGTAGAGGGAATAACATAACTTAATTATATTGTGTGCTACCTTCAAATGAAATCAAATTAAACAGTCCTCTGGGCAACAGTCCCCTGGCACCATAACAGAGCAGTGGACTGGTTTTGCCTTCAGAACACTGACTGTATATATGTCGGTCATTGTTTCAGGTATACAAATCTTTTGACTATGGCGTCATGGGAGAAAAAACTTTTTAAGGAAGAGATTTTACAAAGAAAAAGAGAAGCTGAGCGAAAGCGATATGAGCATATCAAAAATGATCCACAGAAAAGAGAAGAACTTAGGGGAAAACAGAACGTCTGGTGAAAATAAAAAAACAACTTAATTTTGCTATTAAAGCGGTTATTTTATTAAAAATAGTTTACTAAAATAGTCCCATGTATAGATTTTTCAGAAAATTCTCAATATTTCCTAAAGTAATGGAAATATTGTTGGTTCACCTGCTGTTTATTATTTACCAAGTAGCTACAGTGGCTCCAGAAATTATTAATACACTCCTATGTTAACCATGTTAAACGGACATCTTCATGATCCTTTTTCTCATATAAAAATCGATTTTATAGCAAAATGTTTCAAACAGTTTTTGTTGCAAATTTCATTCCCTTTATTTTTGTTTCTATACGTTTCTGAGTAACAGCGACTTTAAAAACACTCTGTAAAAATTTTAATAAAACTCCCATAAGAGCAATGTTATTTTTATTAAATTTTTTACAGTGCTTTTAAAGTCGTTACTCAGAAACGGTGTGACGAAATAGAAAAATGTATAGAAACAAAAATAAAGGGAATGAAATTTGCAACAAAAACTGTTTGAAACATTTTGCTATAAAATCGATTTTTATATGAGAAAAAGGATCATGGAAATGTCCGTTTAACATGGTTAACATAGGAGTGTATTAATGATTTCTGGAGCCACTGTATATATTTCCTAAATAAGATTTGTGCAGTATATAAGCAAAAAAGTGGCCTAGACACTTTCTTAGATAAATTTACCCAGTTTACAGAGAAACGCCCATTTAATAAATTTTTACTTTGTTGCCCCCTCTATGGTATTGTCTGAATCCTTCACTGCTGCTTAGACTAAAATAGTATTACACCAAAGAGATTACACAAATTATAGTGCTGATTAATGAAATGTTTAATTCAAAAAAGACAATTTTACAACTGTAATTATATAGATATATGATTATTAAGTACTTGAAATACAATAACTACCATATACAACAGATATACAACGTATACACAGATTTAAATAATCACAAACAGGTTTACAACACTAATTACATTATTGAAGCTATATTAAAAACATAATAATAAAATAATATGAAAGCGTGAAACGCAAACGTTAATAATAATCAAATTCATCTAAATTCGATTTCTTTTACGTGTGGTCATAAGTCTTCTAGGTTTATCTAGTTTTACACTGAAAACATTTTCAATGTTGGAAGTATTAAAATCCAAATCTACATCTTTATTTGAGGTGTTTTCGATTGATTTGAGACTGGATCTTGTTTTTCTAGGTGAATATACAGCTGAACTCTCAGTTTCTTCAAACATTTGCCAGGGTACCTCATTATCTATGGACGGTATAGCAAAATTTGATGATGGGGATTTTTTTGTTTCCAATTTCGACCTTTTTGACGATAATTGACATTCATCATCACGGTTGTCACTGTCATGCTCTAAGTTGATAGTGGTTGTATTTCCTAAATCATTATTCGCACTATTAACATTTTCATTATCTATGCTATTTATATCACATTTAACTCCTTCCGAATCACACCAATTAGATAAAACTTGTCTATTTTCTTCACTTGTATTAGAAAATATCAAATCACTTTTTGTAACTTGATTCAACAAATTGGATTGAGTTCCGCAGTCCTTTGTAAGTTGTTTCAAAGGTGATTCAATCTGCGTTTCGTTATCGTCGCTAATATCTTTTTCTCTATTCGATACTAAACTGTTTAAATTTAAATATCGATTAACGTCGCGATTATCAAATATTGTACTGCTATTATCGTCTAAAGTAAAATTACCCTTAGCTTTATTAAGCGCATTAATAAATGGATCTGTATCATCAAATTTGCTACTAGTCGAAGTTGAATCGTCACTAATTACTTTTTCAAGAGAAGTAGAAGACGACGAACTGCTAAGAGCAATAGAATCTGTTACTGTAATGACTTCATCATTAGTTGAGTTATAATTGTTGTCAATAATGTTGCTTTCGTTTTCGACTCTCTCTAATTGAATAAAACTTTTTTTAATAACTTGCGGTTGATAGTTTACAGGTTGATTAATTTGCATTATCTCTGGCATATGTTGAACATTACTTATATTTATGTTAAGATCATTTCTATTATTAAAACACGCTTCGGTATTATCACCAGGGAGATGCATTAAAGGATCGATCGAAGAAGAAACTTCGTAATTTTGATCATGCACTTGCAATTCGCGAACTTCACCTACTTGACCATTTTCGTCAACTATTTGATACTGTAATGTGCCTCCGGATATATTCTGTAGCACATCTTCGGTAACGCTAACAAAACTACCATCGTTTGTTCTAAACATTATTTCAACATTACCTGGAATATCGCTACCAAGTATTTGCTTCAATTTATCTTTTGTTGCATTTGTAGGAATCTCAAATTGTAACATATTATTGGTGCATTGTGACTTATCCATACTTATTATTTCGTTAGAAGTTAAAATCGAATTATTTATATTTAAGTCATTGTAATTGACAACTTGCAAAGGTACGTTTTCTATGTGATTTAAATTATTAATAAAAGTTTCGTCGGTATGAGGAATAAAATTTTCGACTGTTGTTTCGGTACAAGATTCTTCGATCACAAATGAACTAATTTGTGTTGTAGCTAATTCTTTCTGTAAAGCTTCTAAAGCTAAACGACTAGCAGCAGCTTCTTTTGCACAAGCCTTTTCTGCTTCGGACCTAACAAACTTACGTTTAACTTTTCTATGGAAATATGGATCGTTTGCTACAGGATTTTTAAATGAAGTGAAAGAAGCAGGAGGTGTAGAATTATTCATAGGTCTATAAGCATTTGGATATTTCGGTTTTTTTGGGAGGAATATGGGTGGAACAATGTGAATGGAATCTAAAAACAAAATAAAATTTTGTGAACCAAAAATTTAAACTTGTATAAAACTTCTTTTGTCTTATCTAGTTTAAAATTAAATTTTATTCGCCATGTACATAAAGAGAAACGAAGCTATTAAAGGTTAAAATCGTTTCAAATACAATGTTGGTGTAGTCATCAAATTCTGTTGCATGGAAATACAGTTAAATTTCGATAAGTGTCTTGAGACCTAATTCAACAATTTTTTGTGAAACTTGAAACAGGACACATAACGAATTGTGTAAAACTATTGAAGTTGAATTACTATTTAATTTTACTATAATAATAATTCAAGAAAACTAACATTTTATATCGAGTAATATATTGAAGTAAAATTTAGAAAAACAAAATCGTAATTTTTGTCCTTACCTATCAAAATTATCAGTTATCGTGTATGACAGTTATCGAAATTTTACTGTAATAAGAAATGCAATATTTTTGCTTAACCTTTCAGCAGGCGCGGATGCACATTTTTTACTACAATAATAATTATTGTCGTTGAATTCGTACAATTATTGTACTTTTGTTATAAATATTAATAATAAAAAATAATAGAAAGGTCTAAATTAATATAAAATAAATGTAAGGGGTTTCAAGATTATGATCTAAGTATATCTTTTATTAAGGAGATTCATTTCACGTTGTACTTTTGTCGTAAATTTTGTAGTATTTTTAATGCAGATCTAGTTTACGAAATCTACGCAGTCGTACTTTGTGTACATGTCGTAGTTTCGTTACATTTATACGTTGGCAATACATAGTAACCAAGAAAAATTTGAACAATAAATAATAATGTCAGTAAATGTGAATTAGAATTAAATCAGTTAAATAAGCTACCTCAAAACGTCAAAATAATCTATAAAACAAGTACGAAAGAATTTACGAAACATTGAACGGTGAGTGTGTTCATGTCACACAAGTCTACAAAAATTAAAAGTACGAAAACTACGCAAGTACGAAGTGAAATGAATACCCTTATTATTACCATTTATAATAAAATATTTATAAAAAAACCATTGTATCGTTCAAAATACGACTAGCGCCTGCTGAAAGGGTAACCCTTTTAGTTTACCAAAAAAAAAACCAAGTTCTGGACAAAAGTCTCACAAGTTCATATAGAATGCCAAATTTGTCAAAAAAATCCAGCAAGTCAAAAACCACCAGTAGAATACTAATAGTTGTTTCGAATCATATCGAGGTTACTGTTGGTACAAGAACTGCTCAGAATATGTATGGAGTGTATACAAAACAGTCAATCCCCAACTTTGTGATTTTTGGGACTTTTTTCAACAAATTGCCTATGATCCAACCCAAGCCTGATGTCAAGAACTTAGAATCTCCTTTTTGATATCACACCAG
This sequence comes from Cantharis nigra, assembly GCA_958510845.1. NCBI lineage: Eukaryota > Metazoa > Arthropoda > Insecta > Coleoptera > Cantharidae > Cantharis > Cantharis nigra. The sequence continues at coordinate 27,885,500 of OY294030.1, read as the reverse complement.
AATTTTAATTTAGAAAAATTCCTCTTCAGAATTATTTTGATGCAGACTCAATTTTTACAACATGATAGGCCCTTTCAGCTGACATAACAGTTGAGTATGATGACTTGTTGCTTCCGCTGAATGGCATCTGGTAAGTTTTGGTTAGTTACTTTTAACACATTGACTTCTCTACCACACTAAAAATATGTCTGTGGTTAAAACCCACAAAAGCTCAACTGTTATATCAACTGAATGGACTCATTGACTAAACTTGTGGAACGATTCTAGTCATCACTTTTAAAATTAAGTAGACTGAGTTTTAATCAATTTTAGAAGTTCAACAATAAATCAAAGAAAACCCGACAGCCAATATAATTTATTATGAGTGTTGTAGTATACATGATTCATTTCAAGTCTGGATTAATAATAAACATAAGCATAATAGAAATGCAAATAAAAGCTTAATAAAACTTAATGATAGAACGTCCAATCGTCCTTCCGGCAGGACAGATTTGCATGCTAAAACACACGCCTGGACGTTCTATCATTAAAGTATAGAATACTTGAAGACATGAAATATTTTTTTGAGAATATCAGATTCAATACTCTATTAAGCTTTTATTTGCATTTCTTATGCTTATGTTCATTGTGAATCTACACTAAAAACTTCTAAAATTCGTTTTAAAATTTTATTAAACCCCAGCCTAGGTAACGTCATTTAAAAGAAATGCCAGAATCGCCATATTATATGCGCATTTTAAATCAAACTTTATGTTGAGAATTTAATTCTTGATAATGTGATAGATAATAGGTGTAGGATTTAGAAGATAAAGTAAGTTTTGTTAACCCTTTGCACTTTTACAGGTCATTTTCTAGCATCTGTAGACACATAAATTATTCCTATGCTTAGACGTTCTTGGTGTCGTATATTTGCTACTTTCTTTTATATAATTGTCAATAAAAGCTTGTGCATTATTGTTCAAGACTTTAGCTGTTGGATGTTCACTTACAAAACAAACCCAATTGATAATTCAATAAAGATTTAAATCGTGCTGGCTTATTACAAAGTTCCTTTTTGGATCCACCAACAATAGAATAGTGATCAATGCTCATTTTCATCTTTTGAGAGCACAACTAACCTGCTTCAAACCTAATATCTTGATGATCAGAAACCAACGTCTGTAGTCCACGCATTTGAAAAAATTTTGCAGCAGCAATCATGTATTTCAAATTTTCATCTAAAATATTGGTTTCTCCGCAATACATGAATTCAATAATTGATTTAACGATTGCAAAATCTAGACCGGTAATGACAATTTGTTCAGTCCCTGTGTTCTTTTCTAATTGCTCCTACAAGTATAAAATTTGTAAGTTGGAAAGAATCATTATTAATATTAAATAAAACTACATACCCGAAAATAAGGACTATTAGAAGCTAGAACACATTTATGTGCATGGATAGTGTTGGTTCCGCAACAAATGGCTAAATCGACAAGACTTTGATGTTCCATTAAGGAACAAAGAATTGTGCACATATGTCTTGCATGAGTATCCCATTGCACATAATATCTAGTTTTAGGTTCTTCTTTTGTATTCATTGTCAAACGAATGTCTCAAATCAGTATTAATATAAACCTAACCTAAAATTAGATTTTAAATCACATTAAACAACAATCTAAAGGGAATAATTAATTAATAATTGATATTTAATCAATGTTTTTTTTTATTTACCTGACAAAAATATGTATCGCTCTATTTCAAGTCGAAAAAATTATCACAATATCGCAATAGTAACAACTTGAGATCTTTTGTGTTTTACAAATGAATGATTAACAAACAATTGACGAACAACTGATGGTTAATTTGTTATGAGCCTACTACATCATATATTCAAAACATCGTTCAAATAAAACAAATATCTGCGATATAAAATTTTGTTGCTAGAAATTTTTTGAATATAATATACACAGTACGTGCGAAATATTTTGGTTCAAAAAATTTTAAGCTATCCCAGACGAAAGAGCAGCTAAAAATAATTTGATTTGGATTTTACAGGAGTACCCCTTGTATGGATCTGCGCTCGATCATAAAGGAATCTCTTTTAATTTATATTTTCAAGTTTCAAATGACAGCTTTGGTGAAATTCTTGCTCAAACAGTATCCTCTATGCATCAGAGAAAATAAATGTTTGTTAATTTTTACCTCAATTGAAGTGCAACTTTACTTCGCTTACATCAATATTAGGGTAAATTTTATTTTTTCTCTATTTTTACCAAATTTTGGTTCTTTTCTTTCAATCGTTTCTTCAAACTGCATGTATAGTTGCGGTACGCGACAACTGGGCGAGTCCCACTGGGCGACGTATAACTGGGCGACGTATAACTGGGCGATGGGTAAACCGGGCGACGGTCAACCGGGCGACGGGCAACTGGGCGATGGCTAAACTGGGCGCTGGGTAAACCGGGCGACGGACAACTGGGCGACGTGTAAACTGGGCGATGGACACCTGGACGAAGGACAACCGGGCGACGGGAAACTGGGCGACGGGAAACTGGGCGACGGACAACTGGGCGATGGGTAAACTTTAAGGCGATCAAGCATTTGTTCTCCAAATTATACATAATTTATTCGATATAGAATTTTATTTTTTTTTTGTTTGAGGATTTAGAGGATCTAGATTTGGTTTGTAAGGGGCAAATTCAGTCTTTGAAAGCGACTTCGTGTTTGGAGTTACGCGTCAATTCCGATGGGTTTTTCTTGAGATCAGATGTCGGGATGGATGGAATGGTACTAAGTTCGGGAGCGAATAGAAATTCGAGAAGCTCCGACTTTGATTGTGCTGAAGCAAGAGAGGATAGGAGGGGTGGTTGCGAGCAGGGGGGGGGGGTATGGATGAGTCGTTGTCGGGGAGGGGGGGGTTAGCTCCAGGGGATTAGGAATGGGTGATTGGACTTTGGTTAGGGATTTAGGGGGGGGGAGCCACGATTGGGAGGGCCCTTTTTCAGGAACCCTCGTGATTGGTTGTGATGATAAAGTTGGGGGGGAAGTAGAAGAGAGTGATTTGGTCTCCTGTTGTTTGCCTTTTTTTGGATTTTTTGTTGCTCTTAGATTTGGATTGCGACTGGGGATTTGTGGAATTTTTTACAGCAGGAGGGGGGGTGAGGATTGGGAGTTTAGGGGCCATTAGGGGTGGATCTGTTTCATCATCCTCATGATGAAATTTCATCATGTGTCTGGGAGAGAGGATTTTTGCCTGAGAATTTTTCTCAGGCCAACGAAGTATATTCCCTGAAGCTCTATATGATGCCTTCCCTGCATTTTAGAATTTGTTGAGATTCGGGCCAGCCCCGTTCATCCTCAGCGGATGGGAGGTTCGCTATATTTGCGATGATGGGGATAGACTCCCTGAAGGTTTGGTCGTCTGACTCCGCAGCCAATGCCTGGTAAAAAATTTGAAATTGGATCTTTGATCGAAGCAAGTTCAAATTTTAGTACCTCGGATTAAGTTAAGGTACTTGCCTGGATAATCACTACACTTTTATAACAACTTAACTACACTACGGGACTAGTAGCTGCAAATAAGTGTTCAATAAAGTGTTTAAGTGTTCAATAAAGTGTTTAAGTGCTCAAGAAAGTGTTTAAGTGTTAAGTTAACAACAGCAATACAAAATGGAAAATTTTAATATTGTAACTCAAAGAGGAAACGAAAAATACAATTGGGAGGGATATCTTTATACCAAAGATAAAATGAACAAGGACGGCTCAATTCAATTTTGGCGTTGCGAGTTGAAAAACATAGGATGTACAGGTAGAATTTGGACCAACGTAAATGATAATTCCTTTCATTCTTTACGGAAAGAACATACGTGTAGTACCACGGGAAATGCTACAAATGTGGTATTACAAGCCGTTGCAACAAATGTAAAACACAAGGCAATCACGACAATGGAAACGCCAGCAAATATCAGGACGCAAGCCATTGCAGATATTCCAGTAGCAGTGCATGGAAATCTGCCAAGCACAGATCACATGCGCAGGAACGTCCAAAGAATAAGAAACAGAACTATAAATGCGCCTTCCAATCCAGAATTTCGAGAAGATATAATTATTCCTCAAGAATATTCACAATATGAATATACTCCAACCAATTTTGAGCGCTTTGTTTTGGCGGATTCGGGAGAAATGCAAAATGATCCACAGCGAATTCTTATATTTGGTCGAGAATATCACTCAACATGGACGTTTCAAATGAAAGAATTGTTCATGGACGGAACATTTTTGCTATCACCTCCTCTTTTTTCGCAAATTTTTGTTGTTTTATCGAGAAAAGATGGCGGTGGAGTTTACCCGGTTTTATTTTGTTTGCTGCCCGACAAAACTACTGAAACATATACAAAATTAATGACGATGATACGCGACCTTTGGCCCCAGCTAAATCCAGATAGCATAGCTGTAGATTTTGAACTCGCTATCCATCAAGCTATTCGTACGGTATTTCCTGATGTAGCCATCAATGGCTGTTTATTTCATTTAGTGAAAAATCTTCGAAAACACTTGGCAGCAGTGCAACTTTTAGGAAGATATAATAGTGATCCTACTTTTCAATTAAATGCTAAAATGATAACATCTCTAGCATTTGTTCCCCAAGACGACGTTATACACGCTATAACAAATTTAGAAAATCATTTGCCAGAAGAGCTAGAACCCATTTTGGAATGGTTCACCAACAACTATATTGGACGTCTTCGCAACAATGGGACACGAGCTATCCCAACATTTCCCTCTAATATTTGGTCCGTCTACCACAGAACTCTAAATGGAACCGATAGGACCAATAATTTTGCAGAAGCGTGCCACCGAAAAATACAATTAGGTTTTGGTAGTGGAATTTCTCACCCTAGTTTGTGGAACTTCATTAACAAATTGAAAACAATTCAAAAAAGTTACGACGTTGAATATGAGAGACACGTTGCTGGTCACCAAGTCGCAACAAAAAGAAGACGATACCTGCAAGCTGATGAAAGAATCCTGAATAAGGTAACAAGTTATGATCGAAATAATATAATTGAATACCTTCGTGGCATATCCCATAATTATAATATGGATTGATTTCTTTGATAAAATTTTTATTTGTTTTGTTTTTGTTTTAATTAAAGTTTTAGTTTTTTATTTAGAAAAGATAAATAGAATATTTTTAATAATTTAATAAATGCGCCTATATCGTATCTGGAATTTTGTTCGACAACATTTGTTCGATTAGCAGCTATTTGCTATTTGCAGCTATTGCTTGACTGCTTGACATCGCCTAGTTGTCCGTCGCCCAGTTGCGGGTCGCCCAGTCGACGGTTGTCCAGTTGACCGTCGCCCACTTTACCCGGCGCCCAGTTTACCCATCGCCCAGTTGTCCGTCGCCGGGTTGACCGTCGCCTAGTTTAACAATCGCCCAATTTACCCATCGCCCAGTTGTCCGTCGCCCAGTTATACGTCGCCCAGTTATACGTCGCCCAGTGGGACTCGCCCAGTTGTCCGGGTCCGGTATAGTTGAGTGTTCTTAAAATCCAAATTGGTAGGTACAGTCCCAATATAACTTTTCAGAAATCTTTTACTCGAACCAGAAAAGCCGATTGATCTGTAGGTTTTCCCTTCTTCTTACTTCATTATTTCTAGCTGGTTTGATATATATATCATAATTATTTGTGTTACCTTCCATACATAGGACAGTCTTTAAGTAGCAAAAAAAAGTCTCATCAGTGGGAATAACTCAGAAATGTAATTTTTTCAGTATAGCTATTTAAAGAAAAGATTTAAATGTAAATCCAGCGCATACCAATTTTGAAGTAAATATTACTAAATATTTTACTTTATTTGATGTATTTACTTCAAACTGACATGGATTTGCATTTAATTTTTTTCTCTGAGTAGATTTTTACTTCAAATTGAAATAAATCAACAAAAAATTTTCTGTGTAAAAAAATGCATAATATCTAAGAATCTAATGATACTGAAGTGACAAAGGAAAATTAATTACTAAATGTGCCAGTTCAATTTAGGCAATTTGTATTATGTTCAACTCTATAAGGGATTACGTTTTGAAATAACATCGAGCAATCGATTTTAAGTAGTAGTTGGTAATAAATTATAAATAATACAGATAAATGCAGTCACTTGGTTAGATAGTTTGAAATTATCTCTCTAAATTCCAATTCCATAATATGTTGTAAAGATGTGTAAATGTTCTATATAGGTATCTCCTAGACAGCATACTAAAATGTTCTAAGTACTGTCTCGTTTAGTTTTTGCAGAATATAACCGAATTACAGGAAAATCCAGGAATCCCACAGATATCTTTCTTCATCCTGAGCAACATTACTTGAGGCTTTCAATATTATGTTTTAGCATATTAGCATTTAGCAGATTTAGCATCAGATGTTGGCACTTTTCATTCGCAGAGGAAATAATAAAGAGGTGATGAATTTAAGATCCTCTCCTCTACGATTAACGCTGTACTTATCTGTTAAAAACTATTTTTGGGAATTATTTTTATTATTGTACCCTTATTCAATACCCTATCCAACCCTGATTTTGTCGGCTTATGTCTGGCGACAGTATTTAAATTACTTACTTAGAAGTTTTTGCTCTTTGGGGTTTTTTCAAAGATGTTGGATATTTACCATTGTAGTTGTAACCGCCCTCTTCTGGTTAGGGATAATTTTTATAGTTTAGTTTCTAAATTTTAAAGTAAGTTTAAGTTAGTTGGTCATTTAGATTCAATGAGAAAGCATAAACGCCGAACTCCGGCACTTGTAAGTATTGTAAAATAAATACTTTTTATAAATTACATTAAGGTTGCCAAAATACTGGCAAAGGCTCCAATAAAACAATTGGAGCTCGAAAAAAAATATCTTTTGGTATAACGTTTAAATGATCATAGGAGAATGTATATTTGTAAAACTGCTTATAACCACGTTTACAAAATAAGTTGAAGTGCAGAGTTCAAATGTTTCCCACTAACCACCTCTATAACTAAAAACATGATGTGTTTATTAAAATTGATTTGTATAAAATAGGTAGTGTGATTTACAGAGCCTCTGCTTTCAGAGGAATATTGTCTGTAGATATACTACAAACACCACAGGTTTATAAAACAATAAAATCACACTTTTAGTTAAAATTGTTTATTATTGTAAAACATTTTATTAATTAATTAAATCAAAATATTTTATATCACTTTAACAAAATTAGTAAACGTTTAAACTTATAATAAGTATATAAATAAATCAATTTTAAGTATGGTATAATGTAATATTACTTAAGTTTTTAATTAAAAAATTTAGGCAGAATAGTTTAATTAAAAGTTAATTAAATTGACAAGACATTATTTGGCACTACTATATTCGTAAGTGATTTGACACAGATTAGAGGTTTCTTCTAATACCTAATTTTACAGCTCGTCGATGGTTTTAAGTTGGCACTTGAAATGTATGTGCAGTAGGGAAAAGGAGGCACAAGAAATTATGTGACACGAAACACAAGAAAAAAAGCTGTTTATGTTTCTACTATGCAAATGATTAATTGTGCGCCCAAGCCTCAACTGCTACAAAAAATTCTTCAAGCTGTACATGCAAGTAACTCATGTTGTCAACCTCTAAAATTTTTATAATAAGTTTTGAAAAAGGCCTAGAAAATCTTAAAAAAGCTTAACACAGAATATCAAATTTATCTTCACCAAATTTGTTAAGAAGATTTTAAATAAAAGCTTGGTAGATAAATACAAAAACATGTTCAACGTAAAATATATCAGATTTATTAAGTACGTATAATGCAAAACCCGTATCAAAAATTTGGCCGTATCACAATTTTAGCTGAAAGGTCGACAACATTTCAAGTAAGTACTGTTTAATTGTTTCAATTTAGAAAAAAGAAAGTCAAAACCTTGGTTGAAAAAAATCTTAGCGCTTCAACATTAAAGATATTATGTACAGTAAAAAATAGCACTGTAAAAATATCGTTAAATAAGCAATTAATATTTACAATCCAGTTAATGTTTATGTCAAAATATTTAAAGTTAATATGAAGTACTTCGATATAAATATAATTTAACAATAGTTGAGGAATATGCGGAATGTTTGTCCACAGCCTTGAAAATGTTTAATAAAAAAAATACTATGTGGAATGTGTCAGTCATCTGAAAAGAGGAACTCGCTTTCGGAAAGTAAAACTTCTAAATCAGATTGGACGGTATGTACATTAGAATCAATATTATTTGGCAGTTTAGTTGGAAAGGTAGTTTGCACTTGTCCGGCAACAACGTCAGTCGTTTCCGGTTTAATCACATTTTGTTGAGTAATTGGTTTAATAATTATAGGTTTATGCAATTTGTGTTCGTGTTCTTTAACATTTCGCACAATTACAGCAGTTCTAGCATTATTTTTAACGTTATTGTTTTTTTTGCTAGGGCGTTCACTTTGTTTTTCAATAACTACACTCGTTTTTTCAGGTTTTCTTAACTTTACACTAAATTTAAAAGGAGGTTTATACACAACTTGTAGACGTACTTTTTCTTTATCACCGGGCAAATTTCCTAAACTACGAGTTTTGTTTGTTTCTTGTCTTATTCTATTATTTGTCGATCTTTTATGTGTTGCTTTATTTGATTTATCTGTTAGGCCCGCAGGAGTCGACTTGGATTTCGGTAAAGCTAATTGTGATTTCAATAACCAATTTTGAACTTTACCAACAGCATCAGTTTCTGGGGTTAACGGAGTTTTCTTGATGTCTCCGTTTGCTAAATCCTTCTTGGTATTTAGATCGCCTTGCACAGAACTGTAATCGATTACCTCTTTCTTTTTACTTTTCTTTTTATTCGATACCACATGCTGAGGAGATTTCTTTACTTTACTAGATGGCACTTCTATGACTGCTTCACCATCTTTGGTTCTACTTTCTTCGGCAACTACCGGAGCAGAAACTCTCTTTTTCTTTTTAGATACTTTGTTATGAGGACTCTTGATTTTCCCATTATCTTTACTCCTATGCTTCTTTCTAAGTTTTCCGTCCCTAACTTTCCGTTTTAGAGGAACTTTAGAGCGAATTGCAGGATGAACTGTAACACCACCTTCTCCTTCGGGTGGTAGACGAACGCCTTCCTTTGCACTATGCATAATTGTTACTGATTTTAATTTCAAGTTAGGTTTCTTTCCTAATACTTTTGTGCTCAAAATCTAGAAATAAAAAAGTAAATAAAAATTAATTCAAGTTGCAAATAATTTGGTACTAACTTAAATATTAAATTACAAATTATTAAATTACAAACATTTTAGCAAACTACTTTTAAAGTAGCTAGCTAGTTCGCTACTGACTGGCTCTAGTTAATCAAACGGTTCTAATAAAATTGAATTCAATTTTGTAAAGCAAAAGGAACTAATAGTTGTTAATTGTTATTCATATTATATAAAGCACAATAATTATTATTATATCTACTGTATAGATGTAACCCATCGTCTACTAGTTTGTAACTTACTTAAGTGAATGTATTGTTAAGATAATTTTAAGCTATAAATGAACATATTATTTAAAAAACAGTATATAATTTTTCAGCTTCAGAATTAGTTTTATAATCATAGTCATAATTTTAATAAGTAAGAATGATTATGAAACTACGATTATGAAACCAACCTTTAATAATATTGTTAGTATCTTATCTACTTACCAAAAGAGAAATTACTGCAGCTATGATTAAGGCAACAACATACCAATAATCTAAAACCCATTTTTTAAAGCTTGCAATACTTTCTTCGGAAAGCAATAATTTTCTAAGTGTTGCTAGAGGTCCAGATGGATCAACTTCTCTACATTTTTGAAATACATCGCAATATCCATTATAATCATTACAAGGAGTTCCCGGTTTAGAATACATGTCTGGTACATCGTAAGGCATTTCATTTAATTCAAATGACGATAGACACGGTTGATTTTCACCTGGTAATTTGCAACAAAGCTCACAGGCTTTAGTTTTGGGATCACTTGCAGTTGGGATACACTGACAAGATTCTAACCCATAAGCAAGACAAATGGAACCAGTGCATTCCTAAAAATTCAATTAAATAAAATTAAAAAATCAATAATAATAACAGCAGTTTACTTCTAACAGGTATGTAAATATAATAAGATATTAAAACTCATTTTCCCAGTTTTGGAGTGAATTTATTATAAACAAATATTTTTATTTGTTTATAACAATAAGATAGTTTCAGTGGTGTGTAAAAATTTTGAATTGCAAAAAATTTTCTTCAGTTGAAATTATGATTATGATTTGAAAAGATGTAATCTTAAGTGAATTTAAAGAAAATCAATCAATCTCGACTTATAGAAAAAATAATTAAATATTACTTACCCCCATAAAACAAACAAATTCTTGATTGCAAATTGTTTTATTAGGTTTATTAACAGAAGGGGGACATTGTGGACCACGACCATTACAAAAACTGGAATCTCTGCAACCATTGTCATCTCTACATTTATCTCCAAATTTAACTTGGCACTGTGCTGTGCAACATGGACCCTAAATTAAAAAAATACCAAGCTTGAACGTTCTTATTCTACTCAAACTATGACTTACTTGTGAAGGACTGCAAACGCTTTTTGGTGTTAAATGGCAAGGCGGTTCGTCAGCAGATGGATATCTTTTTTGTGGAAAACAACACTCGTCACGGCAATCTTCTTCCCATCCACAATCACATTCTTCGCCTTCTTCTACTACACCATTTCCACATAACGAAAGTTGTGGTTCTGCAAAATTAAGTAGATACATAAACTATGAATACCTATTTGATTTATAATTAAAAATATTCTTTCAAATGAAACATCACATTAAAATACCTACCAGTGAAGCATCCTTTAGGTGAGCGCGCTTTAAAGTTTAGAACTGGGTTTATACTTTTCAGACTGCATGGAGAAAATTGATTATTGTTTTTTTTATCTCCAGATGTTGCTCTTGCAAACATAATAAAATTTCCATCTTCACCTCCCGGAGTACATATTTCAGGATCGTGCTGTAAAAATATTTTACGTTAATATGGTATTATTTCTATAATACCTACTAACATTATAATTTATTACTATATACTATACATATTATTATAAAAAATCTGATGTTGCCATCGCATAACTTTCCGAATTATGAAAAGTAACTCCCAATTTACCTCAGATAGAAAAATTTAAAATACAATCTTACCAGAGCATCAAACATTTAGAAAATCAAAATAATAAGCAAAAATCAAAAATATAATTAAAACAATACATCACAAATAACTAAAATTCTATGTACAAAAAAATTTATTTTTAATTTTAGAAAAAAATGTATAGAACATAAGTTTTAGGTAATTTGATACTGATAATTTTTTGTCATAATAAACTTTTACTTATTTCATTACGTTTCGAAGTTATGAAAGCTTATGTTTTATCGCTTCAAGTAAACCCTCTGTTCCCCCTATTCGATTTCATTCATCTTCAATAGGCTTTGTGCTACAACAGATTAAAACTTTAATTTAAAAATTTGAGTAATTTCGTTACTTCATTTGGTTGCTATTGTGTTCACAGACATAAATACGCACACATATACATAGACCCACACACCCACACCCATTCAGACATTTTTCAAAAATAGTAGAAATGGTTTAAGGGAACCTCAAAACATAAAATTTTGATAAAAAAATGGGGGGTCAATTATTTTTCAATTTCAGATTACAATACATTCCTTACTTAGTTCGGAAAGTAATAATAACTTATTTATTATAAAATAAATAGTATTAACAACATTATTTGGATAAAAATAAAAACTTTTTGATATTTCAATTTAGTGCCTTTTGGAAGACACATTCATATAGACCACTGGTTCTCAAACTTATTTCGCCCACCGCCCACTTTGAGAATAAAAATTTTTCTAATTCTAGCTTAGTACCTAATGATAAAACATTTTTTTGGATTTTCAACTAAGGTACAACCTTAGTTAAATATTAATCAAACATCAGCTTTGTCATTTGAGGTAATTTGCCAAACGTTGCCCTTTTTTATTGCATTGCCTCTTGTTTTCGACAATTTGATGATTTCCAACAATGCAAGTGATCTGTGAAATATGTCGAATTTATCGACTATTGCCAACTATTCGCAGATTTTGCCAAATGTCTAATTTGGGAGAAGGGAGTAAGCTACTTCTCATTCCCCATGAGTCCACCAGTGCTTATGAATCGCGATGAAACAGTTGAATTGTCTTGTTTGTCATTAGTAATTTTGGATTTACATTTGAACTGGTAAAAAGACTTGGTGTACACGCGCCTTTAGAAGAAAGCATTAATGAATAAAATTTTAAATCGCAAATCGATTGTGTTTCAAATTCAATATTATTCTATTTAGGTAATCAAAATCAATGTATTTATTTGATTATTTCACCTATTTTAACATTAAAAAATATTCCAGTATGTGAGCGTTGATGGCAAAATTATAATAAAAAAAAAGTTATAAACTTTCCTGCAAAAAGTCGTAAAACCTTCAAGCGCTATACTTCTCGGTGAAAAAGTAATAAAAATGATTATTTATATTATACATTTAACTCAAATTTTTTTAGTGCCTATTGTTTAAAATTGCATGAATAAAAAAGTATGTTTTAATCTCAATTAGCTATTACAAAACTTCCAAGTTGCTTAATAAAAATATTTTAATTTAAATAAATGCATGTTAACTTACTGGAGATCCAAAATTATGTCCTATTTCATGAGCCAAAGTAACATGTGAAACTGCAGGCGGTACGTGCTTTCCATAGTTTAATAAAGTTACTATTCCGGTATTCAACGACTTCATACTTCCTCTGTAATGCTGAAATAGAATTATTACAATTAACAATGTAGAAATAATATTACTTCTATAATAAATAACATATACTATAAGTTGGGTATTATTAGTAAAAATTAAAACATTATGTTAATAATAATTAAGCTATACGTAGGAATGCATTTTAATTATAATGGCTTGATGGTCATTAATTGAGGCGTATAGACTAATTTCGGTTCCAAATAACTCACAAGGATTGTAGTAAAAATTTCAACCCTTTATCTCAATGCTAAGGAGTGCTAGTAAGTACTTACTGTTTTGCATTTAAATAACACGAGTTAAAAACTTTCACTTTTCATTTCTTAGGAAGTCCCACAAAAACGTAAAAAATCTTAATATTCTTTATAACCTCGTGGGCGTTGAGGGTATTTTTCGAAATAATTTTTATGAGTCCCGAAACAATATTTCAAGTATCTAAATATCGATAAACTTGTTACATTTTTCATTATAATATTATATGCTATTACGTATAAAATAGCATGGTTTTATCGCCTAGGGCACTAGGGGTATGTATTGTTAGCATATCCATCAATATAAAACATCGATTAATTCAAAACAATAGAAAATGTAGTTACCTCCTTGTGTTTATATAGTACAACAAAATCGTGGAACTCATACCTACATCGTTGATTGATTTCGAAAAGGCATTCGGTATATATATAAATCGTGTTATATTATTGAAAATTTTACAAACAAGAATGTAATTCGAAATATATGTGACATTCACGGGCAAATGCAAAATTGCCAGTAAGACGTGCCCGTGGATGTCACGGGCAAATGCATGAAGGAGTTAAAATGCTATCTTTTTACGCAAAAAAAGTTACAAATTACATATTTAGTTGATTTTTTCTGAAATTATCACATAATATCCTCTAAAAAATACTAAATAATACTTATTGGTGGTGATAGTTATCGTAGAAGAATTAAAAATGTATCAAAAAGTAATGTTCTTCCACCATCACCTTATTTTATAAATAGTTAATCTCATTTAATATTTTTTTTGGTTTCCCAAATATAATAGTTTTTCAACAATTTCTTGAAAGCGAATCTATTGACTTTCACTTTTCTTTGCGTAAAAAGATAGCATTTTAAAGGACCCTTAATTTGAAGTATCATAAAGGGTATGGTGCCATTTAAATATTTTAAGTTGTGGTAGCTGAGAAGGAGGGGGTGAGTCCTAATGTATCGTAGAGTAAGCAGCGTTGTCTCCCCTTTGCTATGTAGAAAATCTTCTTTTAGAGCTTTCCAATAATATTTATATAATAATTATAATAAAATCAAATTGTTAATATGAAATTCGAAATCTAATAGTAAATTTAAATTTACCAAGTTAATCATTTTAAAAGTTTCAAAGGCTATAATATTAATAATTAATTAGATTTACTTAGTATAATTTAAAATTTCTTAGATACTACTGCAAATGTTTCCTTACTTATTGCTCTGATGCCTTACTTAGTACTGAAGTTAATAACAGCCTCCGGATTTTCAGTGCAAGAGTGTTCTTCCCCCCTATTCTCTACCGGTTGCTAAACTTTCACTCTTTGTGTTACTGTTTTTGTGTTTTTCATAAAATTATGAATTTTATCGTGAATTTTTATTTGTAATTGCATTACCTATATCTAGTATTCAACACACAATGAAATATATTATTATTGTTCAACTTGAGCAAAAGAAGAGCTTGGGAGCTAAACAGCTCCATCGTTCTACAAATTTACACACGTTGAACAAAATGATACATATTTCATTGCTAGTTAAATAAATATCTATTTATATTTATTATAATACTAATTATTTATTTCATTATTTTATGTTGAAATAAAATTCGATTACCAACTGGGTGCACTAGTATCACGAAATACTGTAATATACAAACACGGCAATGCTTTATCCGGTTTCATCAATCTGTAATAGTTCTTTCATTGACAATTTTACAACTCACGTGAAAATAACAACCAATATCGGTGACAAACTTTACCAAACTAGGCAATAGTCGATAAATAGTCAATTTACCAAGCAAAATTTTTAAAATTGCGATCAAATTTTTTAATTTCTTGTTTATTTTCCGGCTACATAAAAATTGTAAATTTCAAAAATGATGAAACAGCCACTATACTGTACTAGCATAACTCTGCTCCACTTTATTTAATTATATCTCATCATTTCTTAAATTTTATGATCCGCTCTTTTCACTTTTCGTATCTTTTCCAAATAGTAAGGATATGCACCTATTATTACGGTTCGAAGACGAAAAACGTTTTCGTACAACAGCATACGTAAAAGGGTCGTACGGTATTTTTTATTCGTTTGTAAAAAAATTGTAAAAATTTAATCAATTTTATTGTAAAAAATAATAAAATCTCTAAAGGTAAGAAAGCATGACTTGATATCATTCAATATTGTCAAACTTAAATAATCATTTATTTTGTAAAAACAATTGTTTTACTTTATTGCAGGCGACACTAAAGTACTTTAGTGCCTTATACGCAAGTCATAGTATGACGGCTTTTTGATATTCATAACTAGATTTTACATCAACTAAAATTTGAATAATTTATAAGGTACAGTTTTGTTCAGCAATTCCTTAATTTGTAGCGATTTAATAAAATGTGATGACTTATAGTTTTTTTATAGAATATGGTAGATATTAATAAAATATATTGTTGAAAACTTACGCCATTTTTTTCACACACTCCTCCAGCATTTTTTAAATCTCCCGTCCAAGCAAGTCCCAAAGTCCCCATCTCGAAATCTCGGTAAGTAAACATGTACGCCAAACAAAATGCATCGTAATCTTCCTCTAAAAAAAAAAGAACTTGGTAAAACTCATTTATTGAATTTAATCAAAATGAGATGAGTGTATTTTTAGTGGTTTATTATTAAGAGTGTATAATATATAACAAAACACGTTAGTCCTGTGTTACATAATAATTAAACTATGTTATTTTATGTATAGTTTGTTTCAATTGAAATGAAATTAAAAAAATTAAAAAAGATCACAATGTATCAAATTATTTTGATATAAAACGTATAAACTTTGGCACAAAAACTTGTAATATAGGTGATGTTTTTAATCGCAGGCTAGCCACATTGGCAATAGCATTATTATATTTTAGCGGAAATGTTCCTACGTTCTTATATCAAAGTAATTTAATATATTCCTTTTTTAAATTCCATTTAAATTGAAACAAACTATACTTAAAAATACTTTATATGTATGTACATATTATGTAATATGTATTTTTGGATTAATTTTTCTAATAATAATTTTTTAATTTAATGATATAATATTGCTTTAATGGAGCTAACTTTTTTTGGTGCAAGTCTGGAAGCATTACGGACAATAATTAACCTTCATAAACCCGTGGTCAAAAATTTAATAAAAAAAAACTTAAAATTTAATATAATAAATAATAAAAAATTATTTTAGAAAATATACCCAAAAATTCATGTCTGGGGTACAGCTGTACCCCGCTCGAGATTATGAAGGTTAATGAAACATGTAATTTTTTTTCTTCAAAACGAAAAAGTAGTACCAATATATAATTTAATTAATATTAACATAACAAATTAATTAAAAATAAGCATTTATTTTAGCACCTACGCACTAAAATTCTTTACTACTTATTTTAACCCTTTAATGCTCTCTGGTAAGACGTTTTACCAGTTCGCATCGAGCAGAAATTATAATACATAATATTCTTGACGTCGAAATAATTTGTAATTAGCAATCACTATTTGGACTAATAATAAAGATTTGATAAAAAATAGTTTTGCGTGTTAAAGGATTAAATAAGATACATAAATATAAATAATAAATTTTTTAAATCATAAATGTTAAATGAAGGCATCATACAATGATTTTAAGTTTCAAGATAAGAGAGAAAAGGACATTTCTAGAAAATAACCGAATTAATGAAAAACATTAAAACATAATAAAACATTTGTTTAATAATCTCAACACATTACCGTCTGATGGTCTAAAAATAGGCATTTAGCCAGTGATTTTCTGCATCATATAGAAAATAATTACTTTTAGCGACTTACAGGTACCACAGGTAATTAAATTATATCAGATCTTATAGAAAAGAATTTTAAGATTTCAAGTGTACTTAGTATGCATAATTTTATTATTATAATAAATATACGATTATTATAATAATTTTTCTCAATCAACGTTCATAGTAATTTTTCAATATTGTTTTGAAATAATCATACCTTAATATTCACGGAAAATCTTAATGAAGTTGAATTATTTCAAATTTTGAGATGCGAAGATTTAGAACACTTAACTTGAAAGAGAATTATACGAAATTAAATGCAAATGAGATTATCTTGTGTAAATACTCGTACGCTCAATAGTTCTTTTTTAATGAAAGTAACTTCAAATTTAAAAAAATGATTCAATCGAGAATAACCTTAAACCATTCTATGCACAGCAAGTATTTATTAGATAAAGTAAAATTGGAACCTCGAAAAACTCATTAGAAGATTGCGTCGTTTGCAGTTCATCACTAGAACTTAGGAGAAAATTCTTACAGAACAAAATTTATAACTGCCTTAAAAAAGATTTAGACATTTCTCACTCCCTAATACCAATTTTTTAAGATAATAACCATCAACACTTTTAAAAAAATATTATTCGTTTATAATATATTTTTGTTACTGTTTCAGATAACTTATTACTGTGAATGAATTTTCTGAATTTTGCATTTTATATTAAAATAATTAAAGTATTTTGAACTAGCTTTATAGTTATCTATTTGGTAATAATAGAAACTGAGAGTGAAGCTGTGATTAAAGGTGTCTTTAAAAAATGTAATCTCTATCAATATGAAATTACGTTAAGCATTAAAATAAATTATCATGTTAAAGATTAGTATACTTCGACTTTATTTAGTCGTCCTTCGTTTATCCATCCATTTTTGTAGATTTTCCTGATGGCTAAATAAAGCCGAAACTGTTTTTTTATCGGAAGAATCTAACATTTTTCTTCTTCGAGTGCCATACACTATGCAGTGCCTAGGCGATCACTTGACTAAAGCCAAGATGACGTACTAAAATTTAATTCGTGGAGTGATTTTCGGTTGCCTTCCCCATAGCCCAAAAATTGGGCTTTAGATCACAGTAGTGTATTCGACATGTCCAGAATTGGAACCGCGGTTTAGTGGTTTCCCAGTTGGCCGGTATATAGGCTTTACGCCATACTGCTGATATCTACCTTTACATTGGAGTATCATTCGATAAATAAAATTGAAAATTATATTTAACTTTAACTCTGGGTTACAGTGAATGCTGGTTCCATTCTTCTTTAACACCCCAATCATTCTCTCTATGATTGTCATAACTAATTTTTGCAACATTTCTGATGTAGGTACCCTTTTCTCAACATTTTCGTTTGACTTTTTGAAGCTTATCTGTAAATTGTCGGACTCGAGAATTATAGTACTCGTAATAAAAATAATATAATAGGTATTATTTTCTGATAGAAATACTATTATAGATATGTATAAGAATCGAAGAACTATTTTAAAGCAAACCGCGCTGTAGTGTGTTGAAGCGTTCAGTGATCATTTTTTAAATTTAAAAATTCAGAACTATGTAGCTTTTACACGATATAAATTTATTAAATAGAAATCAAATTTACAAACAAATCAAGTTGTTATTTGTGTTCAACAAAGCGACCTCCACAGTTTAATATATCGGTTTGGGGTTCCATAACTCAAGAGAAACACATATAACCGAAGTTAGTTCTGAACAAAATGGACACATTAGAACACTAAACTTGACAGGTACAGCCCTAAGCTTCTGAGAAATACTGTATAAATGTGAGGCTTTATAAAAAAATTACCAATTATTCTCAAGTTTACAAGTTAACGTTAAATTAAGACAAATTATACCAAAAACATTTTTAACGACCTCGATAGATTTAAAACTACGGTCATGTATACCTAATTTAAACTCTTGGAACACATAATATCGTTTCAATTCTCTAGGGAAATCAATCTCAGGTTATTTGTGCTTAGCATTTCTTATAATCGCTGAACAAAAGTGAATTTATTATGTGGAGAATTCAAACGTGTGCCAAACTAGCACCCTCGCCTCTCCAAATTGAAACAAAAATTGTAGGTACTACTGAAAATTTATAACTTAATGGTTCTCAAGTTACGACCGTTTGAATGATCGAGTGATAGGTTGATATCAACCTAACATTTTTTATAAGGTAGGTGTAGAGGTACAGAAAGTAAGTACATCAAATTAATATTGACATCAAAAAGCATGCAAATATTTTAATACGTTTTTAAAACGTCACCACTTATTTGATTAATTTTCGATTTATTTTGATTCGATGTTTTGTAATATTTCTTATATGTAATTGAAGACCTAAGAGGATAAAAATGTTATGTCATATTTTGAAAAAATGAAGTTCAACTTAAAAAAATTATTAAATTATTATTATTATATCGAAAAAAAAATATTATCAGAAAAATTATTTAATTTACTGAAAGAAAATCAAAATAAAAAACATTCTGTAACAATAAAAAAATAAAATACACAAAAATTAAAGAAAACTATTGTATGAGAGGTGAGTGCGATGAAAATTATGATTGCAAATTGATTGCACCTATTTTTAAGTCCTTTTACTTTTTTACGATTTCGTTCAGGTCGTATTTGGTAGCATTTAAGTCTTAACTTAAAAAAACTTTTACGCGGCAAAATACAAATTTTCAAATTTAAAATTAAAATAAAATATTTACAATATAAACCATGATACACTTATTACCGGTATGCTCACTAGCAGGTTAGCTCTATCCTTCTCGCACTATTTGACGTCAGCCTGGAGCCAGAAATGTCAAATTTGCAATATTTCTTACGTTTTTTAACCACTTCTAGGATTATTACGTTAATGAGGTATAATATAATTGAAATTAACATTGTTTGACCTTTTATTTTTATAAAATAATCTTAAGATTTATAATTAAAATTTAAGCGTATTATAATAAATATCTCTAATGTGACGTCAATGCGCAGAACAAACGAGTTTTAATTTCTTACTGAGCATACCGGTATAAGTGTATCGTAATAAAATAGCTATTTAGGATATAAGTGTTAAAAGTGAGATTTTATTTTGTTAGTGGGGAATGTTGCGAAACGAGCGAAAGCGAGTTGAGCAACCCCCACAAACAAAATAAAATCACTTTTAACATGTATATCGTACAATATTTTTTATACAACTGTTTATATTTAATTTAAAAACGAATTCAAAGTAATTATTAAGAGTATTTTAAATTGTTTTACAAAAATCAGCTGTGTCGTGATGCAGTCACGTTATGCAGTGACAATTGAAAATTATTAGAAACTTCAGAAAATTGCGTATTTTTTAAAACAGTTTGTACTATTTGGCAACAAGAAATTCGTTAACTACTTCCCATCAAGGAACGAATATCAATAATTGTTCTAATTCTAATGTGTTATTAATTATTATTTATATATTTATAAATGTGTATGTTACTATTTACAAATAAATTATAAACTAATAAGCACTAGTGTTAAAAGTCGTTTTTTTACTAGTGTTAAAAATATTTTTAACGTGCTACCTTATAAAATTGAATTTTTAATCCGGGTAACTTGACCTAAAAGTGACATTTTTAATGTCAGTTGTATAAAAACAAATTTTTTAAATTATTTACAACCGGTGCGACAGCTTCTCGATTTTAATTATTTTCAGCAGATAAGTATGTGCGTTACAATGAAATGTTAAACAACAAAAAGAAGTACTATACTTTATTCATTTAGCACATTCAGTGGACAATAACAAATACATGCAGTTTGCACGTGATTTATGGGGAGGAGCTTGACAGAGAGGGACTAATCTAGGTTGCCTTGTATTTTTAGAAATTCAAACGCCGTGTAAAAATTATATGCATCTGCTTACAATGAAAAACTGTAAGTACGGACGGTATATAGCGTTGTCTTGACCTTATGAGCATCCAATCGCAATTGAATATAAAGCAAGCATGTGGATATCACGCAGCGATCATTGTTTACATCAACTGAATGTGCTAAATGAATAAAGTATAGTATTTAAATATTTCAAGTGTTTCGTAGACAAATCATGTCTAATATTATCAAAATACTAATAAGCAGTTATGTCCATATTAATAAATTTAAAAAAATATATAAAAATGAAACTATAAATTATAAATGTATTAATAAAAAAAACAATGTTATTTACCTACATACTTACATTGTCTTAATACATTTAGTACTAAAACAATTGGTGTAGTATCCGGTCCTTTGCCATAAAATTAAAATCACACATAAGTCATAATACAGCCGGAAGTACTTTCTGGAAACAACCACTGCATAGTGTATTTAGTGAAAAATACAAACTGATTTGTTTTAATGTTTTAGTAAAACAAATATACCAAATATTAAAGGTAGTACGGTTTAGATTAAATTCTAGATGTTTTCACTAATTTTATATTCAAAAATCGCTAGTAAATATTACCAAAATTAAGTAGTATCTACTGATCAGTACAAACAAACAAGTTTGGGATAAAATCTTTCAGAAACGGACCGTTTTCGAATTATAATAATATGGCAAGGGACTGTATAATATGTAGTAGTATACTATAATTAGTTTAGTATATAAACAATTTACGACCAAAAACAAAATAATTGCTAGGTGCTTCACAAAATGTGAGGTAATTTTGTGTAATTTTATTAGTATAATTCTAAACAGATTTTTTCGCAATTTGTCTATCCGCAAAATTGCATTAATACTTGCGTAAATACAAAAATTTTTACATCAATAATATTGTTAATAACTTCAAGTAGTATTGCAATTGTAAAGACAATTTTATTGATGATGTAAGGTACTTATTAACAATTAATAAAACAATTCATTCCATCAAAACTATCTACGAAAAATAACTATAGGTATTGCATAATTCAAAAACTATTTTTTTATGTCTTAAAATTTCAATACAAATATATGCGGTCTTTACTCAAAAAAAATTAGCCACATTCTATTTAAAGCCAGATAATAATTCAGAATAATTTATTAAGTATAGTAGTATAAAATATACAAAATACAATTTTATTAATATTTAGAGGTAGCTTCTTTAATCCTTTGCAGGATGGTTCATTTCGTTTCCATTGCTATATTGTTGTTTTAATATTATTGTTCTGCAACTTTTTGATAATAATTGTTGATATTAGTATATTAAATTAATAATCAGTTCAGGTAGGGAACTATTTATCATTTTATGTTATACATAAATAATCATTATCAAAAACGCAAATTTAGTGAGAAAGTGGTGATTGAAAGAATATTTTTGAAATCTGCGAGATGGGTGAGGCTAAAGATATCACAATAGGAGCCAAAAGAGTCAAACGGAGTAGTGCTTGATACTACTCTTTTGGCTGGCTGTCGATTTCAAAAATATACTTTCAATCAAAATTCAAAAACCCGAAAAATGCCACCCGCGGCGGATCCCCCCGGCCCCGTCTAACTACGCCACTGGCCCCAAGGACAAACATTTAGTGAAATTTCCCTCAGGCCTTTGGCCCATCAAGAAATTAATACACCGAGGCTGTCCTTGAAAAACTCTTAATTATTATCACATCTCTGGGGATAACATTTATGAATACCGCCAAGTTTCGCTTTTTTTTGATTAATATGGTTGATATTTCCGATCAGATCGCTACTAGGCAAACAAAATAGTGCATTTCATTAACACTTGTCTGATCCGAAATGGCATCCATAATAGTAATTATCGGCATTTTCAAGATCAAAAGATAGCAATACTCTCTTACGGTATCCTCCTTTTAGAGAATGGCAGCGACAAGAGAAGATCTCGAATCTATAACAGTCAGTCACTAATCTAAGCACAAATCGCGACTTTGTATAACTATAACTTGGTTTTTGATATGCTTTGTAACAAAAATTTTTACTGTAGGGATGAATCAATTATTACTTTTATGAGTTTTGTTTTATTATTAACATGATATAATTATTGACAGCTTAGGTATAGTTATAATGCATAGTAAATAGTAAAATTATTTTTGTGGTGAGTTTATAATTTTAGTTTATAATATTATATATACCGGGTGCTGAATGAGTTAGCCGAACATAGGAAATTAACATGTAAAAACTTATTTATGCAAATTCCTGCTTCCCAAATTATTTTAAAAAAAAATTAAAGACCCAAAAATAATACAAAAATATAAACTACGAATGATAAGACCATTAGATTTTATCTAGCTTTTAGTTAAAAAGTCAAAAAATGCTTTCAAAATTATTAAAATTTTCATTTATGGCACTGGCCATGTAATAAATTCAATTTAATTTCTATTTTCAAAAATAATTACCATGGAAACTTACATGGCCAGTCTGATAAATGAAACTTTTAACAATTTCAAAAGCAGTTTTTGGAGTTTTAAGTAAAAGCTAAATGAAATCTAATGCTCTTATCATTTATAGTTTATATTTCTGCACTATTTTTGTTTCTTTCATTTTTTCTCTAAAATAATTAGGGAAGCAGGAATTTGCATAAATAAGTTTTTACATGTTAATTTCCTATGTTAGGCTAACTCATTCAGCACCCGGTATATACCGGGTGACCGGTCGACCGTCTGAACATAAGTAATTAACATAGGAAATTGATTTCTCTTTAATTCCTGCTTCCCATTACAACAGATAAGAATGAAAATAGTATCAATTTAAAGAGATTTTTATTCCGCTTCTAAAGATAAAACTTGCTATTTTGATTTTCAATTACTGGTAAAAACTCACTAATAAAATGCAAAAAAGAGATTTAAAAAATAATTTTAGTTGCCTTGATTGAATTTTATTGCAATTGTTTTTGTTTGAAAACCAATCATTTCCAACAAGTTACTTTGACAGATTTGCAATAAATGAACGCAAACACTTATTCTGTGGAAGAAAAAGTTTTGAGGGTAAAATTATATTACAGTGGTAGTTGATTACAAAAACAATTGCAATAAAATTCAATCAAGCCAACTAAAATTATTTTTAAAATCCCTTTTTTGAATTTTATTAGTGAGTTTTTACCAGTAATTAAAAAACAAAATATCAAGTGTTAGGTATGATACCATTTTCATTCTTATCCGTTGTGATGGGAAGCAGCAATTAAAGAAAAATCAATTTTCTATGTTAATTGCCTTGTTCAGATGGTCGACTGGTCATCCTGTGTATATATGTATAGTAAATTATAATCATTATTTCAATTCAATTTTAATAAACATAAGTTATGTAAATAATTTAATTAATTTAACATGTAAACTATTAAAGTTTTAAAATTATTAATATCAACCATTTTTTTAAAGCTACGATCAACACGAAATTATATACAAAATATGTAACTAAGGTATTTAATATTTTGAGATGTTAAAAATTAGGCATATTATAACAAAACGACAGATAATGTGAATTAATATTAAGTTTTTCAATTTGTTAAGGTTAGTGCAATTAAAGTACTCGTACATATTAGAATTAATTATTATAATAATATATTATCTATATTGAAACCACCAAATATATTTATGATCTAGTACACAGCAATGTTTGATCAAGTTTTCCAATTATAAACTGTTGTTGTTTAATAATTTTATTAAAGATTTTTGTATTTATTAATTCAAAACCCACATCACCTGCAAACGACAATGCCGTACAAATATGTAGGTATTTATATATTTATATTTGAAATTTTTTGTTTAAAATGTGTTTTGGACAAGGAAAGAATAACTATTAAAATTAAAACGATACTTTGCTTATTTTAACTTATTTAGTATTCAATAATATTGTCGTTATTAAAAAAAATGTAAAGCAATGATATCAAAATCAATTTAAAGCATTAATTTGTTATTTTACAATCAATACTAAATGAATCGTTTAGGGACATCTTGTCAATATGATGAATATCTGTAAGTACGATACCGTTTACATAATAATGCAACTATAATTATAGTTTCAACGTTAAAAAATATAGAATACGATATGAGATTATAAAAGATACATTGTAAAAATATTTGTTTATTTCGATAACTTAGAAATTGAAATAAAATATAGCTTTTCATATTACGTTATAGTTACAGTTATAATAAAATACTGATCGCGAAAGGTATCGAGGTGTAAGCTAAAATAATGTTAAAGTAAACTTTTAATTTTTTAAATTAAAATAACAATTCAAAAATTTATTATGAAAGAAATAAATCACACAATCAAATTTAAAATTTAGACCTTCAAGTTTTCACTTTTACATTAAATTCTAACATTATCTTCGATAGAACATTAGATTTTCCTGAGAATTATCAGGTTTTCATAGCTCGTCGACCCGCAATTATACTGTCGTACATCACAAAATCAAAAAAAATTAGTTAAGATAGCCATTTTGTATAATTTTTTTTTCTCTATCGATCTGTGTTATCAGAATGTTTCAATTTTGTATAGTTTGCGAGATATTGGGTATGAATTTTGCCTTATACGCCATAAAATACCGTAGCTTTAGTATTATATTACCGCAAACGCCAAATTTTTGGATATACGACAAAAATCACTGTAAAATTGTATAAGAAAATTATCCTCAATTATTTTGACGTATGGGTTCATATTTAGTGTTATATACGGCACTATAATAGAAATACAGGTGAAGTATTATGCTCGTATTATCTTACGTGCATGGAATTTGTGGTTTTTGGTGCATTTTTCATGTAACTTATGATTTAATTTGTGATTCAGAGATTTTGAATTTGACAAAGAAGTAACTCCTATATTTTTATATCTAAAATTGATGTTGAATATTACAACAGTTTATTGAAATAATTTATTAATATGAAACAAATAAGTGCAAACACATACACACCGCCATTAATATTAATTATGTTCTTATTATTTTATTTTATTATAATATTTTTCTTTAATTACAATCTATTATTTTATTATCAGAATGCTAATTTTGTTACTTTTTTAAATGCAGAATATATTTTATTTATGTTAAAATATAATGAAACTTTAATTTAACTAATAAAATTTGAAGTATTATGTATGGAGACTGAATTTTTAAAGACTGAATTTACTAAAATGATATTTTTAAAATATATTTCATATTTTCATTATTTTTAGGTTTCTGGTACTAATTAAGCATATTATTAACCATTATTTTGACATATATAATCACATTACTTTGGCGTATGTGGCATGCATGCATAAAAATTTCGTCAAAAGTGGCGTATACGGTAAGATACTTTCGAACAAAAGTGCCTTAAAATCCAATATTTATTTATAAAAAGCCTCATTTCTTAGTACCAAAAGAACCGCAATGAAATGAACTACAAGTGACCAGAAAATAGAAGCAAGATTTTCGAGTCAATTTTTTTTTATTTCGTTTCAATCTTTAACATCGATTTCCCAAAACTCGATTTTTCGGATATACGACAAAATAATTGCGGGTCGACGAGCTGTCTACGTAATTATTCACCTCAACAAGTCTGCTTCAATTTTTAAATTGAGAAAATTTTGTATAAATGAAATAGAAAAAGGCGGAGTTCTTTGACATAATGTGTGAATTTGTCCAAGTGTTATAAAGAAATTGAAAATCGTAAATAAATTGGAAAATTACAATTTAGTTATATTAACATTAATATGAAGAAAACAACGTTGTTCGTTTGGTGTTGTATTTTCATAAGTGTAATATTTTAAAGTTTTTATTAAAGTGGCCATTTAAAATTATATTTTCAGATCAAATTTATCAATGCAATAACTAAAGATTTATGTCAAAAAAAAGATGTAAAAGAAAAGTTCAACTGCAAAAATATTTACATATGGAAAAGCGATCAAGACGACTTTATATCTTTATCGAACGCCAAACTTATAAAGCCTCGACGCAGCATGTTAAATACTTTAGAAGGAAAAACTGTGGAAATGATAGCGCCCAATGTAACTTTGTTTTTTAATTAAGTACATAAGAATACAATTTAATAATTAATTTTAATAGATGATGCCTTATATTATTTATGACAATAAAACTAATCAGCTGGGCGGATATTTGGGTGACATATGGACTATTATTCAAGAGGCTTTAAAATTTAAGTACACATTTTTAAATCACATTGTTTGGACATTCATTATTATTAATTATGAAAAATAATTTTAGAACCAAAGTAGTAGGCACCAGCTATGACGAGGGCTTAAAAATACTTTCAAAGCAAGAAGCGGATGTGATGTTGGCAGCGGGAGTAATAAAAGAAGGATTAAAGGGGGTTAAATATTCACAACCGTATCTTTATAATTGGTCAGTTAAATAATACTTTAATTATTGCACTAATTTATTTGAAACAAAATTGAACAGGTATCACCTTTACATAAAAACACCAGAAGCCAGAGCTTCGTCTTCGTCGTATTTGAAAACGCTAAGTCCCGAATTGTGGTTAGCAAGTATTCTAATGTTTGCAATTTTAACAATATCGCTATGGTTCGTAATTAAGTATTTACATACATTTAAATTAGAACCATTTGTTTCCATTCCGTCTTGTTTTCTTTCTGTTTGTTCGGGGTTCCTAAATCAGGGTTAGTATATGTAAACTAATATAAACCATGTATATACTTAGCAAATAGTAATGCAATCTTTTAAGGATTTGAACTGAATTTAAAGACTTATACATGTAGAATGATAATGTTTTTTTCGTTTATTCCCGGATATATGTTATATTCGGCAATAAATGCAGTTTTAGTGGCAAAATTGGCAATTTTTACTGTCGATTTGCCATTTAAGTCTATCGAAGACGTTCGCATTCAAAGGAGATGGTCCTTATGTTTAAGAAATAACAGCTTCGTATATAATAATTTCTCGGTAAGTAGGTACAATTATTATATTCTTATTCGCAGATAGCTAATATGTTATTCTTTACAGACGGGAGAAGATCCGAATAAAATTTTAAATCCAGAATGGAAAGGAATAGTAAATGCTCGCGGTTGTTTGGATATTAACGCTCAGGAAAATTTAGCGGCAATTTTATGTAATAAGGGAGTAGTATTTTTAGAAAACAGAGTTGTTATGACAACAGTTATTAAAAATTTTCAAATTCGCTGTAGCATATCCAACACAAATGAAAAATACTACGAGAAAGGGAATTTTTACTTAGTCAGCGAACGGTTTAAAGATATTGAAATAATCGAATCATTGTGAGTATTTTTGTACAGACCACTTTAGGAATTATCTTTTATGGTATACATTTAAATCAATTTGCAATTTTGTATTTCACTATTTTAGTCTGAAGCACATGAAAATGACAGGAGTAATAGCAAGATTACAAAATAAATGGATAAAAAACCAAGTCAATTATATGGGCGAAACAAACAGAAGAATAGAAATACCGCAAGTAAATTTTAATCACATAAGTGGAGTGATTTCATTTTTCAGTGGAATGATAATATTTAGTGCAGGCATTTTAGGTATAGAAACTTTAGTAAAAAAATATATTTTGGGGTTTAATAAAACTACCCCAAAATAAATAAAAATATATCATATTTTTTTAAAATAATGAATACTCAGATAATATAAAGTTTTTATGCTTATTGATATATAATTCTTATGATAAGTAATAATATTATAGTTATTGCAATTATCCATAATTTTGACATAGCCCTTTATTTAATGAATAATTTAGAAGGTTATTTTCGGGATCTTTCGGATAGGTCTAAATAAAAAAACTCTCGCTTATCGTCGACGTTTCGAATTTAAATTTTGTTCTTTATCAGGACTACAATAAAACACTATCAACAACCTGCGAAAAACCAGTTAATTGATTCTTTACTTCATCCTTAGTTAAACAGCGACCATCAAAATCAAAAGTTTTCAGAACCGAATGCAACATCCATATGATATACTAAATCAAACTATAATACAATTTCAATGTAATTAAACAAAATTATCTAAAGCATAACCAAAGTAATAATTTAATAAACTATAAATTATCAACTGCTTATTTAAAACTTTGTAACAGTCAATAAATAACCAGCATGGCATGGATAAACCAGCATGGCCGCTATCTCAACGAAGACGTCGATTTCGATAATAATCAAACAATATAAATTTCGGCATCAATTAATTAATTCACCCCCCCCCCTCACTCAGAAGATCATCATAGAAGATACTACATTTTTGGGTTTATTCTCTATCATAATTAAGTTTTCGCAGGTTGTTGATTGTGCTTTATTGTAGTCCCGATAAAGAACAAAATATAGGTTCGAAACCTCGAAGATCAGCGAAATATAGTTGCCACTAATTAATTACCTACAATCCGCAGTCAGTTACGCTATTATACAAAACACAGTGTGATTACGACAGAAGAAATCCTAAGGACGAATTTTAGCAAATCGCGAATAAAAAGTTTTTTCCCATTATTCAACATACATAATAATTAAAAACCTTTTATAATAATTGTTAAGAACATTAGTCTTAATTATTCAGTTGCTTTGTACTTTGTTTAACAAAAATCGTTGGTTAATCTAACATTGTTTAGTTGTTGGTAAATCATATATATCTTCGAACTTGATATACATATCTTTTCACAAAACAAATTTGTCAATTGATTTTTCTCGTAAGAGTAAGATGTTCACAATTTCTTATCTATTTGCGAAAATCTTCACTTTTACTTTCTTGTTGTTCAACTTCCAAGTTTTCACCTTGAGCATGATATACTATATTTAAATGAACTTTAAATATTTAAATTGTTTATTTCCTTTAAAAATTGAAAAATCGCGTGACTATTTTTATCAGATTCCGAATTTCTATTGAAAGATCATCAAGGTTATCATAATGAATTTAATTAAAAATTAGTAGATGCACATTAGTCCAGTCATTAGGTAATTTTGCATGATTTTTTAAGGTCTTTTGAAAGACCTGCAGTTTTCTACAACATATTCAAACCAGAAGAGAGGCAAATTTGATAAGAAAGGTTCCAAAAATCACTTAATCATAAATTGGCCGTTTCTTGTATATTTTATTCCTTTTTTATTCTTAAAATAGGTCATATCAAATACAAAGTAGGTACTACCTATATAAAATTCTGTTTAAAAGTATAAAAAAATTATTGTTCTAGTTTATGTATTTCCCTAGCTCTTCATAGATCGCTGATTTTTAACAATATTTGTTATCTGAATCAAAAATGGTTTGTAGATAAATGAAACTAGAATCAATTACGAGTATCTATAAATCTATGCATAAAACAACTTTGTAGTTATATGTTATACTTGTTTATATACCTTTAACTTTCCAACTTAATATTCTTTGATTTATTTTGGATTTTTTAAAATTTTGTTCAAATAGCTCTATTTCAGTGCATTCAAACTGGATTTTAACATTGGGTTCGTTGGGTACCTATATAAAGTCAGTGAAAATTGATTTCAAGATATTGGAGTTAAAGTGTAGAAAATAAAATTTTAACAAAAAAAAGGTGCCTAATTATAAAATATATTAATTTTACAATTCTCACCAAAAATTAAGATATTTAGGAAAGCCATTTCTATAACTGTTAAACTTCAGACTCGATTTCTTATTTTTTCTAGACTATAAATTTGGTTTTCTACATTTTAGAAATTCGTAATTAAGTATTTACATAATGCATTTAAATTAGAACCATTTCTAGATAATATTTTGATATTATAACTTTTTTAATTGTGATATTCGGTGCAATTTTCTAAGAAAAGTTGTTAATTATAACAACTAAATTCACTCGTTATATGTATTTAACTACTTTTTTTTTAGAAAATTGCACCATTTTAATATTAACATTCAGTGAGATGCACTGAAATTGAGCAAAATGTCAAAAGAGTAAAAAAAGATCAAGTTTAACAGTTTACAGATAGGGCCCTATTGTAGCTACAAAGTTATTTTATACATAGATTTGCATACAATTGAGTATAACTGAAAACCGATCAATATGAACAATACAAAACAACTGAACAATAACTGAAAATAAAAGAGTATTGGTCAAAAATCGATAAAAATCGGGGTTGCATGAAACGCTATAGTTCAGAAACTAGATACATTAGAACAATAATTTTTTTATACTTTTATGCAGCTTTCTCACACCATTTTCACTACGTAATGGCTGGAATATACATTGTCAGAAAGTAAGTAATGAATTGATGTGAAGTAAATATTATGTACTATCTAAATAATAATAACAGCTTCCTAGTTCTAATAGTAAGTGTACCTAGTTATTTATTACTAAAGTTATTAAAATAATTGAAATCAATATTTATAAGTAGTAAATTATTATCGTTGATCTTTATTTAAATTATATTAACAATAGTTGAGTTTAAAGGTCTTTCCAACAATATTTTATTGTTCAACGTTTCGGGTAGTTTTATATTGACCCAATAATGTCATAATGTCATTATGTCAACAATAATTTGTCAAAGTCATCCTTAAAAACGGGTCAAATAAAACGACCCGAAACGTTGGACAATAAATGTTAAAGTGATTTTTAAAGTTAACTATTTTTAATCCAAATCAATATTTATATTTAAAAAATGCTATTAAAATATAATTATTAAGGAATAATGATATCAATCGCACTCGATTAAATAAAATTGAAAAGCTTAATATATGAGTATCTAATAAACTAAAACAAGAATACTAAATTACCAAACAGAAAATATGATATTATACTATATTATATATAAATGAGTAGAAATTCGGCATTTACTTATTACAAATAAAAAGAATGTGTATGGAGATCAAAGCAAAAATGAAATTTAATACTTACCAGAAAAAAGCTCTAAAAACTTTTCGACTCCATAGTTGCTTGGGTACCTATATGAATCGTGCTTTAATGCTTCGCTTGTATGTACTTTTATACGTTTAATCATAAAAGTGATGTTATCCATTTTGCCGTCCTGATTAAAATCTGCAATTTAATTAAACTTCATGTTAAATATACTGAAGATCTGAGTAGGCATGTATAGTAAGTGTTAAAATAAAAAATTAGATGTGACTAATATATACATTACCTACCCTTTTATTAACCCAAAAACTTATTATAACAGAGAAACGGGAAAGATAACAGAACAATTTTCTTATTTAGATTATTAGATATTTTTTTATTAAATTTTCCCCTTCTTGATTGCTACGAAAAAAAATATTATACTTATAATAGTAAGTACATAGTAGGTTCTCTAAAGAACAAAATTATTTTGAATTTCAATATGATGTGTGTGAAATATGCGAAACTTTGATTACATATCACAGTATTCGTTGTTATGTGACATGCTTAAATTTTTCAGACGCAACTTATTCAGAAGTAATAATTAATTAATGAAATTATTTATAAGTTCGAATATAAGTACCGAATAACGAATAAAAAATTACAGCTAACTATTTCTATGGATTAAAAAAGTCAAAAAAGTGAATTTTCGGTCTTGTGATAATGTATCTTTTGAAAATAGATATTCCTTCCATGATACAAATCCAAAGATTAACATGAAGCTTTTTCAGAACTCAGAAGCAGTTCCTTCAGCTCGGAACCATACATAAAGATGGCAAGCCAACAAATGGACTGCTAGGCATTACTGTACTACCGGTTTCGAGATTACTCTGAAACGATTTCTCATGATCAGGCACACATTATGCATGTGTGCATAATATACAGACTATGCACGTAAAAATGTTTCCGAGCTGAAGGAACCGCTTCTGCAGTAATTTCACGTTAAGCTTTTGATGTGTATCGTGGAAGGTGACCGGACACTTCGCTCCGGGACATTTCGCACCCGGACACTTCGCACCCGGTCATTTCGTACCCGGACACTTCACACCCAGGACACTTCGCACCCAGGACATTTCGCTGCCGAGGACATTATGCACCCGGACATTTCGCTACCACTTTTAACATATTATTCATTATTTGAATTATTTAAAAAATTTTCATTTTTTTCATTTAGCCACCCCTTGGTAGTAGCTCCTATTCGAGTTCTTGGTTAACATTCATTAAAAAATAATGAATAATAATATGCAAAAAGGGATATCAAAAACAACAGGGGTCAGGTCCGTATTCAGTACCATTTGGTTTAGCAAAATAGCAAATTTTATTTCAATAGTAAAATGAAATAAAATAAAATTAACTAATAAAAAATTAGAGGACGGTTACGGTCTGATGCTTAAGTGCGTCAGCTACTAAGCAGAGAATCGTGGTTCGAGCCCGAGTAGAGCAAGAACTTTATTCTAACCGTCCTCTCTCGGCGGGGAATGGCAAACCACCGAGGTAATCTGCCTTGAAAACCCTTCATAAAATGAACTGGTTAGCCAAAACCCACTCTGGGTTGTAGCGCTGTTTACAACAAAATAAAAAATTAATAACAATTAAAATAATTAACAAAATGTTTATTTAAAATAACTAAAAATGTTTTAAGTTATGAGCAATTCCACCAAGAAAGTGAAGCTTATCTGCTGGATCGTAAGTTTGAAGCGACGTTTCGATGCGTTGATCCATATCTCGGTATCGCTTCTTTTTTAAGACAACAACTCCGCGGTTATGTTGATCAATTTTTGCGCTACTTAAACTATCTTCTTTTTTTAGAGCTGCTATTAGAGACCATAGGTTTGGATGAACATTGGTCACTGAACTTCTTAAAGCATTATGGAACCCTTCTGCATTGTTGTTGGTACGTGGCATACCATTCAAAGCCCGCATATGTACATTCCATAAAGAAATGGGAAACATAGGTTCAATTCTTCTCCTATGTTGACCACGACCTCTCTCGCATCCAATATAATATGTTTCAAAGTACGAAACAAATTCTTGTAGAAGATGTTAATAAATGTTAATACAGGGTGGCGTAAAAGTAGTTACCCAATGTTCTTTGCTGTATTTTTTTTATGACAAAAGATATAAAAGCAGTTATTCAAGTTAATAATTTTTTATTAGTTAATTTTATTTTATTTAAAAGTGGTAGCGAAATGTCCGGGTGCACAATGTCCCCGGTAGCGAAATGTCCTGGGTGCGAAGTGTCCTAGAACCTCGTGGAAGTAGTATCTAACTTGAAATGATAAATCACACGACCGGAAATCCACATTTTTTCAAACTCTTTTGATTAATCAAAGACGTTTATTTTAATATGTTAAAGTTTGAATTTTCAAACTTTAATATTTTGTTTATTTCTATGAACCTTTAGGCGCATGGTTTGCACTTTTTTAGTCAATTACGTCCATACTTTTTTAAAAATAATGTAATAAAATGAACTTAAAATAAAAATTTCAGGTTGATTTGTGATATTAATGCAGTGCATTCCAGATTTCAAAAGGGCAGTGTCGTTCTTTGAAACTTCGTTATTTATTAAATTTTCAAAATTCATTGTAGTATGTTGGAATAGCTTAAATTTTATATTTGTGTGTTCCTGGTATTATTATCATCACTGCACGGGTAGTGGTTCAAGGCCCACTTTGCACTGAAGCTCTGGGCTTATTGTACACCGTTTTTCCATTGAGTTTATAAATAAAGTTATAAATATTTCGAACCATGGTAAGTCATTTCGTCAATTTTTTAACAGTTTATTTAATAATTTATATATTATTTTTGTCATTTTTCTAATTACCTATATGCAAAATCCGACTGACGATCGAAAATAATTGCATTACTAAAAATTTATTAAAAAAAAAGGTGAGCCAAAGCAAGTTCATAATATAATAACGAACGTTAGTAATTATTTGCTAATTAAGTAATTTAAAAAAATTATATTCGTGTGATATTGATAATCTGATTTAAAAGTTTGCTATTAAAATTAATTAAATTATTACTGTGTAATAATTCAAAATACAATACCAGATTTTCAGTTCGTTTATGTGAATCACAATTTAGTTCTCAAACGTGGCTTTTAAGAAGCAACTTATTGATTGCATACACTGGAAACGTGCGTTCAAGTTTGTCAATATTTCATTATAGCGGAACATAAAAAGATAAAACATAATTAAATTTCCCAGTATAGTAGATATTTTTAAATAATTATTGTGTTTAATACTTCAATTACGTAAACTGTAAGTAGCAGTTAAAAAATGTCATAAATACAAAGTTTGATATTTTTGCATTTAAAATATAGTACATGTAGTATGGTTCTATTATTTTCGTATTATTAATTGATAAATGCTATATATGTAGAATAAAGGATAGATAAAAAGATAATGGATAAAAGAGAGCAGAATCTCACCGACAGAGATAGATATAATATAAAGGTAGATTTATAGATATAACAATATAATACAGAGGGTTCAAAATGTGTTACAATTTCTTGGTACCACAAAAAGTATTATAATATTATACTTATAATTCATTGAAGAATAACTAAAGCTTCAATAGTATCAAGGTTAAATCTTTCACATAAAATAAAGTTGATTATATTTCTATACTTTGGTTCTTCTATGTGTAATACTTTTTGATCGTATAAAATATTATTATTATTATATTGTCCATCCTCGTGAGTGAGATGGCACCCTTAATTTTATAAACTTCAAGGTAACATCGAACAAAATAATGGGTTAATAATCATATACTGTCGAACAAAAATACAATTGCAACATAAATGTTTTGTACCTTAACTTTCGAAAAGGTATTCCTATACCCTAAACGTACATCACCCAATTCATTGACACAACTCGTTTCAAAAAATGTTTCCAATAAAAATTATTCCTTTTTAAACATTCTCAAAGAAATATTGGAAAAATTTTTAACAGCCAATATTTGTTTAAAACTAACCATCGAGCAACAATTGAGGGCTGAAGTATAACCCATTCATATATTCGACTTTCCATTGTGACTCAAGGGTTGGTTCTGGGCAAATATTGGTACAAATCTTTCTTGGCTGATCGTTCATAAAATATTTAAGAAAACCTGCTCTTGATTACTAATTTTCAAATTGGTCGGGTTTCTCAAGAAAATTCGACGATGAACTTTTACGACATAACTATAATTTTGTTTATTACTATGGAGTAATAATAATTATTTATGTTCTTTTAGCCCTCTGAAGTTAATAATTGAAGTTTTAAGTTTACTCAATAAATTCTAGATAATAATGCACAAAAATACTTAACGTAAAATATATTTTTACAGAAAAATCATAAAACAAAACAAAATTAATCTTGCTTATGCCTTGTTAAGTTTTGCCCATTTATCATTGATCCTACTATAATTCAAATATTTCTTAAAAGAACTAAAATTTATATTCCGAAGTAAACCATGCCTTCTGTATTTTGACAGTAGGACTCTTTAAAACGGTCATGAAATATTAATCACAATTTTTGTTTGTACGATGGAATTGCATATGTTATAGGTACTTTCCATTAATTTTCAATATTATTAAAACAATTATAAAAGTATACACAAATACGAAAAGTGGAATCTGAATATTGAAAAAATAATACTTACCGGTAGTTCTATATATCATATTAACTCTTTGAACGTGCCTCGTCATTACTTCAATGCAAGCTTCTTCTGTTCCATACTTTTGAAAAAACTGATGATCGGCCTGTAAATACAGCATACAAGTTGTTTTTTTAGGATCGATGGTAGCTCTTTTATTTACATGCCGGTAATTATAATCGTAAGTACTTTTGTTACTTGTCGTCATTTCTTCATCAATTGGATGATTATATGGAGTATTAATATCTAAAGGCAAATTAATAGAAAATTTCGACTTATTAAAATGCCAAAAATTATAATCATCATAAGGCTCTTTGGCTTCAGATTCAAGTAACCATCGTTTGGTTCTATTTAAGCGTTCTATACTAATAGAATTAATTTTTTGTTCTGAAGTTTTACGGTGTAACAAATGTGAGGCACAAGGTAATTTCAAGTTGGATTTATCAACATCAGAAGTTTTGTAGACAATTGAGTGAAAGGACGGGATTGTTTGATTCTGATATTGTTCTATATATCTGCTAATCGGTTCAATATAATAATCCTCTAGTATAGTGGAAACCATTCCATCAAATAGTCCTTCTTTTGTGATAAGTCCGTGCACGGAAGCTCTTTCGTCATCTGAAAAATTTTAAATATTTTAGAAAATATAACAATAAATAATTTTAGTTTTTTAATATCATTGTTCAAATTTAAAAATAAACTTTGGTGGTTAAAAGTAAATAGAAATCAGTTTTCCATTTTAGAATGTCTGAAACACGCGTTTCATATTTATCGTCAATCATCGGCTGGACAAAACCAGTCAAGGTAAAACAACGAAATACTTATCTCAAACAAAATTATATTGAGCTTGTTTGACATCGCCGAAACTTCCTGCTTATAATCAGTATGCCTACTTTGGTGTAACTAAAATTGTAATAATCAGCAATACTTCGTATATGTCAATCACTTCTCATTCATTGAAAAATACCTCTCGCCTAGTTTCAACATTTTATGTACATAATTTTAAGCTTTTTGCTTATCATCCGAAAACGAAATGAATGACTTTTTAATTATTCAAGTGACTAAAGTGTGAATAATGTAGACCTACGCAGACGAAATATAAAAATCAAATTTTTTAATTAGCAATTTCGGAGAAAACCTTGATCATTGAATTGTTAGGAAGCGCAATGCACCCTGGTTTCTAATAATTTAAATATACATTAGTAAGAACGTGACAAAATTAATGCAGCCAAATAATTACAAGAATGTAAGTAGAATTTATGCAGAATAATATGTAATTTCAATTTGGAAGATAATAAATCGTAGGAAGTCGAGAACTGTTAATTATTTTTTAGCTTCAAGTTGACCGTGGACGTGCATGAAAATACTACCAAAAAAATCCATATCATATTGTTTTTAAAAGATGCAAAACACTTGGCAGAGTCCGGTCTCATTAGACTTGGAGATTCATAGTTTGGGTTTCAACTTCAGTCAAGTTAAGGAAATAGCACACACAGGAGTAACCACAGTATACCCCAGGGCAGAAGCTACGGTTACGATATGACTCCAGTTCTTGCTTTTGGGTATTTAATCATGAAAGTTAAACAAGTCAAGAAACTATAAATTTAGTAACCGACACTAAAAGTTATTTGCATTGTGATACCTACTTATATTATGTAAATAAGTGTATAATTCTAATGTAAAAGACTAACTCCCGTACTGAACTAAATCCATAAAGAGAAAGAGCGAGAGCCACTTATGTGCATATCCAAGCCTTTATGCTTGTGTCTATTTTCTTTCCTGCGCATTCGAGTGTAAAGTAAAACCCACCGAATTTTACCTTCTTAAAAAGATCTGTAGTACAGATTCTGTAGTCGGTTTATTTGAAATCTGAAGAAACTTAAGTGCATTTTTTAGAAACGAGATTGCTAATATTATTGTTATTATTACTCAGCAACTTTTATTTTTATGAGTTTTTAAATTAATTTCTATTTGATTATTTTATGTTATATTAAATTACAAGGGCCAATGGCGATTATGGAATCCCAATTGCGCATAGTATGAGTTATAAATATTGATAGCTTATGAAAATTACTTTTTAATTAAAAATTAATAACCTAAGTAAACACAATATTGAAAATAAATTTTAGACTTTAATTATATTATAATGTTTTCAATTTTAGTAAATTTACAAATAAAAACATACAAAAATACAGCAAAACTGTATGAAATAAATGGGGTCATCTTGTTCATTTTACGTAGGGAACATTAAGTGGTGGTTGCGAACGAGAATGATTTTCTTAATATCTCTTTCAGTTATTGAAATCTATTCGAGCCAACATCCAATATATTTTAAGTATTGTTACGGTCATTGGTCTAGTTTATAAACTAAATAGTTAGATAGTTCATAACAACATAAACAAGTAACAGCCACCAATATTACATATTAAGCAACGTAGTTGTTTTTATGTAGGGTGACTGCACCTGTAATTGACACCCCAAAACGATTTCTGCTTAATTGAAGATAA
Source organism: Cantharis nigra (assembly GCA_958510845.1). Lineage (NCBI taxonomy): Eukaryota > Metazoa > Arthropoda > Insecta > Coleoptera > Cantharidae > Cantharis > Cantharis nigra. The sequence continues at coordinate 27,846,696 of OY294030.1, read as the reverse complement.
CTAAATCTTCCAATTAAGAATGTTTACAAATATCTTTATGTAAAGAAAGCTTTAGATCGTTATATGGGATAAGCTTATTTATGAACAATTGAAGATATTATACTTTGTACTTATACGAGTATATAGTACGTATAATATGCTGTACCTATAGTGTATACTGAATACTACATAATATCAAAGATGATAATAATATTATTATACATTCTTTTAATATTGTACTTTTTTTTGCAATTTTTTCAACTATTCTTAGCCAATAAAATTTGTTTCTCAAGTTAAAATATTTTAAATTGCCAATTAGTGCCAGTGATCATTACTAAATAAACAATTTTATTCTAGCTAGTTTTAAAATCGGATAGTTTATAAACAAAGCAAGAATACTAATTACTTTGGTAAAAATTTTATTTTTCTGTAAAATAATAATTAATAAATTGACTAGTTTATAAAATAGCCGAGTAACCCTGTGATCTGATGCAATTCATATTATTATGTGTATAATTTCTTATAAAGATCTATAATATTATGTAATATTAATATTAAATTATATTCATACTTTTTGTTGAAAAGATTACGAATAAGTATGTAAACCAGTTAAAAGTTTTATAGCCATTAATCGAGAAAACTTAAAGAACTTTTTTATACGATTCCTTTGTTAGGTTTTTCAAAAGTAGATAAAAAATGAGCTTTCAAATTGGTAAAATATACTTTTAAAATATTTTACAGAAACAACAGCAATGTAAAACATTTCTGAAGTACCTCAAACAAAGTAATTTCATGCTAAGAAGTTAGCTAATTCGGATCGCTTAATTAGACACTAATTCTGTCATTGCGATGTAGTTATAAAATATAAATTGCACGAACATCCTTATTCCATCAAGCAAATGTAATAATAATACTTGCTACAACCGAACATTCCCTTGCGATTTCTTTAATGGGATTGTACGTGAACCTTCCACCAGTGTTGCTTAGTGAAGTGTGCGTATATTTTTCACAATTCAGGTCTGTTTTGAGTATATTACATGAAATAAAATATAAGTACTTAAAAACTCCATATACAGTGGAGTTCACAAAAAGAATGCACTTTATGCGAGTTGTTCGTTTCATTCTTTCAATTGTTCACCATTTAATCCGCATTATAAAGATACTTTTTAAAATAACTAGACTTCTTTTGTGATTTTTTAGTACCTATAGATCAAAAAAATAAAATTATCTGTGATTCTTTTTCCGCTTGTATACAAACGCTATAGCGTTTTTGAATTTTCATATATTTGTATCGTTTCTGCGCTCCGGTCCCATAAATGTCAAAAATTTGAAAATTAGTTGACAAACAGTTCCTAAGACTAGAATCAAGTTTCTTCAAATAAATCGACCATGCATTTTTCTGAAGTTTTCTCTGAAGTTCGGGAGTCGAACCCAGGTTTTTTTATTTTTGACAACAGAAAGCACTTTTGTTTACTATAATACTGTTATAGCACGAAGAACTGTTTTTCTAAGTAAGTTGGCAAGAAAATATGTTATTTCATACCTATAAAGGAAAATATTAAAATTTATCGATTTTCTCGTACTTTTATTAATTTAACATATTTCCAAATTATTTTAAAAGGAACACGATATAATAAAAAATTAGGTTGAAGTTAAACGTAAGTTATAACTAAATAGTAGATATAATATAAGATAAAATAGTAGATAAGATAAAATAGTAGATATAATATAAGATAAAATAGTAGATATAGATAGACTATAATATTAGTATTAGTAGATTTTATTTAATTCTGAATAGAGTTGTATAGCATTCACATATAAATTAGTTCCAGTTTGTTGTTCTCTTGTAATAGGTTGCAAATACTAATAAAATTTGAAGTTGTAATTTAAGTATGTAATGTATAAAGTATAATATGCAATAGAATAAATCTATATAAGTACTACTGTAAAAGTTCCATCCTTCCTTCCTATTAATTGTTCCTGGTACGTATATAATATGTACAATGCCAGTTATACGGCAATGATCATTTTATTAATCTTCTCAATAATTCATTCTTAGTTACGATAAACTTCTTCATCGATTCAAGAAAAGTTAAGAGTTCATAACTTTATTGGTTGAGTAATTCAGTAATTCAACTTATTACATAATCTGTATCAGCAAATTCAAGGTATTCTTAAATACCTAGTAGTAGGTATATATTTTTGTGTTTTCTTGTTTATTAATAAAATTTATTTTATCATAACACATTCATTAAAATATGTATTATAACTGGATCTAATTATAATATTATATTACGTTACATGTGAAAAGTAGTCCAATTTAACGGGAATAAGTTAGTATCATTTTTTAATGAAAATGTAGAACGATGTCTTGTTTGCATAAGAACAGCGTATGTTCCAGAATAACAAAGGCACTCCTAAAAAATATTCTGTTTTAATTAGTTTTTAATATTTTTATTTATAAACATAATATTTTATTGCACCACAATTCCCATCAATAAAAATTTAAAAAAGTTTCTTTAAATATTAAATTATTTTACAACACTAATAAGTTCCACAATTTATTTTAAGATAACGATGGCGATTTTCTGTATCGATTGTAGAGCAAAGATTCTTCAACAGACAGGTATATACATTAGGGTGGAGTGAAAATGTATGGAAAAATATTTTGTATAAAGCTTATACTTATTTAAATGTAATGAAAATAAAAAATATTAAAATTTGTAAAGCACGGTGCGTCGAAATCTTTAAAAACTAACACTAGTTTTCAATTAGGTGCTTAGTTGCATCTGGAAGGATGACTCAATATAATGTGAAATTTGACACAAGTTTCGCCAGTTTTTTCAAAACTTTGTTTTTGAATGTATGCCATTGAATATCAGAATTTTTAATTTTCACTCCACCCTAATATACATATCATCATCATCGTAATAGGATTAATCTAAAACAACAGCGGTGTTTGGGTGGCCTTACCCAGGGGTGGGTCTAGCACAGGTCTAACGTACCTAAAGTCTAAAGTGGGTGAGTACTAAATGTACTAAAACCAACAGTAAATGAAAATTGATGAAAAAACTAATTTCATTGCAAATTTTATTCTTTAGTTCATCAATAGTGGTTGACCTAATGAACTAACCTTACCTCTTCAAAGTAATTTCTTTATACATTCGTAGTAAAAAAAGTAGTCCATGCAAATACGCCAGGAAAAATAACTGTTGCAGAAATAACGTCTCGATGTGCTGCGCCTATCAAAGGTACGCTACTGTATCTACTTAGGTATTTAAAAATGTGGCCCTGAATACTCCCCTGTTCTATTCTCTACGAACTTGCAAAAAAATTTTAACGACCGTGTAAGTACATAGGTAATATGGGTGATGGTAAATTGCACGAATGACCGCAGGTAGCTGAAAAAAAAATTGGTAAACTGCACTCCGAGCAAAAAAACCAAAAGTAATCCCTATGGTAAACTGTACTCGAAGTTCGTGCAGTTTACCATAAGAATTATTTTCGGTTTTCTAGCAGGTAGTTTAATCCTTATTATTTTTAATAAATTGTTATCCCAAAAATTAACCTAAATGTATTGAGACAGCTTTTACAAATTGCAACCGCGAAATTTCATCTGCTTCGTATTTTCGTAATAAAATCAGTAACAATTTTGCTTTTGTTTAGAAGTTTTGTTTTGCGTAGGTGGTTTTCCAACACTTTTCACTGCTATGTAAACTTTATGTTGCTCATGTTTAAGAGCTCAAAAAATTTGTATATATTGGAGCGAATAGAATTAAAATTCTGTTTAAATGCGGCATGGAACGATTCACAACCATTAGTTGTTGAAATCAAATCCGCAGACGCTTTGGCCCAAACCATTGGAAGAAACATGGCTTTTCATCCACATATGTAGTGAATAAATATTCACAAAATTTTTCGAAATTGGCATTAATGGGTTTGATATTTAATAAATCATAGTAAGCTTCCAAAACGTCGTCCGCTTTCAAAAACTTCAATCTGAAGCAATAGCGCAACCAAGCAATAGCGAAAAAGAATTTTAATCCAGTAACTAAATGCTTATTTTACAAAAATAATTTAACAAAAAAAACAAAACTCGAGTTAATTTTATATAACGATCATGGGATTAATAAATTTAATCGTATAACAAAATAATTTTTGTTATACTCTGTACAACCCCGTATTTTTGGGGTGCAGCTTATACCTGAAAAATGTTCGGGGTGCAGTTTACTACTTTGCAAAATTTTGTGCAGTTTACTTGGGGTGCAGTTTACCATTATCAGGTTGATTTGGAGTGCAGTTTACTTTACCCCGGTAATATACGTGGCTAATTTAAGAAAACCAAAAAAAGTCAAATAATCAGTTAGAACTGCAAGTGTAATAGAAGTAGAAATTGTAATTACTGAATTATTATTATATTTCTTTTAATTAAAATATAAATATAATTGCTAACCTTTGTAAATAAATCAATAGCTGAAAAAGCCGTATTTTATTGCGGGTTGATGGAATTACTTATAGAATCTAAGATTGTTCGAAATATTCTCGCCCTATCCGCTTAATACTTGTAACAATAATGATTGCCATTTAAAAAAATTGTCGATGACGTCACAGTTTAAAAACGAAACACGAAACAAAATATTAATTCTTCATATAGCAAATAACTATTATTTTGCAATACATCAAAATAATGTTACGAGGTATACTTAATAATATGAACGAATGATTTAATCGATTTGAATTCTCGTCGAGCTGTTACTATTAGTGTACCTACTTTTATTTTACAAAGCATTTATATTTTTTCTTATATTGCTTTAGATTCGAGTAGCCCTTTAAAATAAATTGTGTTTACAAAATTAATATAAACCGATGATGCAGTCACATAAAAATAAATTTCATTTTTTTGTAAGTATAGCTTAATATGATAACAAAAGCTGACACAGTCGCCCCCCCCCCCCGGCCAACTTGAACTGTGCAGCACAGTACATGATGAACATTGCTGTTCCTGCTCTGTAATAGACACTGATTCAGACTTTGGTTGAAAGGGAGGGGGGTTGATTAATTTACGTGAAGTTTCTATTTATTTTCTTTTTAAATACGAGTATATTATTTTGTATTTCTACACTTGAGATGTAATAATTAATAAAACTACTATTTTTGATTTGTTACGACAAGTTTCGAATGGTTAACACAATCTCTAGTTCTGTTTGGGGTCAAGCCAAATCTCACGACATCTCACCATGGGATGAGGGGGGGTCTAAAAATCGTCAAATTCGCCTCACGTAATTAATGGACGCCCCCAAAACAATTTTGTCATCGAAATATGTAGTAAGGGTAATATGTTTTATTCGGAACTAATGTACTTGCTCTGGCTTGTATGTGATAATAGTTGGACTATCTCCACTTGCCTATCAATTAAACCCGTCACAAAAAGTCAAACATTAGATTCCAATACAACAATATACTATTTTTATATTAAATTTTATATTAAAAATTTATCATTATGTTCACAGAATTTAATAATAACACAAACTAAAATCTTTCATTTTTCTTATAAAGATATCTCAATGTGTATAATATTGAATTCGCTTTTAGGTATTTTAATTTAAAATTTTTTTTATTTATACTATCTACCTCGCATTGTTTGGTTTTATGTTTTTGAGAGCGCTTTCCTTAACGGGTGCAATCGCTAAAATGAAACATTGTTTTAAAACTTTCTAGCTGTCTGTACGGTCTCGTAAAAAGCAATAACGTAGAAAATTACTTTTCGTTGCTTTTGCAATTAAACGGGTGCAATTAATCTCGCTTTCAGTTAACACATCGAATTTTAAAATTTTAGATTTTTGTGTCTTACAACCCTATCATGATTATACATACATTATAGTACATGTATTATATTATAAATAGTACCTACATAATAATGTAATAATGTTAAATAAAAACAAAATATTTCAATGATTGATAATTATTTGCTGTTTATAGTATTTACATCATAACATTGCAGTTTTACCCGCAATAAACATTACCGTCGGCGACACAAACATTTTTTTGGTCAAAATACATTTAATATGCTGTTTTGCAATTTATACTTAAAAAATTTTCCCTTCCAATTCCAACAGAAATAAACTAGACGGAAAATTTTGTTTTTTGACATAGTACATTGATTATACTACATTAATAATTACTTACATTAATTATTACTGCATTAACTATTATAATAAATAACCTTTGAATTTCAAAATAAAAAAAATATAAATAAGTAATAATTTATAAAAAAAATAATCGTCTTGATGTAAATAATTTAAATTGTTTGATGTTTCGGGCCATTTTATGAGTTTGATTGTCAATATTACTGTCATTTTGTCAATAATATTTGTTAAAATGGCCCGAAATGTCTGACAATTGGAGTTGTTTAAATAAACCTAAAACTATAGTTTTTATTTAAAAAAAACGAACCAAAGAAAACGAGTAATGAGACAAAATAAGAGAGAATAGTGAAATAATGATAGAAAATGAGAGCGAAGAAATTGTAAAACACCTAAACTCAAAGAAGGGTGACTGAATCATAACATAACGCATAATGAAAGTTTAGCAGAGTGGAATACAGACAAAAAGAAACATAGAGGAAGACCAAGATCAAGGTGGATGGAAGAGATGATTTGAGATCTGAAAATGATGAATATCAACAACCGGAGAGTGCTGTGCAAAAATAGAGTGGTGTGGAAAAGTATGAATACAACAATAGATACAAGAGAGAAATAAATTAAAACAAGTTTGATCCACCTGGAAATAGATCGAGAGACGTTCCACGAGAAAGTGGCTATAGTAGGAATAAAACGGACGTCAATTAACCAAATAATTATTTCCATAAATACAATGTTTTTAACACTTACTTCTATAAAACATAAACATTTGGATAGGGATAATTGGATACTTATTGAAAAACTAGGCATAAATGGAATATTAGAACCTATATTCGTAATGGCATTTCAACTCAAAGCGACACATCATCAAACAATTATTTTAAGTTAGTATGTACCTACTATAAAAAATATAAAAAGGCATTAGACCAAAGGAGTATCTATTATAAATATGGATAACAATTAATTAGCTTTATGTCTCTTCAGTTTTACTACCGTGAAATGATTATCGGGCATTACATAACCACAATTGACATGTCATAATTTTTACATGCTGAATAACAGTAGTCTATGTTATTATTTATTAGTTATTAGTACCGTGGTTATTAGTGTTAAAATCAAAACGTGCATTGTTTTAAAATTAATTTCAATTAATAGTCTGTGTTGATTGCGAAAAGGTAATCAAGTCATATTTTGTAAATGAATATTTGGGGGTATTACTCCCAAAGAAAATAATCTGGAGGCGTCAAATCACACGATCTTGGAGGCCAATTGACAAAACCAATTCTTGAAATAATGTAGTCACCAAACTGTTCTTTTCAATAAATCGACGGTTTCGTTGGTTGTGTGGTAATAGCACATGATAGCACCATCATGTTGGAACAAGAAGTTGTCGATATTTAATATTTGTGAAAATATTGTAATCCAACGGAACGACTTAAAGTTACGTTACTTTTTTACAATCAAAACAAGTAGATGTTATAATCATATTTTATTAACAAATCGTAACAACAATTCATTTTCGGAAAATTTGAACCTAAGTATGAGCTACTTATTAGTCTAACAGTCTACATTTAGCCGTGCAGCTGCTAACATTATCGTATAATACAAAATTTAATAGTTATAATAATTATGCTGACTTTAACTTAACAACAATGATCCCATTTGCTTTTACAAATACGTAAAATTACAAAAACTAATTAGGTACTTAATAATTATTTATTTTAATTAATAATGTATAACAATTTATCATTAAACAAATATCTTCAGAATATAATGTCTTAAATTGCTGAATTATTGATTCCATTTAACATAATGCGGCTTAATTATACTACTAATAAGATTACTTCTCTCGCCGGTGGACTTATTTACAAGCAGTATATTATCGATAAGGCGCAAAACCGATTAATTAAAAAAAATCTAAAGTTTTACTATATCTACAGTGTAACTGAATACCAATAGTTCCCTTATAATAAATTAATATGAAATAAATAAATATTACCTATTTGAAAATATACGCAAATCAATTTTTCATTTTATAGTTAAATAAAAATTTAATTAATTTTATCTATATAGTACAAACCAAATAAATTTGCCGATGCGTCATTGTTTAAAATTGTATGAATCAAGCTGGAAATGCATTTTTCTTTTTATTTTAATATAGCTTCCTCTTTTCACCACAATTAGAAACAATGTAAATGTCACTGTCAATGTGTTGCAGGTTATAAACAAAAATGAAAACCATTTTAAGCAATGACGTACCGGCGAATTTATTTGGTTTACGTAGGTACTATTACATCTGCAAATTATAGAAAAAACTTTTATTTAATATTTCATTAATTCAAACTAGTATATTATTATACAAATATAATTAGACAATCGACATAATATTATTTGTATAGTTTAAAAATTAAACTTAGCGCTCCTTAAACTGAAGTATGTAGAGCCTATTTTGTTGGAAGTCCAGACGAAATCTGTCTAAATTTTTGAATAAGTAGTACATTTTGACTAATGTATATAGTTAATAATAATGTAAAATATTTAATATAAGTAGTATATTGTTATGTAATTTTTCTATCATAAATTATCCAAAAGAAGTTCTTCAGAAAAATACAAATTCTTAAATGTGACTCGGCTAACTTAAAACTTTAAACTTTAAATAAAATTTCTAACAATTGGAAAATTAAACCAAATTGATACCGGCAACCTAACTGGGTAATTTATTTAACAACATTGCAAAGCAAATAATAAAACTTCTCAAAATACCAAATTCAATCAACAGCTCTAATAAAGCAACTTTCCATACAAAATCGACTATAATTCTCAATATTCAAAAGTTAAATTCAATAAAATAAAAAAATAAAAATTCAATAATAAAAATAATAAATTAAATATTTTGTTAACAATTTTAAATACAATATTCCCCTATACATAAAAATTCCACGGCAATTATGTATTAAAATGGTCTTATTTTTCTCTTCTCACTTCCTTTAAGTTATCGGATCTTAACAATATTTTAAATATTTTTATTCTCTAATTTATTTAGAAAACACATAATATAAAGATCCTTATTTTTCCAAGTGCAATTTTCTGACTGAATGTAAATCAAGTACTCAATTAAAACATTAAAAGTTCCAGAGTTTCGCAACATATTGCTTCATTTAGCCACAGCGTACGTCGTTACACTTCCTAAAGTACCAAGTGCCTAAAGCTACTTAGGAAACTATTTTCTATATACATACAGAAACGTAGTTCTCATTGTGGAGAACAAATGATCTAATTTATATGAAAATTGCTTAATTTAAACGTAAAATAGTTTTAAATTTTCTAGGTAAAAGGCACTAATTTAAGTAAAAGTTAATTTGCGTTCAAAACATTTCACCGTTAATTAGGACGCAATTTCTTCTACAAACAGTTAATTTACGCTATAAACTTGAATATTTTATAATTACACTATAGGCTATGTAATTTCTAATTAATATATATTTAAATTGATCGATATTGTTGTTCAAGGTAATATGATCTCATTAATTTAAGTGTTTTCAGAAAACCTCCACTTATAATACTTAATTTCTCTTTAAGTTGCGGCTACATTTGATCCGGATCAGTTCCGTTTCTTTTAACGGAAGAAAATAGCAATTTGTATGTTCTTATGAGAGTGGCTTTACAGTTGGTCCGAATTTGTAATTCGTAGCTATACTACCATGGCCACCTTTTCGTTTAATCAATACACCTATGTCCAGATTTGTGTCGATTACTTGATCTTGATTACATGTTTACATGATTATTTTATACTTTTGAAAATTTATTTTTATTGGACTAACCTCTTGGTCGTTATTTTCGGATTTTCTGTGAAATCGATTGGTGTTCAAATTTTTTTTATTAGACTAAAGATGTAACCCCTTAAATTTGCTATCCGAATTAGGCTGTTAGTTTTTTTAATAAGATATTTCGATTAAAAAATACAAAGTTTGCAAAGAAAAACAAAAAATAAAACTTGCTTATTTATTAACATTTCTTCTCTTAATTTAATTAATTCATAACTCGAAATCCGCTGATGAGAATTAAATAAAGAATTCTCTTTAAAAATATCACTAATCCATTAATACTAGAAAGTCAATAATTTCGATGCCATGACTGTTTGAAGGTAGAAATTAAAAAAATTCATTTAAAGAAGATTACCCCAAGGATTTAGACCAGTGGTCGGCAACTCATCGATCGCCAGCTATTGGTAGCTCGCAAAGGAAATTCTGATAGTTCATAACATATTTTAAAAATACAAAGGTCTCAATAGTTATTTATGTATCAAGAGAATTATAGGGCCGCTAGGCCCGAGAGTTTTTAAGTTGCTCGAGAGCATAAACATCGAGTAACGTCAGTGATCCATACAACGTTTTATATTACACTGCATTTGAATTTGAGAAAATTAAAAAAATTTATAAAGTTTGAATTTGATTTTGCTAAATTTCCTAGTTTGTGGCGACTTATATATATGTATAATTGCGAATGAGAGGGCATAATAAGCAGGCATTATGATTACCCTACACCCTAGGATATTATAGCATATATACTTACATAATATACCGGGTGCTGAATGAGTTAGGTCCAGCATTTCAGCTGCTAGTTAAACTATGGTTAAACTACGTTCAAGGATTAACCTACGTTTATGGCTACCTGATTGGTCAGATATCAATATAAACGGAGTTTAAACTCGGATCGTAGTTTAAACCACAACTGAAATACCGGCCCTTAGCCGAACATAGGAAGTTAACATGTAAAAACGTATTTATGCAAATTCCTGCTTCCCTAATTATTTTAGAGAAAAAATGAAAGACACAAAAATCATGCAGAAACATAAACTACGAATGATAAGAGCATTAGATTTCACCTAGCTTTTACTTAAAAAGTCCAAAAATGCTTTTGAAATTGTTAAAATTTTGATTTATCGGACTGGCCATAAAATAAATTCAATTTAATTTTTATTTTCAAAAATAATTTCTTTGGAAACTTTCATGGCCAGTCTGATAAATGAAACTTTTAACAATTTTAAAAGCATTTTTTGACTTTGTAAGTAAGAGCTAGATGAAATCTAATGCCCTTATCTTTCGTAATTTATATTTCTTTATTATTTTTGTGTCTTACATTTTGCTCTAAAATAATTAAGGAATCAGGAATTTGCATAAATAAGTTTTCACATGTTAATTTCCTATGTTCGGCTTACTCATTCAGCACCCGGTATAATAAATAGTAGGTAGTTTATAATATATTATCATGAATTTTCCGATGGAATTGTTGAATCTTAGAATGGACTAATTAAATTGAGATTTTTATGAAGTTTAATGTTAATGGTTTCCTTTTTGTTTATATTTTTAAATTAAATTCATGATTAAAGTTATGGTAGTTTTGATAAAAGCTACAGATCGAATAATTTTATGTTGCGTGATTTTGTTTCATTGAAGTTAATTTTATATTTTGAAAATAATGAAATATTCCTATTTTTCTATGTCTTGCATGAAATACTGAATAATAAATCATTTGATGTCGTGGATTGGCATGGTTAATCTTGTTATATTGTAATGTTAAGAATTAGTGTTCAAGTCAAGTGGAACTAAATTTTCGACTCATATTAAGTTCAATTTTGAAATTAAGTTCAAAAATTTGATTTTAATCAAATGGATGTGAATGGATTTTGTAAGATAGCACGTGGATGAAGTTTGGTTATGAAGGAGGAATCGTTTTTAAAGGTTTATTCGATGGTTAGGAATTGAAATTAATGATAAAACATTCATACTTATACCACAGCTTATACCAAGATTGCAATTATATTGAATACTGGATTATCAAATCAATAATCAAAGAAACTGTAAATAATAGTGAAAAACTAACCTTGATAAAAAAAATTAAAAATAGAATTAACGTTTCAGGGTTGAAATTGCAGTTTCAATTCGACAGAAAATGATTGGTTATTAAATTTGAAAAATGTTTATTCAAAAAATAGGTAGGTATATGGTTTTGTAGATAAAATTTGATTTAGATTGCAACATCGAATTATTATAATTTTGATATTGCTTAATATTTTGATGAATAAATAAATCTTCAAGGTAGTATTTTTTTATAAATCAAAAATCATATTTTTTTTGAAAGAAAGAAAAACATTCTTAGACAAGTTTACTTCAAGCACGCAATGCTTGGTGTTTTCGCCTTTCTGACTAGCCTTTATTAAATAAAAAGCGTTCACGCTTTACTGTATGAGGGTTTGCATAAACGACATTAAAATGTAAATTTACATGAAACAAAATATTTCACGGAATCTACTCCGCGCCGAACTTCTGCACTGAATAGTATTAATTCGATAATACGATGTAAGATGTTAATAGTTAGTGGAGATGAAATACTAATTAATAAATGAAATAAATTGAATTAATAAATTATAATATAAGAGTGTTATGAGAACAAACCTTCTAAAGTTCCACTATAAACAACTTGATGATCAAAATTAAGTGGTCCCTTAGTCGACTCGAATGAAATATCTTCAGCAAAAACTTCTCTATCAGGTGTAAGTCTTAGCCGAAAAGTTCTGCAAAGAAATAGAACAGATAAGAAAATTTTAAATAACACATCGTGGTATAGACTATAGAGTACATGTTGTATACCTTGTAATTTAAAAAAATATTATTAGCTTTTAATTATAAATCCTTATTTGAAATACTTTCTGCTCAAAAACAAATGAGTACCAAGTAGTAGAAATAAAATGAGATAATGGCTTACGCTCGCCGAAGCAGTTAATTTAATGATGTATCTAAATATTCTCTTCTGTAGTTTGAATGTATAAGATATTCATGAACTTTTAACAGAGTATATGTAGATACATTAAGAAAATTTAGTGATTCCCAATGTTACACGTGGTACTAGCAAACTTAATTAATACTACCTTATTATATCGTTTCCTAAAAATTGAATTTCTACGTAAACGTTAGTTCAGTTAAAAAAATATAGTTTATGTCAGAGAGAATATAAACAAGTAGGTTTTTGAAAGTTTTCTTCTACAACGTACTAAACTTCTTTCTCCACTCAACTTCAAACATACATTTAATTAAATATGTATAGAAGAGAGGACATATATTTGTCCTATTATCTATAAGTTATCCTTGTAAACACTACATTGTAAGGTATCCTCGTGCCACGCACTTAATAAATGTTACTTGACATGAATTTACTTGCCAGAGAGAACACAACATGTACATAAACACAGAACATTTTTTCTTTCATCAATTTTAAAGTAAATATTCTAAAGATTAATAAATTGAAGAAAATTTTACAATACATTTAATAAAATTTACTTCAAAATTGATGTGAGAGGAATTTGCACTTCGAATAGAAGTGCAAATTTGCTCCAACTTAAAAAGAGAGCACATCACTAAAAATAATGATTCATCATATTTGAAAAAATCATCAATTTGGCGCCGATGGAAAAATTTCATCATATTGATGAACAAATTCATAAGTTCATGATTTTTTTCATATACTAAATGAATTTTTCATCAATATGATTAATTCTGTTTATAGGTGCAAAAATTAGGAAGTTAACATCAGATATTTTTTTTAGTGTACTAGATAAGATGTTACACTGTGGCTACTAAAAACTCAACTATAGAAAGTGCTTACAATCTCAAATAATTATATTATTATTCCACTATAGAAATCTATTATCTTCCCAGTAAAATGTCGTTCTCATTCAATTAATGCTATGTAATTAAGATGCTAATTTATAAGAAAAACTATATTTATTCTTTAAAACTTTGTTTTCGTCGATGTATTTGACATAAATTAGTTAATAAAATAAATAAAAATTCACTTAAAGTCAAATACATTGATGAAAACGAGGTTTTAAAAAAGAAATGTTATTTTTTATTATTTTACATAGTGTTAACCCTACAATGCATGACTTTTTATTTTGTAAAATAAAGTTTAGAAACTAGAAAGAAATAATGATTAGATTACGGGAAAAATAAAAAAAAATATTTTTTTAAATTTTCATAGTTTTTTATTAAAAATAATGGGCGAAGCAAATTTGCATCCCTATGCTGTAGGGCATGAATTAATAGTAATATTTAACTTTCATGAAAATTTTAAAAACAGTTTTGATTGCCGTTAAAAGCAAGGAAGTAAAAAATATACATACCTTTAATACACAGCAGGCGTTATTACTTTTCAAAATAGGACAAAATAGCTGGAATTCATAAATTTGTACATCGCACGTTGGTGTGGTCATAAATTGGTTGTAATTGCATTAATTTTGTGTTTTCATGTTTTCATTAGGTGGCTACAGGTTCATATTAGATACACCGTGCATTTGCGATATAAAATGTTTTCAAAACAAATTTATATAAGCCTAAATGCGGTTGATTCATATATGCATCACCATGCACTGTAGGGTTAATTGAATGAGAACGAAACACTTTAAGGTAAATAATTTATAGAAAAATGTTATTTGTAATTGTTTAATTGCTAATAAACTAATTGCCAGTTGACCAAACCACATACAAATTAAAATTATGTAAGCGAATATGCCAGTAATGGTCACTGCGCCATGGTAATAGTCACCCTCAAATATTTCTGATTTACACTGAGAAAACTAAAAATTTGAACTAATGCAAAATTTATTTACCTCAAATAAATATATAGGTACGTATATTTGACGAAAGATTTATACGGTAGATGTTGAATAATATAAAGCCTAGAATTTGCTGATTTACTTATCCCAATTAAATAAATATTCATGCCAAATAATTAAGTGTGTATTAAACGCATTTCAATAATTTAATTTAAAGAAATCTACATATTATTTACTTTTGAGAATTATTCATAAATTATTATTTGTGTCAAATAAATCTATTATATTATGGTGTTCTGCGTATACAGATTGCTGAATGAGTTAGCCGAACGTAGGAAATTAACATGTAAAAACTTATTTATGCAAATTCCTGCTTCCCTATAGTTATTTTAGAGAAAAAATGAAAACACAAAAATAATGCAGAAATATAAACTACGAACGATAAGAGCATTAGATTTCATCTAACGTTTACTTAAAAAGTTAGAAAATGCTTTTGAATTTGTTAAAATTTTCATTTATCGAACTGGCCATGTAATAAATTCAATTTAATTTCTATTTTCAAAACTAATTGTCTTGGAAACTTACATGGCCAGTTTGATATGAAACTTACTGGTATAAAACCAATTTGCATCAAAATAGGTAACAAAAAATTGTTGACTAAAATCATTTCAAACCGCCATAATATGTACTATGCAGCCCAATAAGTCCCTGAATACACACGGAAACATTTTTTTGGCCAAATTCGGTTATATTTCTCAACATACTCTTCTCTTCTGTAGGTCGATACAACGTATTTTCTAACTTTTTTATACCGTTTGAATAGTAGTCGATCGGAAGTTGCTCCAAATAGGTCTCAGTTTCAGCTATGACCTCATCATTTGAGTAAAAACACTTACCGCAGAGCCACCTCGTCTAGGTTTGGAAACAGGTAGAAGTCGCCGGAGGGGGGGGGGCAGTTCAAACCCCCAACAAAAATAGTAAACCACTTATGAATGATTCCAATCGACGGTGCAGAGTCCGGGCAATACTTATCCAGTTTGGCTTTGGTCTCGGTTATCGTTTTCCTGAGTAAATAATAGAGTTCAATCAAAACTCAAATCTAACTTTTTCCCATATTAAAAAATACTCATTGTTTGGTCGCTTCTCAGTGCTGTAACTTGTAAATGGGTGATCGTAAATGGCTGTAATTTTGATAGGCGTCATTGAAAGAATAAAGCTTGTGAAAAATGGTTCACATTAATACATACTAACGTCATTTTTTAGAATTTTCAGTGACTTATCATACAGAAGTTTTTTTTTTAATTTTTAAATGTCTCCAAGGAAGAGGAGTCGAGATAGAAAATATAAAAACTTGGTAGTTTTAGAAACTTTTACCATAATATTGGTGCGTAGGACTTGGGTTAATAAATCTAAAAAACCTAAAATTCATTTTAGAATTTTAATAATTTTTATATATAATAAATCCTGATGATACCCATGCACAAAAAAATAGAGTTTTATTGAGAAATATC
Organism: Cantharis nigra; assembly: GCA_958510845.1. Taxonomy (NCBI): domain Eukaryota; kingdom Metazoa; phylum Arthropoda; class Insecta; order Coleoptera; family Cantharidae; genus Cantharis; species Cantharis nigra. The sequence continues at coordinate 27,830,455 of OY294030.1, read as the reverse complement.
CAAATTCCCGAAGAAATATAATTAAATCATTTCAAACATCAAAATAATTATAATTTTGATAGAAACTTTAGAAATGCCCGTAAAAATTCAAATTTTTAAATTTTATTTTAGGTGTCTTGAATTTTCGTACCAACTTCTTTGTAATTCGTTAATTTCCTCTTATGCTTTACTTCATTGTAGCTTTAATTTAGGTAGACAAAAACACAAATAATTTCGCCGAATAATAGTTATTTACATAAAAGTCATGAAAGTAATTTTTTTTTCAAACAGTAAAAAAAAAGAAAAAATTTTTTTCTTTCCGGTATTGTAAAATTACAAAAGTTGTTTTATTTAAATATATCATTCACAAACTAAACAACGCAGCAACTTACTGCTGTCAGTATTGCTGAAAAAGATTATATTTACGAAAAATATTATTTTTAAAATTATAGTAGCGTTAATTCTCGCCTAGGCCAGGCACTTATCATACAACCCTCGTATATCTACTATTATCTGTAAAAAACATCTGATTACCTAGCATTGCAACTTTCGACATTCTGTTAAAATTCGTAAAAAATAAAAATGAATATTATTAAAATTTATCTCAATATAATAGTCGTTGCTATTACTTAAATATTGAAAACAAAATGTGCAAGGTGCATATTATCACATACGACAAAGATTCGTATGGTTCAACCCAGACGTTGCTGTTCGAGTGGTTTTCATGCGAAAGTATTCGTAGATGATTGCTCGAGAATACGAATTTTTCACTCCAGTGAGTTCGAGAATAGGGGCCCAGGAGGGTTAACACAGCGTAATATAAAAAAATTGATAACATTGCAGAGCAATTTAGAAATAATGAACTTTGACCAGATTTGAATAAAATTAGTGATTGAATTAACTCATGGTTGACTTAAAATCGATATTTCATAAAAAATATGTCTAATGGAATTTGCCCCATTTCGGGGGAAATTAGATTGCCATTTAAGCAACAAAATTAAACAAGTAAGGAGTGAAGAAACTTCTTTTTTTTTATAAAGCTAAGATTTGCTTTTATTTTAAAAATTATTTACGCAATATTTTTAAGTTGGAAAACGGCGTAATACTTTATCATATAGAAATAAAAAATCTCGAATTATAGGTAAATAAAATATAATAAACAGTAATAATGAAGTTATTTTTCAGATAATAGAACTGAGCGGTTCACTCTGTATATCTATTCTTCTATTTGAGGTTTTCAAAAAATTTCTAAAACAATGTCGAGATTTACCATATATTATTTTTTAGATTAAAAATGTTATTTACTCCATCAGAAGGTATAAAAAAATTTTAATATAAAATTCTAGAGAATTATTTTCACATTTAGGACACGTAGTATACATAAATAAAATAGTAGCTTAACAGGATTTTCATTTTCCTTTCCCATACTTGTTTTCTTAAACTGAACACGTATTTATTATAATGGTACTCCTAAAAATATAATCAATACAAATTTTAAGATTAAATCAAATTTTACAATGTAATTTTATTGCATTGGTTTTCTATTATTCCACATAATGTTGGAAAAAACTTTCGCTCGAGTATGAAAAATCCAGACACTTTTCCAGCGTCAACAACTTCCAATTGCCTCTTATTATGCTTTTATCTCTAATAACTACAGTTATAAAATGTGCTTTTAGATTCAATTTAGCTGTTAAAACTTGTCGGTTTTAACTTGGCATTTGAAATGTACAAGAGGGAAAAGAAAACATGAGAATATAATATGTAGATAAGAGGCTGGCCTTTTACCACTCCGGCGACCAACACCATACGTCACGAGGAATCCCAAAGGCTGTAGTGCTATTTATTATTGAACATACATACAAGTTTCATGAAAAGTTGGCAAAAACAGGAATAGAATAAATAAAATTCAATATACCTAATAATAATGTATAATGCACAGAATGATTATTTATTAATTTTTTTATTATTACCTAATAATTATTTTTACTATCTATAAAGGCCGTTCTTGACAGCAGAAGTTTGCATATTTTTTTGATTGGTCAAAACTTTGAAATAAACTATTCTCCAATCTGAATTTACCCACAACAAAATTTCTGCAATCCTCTTCTGACAAGACCTAAGTATCTTATATCAGTTTTATAGTGTAATACTATACGTCAACTTTCAAAAAAATTTGTAAATATTTCGGCCGATATTAGGAATTTTGTAAGTGAAAGATGGTACAATTATTTTAATATTATTAATAATTTAAAATATTTCCGAGAATTTGACTCACCTTCCGTGTCCACGAATTTCAAGGCGAACTTCTTGATTTTGGGATATACTCCTACGCACCCGATTATGTTGAGATCCTAAAGCACTTGGATCATATCTTGCCGGTTCATAATGACGAATAAATGAATTTAAAACAAAGCCTAAAATAAAAATATGAATTAGTCTATTATTCTATAATTTATAAATTTAAATAAAGAAAATTTAATCATTTCAATATTATTAAAACAATACGTTAGTAACAAGTTAGTGTAACTTTTGAAGCAAAATTATAATACTTCATTCCTGAATTTATTTGTATATTATTACATTTAATAATTTATTTCTATTTTTAAATGCAAGTAATACATTTTTATCAAGACTCTTATAATAGAGGATCTTTCTGGAAGGAGATGTCTTTCATCTCGTTGGTAGCACTGTTCTTGCAAGACCCTCATATTTTGTACATCTTGATGGAATATCGTTAATTTCGTTTAGTCTTGTTGAATATTACATACAGATTAAAGAACTAACTTTAGATATCCACGCACAAAAAAGGGACAGTTTATAAGTAATATTTCTGTAACGAAACATCTGGTTTTTAGGAAATAAGAATTAAAATCTTTCAAGATCTGATTTATTGTTATTTTTGTGTTATTTCTATTGTTATATTGAATTTCACCCCTCTAAAAATTTACATGAAAACCGAATCCCCTTCTTCATATTATTGCAATTATTAATAATTGATTTCTCCCTAAACCTATTTCTGTAGGTTATGGAAACCTAAGTATAGTTTCTTATATTTTTATCTATAATATTTGCGAGTTTTCTAAATTTCAAGTAAAAATAAAAATTTCAGGTATTGTTAAGGGGACGATTTTGATTACCCCCAAAATAACAGTATCAAATACAAAATTTTATTTTGTTAATTTTGCAGTAGTAATATTTTAGATGTTGAAGTATTATCTTGATCTATTACGTGTTTACTAATTTTATACAAAATAGTCAATAAATATGTTAACTTGATGTATATTAAATTAATTAATTAAAAATAAAGTAGTTTTAATTTAATCTTTTTCCAAATGCGATTAAATTTATAGGTAGTATAGTTAGTGTACTCGTATATTTCTTATTGACAGGGTAATATTATAGAAATATTTGAAAAGGATCCTAAAAATAATAAAAAAATATGGAGAGAAAGGGAAGTTATGAAATATTATAATGTCATTGTGCAAGACTCTCGCAAGGCAAGACATATAACCTTGCAATATTCGAGCAAGATAAGAATTTTAAAAATTCAGCAGGACAAGACAAGACTTTTGCAGCATGTAAACTTGTTTGATTTTTGAAGATATTACACAAAAATTTTCCCTAATCCTATGTCTTCTGGAGAGGAAGCTGTGTCTGAAAGGGTTAAAATAGCAGATATTGTGCACCTTATGTATTTTATATTATGCTGGTATGATCTCAACATTTGTAATTACTCCGTCAGACGCTTTATACGATGAACATTTTCTTGTGAAACGCTGCAAAACCACAGCTTTAATAATTAACTCAAAATAATAGTTCACGTGAAAACTTTATAAAAGAAAGGTTTACTTAACGAGTAGACGAGCTGAAAACAAGCACAACGTCGACAAGTTCAAGAATAGTTTGCAATAATATAAAACAATAATAAAATTGTGTTATAATTTATAAAGTATACAAACAAGCAAAATGATTACTTACTTATGCAGTACAATTTCTAATAAAATCGATCAGTAGAAATTTGATGCTATTATTATAAGAAAGTTTCCAGCTTTTGGCAAGCAAATATACAAAAAATTGTTTTATAATAATAAAAAGATTTTGTAGAAAATGAAACGACCAAAATTTCGCATAGGTGCTTACTGGGTTCCTATATAAAATACACTGCGAATTAAATAAATATACATGGATTTCATCTCAAATTGTATATTATATTATTTTGACATGTACATAGGTATAGGTAATTATTTTTCCACTTTAGTTATATGTTAGAAACTGTTTTCATTGTATAATTAAGAGAAAAGTTTATTTACTTCATCTAAAATCGAGAAATTCTTTTCTTTTTATCAGTTTTATCGAATAGCTGAATTTATAGTTCCAAGTCAACAAAAGTAGATCTCTTCTACCCCACAAAATCGATGTGAAATCTACTCTTCCATGATATCATCATTCATTGGACGCGATGCATTCTTACTAAATACACTATCTCTCTTATTATAAATACTATTAACATAAATAATTATCAAATTAACATAAAGAATATGGTAATTATAGTTCAAGCATCCGTTCTGGATACAAATGCAAACTTTTATAATAGTCAATTGCGAGAAAGACAATTTATCGAGTTAGTTTCATAGCTGTTATCCGCCATGTTTGATTTATATACAAATTCAATCGGCGTATTACCCATGAGTCTAGAGTTTGGTAAACGTAGTAATCCATTTATGCATATGGTGCAATTTTCTAAATTGTCTCGCGGAAAAAAGAAATAGATATTAATTAAGTTCTTCACATTTCACCATACACGAACTCTCAAATTCTCAAATAATGGATTTAGCAAATCAAAAAGTGTTTGTTGCTTCTATCTATCATTTTAAATAGATACTTCCTTCACAAGCCCAACCAAAGCTTAGCAACCCAACCAAACCCAAACAATAGCAATATAGCTACTTTTTGTACGAGATGCAAATGCAGATGGTTCGACAAAAACAAACCATGTGCAAAAAACCTAGGTCGTATTTTTTTTTATTTGTCTGTATAGGATAGAATCATAGGTGGACCACAATTATTGCTCACCGTCTGAGCATAAACCTATGAAGAGCAAGGAGTATCAAAACTTGTGTTGACTTGTATATTTCTTGACAACTATCCACACTCACATAAATTAAACGGACTAACTAAATGATAAAAAAAATTTTTTAAACGATTTTCGCCTTTAAAAGATTTTTGATATTAGATACAGATAATAATCGTCTAGGTACACTAATAGCAAATTTCCAAAACAACTGATTTTATTTCAAATCAAACTTACAAATCTTGTAAAAAATAAAAAAAAATAAAATTCCTCTAATTATAATAATTTAATAAACATAATTTTTTAACGAAAATATTTCGCAATGGAAACCGTATTATAAAAAAAAATTAATGATACTGAATTTTATTAAATTTATACAGAGTTTATATTGAAATATCGAAAAGGTAAACATCTCTAAAATTGTTTTTAAAAATTTTTCTTTTTTAACTTCAAAATCCGATGTAGAACCTATAAAAGAGAATAAACATAATGATACTTTTACGATAAAAAGTAATTTAATCTAAACTGGAAGATATAAATAACAATTAACTACAAATAAGTTATGTTACAAGATTATCTAAAGGATCAATTATTAAAGAAGTTGTAATATGCAAAATATAAGTTATAAAATTTAAGAAAAAATTATTTGAGTTTCGGAATTTAAACTAAATGTTTACAATACATAATATATTATGCAGAAAGAGGCAGTTAAATAAAACATATTATAACGAAAAACATAAGAAGGTACTATTATTATTTATAAAGATGTTAAAGACAAATAAAGCAAAAACTTTAAAAACTACTTTATCGAATACAATAAGCATTTCAACAGTCTTCTTGTCTTTCCACCAATAAATTTGCGCTCATCACTCCATAACGTATAGTATTTCCAAAATTAAACCGGGCTGATGAGCAAATTAACACCCCTTTTGGTTATTTTTCCGTAACAAAGCTTGTTTTCTTTAAGAGATGATGCATCAACATAATTCGATAATAATTGTGAGTACCTTAATTGTCGACGTACGTACAGTATTCAAGGTATATTATTATTATTATCATCTGTGATCTGAATTTATTTGACAATTAAGATTAAAGGAACAAAAGGTTGGTTTACTATAAAGCGACATAATTCCTTTAGGGCTGTTCTTCTTACTCAAAATTTGCGGATTATAGTATCAACTGTCTTATTAATTTTTCCGTAGTTTATAATGTTATACATCAGATCCTGGAACACCCTCTTTGTATTTCTCTAATAATTACATTGTACATTTTCATGATTTACGTTCATTATTATAATACGTTCTTCTAGACTTCAATGATTTGCTCTACCAATGTTAAATTTAATAGTAAATTTTATACGCTTAGGCCGGCATAAGCACGAGTATACCTATTTTAGTCATTTATATATAACGGCCAAGTAATGGTTATTTACTATGATTAATAATTAAAGATGCGATTTTCATACCACGTTTCAAAACTACAGTTATAGCGCAAAATTAGCTAAGGATATTACAACGATTTTTTTGTAATGGAAAGAGGATATTGTAATGGAAAGGGGATATTATTGTTTTGAAAGACATGATGTAATTTTTAACAGGACTTGTAAAAATATATATTTTTTTATTTCATTAATAATATTTTTACATCAAAACCGCAAATAATAAGAATTTCAAATATATCTGTCATAACTACACTAACGATCTTAAATAATCTGCTTAGAAATTTTACAAATAATAATAATTAGTATTGAGTGTTGTAAACGACGTTTTTTGCAAGATAAGTTCAATAATTTCAAAACTCCCGCTTTGTGGAGACGTCGGCGTCGGTCGCTTTGCTTTGCGGCGGTCAATGAAACGGAATCGTACCTTACTGAATTGTACAGATAAACACCGATTGCAATTCAATTCAGAATATGTAAGGGAGATGTACCAGGTATGAGACGGCTCCAGATGTGAGACACTTAAATTTTTCCATATTGCGATGCCAATTTTCCGGCTTTGACTAGTGTCAACATTTTTCCATGTTGAAAGCTAGTTTCTTTTAAGACACCGGAGTCAATATTCACAATTTTTGTATGTGATCCAAACATCGAGTAAAAATTTCATCAAAAAAGTTTTATTTGATTTTTTTGTAATTGCTGTTATTACTAGTTATTCAACGAAAAAATGAGATTACAGTGCATATAAATTCAGCATTTTCCTTATATTTTACGATGAAGTAGTCGATTGGACTGATTTATGTTCACAAATAAATTTTTATGCGTTTTGAAAAAATGGCGTCATGTTCCGGGTGTGAGACAGCCGAGAATACCAGTTAAAAGACTATAGCCAATTCGATCAAATGCATCGAATGCAATTTTTGAAGTGTGCAAATATGCGTGCCAGCATCTTTACGTGTAAACATTGCAAATTGGACATGAGCTGAAGATGAAGACGAAAAATATGATGTATAAATTATAGAAAAAAAGTGTCATTATTTTGCGTAATTTTGGTCACTGAAGGCCTTCATGATGAATAAACATTGATATTTTCCGTATTCATGGTTGTTTCACTTCATATTTCCCCATATTTAGCAGATTTTACCGGGTGTCTCATACCTGGTGTCAATTTTTTTTTCGGTCAAAAATCAACTCATCACGGAAATGCTCATAACTTTTTTTGGGTTGACGGAATCAAAATAATTTCTACAGCAAAAAGTTGCGTATGATTATTAGCTTTCAAATGGTATATAAGATATTTGGTTTATTTGGTTTCCATAAAAAGTTTTGGCTTGAAAACAAAACCCGTCTCATACCTGGTACATCTCCCTTACCTATATAGTTATCTACTCAAATAATTTCTGATCCAAATGATAAATCATTAATCAATCATTAATGTATAACGACTCCCTTCTGGCATTAAAAACCCCTAGCATTCACACTTTCAATGTTGTGCATTTGTAACATTTTTTTCAAATACATTGATACATTTTTCGAAAGCTTGTAAAATAGTATCTAAGTAATTTGAAAGTAAACTAGTTATTTTAGTTAAACCAGTCAAACTTATGTCTCGTGACATTATCCACACTGGCAATTAATGATCTCTTGCACTCTCTTGATGTTTAATATAGTACTTACTATTATAATTGGATACTATTGTTATAATTTATATGAAACAATTTCATCCTGATTAAAAAATATGACATAGTCAAAAGTTCATACTGTCGTGCTAATGCTAAAGGGCGTATCTGACAATTTGACAAAATTCGGATTATGCGGTGAATGGGTAGTTAAATATGTATTTCATCTTATTCTTAAAGCTAAACGACGGATCGTATTCTTAAGCTATCAAAAACGCTTATGAAAATTAGATATCTACATCCTACATACATGTTAACGCTATAGACGCTAAATGTCGAATATCTCAAAACTATATGATTTTATCAAATGATGCTATTTATATGTCCACGAGTTATTGTGAATGCACTAATTGAACACTTATACGAGTATACGATAAAAACCTACTCTTACGGCTTATGTTAATTGTACTATAACAGCCCGTTTTACATAAGCGAACTTTTCGGTGGATGCAGTCCAACAGACATACTACATACACTACTGTCAGAAAGTTTAAGACCATAGCAGTAAAACGTAAAAAAAACAATTATTTTTAAAACTTTCAAGTTTTTTAATAAAATACAAATATATATTCATTGTTTACACAAATTTTCAAGTAGTTTTGACAGTTTTCAAAACAAAATTGCATATCAGGGCATTAAAACGGTCAAACTTAATTTTCATCGAAAAAAGAGCCTCTTACACTTATAACTTGTTTCACTAAACGGGGCATCCTATCTAATAATTTTTTTATAGCAGTTGCAGATATGCTTTGCCACTCTTTTTGCAAAACAGTCCACAATGTTGCTTGAAAATTAGACTTTCTTATCGTACTTTCCTATCGAGTTCATCCCAAAGCAGCTCGATCGGGTTTAAATCGGGGGATTTGAATGGCCAATCCATATTTAAACCTCGATTTTTTTTTGATGAACTCCTTACACAGTTTAGAATTATGTTTGGATCATTATCTTGTTGTAGGGTGAATTCACAGCCGCATAGTGGAACGTCCGAGGGACTCATATGATTTTTTAAATTAGTTTTATAGCTTTCTTTATTTAATATTCTTTCTATTTCAATTAAATCTTCAACCCTGGTGGTTGAGGAGCATCCCCACACCATAACGAGACCACCCCCATGCTAAACTATAGACATAATACAGTCTGGCAACATTTGTTCCGATGCAGAGCGACGAACATAAATTATTCGTTTTTAACTAAAGATTTCAAACTAGGATTCGCCACTCCATAACACAGAATTTCATTTTTCCTCCGTCCAATTTTTATGAGTTCGTGCCCACTAGCCCCCTGGAGTCGCATGTTCTTGTTTTTTTTGTTTTAGTAATGGTTTCTTTATAACAACACTGCTATGTAAATTTTCGTGAATTAACCAATTTTTTATTGTGGTGACAAAAACGGGATTTTCGCGGCCCAGTTTAAATTCTGAACAAAGTTCAGGTGCCAACCACCTTCTAATACGTTTATCTATACTTCTATAACGTAAATACTCAGCTTGGGTTGTGCTTCTTGGGCTATCAGATCGATGTCGGTCCTTATGAGTGCCGGTAGCCTTAAAATTAATTACAGCAATATGCACCTCAGGCTTCAAAATGCTTAAATTTTTTGAAATTTCTCTTTGCGTTTTTCCCTGACTGTGTAAAAAAAGTGTTTCAATCGTTAAACTTTCATTTATTCTGATAATTTTTATGAATTACACAAATACTTCTTTTTTAACACTACATCGGCAATTTCAGAAGTAATCTTAAAATTCTAAACTGAAAAATTTTGTTTCTCTATCTAAAAGGGCATAAACACGACGTGGTAGGCAAAAAATAATTATAGAAATTTTAATATAGTTTCAATAGTTTTAAGAAGTTTTATGGAGGTTTTATGGTTTTACCCAACCCTAATCACAGGTAATATTTTCTCTAATAAATTTGGTTTCATAAATACTAAGGGAGACGTCAAATTGCGTCCCACGGTCAAGGGTACGGGTAAATTGCGTCCCATCGGCCCTCATGGTCAGAATGGTTAAGTAAAATCCTCTTATTCCTTAAGCTGCATAAAGGTTCACAATGCTTTGGGTATTTTATAGTACAGGGTGTTACAACTATTATTACTAAATTGTGTTTCTATAAATATTTTTCTCTTATTTTTTTTGTATAGTTATTGCCTTGGTAAAAATTTAATTTATTCACTCAGGAAAAAACAATCTGAAGCAAATAAAAACTTTGTTGTAGCATCAAAGAAAACTTAATTTTTTGAACCCCCCTTAACATATTATATAAGATATAATTATCCAGGGTGTCCGCGCAGGAACCCGACAGAAAAAAGTATTTTAATTAATTCATATAATATATTATTATGATTTATTTTTACATTTATTGCGCGAAATCTAAGAACTTCGTTAACACGAGTCCCAAGGTTTGCTAATCATGGGCGCCCAAAGGGGGACAGTAGGGTCCTTTGCCCCCCTGGGAAATTGAATGGAAGAATAAAAAACAATTTTTACAGACGAAGAAACAACTTAATGAAATTTGGAAACTGTAAATATAATGTAGTTGCCCCCCTGAAATTTATTCCTTCGGTCGCTCATGTTGCTAATTGCACCTTTTCGACTTTTTCCCACCCGGGGATGTTTTTATTTATTTGCAGCCACCTCCCATCAATAAATTAATAAAATAAATTCATAAAATACCTACTTAATTCTGAATTCTGAAAAAGAGTTATGTATTAAGTTAGTGATAATTTAAGATATATCTTTAGCAAAATTGTCCGAAGATATGCATCGGTTATGTAGGTTAGTGTTAGTTTATGATGTTTCTTTAGTAAAATTGACCGTAAAAAGAGAGAAAAGTGTTTCATTTTGAATTTCAAGACGCATTACCCCACCCCGGTCTCCTTGTAAGGACGCCCATGTGTTATGTTTTGTTTTTGCGTCCTATGATTTCTTGATACCCACAGGTAAATTATTGTTGAGATTTATATTAGAGATTACCGCTGATCCGATTAGGGTTCGGGAAGCAATTTACCCGTACCTTTTTTGACCACTTCAAAAACCTTCAAAAATAGTGACCAGGGGACGCAATTTACATGCGCCCAATACTAAAGGCATATTATATTTTGAACTTTTTTAAATGGTCCTAACTTGTTAACCACAATCTATAGTTAATGTTTGTATACAATTTTAATATAAAAACATGTATTGATAGAAGTAATCTCTAGTTTTAATTGCTTTTACAAGGTGGTCTTAAACTTTCTGACGGTAGTGTACATAGATCCAAAATAATTATCGATCCAAGCAATCTTGAAAGTACAGAGAATTTCATACTGTTATTCCCGTATTCATCAACTACAAATAGCACTATTTATCGAATAAAAACAAGATTTTGCATTGTTTTGCATTGTAATAATGTCATTTTATTCGACAAATAGTGCTATTTGTAGTTGGTGAATACGGGCATTAATCATGAAATTAATTTGACCTATAAAAAAAGAATTTAGGAAACATTGCTATTAATTTCAATTTGTGCTTTATAATTATTATCGATTTACATAATAATAATATATAACATTTAGTTATACTTGGTTATACGCAACTAAAAAATATGATTGTTGTATAGAGATACTATTATATCTTACTACTAAAACTGTAGTTTGATTAATATTTTTCAAACCTTCATCAAAATCAATATATTGATACCTCATCAATTAATTGAGAATCTCGCATACCCTCGGCCTTAACGAGTTGGTTTTATGCAAAGCAAATAAACCCAGAATAAAATTGATTTAAATTTAAATCTGTGGGTTTTAGGGTGCGTTTATAAGAAAATTATTCTATTTGTACAATATATACCTTTATCAGCATAAATCTAATTATTGATTGTTTGGTTTACAGAAAAGCAAATAATGTTGAAATTAAACAAAAGTTATAGGTAGGTACATATTGAAAATATTAGAATAAATACCTACCCTATAAATTGTATTATCAAAAAGCAAAGAGATTAAAATTGATTAGTTCTTAGAATGAGAATTCATCAATAAACTGAATAATAATTGAGTATCTAGTATTTACTGAAAAAAGCGATATTAAAAAAATTTATATGAGAAAGATGATTTAATAACAACATAAAAAGTAATATGTAGTATTTTCTTACTAAAGCTTCGTTAACTTTTTGTAAAACTTTTCATTAAATTAAAAATTATTGCTAATAAATATACCTTATTAACTTATGAAATATTATATTATTAAAAAAACAGCTGAAATTTAAAATTGCATTGTCTTCTGAAAAAATGATTGAAAATTAGGAAGAAAGAAAATCATGGCTTCCTTCCTGCAAATACATAGAAAGGAAAGAGAAAAGTCAACACGAGGCAATCAATAACTGTTGACAGAAAGCGAACTTCTTCAAGCTGCGCAAATTTCAAATATCTTAAAGGAGTACAATTCCAAAGTGTGAGCCATAAGAATGGGGAATAAATGTTTTCATTGATTTGAAATCATGTAAAGCTATTTGATATTAAAATTAAAATCATAAAAGCTTTATAAGGTAGAAGTAAAACTCGAGAGTGAAATACAAAACGCTTTTAATAAATTAAATGCACCGCTAAATAAACTTGGCAAACCCATTACCTCTCGAGTTCTTTAGTATTGTAAAATATTTGAAGCATTCTTTTGTTATATATTATACAACAAAACTACACAAATTAATTTGAAATTAAATTCCAACATTAACAAACATTTCGTAAAAAAACTTTTACTTTAATTAATTCAGATTTACAATTTATTATTATTTTAAGTTGTGCACTTACAATGAATTAATTTTAATTGAGTAATGAATAAATTTATAACATAGTCTGTGTTATATTATTAAAAGACCGATTTAAATTTATGTATTCGTTTCAATATTTAAATAATTAAATGACTTATGTAGATATTATCAAAAATAATCGACTGCCCTTTTTTCTGCCATTGACTTTTATTTTTCAGCTGTAATGTCGGCAGAATTTTTTTAAATTCCAACCTTTATTTTTCTTCGCGGATTTAAGTAAAAAAGAATAATTTTATTCTTTAGTTTGTCGAAGTAGTTGGCTACTAATAAACTTGCCTCTTCAAAGTTATATTTTTACAAATTCGTACTCAAACAAATACGGTCTATCCAAATCCATTAAGAATGATAAAATTTGCCATTTAAAAAAATTGTTACAGCTCAAAAACAAAGCACGATAAAAAATGTAAAACTTAAGGTGGACGTCTTCTGAGAGTTTTTACAATACATCCGTCTAAAATTTGTCTTGAATTGGAAACTTTACAAACTCGTTGTATAAAACAAAATTGCATTTCATATGCCGTTAATATAAATTTTATCATAAATTAGTATCTTTTATTGTGGACTAGCTATATATTTTTCAAGTAAGCAAATAATCGAGGGGTTAGACGTTAGAGCGTGTTAACTTATTCTTGTGTCAAAATTCGATGGTTTGCTTTTACCTTTAGACACTAATACGGTCTAAATCTTTGTTGGCTAACACCTTGATAGACAAACTTCGTACCTAGTTACAACGAGGATAGCTTTTACCTCTGGTTGTATAAATACAGCTATTATAAGTTATGTATGTCAAGCAAATCAATAACTTTTAATCTATCGTTTGTTTTTATTCGCTAGGAAGCTATAGAAAAAGTTCATTGCTAAACTTGGCAATTTTTAGGAGGCAGAATGTATAGGAAGTTTAGCTACAAGTCCTATGATTACAAATTCGAATTTCAATCGGGTCCAAATCATTTGTGTCAGAATTTGGATTTTACGTTAAATATTTGTCCTACTATAATATACAATAGGAATTTTACACTACCGATGGTGGCGCTAGCGACACCTCCAATATGTCTGCCATAGCAAGTATACCTCGGTAGAATGTTGGTTTAAAAAAGACTGAAAGTATGATTTTTTTTTAGATAAACACTGCACTGAATTAAAAAATATCAGGAAAACTAACTCGAACACTGTTGAAACACGTTAAAAACACTTAGGTATACTTGATGGAATAGTTACAAAAGCTGCGTGTGGTGGCGTTTGGTTAATGTAAAATCCCTATACATATTATAACCATTAATCAGTATTGTTCAAGCACTATTCAAGATTTAATTTTTAGATAAAATTATTATTGGATGTTATGCCCTATTCGCCCATCTTGAACCCAGTTTGAAAACCGTCGCTGTAAAAATACCAAAGAAGAGGTAGGTTTAATCCCCTCCAGACATATCATCTATATCTCCCTGGATATGAATGTTTTTTTAAGATTTAGAATAATAAATTATTGTAAAAGATGAGCCGAGCAGCTGAATATTATGTACTACTAGCTTCTCTAAAGTGAACGCCTATAGTAATACAATTTTTAACTTGCCAAATGTGCAACTACTGGTCCCAGTTATATAATATAGGTATATATACATATTATATGTATAATATATTTGTCGGCGTAAGAAGTTGTATACACTTGTACAAAAAGCTTATAAGCTCTTCGTACACAAACTTTCTTTCAGAGTTAAAGTAGAACATGAAGTCATGAGCCCCTTACATGTGGTAAAACTTGTGTAACATTGTTAACAGCTTCATTGAAAGGTACAAAACGTAAAATGCGCTTTGCGATACCAATGGTGTGGAAAGAACCGAAAGCCCATGCGACCGATTGTTTATTGCCTTACTAATACAGGGCTTTAATGAAAAATTTTGTTGAAGCACTAGAAATTTCCGTGAGGCAAACATTAAAAAGGGCATACTTGTGGGACCACAAAACGAGAAATAATGACATATCGCAAGTTTGACAACTTGCTGAATGAGGTTAAACTGAGTATGAAGAGCTTTTAAAACAGTTGTAACCTATTTTCTTGGAATAGTCAAAGCTGAAAATTACAACGATGTTATGACGGAATTACTTAGTAGCTGCAGAGAAATGAGATGTAACATGCCTTTAAAAACTCATTTTTTGGATGCTCATCTCGATTTCTTTCCGGAAAATTTGGATGCCGTAAGCTACGAACATAGAAAACGGTTCCACCTAGACGTTGCAGCCAGGAAAAACGATACCAAAGCAAATGAAGTCTTGATTGCTTGCTGATTACTGCTGGACATTAATCCATGATGCCCCAGAAACCAAATATCGCCGTAAAACATCCGCAATAATATTTTGAGGTAAATGCAACATTAACGTTGCATTAACGTTCTATATAACGCAAAACACTTCGTAGCAAAAAAAACTGTGGGTGATAGAGAAATTCTAAAGTCATTTTCTGCTTTCTAATGAAATTTTACATAACATACACCCTATTCTATCCATGTCACAAAAAAAAGTTGATTTTTTTTTACCAGTGTTACCAAAGGGAAAGTAAATATTCGGCCAGTTATAATGTTACCTCCGGCTAGCAGATAGACATGTGGCGAGTGAAAATAGTAGATAAACCACACTCAAAATAAAATTAATATAAGTAATATTAATTATTACAATAATTAATTTCAATTTTTCTATAACATAAAAACCAAGAACTGACATGTGGTAAGATTTCCGATTATTGTCTTGTCATAGTTTCTGTCCTAATGTGAAAGCTTTTCATTTGAAGAGTTAAACATTGCTGCGCAACAATATTATGCTGCAGCAGAATTAACAGAGACAATAGGGTTGTTGTTTATGTAAAGAGGCACTAGTTGAAATCCAATGAGACAGTTTGAAGTGGTTTAAAATTTATTATTATCTTCGTAAGATTTTCTGATTGTAATGTTGCTCTTACATATTATATTGCACCCATTTCCACAAAGTATGTTGATACTTATTCTGCCAACACATCTCCATACATTATCAAAATATTGGTAATCGAATCCTGAATATCAAAATATTTTTCAATCGATTGAACTTATTTGTTTACTATGTACCATCTTCGTTTAAAGCCAGTAGTTTTTAGAAAATAGAGAATGCTCCATTTATTTGGAGCTAATATACCTTTTGTGACTCGTCTGTAATTCTTTCCAACGACACCATAGAGTAAAATTTGATAACATTTGACGTATATTGACGTACAAATTCAAAACGGTGGGGGTTTATTATTGTCCTCTACACACTTGTAAGCATGCAGGGACGTGACGAACTGACTCTTTTGAGAGGGAAACAGCCTCGAAATTACCAACTATTTTGCTTTCAGCATTATACGAATGACCTTCTTTTTTAGCTTTTTTGTCTATTTTTTTCAAGAGCATACTACAATTTGTGCGATTGTGACACAACTAGTAGTTTTGCCAGCTTTTCACAACTTTTGCCAGTTATCAAAGATTATTGGCAGAGGCTCCCCATCGCCCTCTTGGACACGTCCCTGTCAACATAAACGTGTAATTCGAATTCTTCCAAGGAATGCTTAATAGTTTGTAGGTTAACATTGAAGTCAAGCCAATTTAGAAGAATATATTCTAATCTAAACTTTTTGTTGCTGTACGTATACGGAGAAATGCTAAGTACTTTAATTTAATGACAGATGAATTTAATGGCTTATAGATGTTGCCAGTACTTTGTGAGACACAGAAACCATTTATAAATACAGAGTTTAAAAGTTATCGAAAGTTACTCTAATCTAACTCTTTTGTTTCTGTACATATTTATTTTTCGATTAATCAAACATATTTGATGTTATGCAGATGAGGTTGCTGTTTTAGTTAAACTTTACTGGTATAAATCCAGCAAATGGTAAGTATCGGGTAAGCTAGCAAGTGGTCATTCTTTTGATAAAATTTCTCATTACTTTTTCACAAAATTTCGGGTCTATATCGCGAATAACGGCTGTTATGTTGTCTTTAGCGCTTCAACTGTCCTCGGATTATTGGCGTACACTTTATCCTTCACGTAGCCCAAAAGAAAAAAGTCTAGCGATGTTAAATCTTACGGTCTAGACAGTTTAGGTGTCCCAAAACTCAACGTCATTCCTTGGAAAGCTGATAGGCCAATTCATGACTGACCAGAATATCAAAATATGCGGTTAAAAAAAAATCGTTTGTTTTGATAGTCAAATTTTGAACATGCGGTATAGGTTTGCAGTCGTGAACTCTTCTTGCGTTGAGCGTGCGATAATCTCCACATGATTTAAATTCCTTATTTTTCTTTTCTACAAGATGTAGCGAGAAACATATGAATATCTTCTCGAGGGTCGCACGATATTCATACGCATCATGATTTCATCATCAACGTCATCTTTTCAGGTAATATTTGTGTTGTTCCTTTTACTTCATGTTTTTCTCACTTTAACTCAGTTTACCGACCTATGTTTCCTTTTTCGATTGTTGAACGGTAGAATCGATTGCAAATTGTTATTATCGCGCATTCAACTGAATATTCCTATGTATCCGACGAGGAATTCAATATTGTTTTGGACTGCCTATCATGCCTCAAACTATGGTTTGCATAGTCCAATAACAAGAATGTGTCCACTGGCCAACGATTTGAACGATCTTGACGACTTCGATCTTTTTGACCAACCGTATTATAGGTTTAAGAAAAACATTATGGGGAATTTAAATATTAAACTGTAATGTTATTTAAAATGGTTTATCCGTATAATAATAATAATAAATAAATAAAAATAAATAAGATGATAACACTAGTTTTTCTACACCCCCCTTATTGTGAACACTTGCATTAGTTTGAACATACCTTTGGATTTTTGTGTTCACGGAATCGAGCTGCTACTGTATTATAAGTATTTTAAAACAATTCTGGCAGGTTATAACCAGGTCGCAAATCAATCTGGCGAATTTTTGAAATTGAAAATAAATCGATTTTTGAATTTATTTTTTAAAATATCGACAAATAGGTGCCAGACTAATTTTATAATATTTCTTATTGTTTATATTAACATTAAAGTATAGCTAATTTTAAAAAATAACTTCAAAAATCGATTTTTTTTCAATTTCAAAAATTTGCAAGACTGATTTGCGCCCGGTTATAACCTGCCAGAATTGTTTTAAAATACTTATAATAGTATAAAAAAGATGATTATAAAGTATTAGCTTTTAAAAAATAACTTCAACATCATTGTTTACCTTACAAGACGCTGAGCGTCGCGACGCCATAGCGACCGCAAAGCCACAGCCAGAATCGCCATGTCGTTTTCAGCACAACTTAAACTAACGAATACATATTATTCCAAGTTTTAAAAACTCATCTCTAAAAAATGCATATAATCCCTAGGGCAATTATTTTTGTAAATTAAAAACCGATAAAGTGATAATGCATTTTCTATTATTATTTCAAATTTACATATTACAAAATAAATTCCAATTACATTTTAGAATAATAAACTATATAAGATATTACGAGTATAACAAATGAGCACTGCTAACAGAGCATTCTCTATGCAGAGTAATTTCAAGACAGTTAAAAATTTAAAAAATTTTTATATAACAGCTAAACTTTAACAATGCACGGTGCTTTTATAAAAAGGGAGTTATATGATATAAGAGTACCTGTAATAGCATACAATGCAATCAAAAACAACACAAGCATTCTAAAAATACTTTTAGAAAGTTAATTTGAAATAGTATCTAATTACTTTAAAAATAAATCATGTCTTGGGTGTATCAATCGAATTAAAGTGTATTCCAATACTAGATTACAACGTCGAGGTTTAGTGTTTCCATAGAAACCTTAAGCTTTTAGGAAAACGTTTATCTATTCCGTACATTGAATTATTAGAGGCCAGGATATTTTTCCAATAAAATGGTATAATAATTTAATTAAAAAATATGAATTATTAGGTTGAGAAATTAATATTAAATTAAAATACTTATTATAGTTTTAATTTTTACTTAGCTTGTTTGTTTTTAAATTTTAATTTAATATAAACAACTAGAATTGATACCCAACTTTGTTCGATTTTGTCTTTTCTATATACCTATTGGTCCCCTCCTCATACATATGTATATCTTATTGGTTATTACTATAACTTATTAGTTACTATTATAAAAGGTATTATAAAATAAGGACTATTCCTATTTGTTCGCAAGAATTACATGGTTACTTCCAAACATACTAGGACCACTAACTTCAAACCCTACGGAAAATTAATAATTTGAAATTTTGGTCAAAATGAAAAAACTAAAACCATCATGTTTGATATTATATATCATCATAATCAAAACAATCAATATTGCATTTTCTCTTTACCTGCTGTGTCCATTCTAACTCTTGTTTCGGTAGTCTCGCTCCGTTTTCTGCACGTATCTGTACCATACCAACTGCCTTCTCCCCCCACTTCACTAATTACACTTTTAACTCCAATTCTGAGGCTATTTTCCTGAATTCTAATTATGTCTAATTCTAAGAAACCTTCAAAATGCTTCTAGTTCTATCGCCTCTATTATCTTTTTATATCATTTAGTCAACGATTTAGTGCAGTTTTCCGATATAATAAAATGCTTTTTTGACAGCATCAAATATGCTGTATCTACTTTTCGATTATATTCTTGCACCACAGTATACCGTTCAAGAAATTCATTCGTTCAGCAAATTACTGTATTTAATTATTTAATAAAGAACAATTTAAGCTCAACAACTCTGGACTGTAAGTCAAAAGGTGTAGTCTGTTCGATTCCCATTAGTGTTTATATTTTTTATTTAATAATTTCTTAAATTTATGATAATTCAATCACATCCATATAAAATTAAAATTCCAACTTAACACAAATGCAAATTATGATTGTATATTGATTTTATTATTATATGTTTACGTCAACTTGTATGTATTGCAGTGTCTAGAATGCAAGCAATCGAGCCTAGGGCAGTTGTTAATTTCATTAAATCAAAAAAATAAAAATTCAAAGAAACTTAATATTTAATTTAAAAAAAAAATTAATCTTGAAAGAAATAATTGGTTAAACTAAACAATTGAAAGTTAAAGTACTTCAGGTGTTGTAATGTAATTGGGAAAAGTGCGTGTACAGGCGAATGAAATAAAGACGAATCGCATTATCATTAACAATCATTGATTTGAAAAATTGAATGTAAAAAAAATTAAATTGCTAGATAACGGACTGATGAAGAATAATAACAAATAATAAAATCAGTTGACGACAGAACCTCAGAGAGGAAGGTCGTTACGTGGGGTCCTTAGAAAAATGAGAAAAACTACAAAGAGAAAATAAAAACAAAATATTTCGAAACGAAAAGAACAAATTCAATTTGGAACGAGAACGAGGTGTGATTTTTGGACAAAATTTTTAGAAGAAGTGGAAGGAAATTAAGCTAGGATTAGCTGGTAACGGTTCCATTTAACGCGAAAGAGGAGAGTAGAAGATTCGCATACAATTTAAAGTGGACCATCTGGGTCGAATAAAGAAAAAGAGAAAGAAAGGTTTGCATAATCACCATTATGTGTTAAACGTGTTTCTCGCTGCGGATAAACGGATAATTAAATATAAAGCGCAATTGGCAAAAATGAAAGATTCAAATCATTAAAAATTTGTAATTCAATTGTTTATTTGATTTTAAAATAAAACGTGACAATCATTTAAAATTTCTTTAAGATTCTTTGAAAAATAAAAGATTGAACATTGATATTAATTCGTTCCACAAAGATTTGGAAGCTGAGGTTCGATAAGCTGTGCATTTATTGCATAATCAGAGTAAGTATGGACTTTTAAAGATCATCAGTCTTTAACAGTGCAGTATAGATATACAGGGTGCTGAATGACTAGCCGAACATAGGAAATTAACACGTAAAAACTTATTTATGCAAATTCCTGCTACCCTAATTATTTTAGAGAAAAAATGAAAGACGCAAAAATAATGAAGAAATATAAACTCCAAATGATAAAAGCATTAGATTTCATTTAACTTTTATTAAAAAGACAAAAAAGCTTTTGAAATTTTGAAAAAAAAACTTTTCGAAAGCATTTTTTGTCTTTTTAAGTAAAAGTTAAATGAAATCTAATGCTGTTATCATTTGTAGTTTATATTTTTGCATTATTTTTGCGTCTTTAATTTTTTGTCTAAAATAATTAGGGAAGCAGGAATTTGCATAAATAAGTTTTTACATGTTAATTTCCTATGTTCGGCTAACTCATTCGGCACCCGGTATACAGTGTTGTATGTTGTGATGATAGTTCGGCATATGTTGCACTTTATAATCGCATGGCCTATAAAATTTTGATAATGCTGGTCAATGCTCCTGACGAGTATTCTTTTGGGTTTTACAAACAGAATAGAAGAATCGCGCACTTGATACAAATTTAACGAACTTTGTGTCACTTTTTATAATTAGGTAAAGAACACTATATAGCATAGTAATGTATAGCGAGAGGCAAGCATAAGTAGTCAGAAGACTACTTGGATGGCCTGGTGATTGGAAAACCCAGGTTCGAACCTCGATAGACAATTCTGCCTCCAGATGGCACGCTAGTCCGCACACAACCTATTCGTGGTTTGCATTCTACGTAAATCAGTAGATCCCGTCCTTAACCTACGGCCAACTGGTGGCTTACTAGCAGCGATACGCTAACAGAGCACTGCCCATCAGAGGATTTGTCTCACTAGATATATCTTCTTACAAAGATCGCCAATCTGACACATTAAGGTACAATCACATACAAAAAATGCCATTAAAGAAGCTGTATTCCATTTCAAAGTTGCATGATTCGATTTGTAAAGTCCAGTCAGATAACAACGAGTAACAACTTCAACCAAATCAGCTCACTGTTGATTTTGCATTTTGGTATATCGAATATAAAATAAGATTATGATCTGGTTATTTATAAGACTTTGGTGAAGGTCAACATAAATATTACATACTTATAAGTAGTGCATAATGTGCAAACTTTTTTTTATTTTTATGGAAATATGCAGCAATTTTCCATAATATGCTAGGGTACAGTACTATTTTTACTACAATGTAGTATAATCTAATATAAAAATCTATCAAAAAATAACATTTAAAACTTCCAGTATTTTTATTAGTGCAATATCCACGCATTCAACGAGAGAATACCTTTTATACAACAAAATATAAATTGCAACATACATTTTGTGTACGATAGTACCATCTAAACACAAAGATGAAATACAACACAGTAATAAGTGTTAGCAAAAATAAAATTATATAAAATGTTCGAAGTATACGGCCAATGTTATAACTACTATTACAATTTAAAAACACATTTAATGCTGAACTGTCTGTATCGTATATAAATATACCGCAAATCCAGTGGAAATGCACTTCATAAATATATTGTCTCCAATATTAGTTAAAATACTAACAACTACCGTGTTTGTCACAGTTAATATTATGTGAAAGAATGCTTAGCTTAAGATCGAAAGCAATATCAGTATTGCACTCAGTTTTACGAGCATATCTAAGACAAGCCTAGCAAACTACCTCGGATGTAAAACAATTATTTAATATTAATACGCTCACAGCACTAATACTTAGTGGATTCGAAATGCCACCGAGGTTGTTGTTGGTAAAAACACAGGTTCTTAATGCGATCAACTGCTAACGCTATGGTACCTAGTTACCATACCAGAGAAAGTGTCATTTTGTTATGATCGACACCAATTTTCAGAGTTTTTTTTTTAAATTTTCAATTTTATTAATAATAAAATAGAGTTACATGTACATCTAAGGCTAGCTATAATATAATAAAGCTAGATATAAAAGATTCGATATGCTCATAGTATACCTACAGTGCCTATATGTATACCGGGTGCTGAATGAGTTAGCCGAACATAGGAAATTAACATGTAAAAACTTATTTATGCAAATTCCTGCTTCCCTAATTATTTTAGAGAAAAAATGAAAGACACAAAAATAATGCAGAAATATAAACTAAGAATGATAACACCATTAGATTTCATCTAGCTTTTATTTAAAAGGTCAAAAAATTCTTTCGAAATTGTTAAAATTTTCATTTAATGTAATAAATTCAATTTAATTTCTATTCTCAAATATAATTACCATGGAAACTTATGGAAACTTACCATGGCCAGTGCGATAAATGAAAATTTTAACAATTTTGAAAGCATTTTTTGACCATTTAAGTAAAAGTTAGATAAAATCTAATGCTATTATCATTCTAAGTTTTAATTTCTGCATTATTTTTGTATCTTTCATTTTTTCTCTAAAATAATTAGGGAAGCAGGAATTTGCATAAATAAGTTTTTACATGGTAATTTCCTATGTTCGGCTAACTCATTCAGCACCCGGTATAATAAAAAGAAATATTAATATTACAAATATTAACGTGCAGATTCTATCAGTTTACATAACGCCAAAGGTAACAGTTTATATAATTCCGCTGCAAGATAAAAATATTATTCTAGCAGATACCAGGATCAAAGCATACTTATTATATGTCATATGCAAAGCAACGTTTTGAAAAATATTCACAAATAATACAAGAAAATAGAGGAAAAAACTCACATACTAGAAAATCATAGAACACTCAAAAGAACATTGAAAAAAGATTTAGTTTCGTTCATCATAGATGACAGGGAACTCTTTTCTAAAGTAATATGCAGAAGACGGGAACTGTCGTTTGCACAATCAGAAGAGACTAGAACTGGCCAAAAATATCAGCATCACTTATTTATATACTTGATATGGTATTAAACAATTGTTAATAACAATTTGGGTACACATTAGAAGCCGGAACTCTTTCCTAAAGTATGCATACAGACGAGTACAGCTGATATAAACTATAAAATAGTTCACTGGAACTATTCTTAAAATTATTCAGAATGTATCGAACTATGCTCTATGCAACTTCTCGATGCTCAAATAGTTTCAATCTAATGAGATGCTGTAATGCGCTGTAATGTATTGTGCAAAGTTGGCATCCCATTGCTTTAAAATAGCGATTTCAAGGGTAAATCAACGAGCTATTCCTAAACTCCTCGATGCTCAAATACTTTAAATTTAATGAGATGCTGTAACGTCTTTTGTGAAGTTAGCATTTCTCATTGACATCATAGCAACTGAACTATTGTTTAAATTAGTCTGGAACTGTAGAACTATACTGGATGCAAGCAAATCTTAAGCTTTTTTTAAAGCTAATAGTTGATATGCTAGGTTATCGATATTAGAAGTTCGTACGATAATATTACGAGATGAAATGGTGTATGCGTATATTCGGTAATACTAACTATTTGTCAAGCTTTATCAACAGAAGATCTGACGGCAATTATCAGAATCTCCACAATAATTGAACTTTATCTATACCATTGCATAAATCCTCTAAATTTAAAGTATCTACGTATGAATACGTATAGAAGTTTTTCATAAGATGTATAAGTATACATACTAGTATTCCCATTCTTGGCAATATAATTGGAAGATCAACGTATGTTTTTAAAACATTAAGCTCATCTGCTTTTTAAGGCGACCGTTTGCCGACGTTTCCTTTTTATGTTTCGATTATTTGTATCCTGAATTAATTTTCTGTCAAAATATGAAGATGGTATCTTATGAAGAAGTTAAGAGTGTTTTTTTTCAAAATTTATTTCCACTCATTTCCGCCTTTAAATCACCCTGGTTAATATGAGACAGTTGTAGACAACTTTTTTAACATTTTTGAAAATTATTGCGATTATAAGGTAACCACTTCTAACCGGCAAACGAGCGGTTTTGTATTCAGTGCGGGCAATATACAAATTTCTGAAATTTCAAACCTTTGGTATCTATGAGGCGGTTGTTTTTACCACAGCTCTTGGTCTATAATGAGAAACTCTTATTTCCTTGGTAAAATTATGTTAGCTTCTGCCTACTGTCAGTTTGATAAAGGATAAACATACTTGCACCTATTTTGCAATAATGACACACATAAGAAAATTAAATGTCAGTTGAAGATAAACTTCAGTATTTCAGTTCCGAAAATTATAAAAAATGTTTTAATAATATATACTCGTATTCGGATATTTTAATAATAGAACCTTAGTTGTAATAATAATAATTATAAAGTTATAGAATTTAAAATGTTTATTTTAAGATACAATTGAATATTTTCATTGCCTGTAATTTCTAAAGATCCTCGAAAGGTACAAAGTGCCGCAAAATTAAGTAAGAAATACCGTTTTGATGAGATACCTACTGTAAAGGTAATTTTCTTAATATACCAAAACAAATGAGTCATCGTCATTGAAATTTTATTCTAACATAATTAAATCAGTAACTTTCTAGTTTTAGGTCTTTGTATTACGCCTACGCTACGGTTAGACTACATGTGATTTTGATGCAAATAATTTTCAATATTAATGTTTTTCACAACAATCGTTGGTTATAATAATAATAACGTTAATGTGAAATACGATGTACATATTATTATATACCTTGGGAGTATTGTACTGGGTCCAATGGTGAAGCACTCAGGTGTATAGTAAAGGTGATCAACACTAGCACAGCACTTGACCGAACTCCGGGTATTAACATTGTAAATTTAAAAAGGAAATAACATCGTTGTTAATTTTTGTTACTGTTGGTAATGTCATAACACTATTTACTAAATTTTTTATCAATACCTATAGAAAATGCAACTCGAACTACAATTTTGACGAACACATTCGGACAAATACAGAACATATTGTCTACATTCAACCTCAGACACTACTGTGTCGGTTTCTTGTTGCATTGTATTTTGTTACAGCATGCGGACGTCACGAAAGTAAACGAACGCTAACCGATCTTAAATCTTGCAAAATTTTACACAGCAGGACGACTGACAGCACAGGACTATATCGAATCCTTGCAACTTTGTTTTCATAATATTATATGTATCTCCTTTGATATATTTATACTAGATTGCAATAATTAATGTAATGTTTATTAATATATATTGTTTCTTCTTTGTTTTATTGATTCTTGTCATTAACAACCTACATCGTTATATTGATATAATAATAATATTTATAAATATAATATAGGTACAATGGTACAAATATAATCTAATATTCAATATTAATTGAATAATATAATACAAAATACAATATTTATATTACAAAATATTAAATAAATATTTATAAACCATAATATACAGTTTTATACACAGTATTACATACATAATATACCTACAAATTACAATGTACGAGGACAAAAACCACTTTTTAAAAAGCAAAAAGTTTTATTACACAGGACTAGTTACTACTTGTAAATACAAATGCAAAAAGCATTGTTCAAAGTTAAGCACTTATATTTAATACATTTCTTATCGCATTGCAAGAAAGCTTGATAATACCTTTTATAAATAAGCTTGGATATTGTAACTCCTCCATCCTAAGATGAGAACTATGGGTTACCAGAGTTCGAAGATAGTTTTATATTAATATCTTTATTTAGATTACCATCTTTCTTTTCAACTTTTTCTGTTGAGGATTTCAAAGTTTTAAATCTATTATAATAATATTTCAAAACTACATAAGCTAAAATAACAATGATTAATATGTAAATGATTATTGTATATCCACTAATTTTGTGAAAATGTATTGGAGTTTCATTTAGTAAATCTAATTTTTTGTTTTGATTCGATAAATCACTATAAATATTTTTTATCTCGTCAACATTTACTGAGTCTAGTTTTACAGTTTTAAAATTAAAATCACTTTGAATTTTTTGATTTTGAATATATTCTAATTTAGGTAGTTCAATGTTTTTGAATTCCAATTTTAAATTCTTAAAAGTCTTTAGTGTTATGCCTTCTATTTTCACTTCACATTTTGTTTCGATTTCAACCACGTAACTCCCGTTTAGATACACATTGTCTTTATCACTGCCGCATTTTTTCGTAGCAACCACACTTTTTGGTGTAATGATGATCCACTGATTATTTTCCAATTTTTGAATCTTGATGTTTTTTATTTGAACATGAATTAGTTTACAATTCGTCGCATTTTTGGAATACCTTAATAACTGTATCTCACAGGGTGCGTCTTCTGTAAAATCGATGATTTCTCCATTTTGGCATAAATATTCCTTGTTTGAAATTTCAAAACATTTTGCATTAAAGAATGCATATTTTTGCTCATTATAAAGGAGGTATTCGGAATGAGGAATTATGGTTTTAAATGATATTCCGGTTAGAATTGGTAAGGGATATAGGTGATAGTAATTGTAACTTTCAGCTTCCACTATTGGAATTTCTAGAATAAATATGATTTGATTCCCTTTACTATAACTTTTTATTTCCATAATTTTTTCAAATAATAGTATATTTTTAATTTTTGGTTCAAATGGAAACTTATTTTTATTATCTAGTTGTTCATTAATTATTAAAATTTCATTCAGTAGTTCGTTTGGATCTAACATAGAATTATGAAACGTGTTAATTTTTGAGAAGGTGATAGCTACTTCAATTTTTTCTAACGAATCATAGATTGTTTGAAAGGCTGACATTATTTGTGAAATAAACACTTGTATAAGAAAGAAATGATAAGTTTCAATATTTTTGAATTCCATTGTCTTTAGGATTTTCTCGATTTGTAAAATTTTGGATTCTAATATTAATTGATTTTGTGCTAATGTTTGAATATTTTTCTGATAATCGTCAATTGAATTTTGTAATAATGTTATTTGTTCTTTTACTAAAGATTTAATTTTTTCTTGGTTTCCCGAAATTGTCATTATTGCTTTGTCATATTTTTCAGCATCATTTTGATCGAGGTTCCCAGTAATCGCTCTAATTATGGATCCTAAACCGTCTACTAACCCTCTTTTGGTTCTGTTTTTATTTAAGGGATTGAGTTGCTGAATTTGCAATATTATTTTTCTTTCTAAATTATTTATTAAGTCATAGGAGTTACTTAATTCTTGTTTATAATTTTCAGTGAGATTTGTTGAATTGATTTCAAATGAATTTTTCAATTGATTTAATTTTGTTTGAAGTGAATTGAATTCTTTTACTGTGTCAGCAATGTCAAATATTTGAATGAATGACCACGTGTCTATTTTATTTTGGGCATTTCCTAATTTCAAAGGTAACAGCCCAGGGCTTTCGGTTATTTTGTGGAATTTGGTGGAGATGGTTGTAGTGAACAAGGTGAACCTGAAACAATAGGTATCTTAAGTTCCTTGATATGAATGATTTCACTTTTATTTTGTTTGTTCGTGATTTGTACTCTATTTCTGTCTAAAATTTCGGTTATTTGATAAGGGCCAATAAATTTATTTTCTTTCTTATTTCGAGTTTTTGGATTTTGTTTAAAAACCGTTTGATTTAATTTGAAGATGTCATTAGAATTTCCGTGAATATTATGTTTGGAAACTATTTTAAGTTTTTGATCGCTTAATTTTTCGTTCAAATCTTGGTAAACGTGTTTTAATTTATCTTTGTGATTTTCTGCATATTCTGTGTAAAATGGGACTGAGTTAAAAATTTCGCTTGGGTCTCTAGAATCTGTATGACCAAAAGTTAATTCAAAAGGTGTATAATTAGTAGCACTGTGTATGGAATTATTATATCCAATGATGGCATAATCCATCAGATCTTTTTCGTCATGATATATTTCATTTAGGATTCTTAAATGTTCAATGATCGTAGAATGGAATCGCTCTACTATAGAATTCGATTCATGATGCATTGCCGTTGTGAAATGAATTTTTATTTTATGAAGATTCAAGATTTCCTTAACTGTTTCATTATTGAATTCGGTACCTTTGTCCATAGTCAAATTTTGGGGGATTCCAAATGAAGTAAAATATTTAATCAACGCTTTGCTAATATGAATAGCGGTTTTACCTTCTATAAAAATAGCTTGAGCAAATTTAGTGAATGAATCTACTAATGTTAAGTAATTTCTATTATTAAATGTAAAAACATCGATATGAACCGTTTGAAAAGGTTTTGTTCCCGTTTCTGTTAACATGAATGGTGCATATGGTTTGTTTCTTGCGTATTTAGCTCTTTGACATACTTCACATTCGTTAATAAATTTTGTTATATTAGCAATCATATTTTTCCAATAATAATTTCTTTTGAGTGTTTCTAAACATTCTTTAATTCCGCGATGGTTATTTTTTCCATCATGATAATTTTTTATTAAAAGAATTTGTTCTTCGGGATCGGTTACGGTATTGACTCGTTTTAAACATCTGATTAATTTTGGAGAGTTACCGGTAAAATATTTTAAATAAACATAACAAAAATCTTTGTACAATTGATCTTTATGAAAATACATGCAATACACTTTTTGTGGGTCTGTATATTCTTTCAAAAATTGTAATATTAGTTGTTCATTATCTTTTTCGGGTATTTTCAATGTAATTATTTTATGGTTTTCATAAGTATCGTGATTTACATCCGCTTTATGATATACATTTGAGAATACTAAAATTTGATTTACTTTATTATTAATA
This sequence comes from Cantharis nigra, assembly GCA_958510845.1. Taxonomy (NCBI): domain Eukaryota; kingdom Metazoa; phylum Arthropoda; class Insecta; order Coleoptera; family Cantharidae; genus Cantharis; species Cantharis nigra. Next base: position 27,800,945 of record OY294030.1, on the reverse strand, counting down.
ATTTCATCGCAAGATTTAATTCCGTCATTTGTATTTTCATTTATATTAGAATGAACTGTAGAACTTGAGGGGCAATTGTCATTAATGTTATTATTAGGGGGCCTAATTTGAATATCAGATAAAATTTTGATTTTTGGATTTATACTTTTACTAGTCGAAGGTTGGGTTTGGTCTGTTGTAGTATTTCCGATAGTGAATTCTCTTAAAAATTCAAGAATATCTGCGTCTACTTCTCCTGGATTATTAATTATTGATTCGTTTTCTAACGCGTTAATTGAAATTCTAGATAAACAGTCTGCATTTGTGTTATACTTTCCTTTTTTATACATAATTTCATACTCAAATTCTTCTAATTTTAAGCGCCATCTTATTAATTTAGAATTGGGCTCTTTTAAGCTAAAAAGCCAGGTCAATGGACGGTGATCAGTGTAAATAGTAAATTTACGACCGTACAGATAAGGCCTGAAATGTTTACATGCCCAAACAATCGCGAGTAACTCTTTTTCGATTGTCGAATACTTGGTTTCGGTTTCATTTAATGTTCGTGATGCGTAAGCAATGGGTTTATCTTTCGGTATTTCACCTTGCGATAGTACAGCACCTATTGCAAAATTACTGGCATCTGTGGTTAAAATAAATGATTTTGTAAAATTCGGGTATTGTAAAATTGGATCGTTTGTCAATATTTGTTTACAATTTTCAAAACAGTCTATAAATTGCTCGTCATGAATTAATTTTGCATCCTTTTTTAGACATTTGGTCATGGGCTTAGTAATCTTTGCAAAATCTTTTATAAATCGCCTATAGTAACCAACTAAACCTAAAAAGCTTTTGATTTCCGTTCTAGTTTTAGGAATAGGGAATTTTTGTATGACTGAAATTTTATCTGGATTTGGTTTTACTCCCTCTGGGGTTATTATATGACCTAAATATTGAACTTCTTTTTGAAGAAATTCAGACTTATCCAATTGGATTTTTAAGTTACTTTTTCTAATTCGGTCAAATATTTCTTTTAGTCTTTGCAAATGTTCTTGAAGAGAACTGCTAAAAATAATTATGTCGTCTAAATATACAAGGCAAGATTCGTGTTGAAGACCTCGTAAAATATTATCCATTACCCTTTGAAATGTTGGTGGGGAATTTTTGAGGCCCATTGGCATTCTCAAAAAATGAAAATGTCCATCTTCTGTAGAGAACGCAGTTTTTTCTACGTCATTAGGATCTACCTCGATTTGATAAAAACCACTAGCTAAATCTAAGGTTGAAAAATAATTGGCTTTCCCTAGCTTATCAAGAATATCGCTAATATTAGGAATGGGATATCGATCGTCGATGGTCTGATCATTTAGCTTCCGAAAGTCCACGACAATTCTCCATTTCTTTTTACCAGAAGCATCTAATTTTTTTGGAACAATCCAAATTGGGCTGGACCATGGAGAAACACTATGTTCAATAATTTTTTGTTCTAACATCTTTTTAATTTGAGTTTTCACTTCTTGCTTATGAACTTCTGGGAAACGATATGATTTTATATAAATTGGGGTAGTGTCCTTTTTTAATTTAATTTTATGAGTAATTTCGCTTGTGAAACTTAAAGGGATACCTTCGCAAAAGAAAATATCGCGGTACTCGAAACATAGTTTCCTAATTGACTCTTTTTCTTCTGTATTACAATGTTTTAATCTGATATTTTTTAAATTTTGTTTTAATAAATTTTCTTGTTCTGAAACTAATGGTTGACTATCGATATCTATTTTATCAAAAAAATTTACATCTATTAAATTTATCGGTTCTATTTCTAAGGGATCTAAAATGGTTAATTTTACATGTTTTTCTCCGCTATTAATGATTGTGGTGATAGCAAAATTATTTAAAACGTTAACTAGCGCTTTTGGGGTTTCTAAGCCGTTTTCGAATTTAATATAATTCAAAATTCCTAATCCGTTTTTTAAGGTTACAGGTAGCTTGACTACTTGTTCTACTCTTGGTGGTATTATTATTGAGTAATTTAATTTTGAATTATTATTAAAATTTTGCATGGAAGATATTTTATTAATTTCAAAAATCATTGAAATTTCAGTGTGTGGTGTGGTAAGTATTTTTTCTCCGATGTTAACTTGAGCGTTTAATTTTGTGAGCAAGTCGATTCCAATCAATCCGTGATATTTTTCGCTGAATTTAAAGAGATAAAATTTATGTGTTTGATTCGTTTTAAAAATTTTAAAAATAGGTATTTCTGCTACCTCATTATGATATGAAATATTATGTGCCGTTTTAATGTTAAAGTTTTCATTTAATATGAAGTTGTTATAAAATTGATAAGCTAAATTTGGATCAATTAAACTTCTTGAACTCCCTGTATCAATTAAAAATTTTGCATTTATTTCAGGTATATAAATATATGGTAAATCGGATTCAAAATTATTTAATCGTTCTATTTGGGGTGGTTTGAATAAATGAGTTCGTGAAAATTTAGTTCATTGTCATTGTTATTATCAGGTTGTGGACATTGACTCTCGTATATTGATGCATTATCTTGTAAGAATGCATCCTGAGCGTATATATTACAATCATCGGTCGGGTTACTAAACTCATCCTGATGCTCTACATTATTTTCATAATTAGGGGAATATTCAAATTCGTTTTCAAATTGCGGATTTTCTGATATATTTTGGTTAAAGAGATGATTCATCGAGTATCTACCTTTATCAAATTTAGCATGACCACTACTTGTATCCATTGGTTCGTGTATTCGATTTGTAAATTGTGTTCTGCCAGATCTGTTCAAATTTTGATTTATTCCTTGGAAAGCTTTTGGTTGGTATTGATACGGTTGGTTAAAATTAGAATTTTGAAAAGCAGGTCTTTGATTAAAATTAAAATTTGGGGTATTTTGAAATGATGAAAATCGATTAAAGTTAGCATTATTTTGAAAAAATGGGGGTTTGCTGAAATTTGAATTATTTTGCTGTGATAAGTTTTTATAAAAATTTGGGTCATTTTGAAAGTTTATTGGTCTGTTAACATTTGTAGTATTTTGAAATTGTTGAGGTTTATTAAAATTTTGAATATTTTGAAATTGTGAAGGTCTGTTAAAATTTTGAAAGTTTTGACTCGTTGGAGTTTTATTCAAGTATAAATTTGATTTAAAATTATTATTTGATTTTCCAGGTGTTAATCTTTGTTCCGGTCTAAACATAACATTCGAATTTAGGGTGTTGTTTTGATTAGTAGAATAAAGAAAATTTTCTTCTTCTATAAGCAAACTCATTGCTTTTTCTAAACTGTCAGGATTTCTAAGTCTAACATTAGTTTGAATTTGTCCGGTTAATCCTCTTATAAAAGTTTTTAAAGCTAAGTTATTATAATTTTTTAATTGAATAAATTTTTCCTCTGGTGACATTAACGCTGCGTTTAAATTTGATGTAATTAAAGATCGCACGTCTTGGCAACGCATTCCAAAATTATACGAAGATTCGTGCCTTGTAGGTTTTAAATCGATCAAATCCTGAACTAAGCAATCAATATTTCGTTGATCACCAAAACTTAACTGTAAAGCAGTTTTTATATCAAGCCAACTATCAAGTTCACTACGAGAACCAATTAAAATTAAAGCTCTACCAACTAATTTTCCCAATATTGCTCTTAATAAAAATGTGTTCAGTGCATTATCGGTAGCACTTGAAAATGTATTAATTAAATTTTGACAATTATCAATAAAAATATTCAAAGTATGTGGGTTTCCTTCGTATTGAGATATACTATCCAAATGTAATCTTAATAATTGATAATTAGTTGCCATTGTTAGTGGTTTTAATTTAATACTTTTAAACAGCTCTGCTAGGTTATCTAAGTTCACTTCGGTCATATATTAATGTTATCTTAAGAAGTAAAAGTTACACTTATTATCTACCTTTATTACTAGGAAATTTATAAGATAGGAAAATTAAATGAGACTTACAATATTATCGTTGTTTTCATTTCTTGTTTAATTTCTTAATTTCTAATGCCTTTAAGTTCGGACGATGTTTGTTCTTCCCTCAGGACTTCTTAAACTAATTGCCAACAGTTCGGACGATGCTTGTTCCTCCCTTGATGACTTCTGTGCTGTTGATGTCCAAATTGATGTTTTTTCGAATTCCCAATTAATCGTTAACACGAAAAATTGCTCTTACGATAAGGTCAATTTTTGGGAATCCTACCGACTGCGCCAATTACAATGTACGAGGACAAAAACCACTTTTTAAAAAGCAAAAAGTTTTATTACACAGGACTAGTTACTACTTGTAAATACAAATGCAAAAAGCATTGTTCAAAGTTAAGCACTTATATTTAATACATTTCTTATCGCATTGCAAGAAAGCTTGATAATACCTTTTATAAATAAGCTTGGATATTGTAACTTACACCACAAAAATCAACCGTTTCATGTTATTTTATTACTTATATTACCTAAATATATTAGTAATAGTAGTAGTACTTGTATTTAGTTTCCTACGTATAAGCCATAAAGTAATTAACAAAAAGGATAACAAAACGTAGGTGGTTCATTGAAGATTAAGGTAGTATTCTATTTTGGAAGCTCAAAAAAGAAGCAATTTTTATGAGATTATTAACCCGGCGTCATTGTGGCGACCAAACAGAACACAGCCGTTGTGGCCGGATAAATTTTACCCACGTACATTATTGCACACTGAATCAACTTTATGTCCATATTAGTTCTTCTATATATATTGGGGTATACCCTATATTACCGTATACACTACCCTATATATGGGTAGCTATTGGGAACGGCAAATAATAACGCGTGTATTTTGTTTTAAAGCTATTGGGGTTTAAAAACAGTCGGGTATTGGATACCCGGTGACAATGACGCCGGGTTAATAAAAATATTGAAATGAGGTTAGTCCGGCTTTAAAAATACACTCTTAAAATACTTTTTTTACAAAATTTTTATATACGTATTTTATGAATTTTTTATATACAGAAACATTATTTAAATATCATTCCTCGATTAGGTGTGAATCTTGAATATGGGTAATCTAGAACAACAAAAAATCAAAAGCTTTACGTTCAATATAACACCCGCAACCGACTAAACTAAAATTTTTAATATAGATGCAAAAATAAGAAAATGGCGATAAAAAAATGAAAAAACAAAATAATTGTAATTTTTTTTGCTGGTTTTTTGAAAAAAATATATGTAGTTAAAATTAAAAATGTAAAATAATTTTAGTTCAGGCAATTTTTAGTGTTATATTGAACCTAAAACTTCTGATTTGTTTTGTTTTAGATGGTCCATTTTCAAGATTTTAACACCAGCACTACTAATCGAGGCATATAACATCATAAAAAATTTACAAAAATTACTTTGTTTGAAAGTAGAATCCTGCCTTAAGTATTTTTTTACATCTACAAAATTTAATATTTAATTACTAATAATAATTTATTCATTTTATATATTATCGTAATTTTTTAGTTTGAGAAATCTAAATATACAATGTAAACAATTCCTGGCGTAATTTGCTTCTTAAATTAGTATCCTTAAATTTTCTTTAATACAATATACTTTTATCAAGAAATTTCAACACAATGTTGAATTTTACAGAATTAGATAGTAATTATTGTACAGCATCCTTAAAAATTACACTATTAATTACTAGCTAATAGTGCAGTAGTCCACAATTTAGAAAAGTTGGTCAAAATTGTTTTGTTTCATAATAAAAATTCACTAATTGCAAATACAGCCATGCTCAAATGTATAGCGGGTGCTGAATGAGTTAGCCGAACATAGAAAATTAACATTTAAATACTTATTTATGCAAATTCCTGCTTCCCTAATTATTTAAGAGAAAAAATGAAAGACACAAAAATAATGCAGAATTATTATAAGCTTTGAATGATAACACCATTAGAGTTCATCTAGCTTTTACTTAAAAAGTCAAAAACTGCTTTCGAAATTGTTAAAATTTTTATTTATCAGACTAGCCATGTAATAAATTCAATTTAATTTCTATTTTCAAAAATAATTACCATGGAAACTTACATGGCCAGTTTGATAAACAAAACTTTTAACAATTTCAAAAGCATTTTTTTACTTTTTAAGTAAAAACTAAATGAAAACTAATTCTCTTATCATTCGTAGTTTATGTATATTTCTGCATTATTTTTTTGTTTTTAATTTTTTCTCGAAAATAATTAGAGAAGCAGGAATTTGCATAAATAAGTTTTTACATGTTACTTTCCTATGTTCGGCTAAGTCAAACAGCACCCTGTATAGTAAGCCACCTATAGATTTTTAAGTTTTAAGATTTTAAATAAAACAAATTAAAAATATATAGATTGAAACAATGTTTATTTTTAATATTTTGTATGACTACCCTTTGCTCTAAGCATGATTTTAATACCATGAGGCATTGTGGCTAACTAATGTGCAGCACTCATCTGTGGTAATTTTGCCCTTTCTTCAAAATTTTCTGTTTCAATGCTTCTTTTGAAGTGATTTTATAACAGGCAATTCTCTTCTTTAAAACCTCTTATAAATTTTCAATAGGGGACAGGGCATGACTTTGTGACGGTCAATCCAAGCCGGGAATTTGTGTAACACCCTGGAAATTTATAAAGAATTTCCAGTTATTAATAATGAAATACCTAAATGTTTAAAATTTTATAAATAGACACATATAAAAGATCATGCTGTATGTACACATTTATTAGGTCGAATCGTGAGAAATACGGATTAATCAAAAAATATTTTGGTTTTAGTTTCTTTTAATAAAGCGTAAAATAACGCAACTTTTGCGCGAAACTCTTTTGGGTTATCCAGGGGCGCCGACTACGGGCGTGCCCGGAAGCCAGAGCACCCCTCGAAAAGTTTCTAGGGGTACGCTGCACCCCTAGAAATTCTTATACATTCAGGTACCATCCGTTGACACTTTCTCCGCCAATAATCCACTGGTACCACCGAAATCAATATCTTTTGCATATTGTACATATTATTTGTAATTTAATATAAGTATTACAATATTATTGTTAAATTTGAAAGGAAATTTTGTTACAAAATCAGATTGCACATATTTACACAAATATTATTTATTTTATTCTTTAGATAAATCGACATGGCAAACAATAATTTTTTCAAAATTTTCTGGTGTTAATCGGCATCTGTAAGAGATCATTTTCTAGGTATCGAGGTAATCCCATCTGGAATATACTGTCTTTGTACAGTATCCATCTTTTCCCAATTTTATTTGTTATAACAACCATAAATATTATTATAATTGTAATTTTGTACCCGCCTACCCGTACAACCTCAACAAGTATTTCATTTACAGTTTGCACTTTCAAAGAAAGTAATTTTTTTTAATAAAAAGCAATATAATTTTAATTTTTCAGTGTTTTGAAGATTTAATCGAATTTTAAGCAATAAAAATAAAGGATATGTTTATATTTATGTGTTATTTTTACTATCCATTTTTTAATCTTTTGTTTATTCATATTTTAGGATTACATAAAAAATTAACCAAAGAAAAAACTCTAAATTTACAAAGTTATGAGCTGGCAAAGTCAGAGGTCTAAAAAAAAGAGTGTCCTGGCATGCACGATATCTCAAGTTCTAATGAACTGATTTATTTGAAATTTGGTGTGAATGTTTTTTATAGATGCCGCTATAGCATGAACTATGGAAAAGTAAAACAAAAATTTTTTCACAAAATGGCTGCCGTTTGAAGAAAAAAAATTTTTTTTGCATGTTTTTTTAACAAATCCGAATTTTTTAAAAATGGTAAAATTCAAACTTTTGACTTGAGCGTAGTTCATGCGATAGAGAAATGTATAAAGAACATTCACACCAAATTTCAAATAAATCGGTTCATTAGAACTGGAGATATCGTGCACGCCAGTTTTTTTTAGACCTCCCACTTTGTCACCTCATAACTTTGTGAATTTTGAGTTTTTTTTTGTCGGTTAATTTTTTATGTAATCTTATAATATCAATAAACAAATGGCAAAAAAGTGGATAGTAAAATTATCTTTTGTTTTGCTTGTACAAAGCTTCAAAAATCGCCCGAAAATTCATGCCTCTAGACTAGAATACCTCTTTAATAGACACCATCATAAACTTACAACCAAAAGAAAACTTGAAAATACAAAATAAAATGGAAAGTAATCAAAAATAAAAACGTATTAAAACTGACATTTTCAAAAAATTTCCCCAACCCATTTTTGGAAATTTTTTCGGCACCCCTCAAAATTTTAGAAAGTCGGCGCCCCTGGGGTTATCGATATTGATTTGTAGTGAAAATCAAAAATTAGTTCAACTACATTGTAACTTTTGTATGCTAAAAAATGTTAAATCTTGAGCAGACAGTAGATAAGGAAAACTCTATTTATGAAAATGAAAAGTTACGCAGATCTCATGTATTAGTTTCCGTCGCAGGTGGTTAATTGAAAATGAAAATGAAAAACTTGCACTTGACCGCGCGTGGAACATGATTTCTCTGTCTATAGAAAAAGTAATGTCTTTATCTAATTTAAACACGCATTTTTCGCACGCTTCAAACTTTTAAAATAGGGGCAGATGCCATAAATATGCGAACATAATTTTGCGAAAAAAACTGTGATTTCGGATCTTACAGGGGGCGTTACGCTGCTCATTGTCCGCCAAGACTGGAAGATTGTTTTTTAACTTTGCAGAAGAATAGAAATTATTCTCAACGATGAACGGTTGTGTTCAAATAAAATTTGGACAATACTACAAATAACGACAAATAAATTGTCCAGTATGGTTTGCTAAAGTAATTTTTGCTGTCGATTTGTTTTAAATAACATAAAATTTGAAAGGTGGGATTTTAAGTAAAAATGAATTTTGGAAATTATTTATTTATTGGTTTACTAATTTATTTTCTTATTTATTAATAAATACGGGCAGGCCCAATATACAATAGATATAAACATCAGACAAAAACAAATTATTTCCAATCAATTAATTTCGTGGTTCAAAACAAATGAGAAATTAAACCTTTGTACCAGGAAAATCCAGGAGTCTGCAAATTATTACCTTTAACGGATCGTAGAAAATCCAAAATAATAATTTAAATGTCGATTGTTAAATTCACAAGACGGTTGCGCGACTTAAATAAATTCATGTAAAAGAATAAAGTTTACTGAAGGTTTAGGGGTTTAGGTAAGCGTTTTGAAACTTTTATTGTGTGCCAATAAAGTAGCTGCACACATTTCAAGATTAAAAATTCAGCTTTAAATATGTTTCGATTTCTTTGGCAATTTTTTCTCATTATCTTTACTATAATGCATTTTGATTACATTTAGTTTCATTTATTAAATTTGCGATAAAGGTTACTGAAAAGAGATATTTACGTGAACGCATCTATGCAATACTTGATGGACAGCACTAAAGAAAGTTTGTTTTAAACCATTTTCAAAGTGGCAAAGTTAGTCGTAAAACCATCTACAACATTTTCAAACGATAGAATGATGGTTTATCTACCGTGAATAAAAAAAATCGGGCAGCAAACCATCATTGACACATAGAAAACGCCAACAACTCAAACACATTGCTGTAAAAGAAAATTTGAAGTTCAAATCGGAAATTGGCATGTAAATTTAAAAATTCAAAAAAAATTGTTAAAAAAAATTTGTTAAAAATGGTTGTATAATATCACAAGAAAGTTTATGAGTGATACCAATTGGTGGAAATCCCTAAAAAGTGTCGTTTGCTTCGACGAAATCATTTAAAACCGAACATGGTGCTGGTTATGGACAATGAAAAATATTTCAGTTTTACATGCACCAATCGTGTTTAAAATAAAGGGTTTATACTGATTTTATTCAGAATAGTCCTAGCAATATCAGATACATTCCAAAAGCAAAGTTTGACCGAAAAATTTTGGTGTAGTGCGCTATATCAAAGAGAGAAATTTTTCTGGTGTACATTCAATCATCGAAAGGTACAGCAATCAATGCAGATGTCTATATTGAAAAATATTTTTAAAAAATGAAATGTTTTATTGAAAAACATTATAAAGGTGACGAAACTTTATTCTGGCTCGATCTAGCATTGAATCATTATGCGAAAAAACCATCGATTGGTTAGTCATGGAAAACATCAATTTTGTACCTAAAACAGGCAATCCTCCAAACATACCAAAGGCACGCCCAATTGAAAATTTTTTGACTCTCATCAGCACAGAGGTATACAAGGGTGCCTTAAAAGCTCAGACATACCAACAGATGAATCGACGAATTCAACTTTGTAAACGAAAAATCCCACTGGATGCTGTCCAAAGGATGATGGACGACGTTTCAACAAAATTACGATATATCGAGGTTAATGGTTTATTTGTACTATGCAATTAATCTAATTTTTAAGTTTAAGATGTATAATGAAGAAATAAAATTTAAATTATTAGAATTGTTTGTGCTTGTATTGAATATTTGTGTTTGAAATGCGTGCAGCTACTTTATTGGCGTTTTTTGATGGTCGATAAAACAAAAATAATTAATATTTTAACTATACACTTTTCTATCATTTATTTACTTATATTTTAAGAATTTATAAAAAATTTTCAAAAACGAAATATATATTTCACAAATTTACACTCTGTTGAAGTAAGTATAAGGAAAAAAAGAGCGTGTCCATCTTGACACGATTCCCACTCTTCTGGTCATCTCAAAAATAAAAACAAGGTAGATTCTTTATCAGTACAAATGTCATTATGGTAGGAACCAAGAAAAATGAAAAAAAACTTTTCTTGCAAAATGGCGGCTACTCAAAAGAAAGGTAGGTACATAAATATTGAAAATTTTGATTTTTTGTTGGTTCCTATCATAAAGGGATATATTAAATAGAAAATTTATGCCAAATTTCAAAAAAATAGGTTATTCAGAACTTGAGATTTTGTGACAAACAAAAATTTTTTCTCTTCTACTTCAACAGCGTGTAACTTTGTAAAATATATTTTTTTTTTGTAAATTTTTTGTGAATTCTTAAAATATAAATAGTAAACAAATGATAAAAAAATGTATATTTAAACTATTATAGTTATTTATGTATCAAGGGCATTATGACGATGTTTATGTCGAGGGCAACCAATTTAAAAAGTCGAGGGCCGCTAGGCCCGAGAGTTTTTTAGTTGCTCGAGAGCATAAACATCGAGTAATGCCCGTGGTGCATACAACGTTTTATATTACACTGCATTTGAATTTGAGAAAATTTAAAAATTTTTATAAATTTTGAATTTGGTTTTGCTAAATTTTCTAGTTTGCGGTGGAATTGCGATTGAGAGGGCATAATAAGCGGGCATTATGATTTATACGCCCTAGGTTATTATAGCATACTTAATATATTTCGTTGTCAAGGTATAAAAAACAAATAATGATTCAGTGTAATATAAAGTATTTTTGTTTTATCGACCGTCAGAAGAATTTTGATTTTATGTGTTTATGATTTAGAGAGCAGTAAGCTCCAATTGCATGTTTTATTTTGATTTGCTGTAAGCAAAAATATTTTGTCAGGGTATGATTTTGGTTTTATTTTGACCATGTCAATTTGAACTGTGTTTGATGAATTTTTATATATTAGCTTGTGTACATTAACGTAAATTAAATTGTTGTAATTCTTTATAATTTTGTTTTATCATTGGATTTTAATTTTGTTTTTAATAAATAATTTTATTAACATTACCTGAAGGGTTTCAATTAATGAGTAGAAGTAAACTTAAAAATAAATTAACATCCTTATCAAAAAAAATTGAACAACGCAGAAGGTCTTTTAAGACGACGCGACGCGACGGTCAGCCGTTGGCCTTACACCTTCCAACAACAAGGATCGGTGAAAAATCAAGAATTTCTCAAACTACCAGACCTACAAAAAATCACAAGTATCAACAGAAGTTAAGTCTACAAAATTGCAGTTTGGGAAGTGGTGGCAGTCTAAAAAATAAATATTCTTACCATTCTGCACAGGCATAATTGTAAATTGAAAATGTAATCTGGATCATCTTCCTCAAATAATTTTACAATAATTATTGTTGCTTCTAAATGGTCCTGCGAAGTCTCGATGTAGGTATCCGAAGTTCATTCTCTTCTCGCAGATTTTCACTTCGCCGGCGCCGCTTGCCTACATTGAGCCCAAAATCATAATACTGCCATCCGGCAACCCCCAAATTTAACGGTGGGTATACAATGCAAATTTATAGATATTTTATAAATAGAATATTTTATTTTGAAATTAAAGTTAAAAAATAAATATATAATACACAAATTATTGACGAACACGTACGTGATAAGCACGGATAGAATCCAAACATTCACTATAGAGGACATCGGTGAGTAGGTTTTGAAACTTGAAATTGAAATCTACCGCTATTTATCAGCAAAGCATGTTTGTCCCGATTGACCCTCTATGTCCTGACTCGCCCCGTTTCTCGGTACCTACTTAAATAATTTTCTACGTACATGGGCGCCGGCAGCAGGGTACAAGGGGGTGCACTTGCACCCCCCTGCCATGAAAAATAACGCACGGAAAAAGATTAAAAAATACATTTTTTCATAAGTGATTAAGTCACTGTTTGAATACAAACTTAAGACGTGCATTTTTTGGGTTTTTCTTAAATATTGATATGGTATTTCTTATATTTTTGAGTTTTATTTTTCTCTGTGCAGGGCCTTGTGACTATTATAAATTATATATTATTAGTTAATATTTAGTATAGTGTGTACAGATGCATATGCACCTCCCTGAAAATAATCCTGCCGGCGCCCATGTCTACGAATATGTATTGTATTCTTCACTTTACTGTTAAAATTCTATTACTTTAACGTTTTGTTTAGTTCTGTTAAATGTTACATTTTACAAATATATTGTGGTGGAACGTCGGAAAAAATTAATTTCCCGACTTCCATTTCCTACTTAAAATTTCTTTGCTTCGGCCAGTTCAGAACGTCTGTAAACTGTGTGAAACTGCCAATTAATTCAATTTAAATTATTAATGTATTTAACAAATCCAAATTAAATTATAAATTCCAAATAAACTTCCCATGTAAAAATGGAACGATAAACCAGTGTACGGCTTATCACCGCATGTGCTCGCCTTGTATAAACTTCACTTTACCTTCTGTTTTAAATTTAATTTCTCCAAAACTAATTATAATTTATACCGATTTCCAATTATCCAATTCCAGTAATTAATGATTAACGGATCCAATCTTAATCCTCAAGATCCAAATTAAACCATCCAAAACCTCAAACTTGTCCAAACTTTAGACAACTTCCAAATCCAAAATAATAATCAAAAATTACTTAATCACGTAAATCAAATATATTTATTTACTATCTTCAAAAACTCAACCACATCGCAAATACAAAATTAAAATTTTACCGAAGACCTCTCAAGTAAAACGTCCGCTTCGTGCGGCTTCAAAACGGCAATTATAAAAATTGTCGCAAACTTAAAAATCTACGCGTGTCATTACCAAAATTCAAAAATTATTTACAGAATTAAATAAAATAATAAAAATAAACAAAATCTTATACTTGTGCTATTCCTGCGTTGTAACACCAAAAAATAATTTGAAAATATTTTGTTTTACTTTAATAAATATTTTGAATAATATATGAAGGGTCCACTGCAAGAGTGATGACTGATGACTGTCCAAAATTACACATTATTAGGTAAGTACGGCATTTGATAACTTTATTCGTGTAGCAACTTTCTACCCTCTAAAATGTGACAATATCGCAAAGGGTTCCGAGAAAATCGAGTTTCTAAAACAGTTGCGCGAGTTCCATGCAAATATCTCAAAACTTCAATTTTGAACATTCATCGGTCTTGCAGTGGACCCTTCATATTATTGTGATGAGCCACTGTATGAAAAAACGTTGATTTGATTAGCTATTCTCGTATTAATTCATACTCTCATAATTTATTGATGGCGCACAGTGGGACGAATCAAACTTTTAGCTGGCCAAAAATAGAAAATTTTAGTATCATAATTATTAATTATAACCTTTATGATTTGTTACTACATACCTGAGGATGAAAAATATATCAAAATATATAACAATTATTAACTACTGAGTAGATAAAAACAGGTAGGGCTCATGCAGTTCGCTAAATGTAATGCAAATTAAAAAAATTGTCATATAATTACGGAAATTCTACTTTATTTTCATATAATGGAGTAGGAAAACTTCTGGGGGGCTCCGGGGAGTTACCATTATTTTTTTTGTTTTACATAATTATGTGTACTTGATAACACTGTATCGAAAAATTGCCCCAATTTGCCCCTTTTTTATAATTATTAAAAGCTTTTATTTAACTTGGTGTGACCGTTGTCCGTCGTCCGTGTGCGTGGACTTTTTTGAAGTCATTTTTAACCAACTTCTCTACGTCCTAGCCTAGAGAGTTGTAATTTGGTACACAGATTTCACTTGCAGCGAATTTTTATATTTTAATTTCGTTTTTCAAAAATTCTGAAAAATCAGCGAAAAATCGGGAAAAAACTGAAAATGATAAAGCGCATGCGTCTATGCGCATAGAACATTTTTATCATACAGAGCGAAAAAAAGAAAGTAAAAGGCGACTTCTCAGGCTTGATACGTAATAGTATAAATTTATTGAGATATACTTCATCTCGAGATATCTATCAGATACATCTGTTCGATAAATAATCAAGCAACACAAGTATTCGTGGCCCGATTTGGGGATTATGGACTTTTATATTTTTTCAGTCTTGAAAATGAAGATATAAAATCTTAGAAACGTCGACAGATTAATTTTTTTGATTTTTCAATTCAATTTAAACTGAAATCCTTTCTTGCATTGAATCAAGTAGGTAACCAATCAAATTTATGATTTGTTAAAATTTTGAATTACTGTGTTCTGATTTGTTACTGCTTAATTAATTTGGGGTCGTTCATAAATTACGTCACGCAATGTTAAATATTATATATAACACCCTCCCTTCTCTGCTGCTGCTCTGCTCCACGGAAATCCAATAATAGTTACAGTGCGGCCTTTAGGTCGCACAACCTAAGTACACTAGTAATCAATAAATTTTAACTCAAAATAAATTTGAAAGAAGACTAAAAAATTAAATAAAAAATTAAAAATTTTTAAAAAAACCTTTTATTTAAAATTTAAAAAAAATGCACTAAAAAGTATAAAATAAAATAATTTTTAAATAAAAACAAACATATTAAGTTACGCTTTTATATATAGATGTTTTCAAGGAGCTTAATTTTATTTAAAAATTATTTTATTTTATACTTTTTAGTGCATTTTTTTAAATTTTAAATAAAAAGTTTTTTTAAAAATTTTTATTAAATTATGAATTAAATTATAGTCTTATTTTATTAATTCTTATAGATAAAACTAACACTGGAAGAAACATTAAAAATTGTTGTTTATTTGAAATTCTTGAAAATGTCATACAAGTTTATACATGCCTAGAACATGTATTTACGCAATACATTTTTAACTTTTTTAAACATTTTTTAACTTTTTTAAACATTTTTTAACTTTTTTAAACATTTTTTAACTTTTTTAAAGATGATATTACTGGACTAAAAAAAACTGACATTTCTGATTTTTTTCATGTTCCCTATATTTTTGACCGGCTAAAAGTTAGATTCGTCCCACTGTGTGCCGCAGGGTTTCTCTTTGGTGGTTCAGATAATAAGGATTTGCAAGTGAGTTTTAAAATAACATTACAACTAGCAAGTTAGCAATGTAAATTGTATCATTCCTAAATTTTTTTTCTCATGTAAAAATCGGTTTATAGCAATACTTATTAAATATTTTTTTCTATTTTGCGTCTAAAACAAAAACAAAGTTATTTTGAAACCCAATCGCGTATAAAATGGACGCAATTTTTGGTTTTAAGATTTAAGAGGTTGGTAATTAATAAATTAAAGCAAATTAATGTCATTTTATATTGTCAATTTAAGAAAAAATAATTTAAAAAACTCGTTTCATTAGCGTTTTATCACACTTATCCTTAAGAAAAAAAAACTTGATTAACCCTTTCGCTCACCTCGTAGTCAATTGGCTGCATTAAAATTAATATTTTTTTGCAAGAGAACTAGACGCTAGAATCAGTTGGTTCAAACTTTAATCAATTGTTTACACATCTGTCTTGTAAGATTAGTGATAATGGTAGTATTTGGTGTTTAAAAGCTGAAGCTGCAGAATATTTTTCAAAAATAAATGTACCTATTATTACACTGTGCATTTATACATTATAAATACTTAATACTGCTATACTGCATTACAGCAGCGCTTTAAAAACATTTATAAAAACTGCTACTATTGCGATATCAGTTTGGAAACTTCAAAAACATAAAGAGAAATGTGTAAGTGTTCGAATGAATTAATAAAAAATCGGATGTGGCCATGCTCCATAGCTTTATCATACTTTTAAATATCAAAAATATGAAGAAATAGGATATTTATACGATTATTGATTAAAACTTTTTACTTTATCATACAAAGTATGAAAAAGTATTATCGTGCAGAAAAAAAATTGAGATTTTGATAAATTTTGGCATATTGGGGTCCCAGAAGCGGAAAATCATCATTTCCAAAAAATGTCTGTATGGGTGTTTGTGTGTGTGTGTATGTGGTCAAATTTTATGTGCGCTCTACCGCAAAATGTAATAGGATTTTTTTAACAAAATTTTGTATTATTGAGACTTAGAGCTGATTAGATTTTGGTTAGAATCGGTACACGGAAACGCAAAAAAAAAATATTTTGTAAACTAAAAAAATAATTTTTTTTTGTTTCAAAATTTATTTTTTATTAAATTCTTTTCTATAATGATATTAAAAAAGCCTTAATCAATAATCGTGTAAATATCTTATTTTAGTAAATATTCTTTTCTGAAATTTAAAAAAAAAATTTTTTTTCTTATTTGTTAAATCTTATTTTTTTATTATGTTCTGCTCTATAATAATAATAAAAAAGTTTTACTCAATAATCGTGTAAATATCATATTTCTTCATATTTTTGATATTTAAAAGTATGATAAAGTCATGGGCATGGCCACATCCGATTTTTTATTATTATTATGGAGCAGAACATAATAAAAAAAAGATTTTAAAACTAAGAAAAAAAATTTTTTTTTAAATTTCAAAAAAGAATATTTACTAAAATAAGATATTTACACGATTATTGATTAAGACTTTTTTAATATCATTATAGAGAAGAATTTAATAAAAAAATAAAATTTGAAAAAAAAGCAAAAATTATTTTATTAGTTTACAAAATATTTTTTTTTTGCGTTTCCGTGTACCGATTTTTAAAAATTAAAATTTTGTAAATTTAATTTTTTGTTTTGTAGCTGCTATTTTTGTTATTTTCTGATTTTCTGTGAAATAGATTAGTTTTTCAAAAATTTTTACTAGACAAAAGTTGTGGTCCGTTAAATTTCCTATTCGGAACGGGGCGTCAGATTTTTTGTAAAATGTTTCGTTTAGAAGATACAGCGATTTGAAAAAAACGAAGAAAGAAAAAAGTTTTAAATTTTCTACATTGTTTTACTTACTTTTTTTCATAACTCGAAAGCCATTGAATTTAGACAATAAAATGGTAAAACCTAGTTTGTAGATTATTTGACGCTCTTTAAAAAAGCTCTTAATAATTTTTACTGAAAAATCAATATTTTCTGAGTTATGGCCAAGTGAAGATTAAAAAAAATGCTTTAAGGAGACCTAACTCTCGAAGGTTTGAATTTAGAAAAAAATTTTTGTTAAATATTTTTCTTAGAATAGTGTCCTCTATCACCACTGAAATTAAGTAGTCTTTCCGGGGACACCCTGTATATGTACTAAATACAAAATTTTGTTAAAAAATTCCTATTTTTGCGGTAGAGCGCACACAAAATTTGACCACATACACACACACATAATTACAGACATTTTTTTGAAATGATGATTTTCCGCTTCTGGGACCCCAATATGCCTAAATTCATCAATATCTCAATTTTTTTTTCTGCACGATAACAATACTTTTTCATACTTTGTATGATAAAGTAAAAGATATCTTTTTGTAAGTTTATCAGTTTGTTTTCAATTTTCAAAAAGAGTGTAGTTATTTGATCACATATACCATAACTCCCTCGGGAAGGTAGCTAGGGCATTGCAATTTTCATCAAAAAATTTCAAAAAATTGTATTAAGCAATGGTGCAAATAGCAAAATTTTTCTAGACTTAAAGAGTGACTGAAAGGGTTAAAAAATAAAGGAATATGTTGTGACCAGTGATTAAACTATTACCTTCAATAATGTAAGTATTCCTATAATCCTATAGGGATTTTACACTACCGATGGTGGCACTAGCGACACCTTCAATATGTCTGCCATAGCAAGTATACCTCGGTAGAATGTTGGTTTAAAAAAGACCAAAAGACTGTTTTTTTTTTAGATAAACACTGCACTGAATTAAAAAATATCAGGAAAACTAACTCGAACACTGTTGAAACACGTTAAAGACACTTAGGTATACTTGATGGAGTAGTTACAAAAGCTGCGTGTGGTGGCGTTTGGTTAATGTAAAATCCCTATTCGCTGTGTGCATGGGTTAAGAGGGGATACGCAAACCTATCGAAGCGCTCGGAGTGGCCTGTAATAGAACTTAATGTGGACTTTTTCAGACTTGCCTTACGTGATTTAAGACATACGTATGATTAAAATGGGTTGTCACTCAACGTGCTGTGTTGTTAATTGCCATAATAGAGGTAAAAATAGTGATTGCAAGTTTTATATATTCCCAAGAGCAAGTCACAAACAGCAACAAAGAAATAAATGGATTGCTGCAGTCAAGGCCGTCGAGTGCCACGTCGGGCCCCGTGGCAAGACTTTTCGCGGACCTTCTGCTCTTAAAAATTTCATAAATAAAAAAGAAAATCATAAAACTTTGTATTTTTATTAAGAAAAACTACGCACAAAACAACTAAAATGGGTAAAATTAATTAAAAAATAAAAAATACAGTAGTTATCAACTAATTTTCAGAAGTACATTACATCACAATATTATTATCTAATTTTTTATTCATTCAAATTTTTTATTTATTTCCTTTTTATTTCTTCTTCTTTTTCTACTTTTATTATAGGCATCTGCCTGTTTTTCTTCACGCTTTTCCCCTGTTCACATTAATTCTGATGTAGAAACCCAGCTCTCCATCCATCTCTTGGGTGGTCTTCCAGGGTTTCGTTTTGCCAATGGTTTCAAGTCTCTTGCAATCTTGATCAGTCGATCGTCCTTTTTATTTATGTAATTTATTTAGTAATTCGTCCGGGCCCTTGAGGGATCCCGGGAGTCGGGGACAAATCCCCAAGCGTCCCCCCCCGATTGGGCCTGCAGTTCAGTTTTAATAAACTGAATAATAAAAATAAATAATATAGTAATTATATAAATAATAATAATTTTTAAAAACCCCTACCTGTAAAAAAACTCTAAAAATAAAAATTGATAATAAAAGCACCTTACTTCAAAAACTAATGTTCCCTTTAAAAAGAAAAAAATAATAGTTTCTTCTTCACTCAACAACATAAACTCTTGGACACTTAACTCCAAAAATTAACTTATCAACCTTTTTATCACCATTATCACCCCCCCCCCACTAAAACCCCTGACTGTAAAAAAAATACTTAAAATAGGAATTGATACGTAATAAAAGCACCTTACTTTAAAAACTATTCTTCCCTTTAAAAAGAAAAACATAATTTTTTTTGCACTCAACAACATAAACTCTCGGACACTTAACTCGAAAAATTAACTTATCATTCTTCCCCCCCCCCTACCTACAAAATTTAAACATTAATTTTGAAGTCAGGGGAAACGGATATTTGTTCCCCTTACGAAACCTGACAGCAATCGGAAAACAATTTGCACCGAAAAAAATTCGAAATAATAAAAATCAATATTATTATAACATTTATTTCATACAGTAATATATTGTCGTGTTACCAAATCATTTTTTGAAAAATGTTTGAAAGTTTAAATTTTTGATTTGTGAAAAATAATTTTTTCAGTTTATGAATTGACCTAATTTTGTAAATTTTGAATTTGTTGTAAATAAGAGATTTTATTTATAATCCTTGTAAATAATTGAAAATTTGCTTGTGAAAAAAAATTTAAAAATGAAAAAATATTATATAAAATTTAAAAATATTTCTTTGACAAAATTTGTTTTCCCTGACATTGGCCATAAAAATTTTAAATTCCCTGACTTTCCCTGATAAGTTTTAAATTTCCTGACATTTCCATACAAGAACCCTGAATTATGTTCGGCAAAATAAATCTAGTAATCTAGGGTTAAAGGGATACTTTTTAAAGTAAGGCGGTAAGGCGCTTTTATTATCAATTTTAATTTTTGGAATTTTTTTTGTCTGAGGTTTTTAAAATTTTTAATTTTTATTTTATTTCACTCTTTTTTGAGTATATTTATTTTATTCGTGAATTTCTTTCAAGAAAAGGAAGAGAAGTGTCACAACAAAAGTCATACAAAACCAAAATATTCAAATTTCCCATAGCGTACTCACTCATTTTTCGCACAATATGTTGCCTCAGTTATTACAGATGTACATTACATCAGCGCTTCTACTAAACGAACATCAAAAATATATTAACAATAAAAAATTGTGCGCTATTAGTGTATTTTTATATGCCAACAGTCCTAATTTATTTGCTCTATTGAGCCACCAGAGGGCAGCTGGAGCAATGCACATAGCGAATATGAAATTTAAATTTTCTTGGATGGAAGTACATGAACTTTAAGGTAAAAATTGTTAATGAAACATGTGTACCATGTAACCTTTCTTAAAATAGCTATAATACAATGCCAGTAAATTTCATTCCGTTTGAAATTAAATTATCATCCAAGAACAGGACTACAAATGCTGCGGTAAAAACATCACATCTAGGTCGCATAATGGGTTACATGTGATTAAATAGAGTTGGCCACGCAAAAATGTATAACTTTTATTATGAAGCAAATACACCTAGTTTAAAAACAACAAAAATTAAATGATAGTCTATTCATGTTAATATAAACAGTGTATTTAAATAATAATTATAAATCATATTTTATACAAATAATTATGACATTAGTAAAGAAGCATATTTCAAAGTTATACAAAAAAGCCAAGTAATATAATAATTTATAATAGTCTAAAATACTTAAAATTGCAACATTATTAAAACTAAATTAAAATTAATAAATGCAATATATTATTCTCACTTACACTAGAAAAAAAAAGTATGTTTATGTAGAGAAAAATGTACTTCTTAAAAAAATTAAATATACTAAACACATGGCTCAACATAATTTCCAGGAAATAAACCAGTTATTCCATCCATGACACCTTCCCACCAACCATCATCATTCTTTTTCAGTACATAAATGACTGCACTTTCTTGAAAACTAAGTTCGTCGTCTTTATCTGCATAGTAATCATAAATTGCAACCACTACAAATTCAAGCAAAAATAAGTTAATACTATTTACTTATCAAATAAATTTGCAGCATTACCTTTCTCAATGTAGTTTTTTGGCACCCATCCAGGTAAATCTTCTTCGTCTGGAACTATTGGCATAACCCCAGAAGCTCGAGGTCTACCAAAAGCTTCATGTTCATCGTCCGGAGGAGGAGGTGGTGGTAAAGGTGGAGAATGAGCTCCGCTACTACGAGAAACTCTTTGATGGTGAGATAAAGTATTCATACCTACAGTTCCGTGGGGTACCGGTGCATGATTAGACATCATCATGGAACGTGACATAGCATGATGACTAATATCTGGTAAATGTATTTCTTGTGTATTCACCAATGGAGATGGAGGTGCTAAATCAAGTTAACCAAATTAACAACAAAATCTAATATTTGAAGTACTTCGACATACGTGGCATGCTCATATGATGATCTGGTAAGTAATTGGTATTCACAGGAGGTGGCGGCGGCGGCGGAGTTTGTGGATGTTGCTGTTGCAAATTTAGTGGATGTACCATACCGACCTGTGGTGGTGATACAGCTTGATGTGGATTGGGACCCATTGGTAATGTACTGTATCCAGGACCTCTTTCTCCAGCCCTACGTGGATGACCAATAGGATAATTGGGGGCATAATGGCTTGGAACTTGAGGTGGTGCAACAGCAGGTGGAGTTCTATATTCTCTCGATCCTAAAGTAATACGAATAATATAAGCATGTAACTAAATTTTGTGCACTAACCAACCAACCTTTGCTAAGAGTTCCACCCGAGACTGAGGCTGTAAAATCAAAATTTACTTATAATATATCGATATTTTAAGATAAATTATGCCTAACATAGATATTAAAGTTATAAAAATATAATAATGCACTTCCTATTTTAGTAAATTAAATTACCTTTGCTATTGGTTCGTGACACTTGTGGTGGAGTTGGAGGTTTGGTCGTTGGAGGAGGACCAACCATATTACCAGTCAAGCTGGACATCGAAGCCATGCTAATAGATTGAATACTACCTTGGCTGGAACCCCTTGGTTTATGTTGTCTTGGAGTACCACTACTACGAATGCCATGTCCAATTTCATCCAAAACTAATAATCATCATAAATGAAAAAGTTGTGGCTATTCAATTTAAGGTAAGTTTACCTGCAAAATCTATAGGTTTTCGAACATACTTGATAGGCTTTTCAGGATTTGCCGGAGCAATAATTTTGTATTGTCTGGTGGTGGATTTATTAGCAGTTAGTACACCAATTTCTCGTCGAGCTACCTTCTCTTTATGAATCATAACAGTTTGCGATATATGGTTCATTTGACTTTCCATTTCCGCCAATTGAGCTGATTGTAATTCAAGTAGTTGTAAAAAATTGTAGGCTAATGTGTTAATTTGGTATGCAACACTAGCAAGTGATTGAGTTGTGTAATTCTTGGTTTCTTCTAAAGCTAATCTTTTATTTTCCGATTGAAAATAATTAGCTTCGCAATACTCTGCCACTCTTTCCAAATTGCCATGATTATCTGTTAAATTACCTCGACCCTCTGGAATTTCCGAACGTAGTAATGCAGCTAATTCGGCCATTGTGTCACAGTCACTTACAACTCCTGATTCCCGACTTGGACTACCTAAATACAATCGCTTAATTTATTTTGCTTATAAACCAATTTATTTTTTATTAATGAAATTACCATACTATCATCTACTAACCATGGGCGTAGTATCCAATGTTCATTACGAATTTAATAAGTCACTGCTGGTACAACAACATCCTGCTAAATCTGGGTTAACTCTTTGCACTATTTAACTTATATAATACATGTTTAAATTTATTAAATACTACAATAACAATAAATTGATCAACGAATGAAATGAATAAACGGTAATAAGTATTGATAATGACATTTGACAGTATGTCAGAAAATTAATTCTCATTTCACCAAATACTAATTATACCAATTCTCATTTATCTTAAAGAAATAAAATAATGAAAATAAATAATCACAAATAAAGTATAATAAAGCTTATCTTGGAAAAAATGAAAAATTTTATTAAAGGGGAGTAGTACTAGTGATAAAATTGAATTTTTAATTTAAAAAAGTTTAGTTAGATGTTAAGAAAAACAAAACAATAAAAAATATAAAACAAATATTTGTATCACTTTATTTAAAACCGTTGTTATCTTCTTCAAAAGTTTCAATAAGTGTAAGTTAAGAGCATAATGAAGGTTTTCAAAAGGTGCTTAGCCATAAAAAAAGACGAGCAAAACAAAACGAATCTTGTCAACGGAAAAAGAACAAAGAAACACTTACATATTATAATTATGTTTATTAAGCCAAAAAACTTGTTTTTAAAAATTATTTATTTTTAAAAACTTTTACAAAAATTTCGGCTGGAGACCTCACTAGTTACAAACCAATATGAAGACTAAACTTAAAGTTAATTATTGTTACAAGCAAACAGCTTATTTTAAAACTGATGATATATTAGGTTTGTTCGTGCTAGTTACACTTTTTACACTTAAAGTGTAAATAGTGTAATTTACACTTGAACTTTTTCCCAAAAGTGTAACTCCTCCCCTTGAATTCAAATTTGCGTTCGTAGGTTATGTAAATCAAAATTTGGATGTTGATGAGCAATAAAATAATTATAATTTTTACGATTTGCAATCATTTTCATTAACTTTTACATAATTTAAATTTAAAAAAATTAAAAATTTATATAAAAAATAAAAAAATTTTAATTTTAATTTAAAAAAATCGTAAATTGTTAATAATGAATAGTAAATAAAATATTAAAAGCAAAGTACTTGACATAAGACATTTTTAACATTTTATTTTTGGTAACTCTTATTTTTATTTCTTAGGTTAGTATTTTTAAATTTCATTTTAAAAATCTAACAGCCAATCAAAATTAAGTGTAAAAAGTGTCAACTTTTACACCTACTCCTGAGCAGGTGTAGAAAAGTGTAAAAAGTGTAAGAAAGTGTAGTTACACTTTCTAGCACGAACAGAGCGCTCTGCTAGCACGAACAGAAAAGTGTACACTTTACACTAAAGTGTAAAAAGTGTAGCTAGCACGAACAAACCTATTGAAAGAAGAGTCGCATCATCCGATGAAGTTGATCCTTCCTTGGGAGCATTGAACATAAGTATATGCAGTGGCTATTAAAAAAGAAAAAATCAAAACGTCAAGTTGACTCGTTTTCATAAATGTTTACCACAGAAGTCAAGTATACGCAGAGTTACCAACCCCATCCTAGAGTAAAACCTAATAGTACTATAGATATACCAAATAGCCAAATACTATGGTAAAACATGAATATAAGTGGTATAAGTGACAAATACTAAGCATTAGCTACGAAAAGCTAGCGAAAAGTTGCAAAAGCGAAGAAGAAATTAGCTGATAAGCGCAAGGAGCTCGTTGCTAAGGACGAGGAAGCCGTTGCTATGCTCATTGCCCAAGGAGGCTGAGAAGCGTGAAAAGGATCAATTGTGTTCATCACAATTAATTCATTTTTGATGTTTTTTATTCTTGTTTCTTCACTTAAAACTAAATAAAAAATCAATAATTTTGTACATCAGTCGATTTCAGTTAAGTTTTTTGACTTTTCAGCAACTTTTTAGGGAGTGGTCAACTTACATGCCAAAAATAAAAAGAGCCATAATTTTAGCCTTTTCGGGAGAATGGTCATAACTTTTTTGTTTTTCGAGTAATTGTTGCATCCAGCAACGAATGTTGGTACCTAACAGGTACCAACCAGAAAAAGAAGATAATTTTGTGTATATAAGGGCATGTAAGGAGGAGTTTAGGTGTGCAATTTTAGCTAATAAATTATTATATATAATATAACAACTTGTGGTATTATTGGGTGCTTAACAATTAAGTAGCACTGGGTGACACAGTGCGTACACAGTGTGAACACAACAAAGCCCAAGTAACATTTTTCCCTGGTGAAATTACAATTTTTCTGCCAGAGCCCTGGCTGATATCTTCTAGGTCTTTATAACAGAGTCTCTTTTGACAGACCACTTACAGATACCTAGCAGGTGTTTATATAGAATTATTTGCAGGGTTTTGTAAAATTATCTGTAGTAGATCCCTGCTAGGTACTCTGTTGCAGGTAATTTGCCAAGCCCTGAAAAAAATCTGTGGTAGATCCCTGCTAGGTACACTGTTGCAGGTAATTTACAAGGCCTTGAAAAAATATCTGTGATAGGTTCCGGGTAGGTACTCTGTTACAGGTAATTTGTCAAGCCCTAAAAAAAATCTGTGGTAGATCCCTGCTAGGTACTCTGTTGCAGGTAATTTACAAAGCCTTGAAAAAAAATCTGTAGTAGGTCCCTGCTAGGTACTCTCTGTTGCAGTTAATTTACAAACCCCTGAAAAAAGATCTGTGTTAGATTCCTGCTAGGTACTCTGTGGCAGGTAATTTACAAAGCCTTGAAAAAAATCTGTGGTAGGTCCCTGGTAGGTACCCTGTTACAGGTAATTTACAAAGCTTTGAAAAAAAACTGTGGTAGATCTCTGCTAGGTACTCTGTTGCCGGTAATTTACAAAGCCTCGAAAGAAATCTGTGGTAGGTCCCTGGTAGGTACTCTAGGTTTGTTCGTGCTAGTTACACTTTTTACACTTAAAGTGTAAATAGTGTAATTTACACTTGAACTTTTTCCCAAAAGTGTAGGTTTAACGCGAACGCAAAAAGTGTAACTTGAGTGTAACTCCTCCCCGTGAATTCAAATTTGCGTTTGTAGGTTATGTAAATCAAAATTTGGATGTTGATGAGCAATAAAATAATTATAATTTTTACGATTTGCAATCATTTTCATTAACTTTTACATAATTTAAATTTAAAAAAATTAAAAATTTATATAAAAAATAAAAAAATTTTAATTTTAATTTAAAAAAATCGTAAATTGTTAATAATGAATAGTAAATAAAATATTAAAAGCAAAGTACTTGACATAAGACATTTTTAACATTTTATTTTTGGTAACTCTTATTTTTATTTCTTAGGTTAGTATTTTTAAATTTCATTTTAAAAATCTAACAGCCAATCAAAATTAAGTGTAAAAAGTGTCAACTTTTACACCTACTCCTGAGCAGGTGTAGAAAAGTGTAAAAAGTGTAAGAAAGTGTAGTTACACTTTCTAGCACGAACAGAGCGCTCTGCTAGCACGAACAGAAAAGTGTACACTTTACACTAAAGTGTAAAAAGTGTAGCTAGCACGAACAAACCTTCTGTTGCAGGTAATTTACAAAGCCTTAAAAAAAATCTGTGGTAGGTCCCTATAAGGTACTCTGTTGCAGGTAATTTGCAAACCACTGAAAAATATCTGTGACAGGTCCCTATAAGGTACTCTGTGGCAAGTAATTGACAAAACTCTGAAAAAATATACAAAATTGTGGTTTTCTAACATTTTTCAAGATTATATTTATTATTTATTAAAACCCCTGACTGTAAAAGCACCTTACTTTAAAAACTACTGTTCCCTTTAAAAAGGAAGAAATAATTGTTTCTTTGTCACTCGATCGAGAGTTTATGTTGTTAATTAATATTCATTATGATTCTTCGCCCCCCCCCCCACTACAAAATTTAAACAAAAAATTTGAAGTCAGGCGAAACGGAGAATTTTTAATACGGAATGTATAAACAGGTTTCGTAAGTAGAACAAATCTCCGTTTCCCCTCCCCACCGTTTTCCCTGAAACGAAAAATTAAATTTCAGTTAAAGTGAATTTCAATTGGTCAATTTTTTTGAACCAACCAATGAAAATTATTTAAAATCGACTTTCAAGTTAAAGTACTACACGTTAAATCTAACATGAAATCAGCTATAAAACTCTCTAATTAATTAATTAATTAATTAATTAATACTGCTAATTATATAAAACATGAAATAACTCAAAATTATGAAAATGGATAAGATATACGTACAATATGGGACTTTCCCCACGTGGTTTATAAATAAAGCGTCTCCTTTTTACTAATATTTAATGAAATACTTATTTATTTATTAATCTTAATTAATTATTTTTAACAATTTAAATACTAGCCGCTGTATCCAATAAATTATAAAGGGAAGTCATTATTATTATTATTACAAAAATTTTTGTATAAGAAAAATTAAAATGGCAAGCAGCTTCAGTCAGCAGCTGATTTAAAAACAAGAATACGCGAAGTACGGACAAATTTGTCTAATAAAACTTTAGAAAATTTGGTATTATCGATGCCAGATTGCTTATTTTCTGTCATGAGAAAGAAAGGTGGCCATACCCCCATACCAATAATTAAATGTCAATAAATTATACACTTTACACACGATACACTTATTACCTGTATGCTCACTAGCAGGTTAGCTCTATCCTTCTCGCCCTATTTGACGTCAGCTTGGAGCCAGAAATGTCAAATTTGCAATATTTTTTACGTTTTTCAACCACTTCTAGGATTATTATATTAATGAGGTATAATATAATTGAAATTGATATTGTTTTACCTTTTATTTTTATAAAATAATCTTAAGATTTATAATTAAAATTTAAGCGTATTATAATAAATATCTCCAACGTGACGTCAATGCGCAGAACAAACGAGTTTTAATTTCTTACTGAGCATACCGGTATAAGTGTATCGTGACTTTACACAAAAATAGCGAATGGCGCTATTTTAATTTCCACATCTTTTCCAAATAGTTTTTAAACAAAATCGTCTATTATTTTTTAATAAATGACAAATTTTATCTTATATGTGTCTATGTGTTTATATAGATATTAATTTAAAAATTTATTATTTAATTATATTTAATTTAAAAAAATTATATACATCAATTAAAACGATTAGAACTTTAATTTTTATTAAGAATTGCAAGAGGGGCTAATTAAATTTCAACCAGTTATAGAGAAAAGTGTTACCATCATTATTATTATCATCAATATAATTTCAAAATATATAAGTAAGGTCCGTAGGTACATGGTAAGCGCGAGGAGTTTCGGAACAATCAATGGATGCCAGTATAGGTTCAAATCCCGGTATGGTAAAAAAAATTATAACATTTAAATCTTATTTTCAGTTAGATACGTATCAACAGAATGAAATTTAGCCAATAATAACAGCGAGAAGTTACGAACCAATCGATGGATGCTGATATGTTCAAATCCCGGTATGGTAATAATAAATTATAAAATTTAATAGTATATTACATGACTAGTGGAGAAACCGAAAGATTCGCTCACGCATTTGCCAGTTTTGCACGCGAGCCGATAGGCGAGTGTGCAGAGGCAAATAAGTGAGCGAAAGGGTTTATCCACGAGTTATGTATAGCGTTTTGTTCAATCCTGCACTTATAAATCTAAAAAATTTATGAAAATACAATTTATTAAAATTTGTGTCATCAATAATTAAATTTGAGATTTTGAATTTGCAATAACTCGAAAACGGCGTTAGATATCGAAAAACTGAGCTAAAAATTTACCCCCCTTTGCTCATGCTCAAACCCCCCGTAGCAATTTGTCGTAGGAAGATTTATGCAAAATTTTAGATCGATAATTTTAAAAAAAGTTAGCTTTGGTTTTAAAACATTTTAATATTATTATAAAGAACGTAGGCAGGTTAATGAATGACTGCATTTTTCACTCACTAGTGGGTGAAAAGTCTTTCGCCCACTCGTTACCATAGATATAATTTGAGTGAGTAAAACAAACGGTTTCTAGTTGCGTATCCAAGTAAGAAACGACATGTTTCAATAACAGGATTGAACAAATCTTATTTTCAGATAGGTAACAGCCATGGGTAACAGTTATCGACAGAATGGAAGTTAGCCAATAATAGAAAAGAATAGGAAATAGGAATTATAAGAATAAACATATAGATATAATTAAAATTGTAAAATTCAATACGAAATAATAGCACACTCCAAGTAGAAAATAAATTGAAATATAAATTTTTGAACAAATTTATTATTTTGAATTAATTTAATTATATTTTTTACACGTGTAACCTATGATAAAAGTTAACTCTGTCAATCACCTGCAACAATTTCCTAGTAGGTATCTGTGACAGAGATCTGGTAGGTATCTAACAGAGAGACCAGGCATGAATTTAACAGAGAGACCTAATATCTAATAATTAGATATGAAAACCTGTAAGGTATCTAACAGGAAAACCTGTAAGGTAATCTAACAGAGAAACCTGTAAGATATCTTACATGGAAACCTGCAAGGTATCTAACAGAGAAATCTGTAAGGTATCTAACAGAGAAACCTGTAAGGTATCTAACAGGGAAACCGGTAAGGTCTTTGTGCAGGTACCCTGGTAAGTCTCTGTTACAATCCCTGCTACAGAGCTTTTACAGGGTCCATTTTCTCTGTGTCATATTATGTTACAGAGCCCTGTAAGCCTTTCCCACAGGGGCAGAGCCCTGTAAGCCTTTCCCCCAGGGACAGAGCCCTGCGAGATTTCCATGCAATAGATCTAGCAGATGTCTGACAGATTAAAAATGTTACTTGGGAGCACGGTGTGTTTGGGTTAAATGCGATAAATAGAACGTAATTTAGTTCTTCAAATAGACTACAGATGGTATTTATACATCAGTTTATAACTAACATTGGAAACACAGACTGTTTTAGTTCTTTTGTGAATTAAATTGGTAACACTGCTGCTTACACACAACAACACTAACCA
Organism: Cantharis nigra; assembly: GCA_958510845.1. Classification (NCBI taxonomy): domain Eukaryota; kingdom Metazoa; phylum Arthropoda; class Insecta; order Coleoptera; family Cantharidae; genus Cantharis; species Cantharis nigra. Next base: position 27,770,769 of record OY294030.1, on the reverse strand, counting down.
CACACAAATTTTATTTGTGTCTCTCCGTATTCGCACGGTGTCACTCTGCGTTCTTAATGGAACAGTGGAGACTCGCGCACTGTGTCACACAATGTGGCTGTGCGTCTAATTGGAAAGCACCCATTGTGTATTATATCTAAGGAACGAGATATAACAGTGACGACGAGGATAAAAGAATTAAAAAAAAAATTTTTTTTTGGAAGAATAAACGTGGAAGATTTTTTTTTTTTTAATTGTTTCATTGGGAAAAATTGACCCCAATCATTATGGAATCAGAAATGCTAAAATTGTTTCAGCAACAACAACAAATGATAGCATTAATGCAAAGAAACCTAGAAGCAGTGACATAAAAATTAAAATCAAACACCTCAACAAATGAATGTTTAATGAATTCACTGGCAAACAATATTAATGAATTCATTTACGATTCTAAAAATGGACTCACATTCGACGCATGGTACAAACGATACGATGATTTGTTTCTATTGGATGGGAAGGAATTAACTGACGCAGCGAGAGTACGATTACTTGTCAGAAAATTAAATACAATATGCCACAAAAAATATGTTAATTATAAATTACCAAAGCACCCTCGCGATTATAATTTTAATGAAACTGTAAAATTGTTAACATCGTTATTTGGTAGGACAATATCTATATTTCATAAAAGATTTAAGTGCTTACAGGTTTCAAAACCTTCTTTTCAAGATATCGTTACATATGTAGGAGTAGTGAAGAAGGCTTGCGAAGATTTCAACCTGAAAGATTTGACGATCGATCAATTTAAATGTTTGGTTTTTATTAGTGGCTTACATTCATCACAAGATGTAGAATTACCAACTCGTTTGCTTGCTCGAGTGGACAATCACAAAACAAGCGAAACAGTAACGTTACAATCATTGGTTGCAGAAAGCCAAATGTTACAAATGTTAAAACAAGACAACGCACTAATCGCTGGAAATGCACCCAGATTAAACAATGCATCAATAAATTCCATCGAGACAAGTTCAACCAAAGAAACTTTAAATGTATCAGCAATTCAGACCACTCCACGAACTCCCTGCTGGCAATGTGGAGGAATGCACTTTTCAAAGGACTGCTCATATTCAAATCATAAGTGCAGGGATTGCTCCAGGATCGGCCATAAAAAAGGGTACTGCTCATGTATCAAATCAAGTCAACCAATCAATGACGACAATAATTCAAAAGCTCTGTTCCCATCAAGCAAATTTAAAATGGAATGGAAAGACAATAAATCTCAATCTCATTGGCCGGAAGCTAATTACATACATGTCAATTGCGTTAGCATGGATTCGAAAAGGAAATATTTGGTTGCTCAAGTAAATAATTTTGAAATTAAGTTTCAAATTGATACCGGATCAGACATAACGATAATATCCGAAGAAAATTGGAAGAAAATAGGACAATCCCAATTGGACATATCAACCAAAGAGGCAAAGACTGCTTCCGGAGAATCGTTACCAATCACAGCTGAATTTGAGTGTCAGATTTCTTACCATGGTCAAACAGAAGTTGGAAGATGTTTTGCTGCCCCGGTAAATACTAATCTGTTGGGAATCGATTGGATCGAAAAATTCAAGTTATGGGATATACCGTTGAACTCTGTATGCAATGTAAGTTCAAAGATTAAAACAAATTCGATTGACGATGTAAAAACGTATTTTCCAAATAAGAATGCATCAAATGGAAAATTGCCATCAGAAGCCCTACTAGGACGAAGACCTCACATACCATTAGATCTTGTAATATCGACAAAAAGCGAAATTTGTTGCAAGAAGAACAAAAACCAGTTTAATTGGAAACATGGCACCATTGCAAGAACATTCGTAGCAAAAGATCTGGTCTACGCAAAACGTTACAAATCAAACGCATCGTATTAGACCAAAGGAACCGTTATTGAACGAAGGGGAAAAGTAATATATAATATTCTAACAAATGAAGGTTTGATAAGATCTCACATCAACCAACTCATACCCCGCTTTGAAGAAAGTGAAGATCTACTTCCAATGAACGTGCTACTCTAGGATTTCGGAATCGGGCCACATCATTGCAACATCTCTCAACAAGGTGCCTCTAATAGCACGGAATTGCTGGAACCACCGGAACAACGGAATGTGACAAATGTACCGGAACAGAATGTGTCAAATGCACCAGTACAGATTGAAGATAGTCAAGTGGTTGCATTATTACCACCACTGTATGTAGCACCAGCGCTCCGAAGATCATCAAGGATTAAAAAACAACCCTCTAGGTTAGCGGATTTTGTAACTTCCTAAAAGGGGAAGGTGTTGCATCCAACAACGAATGTTGGTACCTAACAGGTACCAACCAGAAAAAGAAGATTATTTTGTGTATATAAGAGCATGTAAGGAGGAGTTTAGGTGTGCAATTTTAGCTAATAAATTATCATATGTAATATAACAACTTGTGGTATTATTGTGTATTATATCCAAGGAACGAGATATAACAGTAATCTAATAAGTGTCTGCAGGAAAATTTTAGCTAATGACGTCATCTTTCCAATGGTATTATTATATATCCAAAAACATTCCTTTGAAGATGAGTTATGAGCAAAAATGCTTAGAGTGGTCAAATTACAAGCTCTTCCCTACAAATTACGAACAAATTACATCTTGATTATCCTGTTGCAAATGCCCAATATAATTCATATTTATATATCCCAACAAAAATTTATTTAGATTTGTACTGGTCTTGGTTGGGGACATTGGGACATGTTGGAAATCAGTTTTATTTTAATTAGTTTGTGTTGGGAATTTCCAATTATACGGCCTTTGTAATGGGATATATGTTGGTCTTCGATGGGAAATTCAAATTAGTGGGAACTGTTGGGACATTCCAACCATGGACCAGGTAATACTAATCAGGTTAATTAAAATAATTTAAAAAAATTAATTAAAATATAATGCAATAATAGGAATTCCCAATTATACGGTTTTTGTAATGAGCTGTTGTATATATGTTGATCTAAGATGGGAAATACAATTTAGTTGGAACTGTTGGGACATCCGAATCATAGATCAGGTAAGCTTAACAAAAATATGATGATTTTTTGTTATTCCGTCACCAAGACTGAATAACGTACATAATGTCGCAGAAACCAAAGACATTAAAGGATTTGATCCGGAAACCTGGAGAAGTCATAGGTACATATAGTATGACCATATCTGATAGGATCTGATGGGAATATGTTGGAATTTATTGAGTTTTTCCAACATAGAGTGTTGTTTTTGTTTGATTTTTTTGGTTATTGTGTTGGGATTTGCAGTAATTTCCCAATACATTGTCAACAATGTTTATGTTGGGAATTCCCGTGACAAGAACACACATCAATCCAACATAAGCCCAACAGTTTTTTCTTCTTGGGCATTTGCATCAACAGGGTATGATCATTTTTTCATATTTCTAAGGAGAATTTTGTAATTGACAAATAAAAAGCCTGATAAATTTTGTTTAGCTTTCCATCCGCACTTAGAAAAGTGCGAAAGTGCGAAAAGACAAAAAGCAAACGCAAAAATTATAAATTTTATACAAGTTACATTCGTAACTTGTTCACACTTCACAAAGAATTCTCAATTCACAAACCTGAGCGCAAAGCACTGTCCAACCCTCGTTGTGGAATATGAGAGAGCACATCGAAGTTTTCAAAATTACAGAAAGCACAAGCGTGACATGTTGAACATGGCCTAATCATGCTTTGCAGATAAACCAGTTCTCAATTTTTTCAAATTTTGAAAAGCAGAACTCCAAAAAGCAAAGAGAAGCGTTGGTCTACTTTCAAAATATTTAGGGTTCGATAAAAAGAAGTAACGTAGTCATACCTACGTAGGTATGTCAAAAGAAAAATGCAAACACTAATTCTGCAAGAATTGGAGTTTTCATCTATATTTTTGCGTGAGAAAGCCATATTATAGTACTATCGCACAATATTCAATATTTGTGAAAATCGTACTATAGGGACCGAGCGAATACCGTAAAGTGGCGCCTAAGGCGGACACTTTGAACATTTTTGGCGTGAAGGTCATAGCCACAAAACATATATTATTATTGTTAAAGATCGTTAATGTTCAATTTAATTATGATTTCGCTGTGAATCTAGTATTAACACTAAAACGCAATTATTTTCAAAACATGCTACATTTTATTTGTAAAAAAATACAACATAATTACATGACAAATTAAAATTTAATAAAATATAAACCAAATTTAGTTCTCTTGGAAATGTTTATAGATTTTAGGGAGGTTGTCGAATAAATTGGTGGTTGCAAGTTAGCTAATGCACAACACAAACGGACTATGTCATCAAGGTAAGGCATTAAATCGTGGCTTATATTGTGCAAAATATGATGGGTTTTGATTCGCTGTATTATACTTCTTTCGACATGAATTCGAAAACTCACTTGACTACAAAAATCTCTTTAAGCTTCTTCTGCACAATTAATGTTCACTTGTTCTTTAGATCCACAAGGTCCTACTAATTCTAATTTATTTTCTTTTCGCTTGATAGCTCGTTCAAACCTGGCACATTTCTACTTTTTCTAGAAATTGGTGTTTTGGCGTTTTTTTATGTACCTAATATAAAGTTTTACTGTTACTTTTATTATACTTGAATCAAAAATTAATGTTATATTTCTTCTTCACTCAACAACATAAACTCTCGGACACTTAACTCGAAAAATTAACTTATCATGGTCCGCCCCCCTCCCCCGCCTCTACAAAATTTCATTATTAATTTTGAAGTCAGGGGAAACGGAGAATTTTTAATACGGAATTTATAAACAGGTTTCGTAAGTGGAACAAATCTCCGTTTCCCCTGACTTCAAAATTAATGTTTAAATTTTGTAGGGGGGGGGGGCGGAGGATGATAAGTTAATTTTTCGAGTTAAGTGTCGGAGAGTTTATGTTGTTGAGTGAAGAAGAAAAAATTATTTCTTCCTTTTTAAAGGGAACAGTAGTTTTTAAAGTAAGGTGCTTTTACAGTCAGGGATTTTTAAAATTTTTGATTTTTATTTTATTTCACTCTTTTTGGAGTACATTTTGTCAAAATGTATCAAAAAACCGAATATATGTTTTAAACCGCTTCGTGATCCAATCAGACGATGTGGTAGCGCGAATTGTCAGCCAATGATATGAATTTGACCCTACATAATCTAACAAACATAGAGAACGGGGGGGATAGAGTAACTAATCTTGGCCGATTAGACCCTCGCGGCAAAAGGCATCAATTGGCAGGATTTTTAGCTTCTGTTACAGCGATCTGAGATCAAAAATTTTGGTTTGAGCGTGTTCATAAAACATGTACCTATCTTCTAGTTGAACCAATAAAAAAGCAAAAAAGTCAAAAAATCATAAATTGGCTTGCCTTAGAAAATAAAAGTACAATTATTCACCCTTTTTTTCGATGGATTTTTCAAGGGTTTTTCCTTCCTAGAATACTTTAAATTTCTGGGGCCTTAGGCTTTCGAGTCCATTTTGTTGGTTGCCATAAACTTTCTATCACTAAAATAAACAATTAGGATGTCTTTAATTGTACCAGTAAATGAGGAAAATATGGAATATACTTATTGTTTTTCCTGCGAACACTTTTTATCCATTGATCACGTCGCTTTTTTTCGTGTGTTTTTGCGGGAAATCTATTAAAATTTTACAGCTCCTTCGGTGTTTAAATAATTATTTGTACACCCAACAACACAGCAATTCACATGAGTACCGATTTTTATTGTTAAAAGCACGTGATACTAATAAACAAAATCTAATATGCAATATCACTATTTGAAATGATCACGCCAATTATGCAAATTATCACCACTACTGGCGCTGGTTGCAAATACGCTCGGTCCCTATACTGATAACCGATACTTCACATGAGAAGGTAATATTCTCTAAATTTAGAGCCGAATTGACTACCCTGCCGACTTCATCACCAATCGTCACAGTTAGCGCTGACTTACCCAAAATCAGAAGCTCCTACTTCATGGGATTCAATTTTACCAGATATTCTAGAATAATTATCCAGATAGGTGAGGGATACCGGAAAGTTTTACTTGTTAATTTTGCTAAACTTCTCGACTACTGGTATTGTTACTCTAATATAAAAAATAGTATTAATTTTTTGTATTCATTTTATTAAGTATAGTATGTGTGTATGAATAAATAAGTTATCAATGTTACAATAGCATTTCAAATATTAATTTTAAGGAGTGTGTGTTCTACCACAGCCACCCACCGCCAACTACTAAAATTGAACTAGTTCATTTGATGCAAATAATAAATAAACCACCTTTTTTAGTAGTTTTATTTCTGGCGGGTGGTTGAAGTGACACTGCGACCTTACTTAATTAAAAATATTAAATAATACTACATACATACACAGCACATATTATTTTACATAAACATATAAATGTGTTTGATTTGGCAAACATAATTAATAATATACATTCTATATACTTTAAATAACTATAATTATTAATTTTGTAATGACTCAATAATAATTATAATTTAGTACAGGTACGCATGATACACCATTATTAATTTCTATATAAAGCTATTTGTTACAGGGTAGGTATGTAAAACAAGATACCGTACGTATTATTAAAATAATAATTTATTAATAAATTGGGGATGCAGTTATGCAAAACCAAGCATATGAAAACAAATATGACTTCATTATCAGTTACAAAGTTTGTATGTAATATATTGGGGGTTTTCGTAAGTAGGTATACATATAAAATTATGCAAATACAGATTAAATTTTTAAATAAAATTAACAGATTAAAATAATTACTAAGTAGTAGTACAATTAGGAGTTTTTGTATTTTAACTTTTTATAATCATTCTTATACTAGTTTCGACTGGTACCAGTCTTCTTAATTTTGAAAATTAAATATGGTGATGTTTAGAGCCAGTTTGATTTGGCATGGAATGTCCCATTCCCCATTAATATTTGCTGATGTAAGTTTTGTGTGTAAAAATGTGTAAGTTTTTATACCAAGATAAATATTACAAAAAAAAACACTAAATAGTTAAAATGCAGTTTGTAGATTTGAATGCCTGTGGAATTTACTAAAAATAAATAAATAATTATAATTTTTTTTTTTAATTTCAAAATATAGTTTTAAAAATTAACAATAAAAACAAACTTAATTAAATACATATTATTATTTTATAACTTTTCAGTGTTCAATTTTCAGAGTTTTTTATTTTCAATCTTTCTTAGAATTTGAAACAATTGTTGTAGACTATCACTTTTCATTAATTTTTAATTCATCAGCCAACGTTTTCACATTCAAAAATTATTTATTATTTTTCATTTGATTGATGTATGTTTATTATTATATTGTTTGATGAAATTTGTATGATTTTCGAATGGGTTCTTAATAAATTTCAAAATCTAAAATTATACTTTCTGTTAAAAGCATATCACTAAAAAAAACCAATATATCTTAACCTCTCAGTCAACGGGTTAAGGTTGGCAGGCTTCACCTTCCGCTGAATGGAAGGTTAAAACGCTTTACATGAGTAGTTCGCTGACAATGTTGCTTTAACTCGAAGAATTAAGTCTCTTTAAAATTTTAGTGTATAAATACATAAAGTCTTTATAGGATTTTCGTAGAATTTTTAACTTTCATTCAAATTTTTATAAACTTTTTCTAGAATTCCGGAATTTTAGAGTACCTATATTATTTTTAAGGTAGATCCTTACAGCAGCAGACTGCAAATCACTTCTGGTTGGTTAAAAATTGGACACAAAGTCCTATTCATTATTTAAAATTTTAAATTCGCTGCTGTGAGGATCTACGTTTAAACTTTGTTGTCGCTGTAACTACTGCTAAATTTGATGCAGATTTTAAAAGTGCTAAAATATATTAATGAAGACACACATAATATGTACATATGTAATGGGGAAAAAAGCCAAAGAACAGGAACATTAACATTACCAAACGTAATTATTAATATTTTATTAAAAGTTCTATACCTACCTACTTAATAGTATAAAAATTTTTTTACAAATTAAAAGTATTCCAAGAACGCAAAATGCTGATCGTTTTTAAAATCAAATTATATAATTTGAATTTTATTGTGTTTGGTTAATTATTAAATTTTGGGGTAATATTAATAAAGCTACCAGCTAATAATTTCAATTTAAATTTGATTTATAAAAATCTACTTTATGTAAAAATACTACTTACTATACGTATAACAATAATGATTTTTCATTCGTTGTTACTTGCAGTAGGTATGTATTGTTAACAAGTTATCAAGGTATGAAAGATATAAAGTAGAATCTACAAAATGTGAACTCTATTCTCGACTGATATAAAGATATAATACTGTACTTAATTAATATTAATTATTATTACAGTTAAATAGCATAGGTGAAACTCATTATTTAACTTTTTCAGGCAACATAATAGCTGACAATTAAGTCAGTTTCTGACAATTGTTTTTCTGATATAAATGATAAACGATGATTCTTTTTGATCTGAAGTAACATGATAATATGTCTAGAAGAACATCTGCCATTAAATTTTATTATTATATTAGTTCAACAAGAATCGGTGATAACGTATCTTAATTAATACGTTAATACATAGAGAAAATTGACAATTGTCAAAAACTGACAAATTATCAGTTGTCGAAAAATGCCACAAATATATTGTTATTGTCTGCAAACAGCTTACTGTGCAATTCTAAATTATAGATTTTTTTAAATGCACCGTTATAATATGGCATCGCCAACTGATGCTGTATAATATGCAATATTGTATGCGAAGCAATATTGTTTTTAAGTTTCACATAATTTCGTAACAATTGTTTCAATAACATAATTTTATTACATTATTCGATACAGCATTAAAAACATATTTAATAATCTCGCGTACTCATTATCACTGCATTATGACACATTCGTATTAATTAAATTTTTTTTTAATTTAACGTGAAACTACCCATATAAAAAAAATATAGGATTCAAAATTTTAAATGTTGTACAATACATATGCAATTAATTTATTTTCTTTATAAAAAATTTTGTTACTTCTAAAATGCAACTCAACAGCTAGTTTCACATAACTGTTCTAGAAACTGTAAGTTCTCAAGGTAGATTCTCAGATCAAAACTATTTATTTTCTCAAGAACTCGGTGTCAAAGTTTATCAATGTAAGTATCTACTTTAGAAGAGTAAGTACCCGGTACATTATTAAAAAAAAAAAATAATAATAATAAAAAATTTTGTTTCTATTTGTATAAATTTTTGTATCAAAAATTTAAATTTTCATTATTCCCTACATACTCACATATTATGATAAGGCTTTCTAAGCGTCCAAGCGGCTTTTTGAATTTACAGCTTTGACAATGGGAGATTCAAAGAGCTCAAAACGTCGAACAAAATTATTTTGATTTATCCCAAATTCAATTGGTTCAGTTAGTTATGCCAAATGCAACAATATACTATAATTAAAATAAATAAAATAGTAGCGTGATGAATAATACTAATAAATATTTTAAAACATAACAATATAAATTCACATGATTGTACTTATTTAATTTATATAAACTATTTGAAAACGATAGTAACCACTGTCGACATCTAATAATAGTTTTCAATCAGATTATAATTAAATTGTGAGCTTTTATAGCTTGTTAATTTAAATACAACAGTTTTTATTGGCCGCGATATTTTTATTAAATAACCTGAGTACTTTGTAAACAATTTAAACCAATTTTTGAAATGTTTGTAAAATTTGCCATTTTTTTATTTGCTCACTGGTTAAATGGATACGTAATAATGTAGAGTTCATACCAAATCTAGATATCCTGAGCGAAAGATGTAAACTCGGATATTTAGATTTATCATACATTAATTGGCGTGGTAAACAAATGATAACTGATTATTTAGGTAGATGATTTGTTGTTATTAATAATATTGTATAAAAGTAAATTGGTTTTACTCTTAGATATGTAAGAATAATTATCATCATTATATCAAATTTGGCATCGTACTTTTAATGATCGACAAAATGCAGATTGCTAATATTAAAATTACTTTCCATTCAGTACTAATTTGTATCATAAATATTGCTTCTAACACAGATTGGCAGAATAAATTAAAATGTTCGCGTGTAAATTGGTTTTAAATAATGCGATTTTGTAGTATAATTATCTACGCCTAAATGGTTTAAAGATAAAACTTTGGAAACTATGTTTAAATCTTCACTTTGCTTTCCTAAATTTATTCCAGAATTATACAATAATCTGCTTAAATTTTCGTCAGCTGCAGGTCTAAAATTTTGATTTGTATAGTAGTTACCAAAATTCTGAGAATTTGATCGAAAATATCTATTGTTTTGAGGTGTAATATATGGATTATTTCCGTCGTTATAATTATTATTTAAAAAATTTCCCGTTCCAGTTTCATGTCTAAACACTCTATTACCTTGTGGTGTATTTTGCCCAACATCAAAGTTTTCTAAACCCCTAATGGATTGAAGCGAATTTACTTTTGGTTTATTAAATAATTGTTCGTTACTTAAACCATTTAAATTTTGGTTCTGAAGATTCAAATTTTTATTGTTCGACTTTTGAGTAGTTTGAAAATTGTAGTTATTTTGAGCGGGATTATTTGTATTAAAATTATTTTGAGTATTTACAAATGGCGGTAAAAGCTGTTGCTGTAAATTTCCCGAATTGAAATTCGATGTAATCTGATTTTGGGATTGACGAAAATTAATATTGTTGGATAATAGTGGTGGAAGTTGACTATTTAAAAAATTTTCTGGATGATTGTTTACATTTCGAGGTGGCAGAGGTGGTAACAATGTCTTATGAAGTTGAAGAGTAGGTTGAAAAGAAACGCTGGGCTGTAATGTTACTGAACTTACACCAACAGTTTTGTCTAGAAAGTTTTGGACAATGCGATTTTCGATGGGGTTACGGAAACCATTAAAATCGTTGGTAAGAGTTGCAGGTGAATTGATTTGTAAATTATTTAGCAATATTTTTTGTTGTTCTAAAAGTGATTGCCTCAGTTGTAATAATTTTTGCTCTTGAATTAGCTGCTGTTGTCTCAGAGAATAATCCTGATGATATTGCTGTTGCTGTATTTTTTGAATTTGTTGTTCTATTAACTTTTGCTTTTCTTTTAAATCTGTCTGCAGTCTAATTTGCTCTTGATAGCGGAGATACTGTTGTAATTTTAATTGTTCTGTTTTATAAGTTTGCGATTGTTGTTTAAAATTCAAATTTTCTAATTGTTTCAGTTGTTCTGCATTTGAATTTTTATTTGAAACAGGTCGTTGGGTAGAGCCTCTATAAAGCGGTTCTACATTTTTAGGTAATCCTACTTCATCGTGATGAACTGTAAATGCTGCAACTAATGGAGCTTGGAAGAATTGAATGTTTTCTATTTTAGCTTCACTTTCTTCAGTTGATGAAGTAATGATAGGAGCGGTAGTTGTGGCGGGGCTAGTCGATAACGTAATTCTAGATTTTTCAGTAATACTGACTAAATTTTTACTGTATTTGTCGTTAATGGGTTGAGATAATCTTATATCGCTTTTTGATGATTGATATTTTGGTGATCGCGTAAAACTACTACTTGCACTGATTATTTGTTCTGCATCATCTATGGGATCTAATTGGGGTATTGATGTTGGAACAAACGTAATTATTGGTCTCTGTTGATAGCCATTACTTTTTTGAATTGTAACTCGAGATTCATTTGACGTAGCTTTAGGTATAGCAGCGGTAGTTGAAGATTGATCGGCAGATGTAGTCACAAAAGATGTTATTACAGAAGACGAACTTACTTTTTGTACAGTAGCGTTTAATGATTTCTCATCTGACTGTAATTCATCCAATGCTTTTAATAAAGCTTTTCGTAAATTACCATCCAATTTATCATTTTCTCCTTGGTTAATTTCGTTAGTCTCTGTTTCACTTAGACAGCTTACTATTAGGCTAAGAATTACACAGCAGTGAACCTGAAAATTATAAAATTGTGTAAGAATAGTTTTAATTACTTTATGATATTTTTATATCTATCATTCTATGTATTATTGAAATGAGCTGCGGGTTTAAGCAATAATAAAAAAAAATGGTCAAGGAAAATTTTGAACGCAATAATTATCATAATCATTATCATTATCATTGGTGGCATAATTTTATTTTAAATTAGATTTAGTTAATTATTATTTATAATCAGCTTACTCATCCAACGTGGAATTTCCGCTTCGGTGGTAGGGTCGATGCCTACAAGGGCATTTAAGGAGGTATTTTTTCCAGCTTACTGGATAGTTTGTTATTATAACTTGTTATTTCTGTTATTCTTATTAATTTATAAATCATTGAATAAATATTTATTATTACATTCAATTTATTTTTAAGACAACACAGTTATAAAATTGTTTAAAGTATAATTATTTTTATTAATAAGTATTTTAATATAGTATACAAAAATAGGTAAGGCCGCTATCTTGTCCAATAAAATTTTTTAACAAGTATTCCATGTGGTTAATTGTGTAATACATGTGTAATATATTCTATTAAAAGAAATTAAAATATATCACTTTTGATATAATTCTTGTAAAGAAAGCTGTTACTTCAGCTTAAAGGTCATCAAAGTTGAAGATAAGTTCATTAAATTTTCTCTCTGTGACCTCTAATAAGTTTAACAACTTAAGTGAAAGCAAAAATATTGTTTTATATAATAAACGCCCATATTTAGATATAATTTATTTAATTGATTACATATATTTAGTTTCTCAACTGTACACACATAAAAAGGCATATCAATTTAGCTCTATTGAGTCTTTTCAATAGTTTTCGTTTAAATTTCAGTAAAAAAATTTCTAACTAGATGCGTATACACATAGAATTTTAAATTGAAAAATTATACAATTTATTCTAAAAAGGAATGATTGTTATCAATTTCAACATATACATAATATATACTATGTAGTACGAGTATAGTATACTTTGTATCTACGCGGAAACGCAAAATTTGTAAATCTAACCTAATGTGTTTATTCATTACTTGTGGCACATCACTTTTTTCTATCTTGTAATAATAATAATAGTTGCTAAGTATTATTATAAAATATTAATCTAATTTTTACGCTAATTTTATAAGATATGATTTCTTTCAGCGTACGCCAATAATAATTATTAGTATAGTGTACTTTAGGACACAAATACATGGGCAACGTTCCCAATAAAACAATAAAGCATTTTCGGCTGCTCATACATACAAATTTGCTTTGAGGATGGTGATAGAATACTTATTTCGCTACTAGAACTTTCGTTACTAACATTTTTCGCTACCGCGCAAATTTTACTAGGTACCACTTCTGCATTTATAGTTTGTTGAACAAATTACTAATAAATATGTCATGCACTTCTTTAGTCCTCCAGCCGTTGACTTAGTATTATTACTTATACGAGTATTAAAACAGTAATTTTTTTCAAGTTTTTTAAAATTTTTCAAAAAAATAAAAAATAGAATTGAAAACTTACTGAAGAAATTTGCTTAATTATTTCAGAATCTAACGTATAAATGATTTAAGTAACAATCCAGGAGTGGTAGCGAAATAAGTACTATACCTAGTAGCAAAATTTCTGCTAATAAAATGTTTTGTCACCTTCTAGTACTTACACCAAGTTTGCAATATATAGTAAGTACCTACATAATATTATGTATGTACATGACCAACACATAATTGGAAAGAAAGTGAGCTTGTTGAACATTGTCAAGAAATTTGAATAATATCGTAACTAGTGATATTGATATTTTAAATTTTAATTAATAGTTGTGCAATTTTGATATACAAAGCTTTTTGATTATAAAAAATATATAATTGTTATCAAATCATGTTAAAAATTATATCATGTTGTTAGAAACATTATCGTCATTCTACTATTACAAAAAAATCGCGACTGACGGACGACGCGACGTTTTGAAATGCTCCTAAAAATCGCATCCTTAAACAGTAAGAGGAAGAGTTCAAACAAACGATGATAATAATTTTCAGTTAATTTTAATATAATTTCCATTTGATAAAAAAAGTCATTCTAGTTTACTTTTTTTTATTAAATTACTTAATTTTTTTATCCATTTTTTTAAATTGGTATTTAACGATAAACTAACGGAATTCTAACTATTTAATATTTTGAGAAAATGGGAAGCATTATGTTTAATTGTAAAAATTAAAGAATTTTATTGCTATATGAGACGGTGTGGATGCAACATATCCAATGGCAAGGTTACCTTGTTATCGTAAATCTTTCATATTTATAACCGAAGAAGAGACTTTGTGTAAGGGGGTTACCGATGTTACCAAATATTTGTTAAAATTGTTAAAATTTGTTTAAATTTTTGGGTTACCAAAAATATAAAAATTTTGTTAAAAACACAAAAAAATAAGCAATTATAGAAATCTGTAAACAGTAATGACTTTGGTAATTCTTTAAAAATCGACTACAATAGTTTCAATGAGTCATTATTAAAGTGAAATAAATTTTACAAATTCAATTAATTATATGAGCAAATTAATTATTACCCAATATCATTATCAGGCGAAGTCCACACAACCCAACTAACCACCTATTCTGATATGGAGCAGCCAACGCTTCAATAACACCTAACGCTTCAAGGACACCCAACCAAGTTGGATGCTTACTTATGAATCTGTTGGTTACGGAAAAGGCAATACCATTACACAGCAGCGCTACAACCCAAGATGAGTTTTGGGTAACCACTTCATCTTATGGAGGGTTTTCAAGTTATATTATCTCGGTGCTGGTGGTTTGTCATTGCCCGCCGAAGGAAGGCGGTAGTAGTCGACGCACTTAAGCATCAGAGCTTACTATGTTTAAACAAGTTACTATGTTTAAAGTTAGAGCAATCATAGACACCCCACAGTTACAACGACGTAACAGCAAATTATCTGTGATTATCACTGTCAGATTTCTATTAAGCAATATACTTTTAACTCTTGGTTAACTTAACTATTTTCTAACTATTTCAATTTGTAATTTATTATACAAATATTTTAAATAAATTAAAATTAAAGTTTTATCACTAACATTATAAATACATAATTATTGAAAATTAACTACTGTTTATTAAATCTTTACTTACCAAAATATATTCAATGCATAATAATTAATAAATAAACACAGTGAGAAAGTTTGAAGAGAAATTAATTATTTAACCAGTACCAACAATGAATTTAAATAATTAATGTTAGCTTAAGATAATTTCACTCTCTTTTGTATTTGCAATATATAGTTGTATATAAACCCATAATATAATACCCATCTTCAAATGTTCAACTAGTGTGACATCAAGAAAAATATAAATAAAATAATATTATGTACTTTTGACGTATCTGATTTTATGTAAATTGATCACTATTGATATCAGCCTAAAATTTTACTTTTCAAATGTCCTATTACAGTAGTATAATATATTTTGATATGTCATTAATAATTCAAATATCAATAAGAATAAATACAACAGAAAAAATTATTTTGTAGATTTAATGTAAATTTTTTATAATTAATTAAATTATTATCAATTTAAAATAGTAGAAATTATTAAATTTTATATAGGAATATTTCAAAAAAGAAAGCTGCGTTGACGCACCTTAAAACTTTGACACTCCTATTCTATTCGTACAGATAGATAATTAAAAAAAGATGATTTATTGGTTGCATTTACTGAGTCTTAAACAAATAATACTATAGTTATAAAATAATATATTAGGATATTGAATAATACTAAACCTGCTAAAAAATTGGGTTGATAATAAAGTAAGCAAATTTATTTGCTAATATTTATGATTATGTAAGAGACTTGAAAACAGAAAATTCACAGAAGCCGAAACATTATTAATAAGCAAATTGTAAAATAATTGAATTTATTATAACCAATATTTTGTAATTTCGTAATTGCTACATCATTAAATTATTATTATTTGAAAAATAAAGGTAAATAGTCACTATAATATGAAAATATTCTTAGGTAAACATGCTTAGTACCTATATCTATATGTATTTTTTAATAAATACGAATTCCTATGTTTAATACCGCATACAACTAATTTTTCTCGTCCTATTAATTATTATATTAATAGCAATTATGTTGCTAACTGTTAACTGATGCCAAAGAAAAGTTCCATCAAAAGCGGTCCAATAGTTACAGAAAAATGCTGAACTTTTCTTTTAAAATTTACAAACTTAATTATTATAATTCAAAATTATAGGGATTTTGGAACGCGACAACATAATAATATTATGGTTAATAGCTTATCATGTAATAAATAGCTTAATTTTAGTATTTTGTGTCCTCTGTGAATTTATAAAAATAAGAAAACTTTTAACAATGCACTTGCACAATAAGATGAACTAAGGCTACCTGTTGATGGTTAAACAATATTTTCGAGTTTTCGAGAACGCGATCTGACCCTACGCAAGAATATTTGAAAAATTTTGACATTGATCTGCTTTACCCGATATGATCCTTATCAGCCCATTTCATGTACAGGGTGGCTCAATTTCGATGCCTCTTATGGGGAAATTGCTAACTATAGGAGATATCGAAAAATGGATGGGGCATCCTCGATCTCCTTTTTTAAGAAAAGTTTAATGGTGAAAACCTGAATTCGATATCTTTTTTCGTTTTCGAGTTATAGTCAAAAATTCACTTTTTCGACTTTTCGTTAAATGTTGATATCTCTGATGTTTGTAAAGTTATAGAAATAGTTATTTATACCTTCTATAGACACTTTTTTAAGGGCAATAAAATGGGCTAAAGAGATTTTAAATATCTAACTTAGTTTCCGAGTTATAATATTAAGTTGTGTTTTTTTAAATGGAAACCATAGTTGGCTAAGTAATATTTAAATAGAGTTTTTTTATCCTCTTTTCAATTATATACAACATGCAGGGTCTATTATTTAAGTTTTATCCCATTATATTAAAACATGTTAAATAAAAACAAAAGAAGATCGGAAAATTAAATGTTGGATTTGTCAAAACAAAACATTATACAATATGTTATATATTTCATAGTTGTCATAAGCCATTTGAGACTCTTGTGAAATAATAGGTAATAGGTACTAAATAAAAATAGGTATCGGAGTAGGTACTAAAAACATTCTTTAAAAACAACTGGAGGCAATTGTTTTAGATGTCAATAATAATAAATTTTGTATAGCGTTTTGTTTTGAAAAAGTCAACATTTAATTTTCCTATTTTCTTTTGTTTTTATTTTAACATTTTGTATTATAAAGGGTGAAAGTGAAATAATAAACCCCACATATTATACATAATTGAAAAGAGGATAAAAAACTCTATTTAAATATTTCATAGCCAACTATGGTTTCCATTTAAAAAAACACAACTTGATATTATAACTCGGAAACTAAGTTGGATATT
Source organism: Cantharis nigra (assembly GCA_958510845.1). NCBI lineage: Eukaryota > Metazoa > Arthropoda > Insecta > Coleoptera > Cantharidae > Cantharis > Cantharis nigra. Next base: position 27,753,294 of record OY294030.1, on the reverse strand, counting down.
TAAAATCTCTTTAACCCATTTTATTGCCCTTAAAAAAGTGTCTGAAGAAAGTCTAAGTATTTTTTCTATAACTTTACAAACAACAGAGATATCGACATTTAACTAAAAATCGTAAAAGTGAACCTCTGGCCATAACTCGAAAACGAAAAAAGATAGCGAATTCCGGTTTTGGCCATTCAGATTTTCTCAAAAAAAGAGATCGAGGATCCATTTTTCGATATCTCCTATAGTTACCGATTTCCCCATAAGAGGCATCGAAATTGAGCCACCCTGTACTTCTGTAAGCTATAGAACATATTCCTTTAGCTATCATTAATATAAGCAATTCCATTATAATCAACAATTATCCCAAGTTATAACGGAGTCATAAAATGTGTTGCTAGGAAATATGTTGAAGAAATTAGCAGCACGAGGGATTTTGAATGTAAAATTTACGAAAAATATTTTCTAGCAAAATATTTTGATAAAACATTTAATCGGGCTCTTTTTATACATGTTGGATATTCGGCATGATTGTTTCTGATCAAATAGATTTTTAAACGATTAAATTATTTATTGATAAATGTTCAATCGCGTCCATACTTTATTAATAATCACAGGATTATGGGATAATTGGACAAAAACGCAAATCTCTTCTCGACGTTTCCCACAGCATCTTCAGGAAGAAAAGCTCTTTATTTGTATATTTCACATTACAATTACAAACCTTTCCTCACCTTAGGATTTATAAATTTAGTTTTATATTGTACAGACTTTTATTAGTGCTAAACATTTTTAATTTTATTCTTGACAATTTTTAGTTTAGATGGTTAGTTATTTTAATTTTAAATGCAACTACATAGTTTAGTTGTATTTATTTTTTGTTGCATTGTATGCAAGTTTTTGCATATTTTATTGAATTGACAATGAGATTGCCGTGTGCTCCTGCTTTCATTTCATTTGTTTTAAATATTTGTAAACAATTTTTAAGTAAAATATAATTATGTAGGGGACACCGGGGCGGAACAGGGTAGCGGGGCGGAACGGTATGGTGGTTCGAGAATCTACGGGAAGTACCGTAGTCACGCCACGCTTCGTATACTGTGTTAGTATTGTTCGCCGTACAGTCCTGAGAAGTTGTCGTTAGTGTATCTCCGTGACTTGCATCAAAACTTGAAAACATCGCGAAAAATACGCAATCGTTGTAATAAAAGTGCATTTTGTTTCAAGGTAAGTGCGATCAATTACGTTTAAAATATCAATTTGATGCTACGCAGCATTTTAAACATGTATTCTCCACCTCTTAGCATAATGGCACACATTAGAAATTAAACATGGCGAGAGTGAACTGTCATTTCTGATACGATGCTGTTGGGGGCAGAACGGGATGGGGCGGAATGGGGTATATCCCGTTCTGTCCCAATATATTATTTGCTTTAGTTTTTCAATTAATCAAACTTTTAATTCTTCTTTTTCGTTTTAGATGGTACGCCATTACAAACGGAAGACAGATAGACAAAAATGGTCGTCAGAAAATATGGAGCGAGCTGTTGAAGCTGTAATTAGTCGCGAAATGGGATTTAAAAAAGCTGCAATCCAATTCCAAGTGCCGTCGACAACCCTTGAAAGGTATGTGAAGAAGAAGAGAGAGAATGCGGAATCAACAATTGATAAAACCTCAGGAAAATATCAATGTGTATTCAACCTTGAACAAGAACGAGAACTTGTAGACTATCTAAAAGATATGCAAAAAAGACTATTCGGATTTAGTGTGAAAGAACTGCGCCGAATGGCGTATCAACTTGCTGAAAAAAACCAGTGTAAACATTCTTTTAATAAAAACCTAGAAATGGCAGGGGAAGATTGGGCTACTAGCTTCATGAGTCGCCACAGAGACTTAAGTCTGAGGAAGCCTGAAGCTACATCTGGAGCACGGGCTATGGGGTTCAATAAAGTAGCCGTCTCGCAATTTTTTAAATTACTCACTGCAGTTATTGACGAACACAAATTAACTGCAGCGAGAATTTATAACTGTGACGAAACGGGTATTACTGTTGTCCCTTAACAGTTTTCAAAAATTATTGCAAATAGAGGACAGCGTCAAGTTGGCGTTTTGACTTCCGCAGAGAGGGGGAATACGGTAACTGCTGAAATATACTGCTCAGCAGCTGGATCTTTTATGCCTCCTATGTTAATATTTCCTAGGAAAAGAAAACAACAGGTATTTGAGGTAGGTTTACCTGCAGGAGGTTGGTCTGAAGCAAATGAGTCCGGTTGGATGACAGCCGACATTTTTTATAAATGGTTTCAAGCATTTGTTCAATTTTCTAATGCGAAAAAAGAATGCCCTGTGCTACTTCTTCTTGATGGGCATGCATCACACTAAGAACTTAGCCGTAATTGAACTAGCTCGAGACAAAGGTGTTATTTTGCTATGCTTTCCCCCACACTGCTCCCATCGTCTCCAGCCCCTTGACGTAGCTTTTATGAGGCCATTAAGCTTGTATTATGAAAATGAAGTGAGGAAATGGTTAAGATCAAATCCAGGAAAAATCGTTACCCTACATCAAATTTCGGCGTTATTTGGACAGGCATTTTTGAGTGCAGCAAATATGAGAACGGGCTTAAAAGGGTTCGAAAAAACTGGCATCTGGCCCAATAATATAAATGTTTTCACAGATGCTGACTATTTACCGGCTGCAGTTACTGATATTCCATTAGTCGAAGCACAAGCTACTCGGTTGGAAAGTCAAAATTTGGCCATTGTTGAAAATATTAATGTCATTATTCTGTAAAATTCTGTAACTGATATTCCCTTGGTCGAAGCACCAACTGCTGGGTTGGAAAATCAAGATTCGGCCATGGTTGAAAATATTCCCGTTGTTATTTCTGAAAATATTGTAGAACATTCAGTAATTAACGACAATTCTCCTCCGAGAATTCCTTTAGCATTAATCGAACACACTCGAAACACTCCTGTAGAAAACGAACCTAAGCCTGGCTGTTCATGGATGCCTCATAATAATTATCCTGGAAACCCTCCAATGAATCTCTTAAAAACAAATGTATTCCAGTATTTGTCCCCGGAACAAATAATGCCAATTCCAAAAGTGAAGGTAGGACAAAAAAGAACAGCAAGAAAGAGGGGCAAAACAGCTATACTAACGGCATCCCCCTATAAGACAGAGCTGGAGGAATCAGCGAAAAAAGTTCAGAAAGCTAACGAAGCAAAGAAAGACAGAGCCAAGCGAAAGTTGGTGCAAAAAAAAACTAACACTAAAGGAAAAGGAAGAGCTGTCGTACCCAAGAAAATGAAGAAACCTGAAAAGAAGAGGAAAAAAACGATTGATGAAGAGGATAGCTCTGAAGAAGAAGACGTCAATTGTTTATATTGTAATGATCAATACTCCAAATCTATCGAAGGATGGTGCTCATGCATGCTTTGTAAAAAATGGGCACATAATTCATGCGCGGGAATCGACAGCGATGACGATGGCCAACTCATTTGCGATTTATGTAAGCAGTAAAAGTGTATCCCATTCTACCCCTTTGTAAATCCCGTTCTGCCCCATATATGGGGCAGAACGGGATAAAATACACTTTTTTTGTTTAAATCTTAAGTTCAACTTCTATGGTGAAATAAAATATATTCATACCAAACTTGTTTTAATAAATATTTATAGAAACCATACCATTCTATTACAGAGCTGAATTCTTTCATTTTGTATTTTTAATCCATCTACAAACCTTAAGTACCCCGTTCCGCCCCGGTCTCCCCTACTACTAATACAGAGCTTTTGAAACGTTGACAAGGGATTAATTATATTGATTTGCGTTTTTGTGCAATTATCCCACAATATCCTGTTGATTATTATTTATTGGTAAATATTTACAATTAGACATTTTATAAAAAAAAATTTTTTTTTTAATATTTGAAAATGAATGTTCAGTTTTACCAAGACTAGTTAAAATTTAATCAATGCTTACATTTTTCTTTCTCTTTTCATTTCAAAATTATCCAATTGTACAATCTAAAGCGTCGCTCTCATTCAATTAACACGAAACAACATAGCATATAGCATAACGTAACATAACATAACAAAACAGCAATGTTTAAATTGACATAATATGTAGGTAATTAAGTTGACTAATAATAATAAAATAATAAATTCGTTATAAATATGTTATGTAATACTACTTATAATAAATTATAATATACAATACAAATAATTATTACGTTCTGACGTTTACTTGCAATTTCTTGGCTTGGCTTACCCGATGGCTTACGTATTAATTCATTGGTATAATGAGTAAATTCATAATAGACACGAAATAACATAACGCAAATTTGAAGTGAATCAAGTATGTAATATACTATATGTTATACTATGTTATGCAAACTTCGTTATTTAATATTTTGAACGCACACATAAGCTTAAATATACTTTAACTTTTTTGTTATGCTGTATTATGATATGTTGTGCCATAACTGGATGCCAAAAAGCAAAATTACGTCCAATTCTAGGACAACTTAATATCCTAAACAATTATTAAAAAATCCATGCACTCAAACCAAAACATCATTTTATTTGGTAAAATATTAAAACACGAATTTAAATAGTATTAAAAAATTACAGAGTCAAAATTATATCGGCCGTTATGGCGGCAGTCTCGATGGCAAAAGATTATCGTTGTCATAATGCCAACTTGATGGCGGAAAAACAAAAAAAAATTTATTTACAAAATTCAAAATTCCAAAATACTTTCAAAGATATTAATTTTTACAAAAGAAAATTAAATTAATTTGTCAAAAATAGGATGGGGGTTTCAAAATTGGAATAATATAAAGCCAAGAGTCATCATTCGTTCACTTACGCATCAACTAATCAGAATTGGTTGAAAAATCAATACCAACCTAAAATTCAGTACCAAATGGATCAATTTGCATATATATTGCATATCTTATTCATAAAAACAATTGGGATTTTAAATTAGACATCTGAGAGTTTGTCACTTACTCATTAAAAACTGGCTACTATCATTATACCGTGATTAATCGTCAATCATCACTTCAACCAGTTAAAGCAAGCAAAATTATTTAGTTTTATCATAAATTATCAGGATTATCATTGTTATTGCTCTATACATTTCTGTAGATCTTGATTTCCTTTTATATGCATAATTGGTAAGATTGGAAAATTATCCATTTGGTATCGTAGTAATGAGAGGTGTTTGGCATCTAAAAACAGGTACCATGTTTAATACATTAGTCAGAGACTAAAGAAGAAGCAACATGGGAGTCCTGGGAAGATGCGGAGCGCCGAGTTTTTTGTAATAATTAAAAATTTGACAGTCGTCAAAAAATTTCCAAATTTAAAAATTGATTGTTCAGAAAATATTGGTTTTATAATCTATAAAAGTCCCAAAAGGCAGAGGCGGACAAACATGCGAATCTTTTCTTTTATATCGGGAGGTAAACATATAAACATAATTTCGAGTTAAACATTATTATTTACACAATATATTATATATTTGTTTTTGTAAATTTTATTTTACCAAGTCTACAAACATATCATACAATAAACGAATAACAGTAACGCAATATAATAAGCATGTTACTTTTAACATGTTTTGTGCCTTTTACATTATTGAATTTATAAAAATATGTTTAGTACTAATTTATTCAACGTACCTACTACTATTTTAATGATGCTTAGAAATAAATCCAATTGAGTTTATAAGAATGCCTACTCATGTTCTAAAAATATTTGAAGTACCATTTGTAACAAAATACTTGACAATAAGAATAAAGGCATAAAAGAATACAATCGAGTATGAATTTCTAATAATTATTAAGGCATCTCCGATTTTTAATTTCAAATGTAAAGCTTTCTTCTAAATTTATAATTACGAGGATCTATAACTAAACTTATATGAAATTACGTTTTTCTATAGGTAAGTAGAATTATTATTAATTAGATATAGTTTTATTACAGGGCATGTGTATTATAAGAACAATTTTGTAATATTCTCGTGAGAAGGTACGAGAGTTGAAGATTTATTTAAAAAATTACGATTATTATAACTTTTCTCTTATTCTCCTCTTATATGTTTAACATTGCCAAATACGTAACATAAAAAGTTTTCTTTGATGGCATATTTAATAAGTTTCATTTCTTATAAATTATGCGCTGTATAATTATTGTTTATTAAGTTAAATATTTTTGACCTTATTGTTTTTAATTTTTTTGCAAAAATTGTTCACGTTCTCTTCTGATAATAATTTTCACCTAAATATTAAAAAGCTTTGGATATATAAATGCTGCGTTCTATTTACAACTTAACAATTAGCAACTATTAGCACTTTATTTACTAAGTTTTATGCATTTTGTGTCAAATCTTTTAAATTATAAGATTAATTTAAAATCTGTCAAACTGAAGTTAGATTACAGATAAGATTTCAATGTTCCCTTATTCCTTTTGTCAAAACTAAGTTCAATAATATTGTAAATGGAGTGCTGACAAATAAAGTTTATTATTGCATTAGATTTTAGTTATAATTATAATATTATAACAATAAGCATGGCAAAAAAACAAAAATAAAACTGAAACTTAAACATATTCTCTGTTGAGAGAGTCATTTATATTAATATAGCAATTAAAAGTACCATTAAATTAAAATTTAAAAACTTAAGTAAACAATAAAAATCAAAATGTTTTATAAGCTTTTTTTTGATGCAGCGAAGTAAGTAAATGTAATGACTAAAAATGACTAATGATATATTGTTTACTTTAATTTGTTATTATCAATATTCAGCTTGTTGCTATTTAATGTTTGCGAAATTGAGAGAAAATTAATATAATTTCTGTAGATAAATACATATACATACATACCTACATGAAATATTATATACGGGTGATTGTTAAATTAGTATTACAGAATAATCCGCATAATATTATTTATAATACTAATTATGTATAGGTAGTAGCAACTACTTTTAATATAGATTTAAAATAATTAACCGGAATAATAAGTATATGGTTAACCTATTAGTAATTAAATAATAATTAATGAGTAATTTATTAATACTATTACTTTAAACGTATTTATACATTCTTGATTATTTAGAAACAACGACCAGCTGATCAGGTTAATTAAAACAGATATAATTAGTAGACATAATAGACATTCAAACTACTCTAGAATCTCGCACGAGAAATTTTATTTTGCATTTTTTATGCTAAATGTCTTTAGGGTAATATATGACCAACTTGTCTTCTTTATGTTATAAAGTATAAAACACATATGTATTTGCAGTGGGTAGTACTATTATTATGTTTCTAAATGAAATATTGAAAAAGTTCTCATTTATAGATATTTAAGAAGCCTACATTTCAATAAGCTCACCCTTATAGCTAGACTTTCATCGTTTTTTGCGCCCTTTTCTATTCAATTATTAAAAAGTATATTTTAGAAAAGCATGCAGATTACGTTACGCCACTGTCTCAATTTATTTATGCAGTTATAAAGAAATTTATTTGTAAGCATTTCATTTGTTTGATTTATATCATGTTTTTGTCAATTTTTTATTATTTATTACGATTCAATCACAAAAGTTTTAAATATAGTAACGAATTTTGAAAATATTAACGAATGTTATTACAGAATTGCAGATTCTTAACAGATATTTTATATTATAAATTATATAAAAGTTGGGATCATTTTCTCATGGAATTAAAGTATTTATAACATCTTTCCCACACAATTGACTTGTAGATCCAACTATTCTGTTTTGAACTTATTGTTATTAATTTTAGAGAAAGTAAAATGTTTTAAATAAAATATACATTTCTTAAATTTAAAGTTAGCACAATTTAAATATTTTTAAAATATCATTAAATGTACCTAGTAGTTTAAAATACATAAAAGACATGCGAGTATGACTATAAATTTTTAAATATAAAGTTAAATAATTAAAATACTATTTAAAATCGAAGCTTGTATATCAAAAATCAAAAATCAAAAATCAAAAATCAAAAATCAAAAATCAAAAATATATTTTTCTAGAATTTTTAAATACTCATTCGTAATTTATTATCAATAATAGTTTCAATTCATATTTTATTAATTACTGTACTCTATAAATAATAATTGATTGTAAAAGTATTTAATTATTTGTATGTGTGGGTGTGCTCACCAAAATCATAGTAGCCGTGGTATGTAGAAATTAATCCAGGTAATGAAACGTGCAAGAAGCACTCACGAGCACAGGAGGTAATATACTGAAGAATTCGGAACAATCTCTCCGGATGAATTGTGCTTTACCGAGAAGCAGCCATCCGAAGTATTGGTGTTTACTGATACTGGATGACCCCGATATTAAAAAGACGAGCGCGTAAACATTCATATACAACAGGTTGTTTAGAAAAGTTTATAGAAAACGAAACTAAATTTCTCCTATTATTAAAACCGTACCTGCCATAATATTAAAGAAAATTCATTTTAAGTGAAAATACATTTCAAAGCTATTTATTCTAAAAAGTACTTGAACATCTTAATTTCTAAAAAATTCAGTAGGTACTTAATCGATTTTGTTATTTTCTAATTACTAACTAATTTTCAATTAATAACTTAATCAACTAATGCCAGTGGATTGGTGTTATTACTAATTGAGTTGCAGATTGGCAACTTTGAATTCGAATCGTGGATTTGAGAGAATTTTTGAACTCGGCTTTCAGGAAGCACAGTAACAGGATTGATCCACAATGGAAAATGTATCTTAGATTCTGAATGAAATAATAGTACTATATTGTCTTATTTAGATTAAAAGTGAAACTTTGTTTGATACCCAATGCCATTGGCCACCAATGCCAATTGCCAAGAGAATTACGACGTATAAATAAGATACGTGATTTATTAAAATTACCTAGTTCTAGGATACTTATACATCCTTCGTATTCTCTCCGCCGCATGGTACCTACCTATGCGCTTCAGTAAGTTAAGGTTGGTTTATGTCAAACGCCGGTGTACGCGATCAATGTTTGAACTTTATCCATCAGCGTGCAGTGCGTTTCACATAAACCAACCTTTATGAGCAATGCTATTGCAAGTTGGTATCTTGACGAGACTTGGTATCGTTGTTAGCAGTGTTCAACCGAAGAGACAAATCCTGTAATGGGTAATGTCAAAACTCGAATATTGTTTTAAGTTAACATAATCCTTGTTTTTTCTGAAATAATCTACATTTTCATCTCATACGGGGTTCCTATTGCTACTGTTTGTTGTCAAAAGCTATGGTTAGGTTCATCTAAGAGGATAAGTCATTTCGATTGAAGCCATAATATTATTATTTTTATTTACCGCAAAATTGTTTAAAGCATTCATTTCATAATGCGAGCCGAATTTTTTGAAATTAGATTCTAAAACCTTTTTCGTATTAAAAAAAATTGTATTTTTCTTGTTACAGTAAAATAATTGTTGTTTGGGGATTTGTTATCAAGTTAGTGTTATGAGTCACAATTTTTTTCGGAACTTAATATTGTAAGTGAATTTAATGTAGGAATTTTGCAGAACTGCAGTAATCAAAATGGCAAAGAAGGGACCTTATAGTGTCTAATTGTAATATATATGTATAAGGGTTTAAGTTTAAAATAGGCAATACTATAGATTTTGTTTACATATCTTTCAAATGCTAGATTACTGTCGCTCATTATACCGAAGTTCTTTGCTTTATCGCTAAAATTAATTACACGGTATACACTTCCAATGCGCAGATAAATTGTTTCACTGCTGGGGTTAAGAAGGAGACTATTTTTGATTGACGATTGTGTAATTAATAATTCAAGATTCACTCTATATATGCAATTACGTATCGTTTACATGATACATATTATTACGTGAATTACAATCATTAGATAAACAATTAGGAAGATCAACAGTGAAAATCAAAAAGAAGAGCATTTAAGGGATTTCCCTGGGAAACCTTTTTAGTTTTGAGGAGCTCATTCGACAACGAATTATTCAGTTTGACTATTATTTGGGTTTTACCGATCAAATAATTTAGCAAAGGGTTTTATGGGTGAATTGTCAAATCCGTAAAACACTAGTTTAGCAATAATTAATTCCAAATTATTTATATCATTATGTCAAAAGCTTTACTGAATCGAAGAAAGCAATAATTATTATTATCATCATAAAATTGTCCACGTCCCTAGGGATGTCATTAATGATCTTAGGTAAAACCGTTGCTTTACTGTGACCAGATCAATAGCCGGATTAGCTACTAGAAAGAATGTTATTAAACTCGATATGCTCTAACAATTGCTTATAATACTTATGAATCGTACATTTTACCATGGACTAGCACAATATTTATTAATCGAAGATCACCAAAATTAGTCGAATTTTAACTTTTGGGATTAGATGTTATGATGGATTTATTTCATACACTTGGTATTACCAAGTTTGTAAAACGAATCAGATGGGTTAAACGGTTAAAGCATGTAGACAAAATAGCCAAACAAGTTTCAATATTTTGGCGCTACAGCCATCAATTCCGATAGTACCTATTGAATTTTGTCTAAAAATTTCAACCGAAACATCTTCAGCAGTAAATTGTGTGGAAGTTTATTTTCACAGTGATCACAGTGCTTTTAGAAATGGAGCACTTCCGGATCAATTGCAGAAGATGAAACTACGTTGACAAAATAATTATTTTCTAACAAAGGTTGGAAACTTTGTTTTGATTTATAGATACTACGTGAAGATTATATCTAAAACATTACGCCAATCTTGAAAAAATCGAATTTGAAAATTTGAAAATCTTTATAGATTAGAATCCGAACACAAATACTGTTTTTTTATGAACCGTTATTTAAAAACAAAGTTTCAGATCGATTTTTAAGACCCCCTACCCCAGTATAACAATAAATAAACAAGAAATTATTGCTGTCCCTGGCGGTTCAATTTTAATATTAATTTAAATTGTGAGAAAATCTTGAATTTTCTTACGGGTCATACATTTTGTAGCACGAGACTCATCCTTTTTTTGTTTGAAATTTTAAAATTCACTTTTTCCAAATTTTAAGATTTTATTCCAAATATTTAAAAGCCATTATCCGATTATTAAATAAAAATTTGTAACTCAAACTTACATATCGACGGTATAGAGCACAAAAGTGGTAAGTACTTACTTGAGGTAAAGTACACAGAGTTTACCGTTTTAACATAAACTTTGATGTGCACAAATGTGGTAAGTATGCCACCTACCGTTTAAGGTTTACTAATATATCTCTTATGTTACAAATGTACATTGGACATTTTGAAGCCGCTTTTTCTCGTATAAAAATGGATTTTACAGCAAAACTTTTTAGATATTTATTGTTGCAAATCTCATCATCTTCAATTTTGTTCATATGAATTTTTTTATTTGGTTGCGCCGTTTTTGACTGACAGCGACTTAAACAAGTATGTAAAATGCAAAAAATATTGTCATCAATATCTCGGAAACGGTGAAAAAAAATTAAAATATTAATAAGCATTTTTTCTTATAAATTTTATTCTCTACATTTTTATACCTATACATTTTTCTATTGTATCGCACCGTTTCCGAGATATAGATGACAATACTTTTTGTGTTTTACAGAGTTGTTGAAGTCACTGTTAATCAAAAACGGCGCGACAAAATAAAAAAATTAAGATAAACAAAATTGAAGGCAATGAAATTTGCTACAAAAAATGTCTAAAAAGTTTTGCTGTAAAATTGATTTTTATATGAAAAAAAGAGGTTTCAAAATGTTCAATTTACATTGGTATCATAGGAGCGTCCGAAAACATCTGTGAGTCACTGTAATTAATTCAAAATTTAGTAATTAAAATTTACTTTAATTGTTCTAACTATAATTATTGCGTTAGGCAATGAAATAGTATACAAGTTTATAGTAATATAAAAGTTATAAGTATGTAAGCTTAAATGGCATAGACATTCAAACTTTAAAATCTTTTTACTGTAAAATTAGTTTTATTGCACATACCACAACTGTGCTCTATACCGTTGATATTATGTAGATTTCGATGTGAATCCAAATGTGGATGATAGCGTGAACTCACGTTGCGTTCTTAAATATCTCGCCTTTACTTTGCCTTCCAATCTTATATATATTATATATTAACCTTCAAACTCTGTTCAATCCTTCAAAGCCAAAATTATTCTTCGTTTTCGTACCAACTTAAATATTGACACGAAAAGACGTACAAATTCATACCTTTATAATAACACTTACAAAATCATTTGCAAAATATACTTTCAAACAAATTCAACTATAAAACATAATAAAATTCAAAAACAAAATGTTTTCGTAGTAAAACAGTTTACAAAAACAAATTCAAATTAAAAGTCAAAATTAAAAAAAATGGTTTTGGAACACGACAATTATGTATGTAGTATTAATTCAAAATTATCATTTTCAATAGAGCACACAAATTTTCAATCATTCTTAATAATTATAAATTCGAATATTTTACGTCAAGCGAAGTATTACTTCGTCGTACTATTTATATATTAATTATTAAATTACTAATAATTGACATAGATTTCGGATTCGCATATGAAAACCATATAATGGTTTTCAAAGAGCATGCATATCGAAGGGATAATCAATCGAAGAGTTAAAGCTTATCATCGAAATCATTAAGATTTATGCTAGATCACTAGTTATTGTTACCAGCATCTATGTATGGTAAATTCGTCTGATATATAAAAATAAATTTACACATTTTTGATTTTCGGTAATTTTTATATTAGTATTATTTTTATATTTTTGTGAAAAAAAACTGTAAATCGTTTTCAATTTTTGTTACTCCTCATTGTTTAATGTGTTTAATCATATTACCTACACTCTACACTTTAAAAAAAATTTTTAAACGCATAGTGGGAATATATAATTAAATAAATTATTTTTCATGCTTTTTATAATTTTAACGTGAAAATGTTGAATTTGAATATCAATGAAAATTATATCAATATAGAAACTTTCTTTGCATTTGCTTGAAAAAAAATTAAATCAATTTTAAAAAATGAAATAAATGTTATGCAATAACAAGACTAAAACATAATTATAATTTACTCGGAAACTATAAAAATTTGTACTTGCATTTCAATTAAATTCGCAGAGAATTTTAAAACACAATAATTACGTCTTGATGTATATGTTTATTTATAATATATTATGATATCTAAAGCTAAAGCAACCTAACGATAGTAACCTTTTAATTTAGGAATAATTATGGTGTAACGAGCCTGAGAGATTTTTTTTATAAAATTATAGAACTATTCGTGTATAAAACGTACGTTCTTAATTGCTTCTTGCTTAAAAAAATATATTACGTGCATACATAGATATATTGCAATTTTTTACTCCTATTATTAATTTTACAAGATAATTTAATTCTTTTTCCATGCTGTAAAAAATTACGTTGTTTAGTTTGAACATTTTGATATAAATTTACATTTTTAGGCACCAAAGAAACAAATTTTATAAAACTTATAAAAAATAAAATTTTATAAAAAATAACATGAATCATTTGCTTTTGTTCAAAGCCCACTAAGTGAAATTTGTTTCTTCTACATTATTTTACTAAACTGTCAGTTTGAATTGTATACAATTATCTATAAAATATCTGTTGTTATTAATTTTCAATTTTATTACATTTATTTGGATTTAAGTGATAAGTAATTTTAAGTGGAAGAAAATGTTCTTTATTTTAAATGCTTCATTGGATGTAATTAGTGAGATTTTCAGCCTATGATGCATTATGTTCTGCTATGGAAATTTAATGTAGATGGGTCTAATAAGGACGAAGAAGATTTTGTATGTTTTGAAGAATTAGTTATTTTAGCTGTAATTAATAAATTTATAATGGTATTTGGAAAGTTGTTAGCAGAAAGTTATGTTATAGTAAAGTTTTGTTTTAGTATAACATTATAAATAAGTTAAAAAAAAAAGTAAAATGAAAGAGGCTAAGAATGTACGAAGAAAATCGGGCAATTTAAAGCCCTTCGAGCTATAATCGATTGAATGTGCCCTTAATACTTAAATATAACTAATTATTAAATATTTTATTGAAATAGGTTTGAAAAAGTTATTACTATAGATATAAACTGTACTACATGATGTACTTTTTAACCCTTTTATTAATACAGCCCTCACCTACATATCTGCAGTTCAAAAGTTACATTTTTCATGTACAATAACTCAAGAAAATAATCGTACAGTCCGCCTATGCTAGCAATGTAAATTGTACTTTTTGAAAACATGTTTTCCCATATAAAAATCGCATTTTCCAAAATTGATCAGATATTTTTTTTAAATTTCATTCCCGTCATTTTTGTTTATATAAAAATTTTTCATTTACATTTTCGAGATACAGTGGCTTAAATAAATTTCTATAAAAATTTTAATAAAATTAACATTATTAATTTAATTAAAATTTATTACAAAGATCTGTTAGAAAGAACAAGGTACAATTTACATTGCTAGCATAGGTCTGTACGCTATCAAAAAACTTTGTGGTTCAGCATAAAATTTGTTGTAGCAGAAAAATACTCTGTTGATGCTATAGTTACTAACGGCTGGTTACTAAGACCATAGTGGTGGCTTGATGTGATCACTAGTTGAGTTATGAGCGGAAATTCTAGGTTCAAATCCCGGACTCGGCAGAATTTCTTAGCTCAGCCCTCTGGTGAACATCAAACTGTGGATCGAAATACTAATAACTTTTCTTAACATCTTAATGGAAAACGGGGTACAATAAGCCAAGAGCTTTCAGTACAAAGTGGGCATTGAACCACTACCCGTGCAGCTAATACGAATACTAACGGCTTTGTTATGACGACAAACCTTTTTTCAGAGTATGAAAACTGTAACTTTTGAACTGCATGTAGTTTTGTTGTTAGTATGTATTAGTAAAAGGATAAAAAAGTACATTATGTAGTAGGTACAGTTTGTATCTACTAATAACTTTCGGAAGCCAATATCAATAAAATATTTTTAAAAATTTAATCGAGAATGACAACGCATGGTAAAGTAAAGAAAGGGGTTGTTACTCCCTTAAAAATCGTTTTAAGGAAATATCTAATTTTTCTTCCCTACAACATATTTTTTCGACAAAATTTGATGACGTTAAGGATGCTTTATGGGGGTTTTAAAATTTAGGGGGATGATCCACCCCCAACAATATTGAGTAATCACTTTGAAAAAATTATATGTAATAGAATGTAGTATTTTGCCGTTGGTTTCATTCCAATCAAAAAACTCCTATTGTAACAATTTATTGCCTTGCAATTTACACCGCAATATCAGATTGAATATAATAAAAATCTCAACTTGTGAAAATTAATAATAATATTAAAAACTTCAATATACTAATATTAACAAGAAGTTAATTCAAATATTAATGCTAATATTAATTATTACTGCTGTTAAAGTCAAATGGGATGAAATTAAAAATCACACTAATATCCTTAAAGGAAAATTTCTGAATGCCCTAGAAAATTATGTTTGGAGACGACATACTTTCAATATAATGGGAGAATATACGAACCCCTATATTGGCTACGATTTCCAATCTGGTAATAGAAATTCTGAAAGGAAACCGTATATCAAAACTACCATTTAAACTATTTTGTTATGAACGGTATGTCGACGACATCATTACAACTATACATAAAGACTATGGAGCTTTTATTGTTAACAACTTTAATGGATTTCATCCCTGTCATCAGTTTACCATTAAAAAAGAAGAAGATAAGAAGATAACATGGCTGGACATACAATCTACAAAAATAATTGCCTTAAGTATAAATGGACGCAAAAACAACTGAAACCTTAAGAATTGCTCAAGAAACTTTGTTCAGGAATTGTTATCTTGAACCTCTGGTGAAGAAAATGATCAAGGATTGTGTTCATAAACTTTTCAATGATAACACAATGAAGAAAGAAGTAGGTATCCAATTTAGCAGTTATGCCTTATGTTAAAGGGTTAAGCAAAAACATTGAAAAGGATATTAAAACGTTATTGCCTAAGATATTTTTGTCAATGGACATGATGCAGATTGTAAGAACGCAAAAATAATCTAATCTGTTACTAACTACAAGGATAGACTTCTTCAAGAAATTATCTGTATTAGAAAAGAGAAGAACGCAGTGACTAGAAAAACTGATATAGACGGCTTAAGCAACATCTAAAGCCATTTACTCGTCTAGTTTCCACCTGCATGCATTGGAGTTTAGTATTTCCTATTTTGACAGAAACGCATTATAGATTGTTCCTTACAGGCTCACCACTTAAAATAAATATCATTATCAACAATATGAACTATAGTTTGACATTGATACATCATTGGTCAATGGGTTACTTTTAAATCCCAAGAAAGCTCTTGCAGTTCTATGGGCAGTTCTTATCACTGCTCGATAGCAGCTGAAAACAAACGAGTCGAGTGTTTTACCAAAGTAAAAAATCTAGGATTAATATGGGATAGCCATCTGTCCTTTGCTGCTCATGTCAATAAAATCACTAGCAAATGCTATTTTACATTTTATACCTATATAAAATGATATTTGACGGATCAATTGAAGAACAAGCTTCAAGTACCTCAAAATGTTTGCTTTAGCTTTGCCTATGACATTGGATATAGGGACCATATGCTACTTCACATTACACCGCGTAAAGAATATTGAAATTGGGTACCCGTATTGATCTTATTTTTTGCAGTACAGTATGTTGTTTACTATATTTAAATCAGAACATCCTGGCTACCTTAATGATTTTCTAATCAGAAGATCAAACTGCCAAAGCCTAAATTTACGCTCGAAGGAGCATCTGTCTGTTCCACAACACCACAGTTCCAAATTCAAGGAATCTTTCCAATATATCATATAGCAGTCTGTAATTTTAATAAATTTATAGACTTACACCTGATATTCAGAAATAGGGAATCATTCAAAACGAAGATGATCTCAGGTGGTCTAGGTGAAAAACAACTCCACTGACCCTATTGCCCTAATAGGTAATATTTATTTATCATTTATTTAAATCTTATATATAAAAATGAATGTTTGTTTGTTCGTATGTTATGCACTGCCGTACCGTTGATCCGATTGCGATGAAACTTGGCCAACTTATTGCTTGCTTATCCTTGCGGGAAGGTTATAGGCATAGTATAGTATGCATTAGCATTCATTTTCGCGTAAAAATCCAACCTTCGAGGTGACGACCAATGACGTCATCGGATTATTTTATACAGGGTTGTTAATCCTTTCATCTCCTTAGATATAAAAATGAATGTTCGTATGTTCACAGTTGATTTGAGTTGTTTGAGTTCGGAGTTTGACAGCGGTGGAGTAAACACGTGGTGTAACATCGCAAGTGCGATATTAATAAAGGGTAAGTACATTATTGTACGCCGGACAGGGCAAACTACCCGCGATCAGGGGTGGTCTACCCTGGCCAAACAGATTCGAATTCAAATTCGAAACCGTGAAAACGAAATCGAGTTTGGATCCGAATCCACGTGTTCTACAAAACTCAATTCCCGCCAATGAAGTCAGCCAAGCCAACCTGGTAACGAAAGAAAATACCCAAAAGGATCCGACCAACCAGGGGACAAAACCAACCTGGTAACGGAAGAAAATACCCAAAAGGATTCGACCAACCAGGGGACAAAACAAAAAGAAACCGGCCAGAAAAAAATTCGCCCCCCCCCTGAGGAGGCCGAGACCCCCCTGGAGGAAGAAAATCCTAAAGAAGGGATAATCCCTGTACCTCAGGTGCAGACTATTACCAACAGACTATTCCTAAATAGTTTATTATATAAACAAAAAGGAATCAGTCAACAAGACAAACACAAGTTCAAGTGAAACGACAGTGAGTAGCAATCGTAAATCGAGAAAACAGCAAAGAAAACAATCAAGGCCAGGCAAGAATCATTTTACTACCTTTTTTTAGAAATCAGAAAATGTCGTCACCACAATTTCAAATGGTTATACAAGAGACTTTAGCGAAGGCTATGTCATTTGCTAAATATGAAGATTGGCAAGTTAAATTTGAATACACCAATGTTCTTACACAATCTTTGACAGAGATATTGCAAAATTTTTGCAAAAGCGACAACTGCCGTCTTAATATTAAGATTGCGAAAAAAAAAGTCGCAGCGCAGCGTATTCGGAAACGAAAAATTGATGAAGAATTGGCGGCTGACTATTTAAAAAAGAAGAAAGAACAGCAGGAGGAATTGTCGATATCGACGAAAGCGATCAACACTGGGAAACAACATTGACGGATGCATGTGCCAACTGTCATCCGCGAAAAATTCGAACATTATTCGCCACCATTTTGACCACATGTTCGCCATCCAATCCGAAAGATTTGTGGGAAAAATTCAGAGAAGATTTGAGCGAAGACATTTTACATCGTGTTCGTACCGTCAGTAATGACAATTCCATTGTGTTTTCGGACAATATTTTTAATCAAGCTCTGATCGAAATAGAAGACGTATACTTAACCATCAACAACAAAGCACTCATTCAACTTGGTATGATTGCGCCACAACGTTCAGTATTATTGGATCTTTCTGATCGCGATTTAGTAAGAGAACGGCAGTACAATACTAATGATTTGCGTGCAGTTGTTGAAGCAAACGAACAACTTTTGTTTGCAGAACAAAGATTGGCCTACGATACACTTACAAATGCTGTGTCGAATGGCAGAGGTGGTCTGATTTTTCTTGATGCGCCTGGAGGCACTGGAAAAACGTTTGTTATCAGTTTACTATTGGCTCACATTCGATCTCATTTTGGAATTGCTTTGGCTCTTGCTTCATCAGGTATTGCGGCTACATTATTAGATGGTGGAAGAACTGCGCATTCGGCGCTCAAATTACCATTGGATATGAATTGCTCGGAAGCTCCAATATGTAACATTTCGAAAGGATCTGGTATGGCTAAAGTTCTGCGGATTTGTAAGATCATTATCTGGGACGAATGCACCATGACTCATAAGAAATCGCTTGAAGCACTTGATCGAACTCTTAACGATTTACGATCAAATGCACAACCGTTCGGAGGCGCTCTAATTCTGTTATCTGGCGACTTTCGACAAACTCTTCCAGTTATTCCTAAATCAACACCAGCTGATGAGCTCAATGCTTGCCTCAAAGCATCGCATCTTTGGAAACATGTGCAAAAACTCACATTAAAAACCAATATGCGCGTACATTTGCAGCACGATGCGTCGGCGGATACATTCTCAAATCAGCTATTGAACATTGGCGAAGGAAAAGTACCAGTTGATGCTACCACAAAATGCATTTCATTTCCGTTAAACTTTTGCGTCATTGTGCCATCCATCGAACAGCTTATTCACAAAGTTTTTCCGCAAATTGTCACCAATTATAAAAATCATAAATGGCTTTGCGAACGTGCTATTTTAGCACCAAAAAACAAGGACGTCAATGCAATCAACCATGCAATTCAAGAAAAAATTACAGGCGATTCTGTTACCTACAAATCGATTGACAGCGTCATGAACGCGGACGAAATTGTAAACTATCCAATCGAGTTTTTAATTTCGTTGGATCTTCCTGGTGTGCCACCGCACAAATTGTCACTTAAAATCGGAGTGCCAATTATTCTTTTGCGGAACATTAATCCACCCCGATTGTGTAATGGAACAAGACTCGCTGTAAAAAAACTGATGCCGAATGTCATCGAAGCTACTATTCTTAACGGAAAGTCAAATGGAGAAGATGTGCTCATTCCACGCATTCCCATTATTCCCACAGACATGCCTTTTGATTTCAAGCGACTGCAATTCCCCATTCGACTTGCATTCTCGATGACCGTCAACAAGGCACAGGGTCAATCACTGCAAGTATGCGGATTGAACCTAGAAAATCCATGTTTTTCACATGGACAGTTGTATGTTGGATGCTCACGAGTCGGACAGCCACGAAATTTATTTGTTTTTGCTGAAGACGGGAAAACACAAAATATTGTATACCCTAAAGCACTTGAATAATAAAGTTGTAAAAAAAATTAAATAAATTTGGGCAGGACAACGTCTGCCGGGTCAGCTAGTTGTTTAATAAACTTGAATTATTATCTTATTATTATATTAACTCTTTATCTGAGTTTAAAGTGAGACAATTAAGAAGAGTTACCATAACATCGAAGCCAGGTAAGATTACAGTGTTTGAGCAGTCAGAATGCAGTTTTTTAAATTTTGTGTCAAATATTGCTTTAATTGTTATTAACATCGCATTAATAATTTTTGTCATTCATAATTTTACTTATTAAATGAATTTAATTGCTTTTATACCTTTGGCATAACATTGTATAATAATATCCTATGAACCATAAATATAGTTATTCGTATCAACATTGTTCATAAATCTTCAAATCAATCATAAAAATTCTATGCATCAAACAACAATATTTTTCTCGGCAGATCTAGTATTCTTCTGTTTCTTGCTTCAGTAAAAGCTAACTAAGCCTATTGCCAAAACATACCCTGAGATTAAGAAAGATATATCTATCCCACGTGTTTTTTTTTTCAACATGCCATAATTTGATATTACTTCTTGGAGAATTACATAAGTCAAAATTGTTTCTGTATTAAACTTGTTAAAATGTTAACTACATTTCTGAACCATTTTATTTGTGTTAATACTAAGCTTATTCAAATTATTATTTATTGATATTTTGAATTTTGAATTTTTTTTCAAAATTTTCAAGTTAGTTTCAATAATAAAAGCGATTTCCAACATATTAAGCTTCGCGTTTCTAACAAAACTTTTCAGTCGTACATGTTACCTCTAACTAAGTACAACTTGCTGTAGATGTACTATATATACTTTTTGAATAAGTGGCGTTTGTTAAATGTTTCTTACAAGTTTAATGTTAAATTACAAATTGAGAGAGTAAGTTAAATTATTTGGTCAATAAGGTAAAATGATGAGTATAGATATCTCTTTAGCTACGCATTTGTTATTTTATTATCGAAGTAAGTAAATAATTATTACCACTAATTAAATATTTAAAAATCATGTACTTGATGAATTGATTAATTTTTTATTATTTATATAATCAATATTATGCTGTTCATTATAAAATATTGAGTGACTGCCTCCAAGTGGTATCACAAATGGCAATGTGTGCATGTCTGGATGTAAAAAATTATTTATTCTAGATTGCAAACGTCACGAACATTAGAATGCAAAAGTTTTCAGCAAATTTTAAAAGCAGTTGTGATATTATAGTCAAATTGAAAATGTTACATTAAGTAATAATAACTTTACCCCAAGAGAAATAATAAAATTATAATACAATGTTACATAACTGCAAATCGGCAGATCAATTTATTGAAAATCAAAATTTATTTAAAAATAAGCAATACCAAGATGCTTATTTAAAAAAATTGCAGGATCAAAAAGAAGTGCGTTATTTAAAACTTTAAGAAAACCTTTCATTTTAATATGATATTGCTTTAAGATGCGAGAAATGTTAAATAAATATTATCCGTGGAGTACTGGTAGCGAAAAACCAAGACATCTGCGCAATTTGCGTTTACAAGGATTATTTCCAATTGGAGATTACTTAAAGGTAAACATTATTTCATAGGTTTTCCACTATGGTATTTTGTTATTAGGCTAAGCAATACTAATTGTCCATATACAGCAGTAAGAAATCTTTTGCATGATACTTTAAAATTCATACAAATCATATCACGTCATCAGTATTCAATATTTTCGTCTACACTGGGGTACTTTTGAATAAAAGACATTTTCTACAAAGTTTGTAAAATGCATTCTCTACGATGGCATTTGCCATGCTGTAAAAAATTCTGGTATAAATTTTCCTGAAAAATTGGCAACAACTGGGTTACTATAAATTTTAGAGGTAAAATTTCTTACAAGAAGAGCTTACTATATCCAGTATGCAGTATGTATATCAGCAATCAAAAGCCCATGTTTTTTGGTGACTTGAGGAGACCAAAAAATGATGTAGTTCTCGGACGGTTATCGCATGTTTCTTGGTTTTTGAGTTATATTCCAATTTATAAATATGGAATGTATGAAATATAATCAAAGAAAATATTATAATAAAATAATGAGACTGCCTATTTTTGAAAATAAAATGTTAAAACATATTTAATTCAGATAATGAAGTACATAATTTTCAAAACTAGCAAGTTGCATAAAAAAATTACTCATTAATCGAAACCAGACTTACGAATTACTAGATCCAGCCGCTACTATCTCCACTTTTTTTAACCGACGAAAACAAAAAGGAGGAGGTTATCAATTCGACACGTATATACATATTTTTTTTTGTTTTTTTTTTAATGGATGACCACGCATAACTTTTTCCAGAATAGTCCGATTTTGATGATTATTTTTTTATTAGATGAGGTATACCTCCAAGGTGGTGCCATTTAAATTTCAAAGAAAAATTCCAACCCTAAAGGTAGAAAAATTGGGGATGATTGAATATTATCACTGAATTTTCACCTGTGAGCCGATTTTTTGTAGAAATTTGGCATGTATGACAACTTTACACTGCTCTACATGGTTATGACTGCCATTGAGCGTCTAAAGCCCGCGACTCACGTTCAACGCTGCAGTAAGATTCTGCTGGATGTGACGAAATCAAACAATTACAATTTGTGTATTTGTGTAATTATTAATGATGGATAAAAATTTTAAAAATCAGATCATTATTTTTACTTATGTAGTAAAATGTGTGAGTTGGTACTTAAATAATTAAATCCGATTATGCTGGTTTTATTTTAGCTACACAAAAAATGAAAAAATAAAAACCTTTTAACAAAAACCGACGAAAAACAAAACTGAAAAGCAAAAAATAAAAAAAAAATTTGAAGTCGGTGCCAAGTTGTACAAAAATATATATAAGAAAAGATACAACTTGGCACCGACCTCAAATTTTTTTTTTATGTTTTGCTTTTCAGTGTTTGTTTTTGTCGGTTTTATTTTTTGTAAAAAAATTTTTTGTATTCGACAAAACGCCGGAAACGGCATATTTCTTTTTGGCTCCTAGAATCACCAAAACAATTGATATATTGTCGATATATACTGTGATATATAATAAAATATATTTTATTTAAATAATATTAATTTGAAAATCGATTAGGAAGCTGTAAAAATAAACAGGCGATTTGATAAGTCAATTTAGTTTAGTTTTGATAAAATAAAACAAATAAAATGTAGTTGGTTCATTAATCCTAGAAGGAGAAAGTTTAGTTAAATATTCAAAAAAACGAAAATTACTTACCCGAAAATTGGTGATAAAGTCATTTTATTTAATTTTGGTAGATCAAGATATTTTAAAATGAAATGAATACTTCGAATGAGAAGATGAATAAATAATTAATGATGGTCAAATTCATTCAATGATAATGCTGATAGGGCCAAAATAGTGAGAAAAGTGTTTTAAAGGCAGTGCATTTATAAACAATGTTTGTTTACCTTTCTTTGAATTTGGCGCTTTTAGTTGGTTTTATGAAGTTGGATTTTTAAAAAATATTTTAGAAGAGAAATGCGTAGAAAACGAATTTTGAATTCATTTTGGCCCAAAGCTCGAGAAACGTAGGTTGTTATTAAAAAATTTACACGTCGCCGTCATTTGATTATTAGATTTATGAAATATTTGATAGATTATTGAAAATTTTAATGAGGATCGCAATCAAAATTAAATTAAATTAATACTTACCGTTCAATTACTAAAAGTTAATCAACAAGTGCAGATGAAATTGGATGAATACAGAAATCTTGTACATTAAAAATCACATTCAACTAGGGAAAATACCGAAAACGAAGAATATCGTGCTGCTCCTGTTTTAAACTGTACCGCTGAAAATCATCAGACGACAACATTGATGCCAGAGGTGAACATGAGAAATACGAGTATAGGGTGAGACAAAATTCATGTGCGCACTTATTTAAACTTTTAAAGAAAACAACATATAAAATTTACGCATTTATTTAAAATTAATTAATAAAATCATTTTGATAAATTTTCAATTTGTGGTTGCAATAAGTACCAGGTCAATAATATTGAAAATTTGTCAAATAAAAATTGTGATTCATTGATCAGTCTTTGCAAGACAAAAATTGTAAAATATCAAAGAACTTATATTTAAAATCAAAATCACCAATGGTTTGTAAAATGACTTTTCTGAATAGATAACATTATTTTTGTAAATTAAAATTACAACTTAGATGCCAATTTATTGTTTTATTTAATTAATAAATAAAATAAATAGAGCCTCTTGCAATAAAAAATGAATTCATTTTATGGTAGGTGTTTATATTTTTTAAATTCTACCGTGGGGTACATCACAATACTTACCTACCTGATGTAGTGAGCCCCTTGTTAGTAGTGCAATTTTTAGCATTGCTTTTTAACCGTTGATCACGAATAATACTTATGTAAGTGCCATGTCGATATTACTTTTTTCGGCGTTAGATTTTCATATAGGTTACATAATGTAAGGAAACGTTTGTTAAATTATTAAGGGCTAAAATATATTTACAGATAAAGTTAACAACAATAGAAGAATTACTACACTAATATTTATACTAATTCTTAACCACACTACAATTACTAAACAATCACTTAACAACAAATCGGTATTTATTTAAAGTCGCTATATTTATATAAACTCCCGGTATATTTAATTATTACACCATTATTTATTTACATGGTATTTATGTTAACATCTCCGAATCCTAACTCGGACTGTTTTCACAGCAAGTCAATCACTCTGCTATTTGTAGCATAATACATCTTTCTAGAAACTTCCACAAACTTCCAAGAACTTCTATAAGCTTCTATAGACTTCTAGAAAGATCCAGACTGCAAATCTAGCAGTATTTGAATAACAACAATGTTATCATATATGAGTCATCAAATGAATCATCATATGAATCATCATCAATAGTAATCATTTAATTGTTTCGTAACAATAATAATACAATCCTACAAAATTTGACTTTTTGCAGTTTCAAGAATTTTCAAGATGCAATTGTGAAAATTGAAACAAAAAATTTGGTTCAATAAAAATTCATAAAAATGTTTAAAATAGTCATTTTTTGACCATTTAAGCTAAAGCTGAATTTATAGTTTCACGGACTGTAAACGGAAACGCACTGCAGAAAGATCATCTATAAAATTTATGCACTCTTGTTTATAAATGAACGTAAACGCATGTTGGACGTAAACGGAAACGGACTGGAATGGAAGAGTTGACCAACTTTCATCATTTACAGTGCGTTTCTTGCGTCCGACCAATCAAAAGAAATAATTCTGTGTGATGTCAGCGTGACTGTCGCTGTCTCGCTCACTCTCATCTCACACTCATCACTTCTGTTCATGCGCAAAAATTCCGTTCCGCCGATTTATAAATTAAGCGCCGGTATTTCAGTTGTGGTTTAAACTAAGATGAGAGTTTAAACTCAGTTCATATTGATATCTGACCAATCAGGTAGCCATAAACGTAGGTTAATCCTTGAACTTGGTTTAACTAGCAACTAAAATACTGGACCTTAATAATATTTTACAGTGCGTTTGTTACGTATCCAGTATAGTACGTCTAAGTTTGCAATCCATCAAACCTTAAATCCAGATTTAGATAAAAAAATAACTGACGTTGCTAGAGAAATTTCAAGGTCGTATTCGTTTTCAGCGCAAAAAAATGAACAAAAATCACCCCCGCCCATTCTTGAAAATGTATCTTGTAGGACTCTGTAATTATTTTTGATTGACTTTACTTTGTTCAATGTTCGCAGGTAGTTTTAAGGACACTTTACTTGGGCCTTAAATTTCAATAATCCACTAATTTTGTGACTTTTAATTATCTCCGGTACCTTATGTAATGAAAAGAGCAAGCAGTGTCAAATATAACAATAGAAAATGGTTGAAGTTAAATAGCGAAATATTTTGATAATTTGTTGATCACAATTATTATTATTTTGTAGTTTAGTAAATCATTTTATTTAAATTTTCCACAATTTATAATTATTATATAATAATTATTGAATCTTGGTATAATTTTAGGCTAAACGCTTAGTAAGTCCTTTGCGTTATTTATCAGATGAAAATCGCTTTAAACAAAAAAATATTAGTCTTAAACAACACCATGCAAAGAACTTACTGGATAGCTCCTTTTGTTGTAGACCCGATGTAAAAGAAAGAGAAGAATACAAAAAGCAATTAGGTAAATTAAAATTTATGTAGAATAAATTTAGTATTAAGCACACACGTGTACATACTATTTAGTACCTGCATTTCGTTAGAATCTTGCTAAAATAGTTAATTAATGTGCAAATTTACTTAGAAAGCTAATCAACAATGTATGCGTGTAAATATATAAAACACTTTCCATTTTATCTAATGATGACATCATTAATTACTTACAGAAAAACAAATCATTGAAAGAAAAAGGAAGGAAAAATTAGAAAAAGAAAATAATATTTTATTTTATAAAAATTCTGTAAGTATACCAGTACCTACCTGTTACATTTTGTGTGAAAATACTTACAATAATTCTTTCAAGTTTTCAACAGATCCTCCATGGGGTAAACCTGGTCCTGGTGGTAAAATTTGGAGACCTCCTGGCAGTATTGGATACAATTTTATGAAATCTCTTGTAACGTTATAACAATTCCGTATTCACACAAAAATTTCTAATTAAGTTTGATGTACAGGGTTGGTCCACAGATCGACTATTAAAAAATTTAGATCTTGAACATAACAAATATAATAATAACGTTAATGAAAAATATGAAGAATTTAAAAATATGGTTGTACAACCACCGAACCAGATTATTAAAACTAATTCCTATACTTCACAAAGTGCTCAAAAAACATCTAATGTGACACAAAATGTTTCAAAATCTGGAAAATATTTGTTGCCACCCGTAAAAATTAAAAAGGAAAATGAAGGTACCGATCTTGTTGCTCTTCTTGCAAAGCAGAAGAAGTTTTCAATTAAAATTCCATTATGTAGTACAGATGTTACCCGAGGAAATTTGAAAGAGTAAGTTTAATTAATATTCTTATAACAATTAGATATTAGAAATTACTATTAATGTTGTTTACTTATATGTATATCCGACAACAATAAGTCCGCTATTGTAAAATGTTTCGTTTAATTTTTTCAAATTAATACAATCTTCAAATTATGAAATTAGATTTGCATTAATTTTTGAGTTTAGTAATTTTGTGGTGTATATTTTGCGAACCGAAAAAGTTTTTAAATTTACTTTAAAATTCAATATTTATTAATTATGATTTAAGTATTAATTATTATTGTATGCGTGAAACTTTTAAGTGTCGCATGTGTTAAATGCAAAATAGTAATGATGATAATAATAATAAATCATAATAAATACTTTATTCTCATAATCGATAAAAATTCATCGTGACACATTTTCTAAATTGAAACAAATAACTGACTTTATTCCTCATAAATTGCCCTGAGATTCCTATACAATATTATACCGGGTGCTGAATGAGTTAGCCGAACATAGGAAATTAACATGTAAAAACTTATTTATGCAAATTTCTGCTTCCCTAATTATTTTAGAGAAAAAATGAAAGATACAAAACTAATGCAGAAATATAAACTACGAATGATAAGACCATTAGATTTCATCTAGCTTTTACTTAAAAGGTCAAAAAATGCTTTCAAAATTGTTAAAATTTTCATTTATCGCACTAGCCATGTAATAAATTCAATTTAATTTCTATTTACAAAAGTAATTACCATGGAAACTTACATGGCTAGTCTGATAAATGAAACTTTTAACAATTTCAAAAGCATTTTTTGACTTTTAAAGTAGAAGCTAAATGAAATTTAATGCTTTTATCATTTGTAGTTTATATTTCTGCATTATTTTTGTGTCTTTCATTTTTTCTCTAAAATAATTAGGGAAGCAGGAATTTGCATAAATAAATTTTTACATGTTAATTTCCTATGTTCGGCTAAGTCATTCAGCACCCTGTATACGATAATATACAAAAATTTTAAATTAGAGAACAGTACTTATAAATTATAATGTTATAATATACCTATTCGGTAAATAATTACGATTAAAAAACAATGGCTAAACACGAGAGAGATTTATATGTAGTGTACATTGGGAATACTAGAGATATACAAGAATTTACCAGGGTTTACGTTTGGTCATCGTTTAGTGTCAAATGCAAATATAGAAGATTACGAATTAAATTATGGCTTTTGCTGCTTTGGCGAAGCAAGAGCACCAAATTCAGGGACCGCCCCGGGCGGCAGAAACTGTAAACTACGCCATATAAAACCGCACAGCTATTATGGGTATTAAGATTGTACTTAAAAAACTAGTTAAATTAAGAATTTTAATTCATCATAAATTATAAAAATAATCAATTATTATTAGCATACTAATTTACAGATCTTCAAAAGGATCAATCAATATTAACCACCTTTCAAACAATGCTATTTGGTATGAGTAATTTTTATTATTTGTTAACTATTATTAAGTAGAAGTAGCTTTTTCAACTCTTAGTACATCTTTTTAAAAACTATTTAAGGTCGAAACCAACAAATTCAACTTACATGAATGAGTTGATAACTCAAATGAATTTAAAGAAGAATCGATTAAAGGTAGGTACGCAAATAGATAAACTTTGCGTGATATGCTGTAATCTGTTTACATTTAGCATGTTAGCTATAGAATTTATAATTTATGTTAGTTAATCCAATGATTAGTATTGTATATTTATTATCTATTCATACGTTTTTATAATAGAGGAATAGTCTTAAATAGAATAATTAAAAATTAATATTTTGCTAGCATTCAATAAAAATTATCAGTAAAGCAGTAAGTTAAAAAAATATATTAAATTTCGAAATACGAATGCATTTTTAATTATATTATGCCCGTTTGCACCACCTTGCAACCAAAATGTAAATAAAATAAAGGGGCACTATTGATTTAAAAAACGCTTAAATTTCGTGTGTATTTGGTTCAAACGGGTATCATAGATATTATTATAGCGACACCCGATATGAATAACATTGTAACTTGACTTACAATCTGACTATTTCTATTAGTATAGTTATCTAACTATATCTATTGTAAATTAAGGTGGCCATTCGTACTGGTTTTACCAGAATACTGGTTTTGGAACCTTTGTATATCCTGGTTAATCAAGGTTAAGACAGTTAACCAGGACACAAAAATTTATCGATATGACTATTGTACTATTGTTGTATAAGGTGAAAACCTAAAAAAAAGTCCTCCGTTTTTTTCATGTACTACTCTAGTTTCACATTTTATAAAAATGGTCATCTTACTGTAAATGGCACTAACAAAGAATAATTTTTTTTGATTTTAAATTACTTAAGCTTAATACAAACAACACACAAATTTTGTTTGTACAGCCGTGATTTCGTAAAATTTATTAATAATATCAAATGATACAAACAACACTTTTATCGTCAAAAATTATACTATAAAAAACTAAGTAGTCAATAGGAAAAACTGATGGTGTAACAACCGAATCATATACCTAATGTATTTGGGGCATTCCACGCCAAATTGGACACCATTTTGCTTTTGCATCTCGGATTTTCTTAAAATTTTTTTTTCTTAGTACTAGTTGAGACTAGTCTCCATGACCTTTTTCAATTTTTTTTAACATGTAATTCAAGAGATATAGATTTTTAGAAAATTACGTTACTTTTTTTTGAAATGCTCATAACTTCGCGAATAATTTACCAAATAGCACGTTGTTTTTTTGAAAAATTTTCTTTGGAAATTTACTTTCTACAAGAAATATCAAAAAATATTTTAAAGCAATATTACTATTAGATTTTCAAGTTTTAAAAATAAATCGCCATTTTTAACAATGTTCGTACTGATCAATTTTTTTTTAAATTTTTTGTAAAAACCTGTTATCCATTTAACAACTTTTAAGCCTAATCTCATCATGGGCAAACGATGGGTTCTATTACTTTTTTCGAATTTTTAATTGTTGAGATTATATAAATTTGTAAAAAATTACGTTACTTGTTCTTGAAACGTTCATAAGTCCGCAAATGATTGACCAAATGGAATGTTCTTTTTTTCAAAATGTTTTTTTTTTAAACTTACTTTCTATAAAAAACAATCAAAAATTATTAAAAACGTAATTACTGTTTGATTTTTAAGTTTCAAAAATAAATCGTAATTTTTAACAATGTATGTACTGATCGATTTTCTTTAAAAAATTCTGGAAAAAGCTGTTATCCATTTAACAATTTTTAAGCCTAGTCTCATAATGGGCAAGCAATGGGATCTATTTTTTTCTAGAATTTTTAATTATCAAGATTATATAAGTTTTTAGAAAATTACGTTAGGTACTTGTTTTTGAAATTCTTATAACTCCGCAGATAATAATTGACCAAAGAGCACGTTTTTTTTTAAATGTCTTGTAAAACGTACTTTCTATACAACATATAAAAAAAATTTTGAAAGCAATATTACTATTTTATTTTCAAGTTTCAAAAATAAATCGTAATTTTTAACAATGTTAAAACTGATCAATTCTCTTTAAAAATTTTTAATTTTCAAGATTTTAGTTATTCGTGTTGAAAAATATTTTAAAAAAAATTTATACTCTAGAGCTTTTGAAAAATATGTAAGGGAATGTCGTAAAGGTTGGGACGGGTTTAGTTTTTGGTGTGTAGTTTTGAAACGGATGGGAATAATGTTAACTTCTATAAGCCAATAAAAAGGTATCATCATTGGTTACAACTTTGCTGTAGAAAGTTAATTGATATCGCAAACGAGTCAAAAGTTATATCTATTTTAATGAAAGCAACTTTTTTAGCCGAAAAAAAATTTGCCGTATAGGTTGGGACACTATCAAAAATCTCAAAAATAAGGTAAAAGATGAAGTAAAACTGCATGGTATTCTGATTACAATATTTATTCTAACTTACAAAGAAACAATTTAAGTAAAAAATATGATTCCACTTAGTCTGATTCACAGTTTGCACAAGTGAAGAAATTGCAGCGCATATTAGCGCATTTCAAGTGTACAACACGTTTGCACGTGTTGCACTCAAACGAATTTGAACGGCTGAGTTTAAGTGGCATTGCTCTCATGCAAATTATTCAAAAATCGACATCTTTATCATAATCTGTATCGTCATGGGATGATGAAGATGAACTTGGGGCTTGTTTCTTTGGTCTTTTGGTGCAGCTTGTTTCCCTCTCAGTTTTCTCTTCAGTTCTTTCTTTTCGTTATTCGCGGCATTTATTTTTTTTTTATCTTTATTTATTTTTGCATTCATTCGTTTAGTTTAGTTTCCTTCAATTCGGAAATGTTTTCGGGCGATGTCACAATACTACTTTTCATCGGCTTTCGTCCACGATTTGATTTTTTGGCTGGAGTTGATGCTTGCAAAGGTCCGATCGAAGATAAAATCGATGTTATGTCAGATTCATGATTGATGATGTTGCGGATGTACTGGCCTTTTCATGCGCAGCTATTTCTGGTATGTGGATAATGCGACGCTGAAATTCAACGTTCACTTCCTCTGGTTCAGCTGCAAGAACTAGCTGATTCTCACCATCTACCGCCTATATAAAGTCGGAGTCGACGATTATATCAGGGTTGAATGGTGAAATGCCCGTTGCTTTAAACCCAGCTTAGATATTACGGGGAGTAAAGCACCAAGTCCAATGTATTTCGTACCAAGCTGGTAATGTGACGAATTTCAATACATTTGTTGGCGTTTGCTTTCTGCAAAACATTGCACTGGTTCTTGTAATAGGCCTTTGCAGGGCATTAATCAAATATTACAAAAATATCATTTAAATGGCATTGCAGTGTCTTGGAATAGAAAAAATTGGTGTCCCAACCTATACGACATGAGTGTCCCAACCTTTACAAAATAGCCATTTTGTAAAAAGTCTTAAAATTACTTTCTGCAACACCACATTTAAATTGTTCTTTCCCACAATTAAAATACAGTAAATACAAGACACATTGAAAATAGTTACCTGAAATAATTGATTTAAATTTTGTAAAATTTCAGCACGTAGAAACTACCTTAAAGATGTGTTTTTAAAGAAAATTTATGGCTTACTTGGCATACACACAATGAACACGAAATTTTTGTTCTAATGCAAATGAAAAGTTAGGTTATAACCAAACTTTACTAACTGCGACAGTCATAAAATAGTTATCATCCAGTGATTTTCTATATTATAGATACCAAAAGCCGTATACCTGCCTTAAAGAGCAGTGTTCTTAGGACTACGCGGCATATGTTTATCTACCCATCTCTTTCTACTACTTTTGCTAGATAGCAATTATCTCTTTTGCAGCCTCGATTTGCTCGTATTAGTATGCAACAACTGTGGAATTACGTTTTTGTTAGCTGTCATTATAAGTTTTTGAAGGTTATGTACATATTTTATACATTTTTGAATTTAAAATCGCAAAGAAATACCAATTTCTTTCCGATATATGCACCGATATCTATATAATATAATGTAAATTGTAATTTATTTATATTTATAATCTTTGATTATAATCTTTGATGTAGTTAAAATAAATTAATTATTAATATAATTTGTTATAAAAATAATAATAAGTTTCATTTCACATTATTAATCAACGGAGTCGGCAAGGTCCACTCATCAAAAATCCACTAATTGCACAGAAATAAAAGCGTTTGTACAAATATAAATCTTGATATCTATTTTTTATGTCTACTATGTACTAAATTTATATTAGAAATTTAAAATTCATTTCATTAGAATTTGAAATTTAAAAAATTTCGAGGTTAAATAATGCGTTGATTTATTTACCACTTTATATTCTTTCAGAAAACTGTATAAAAGCAATATTAATAATTGTAAAAAATTTATTTTAATAATATAATAAAAATATTTCCATATTTTAACAATTTTTAACAAATAGCTGTCAAAATTTAAAATATTGCCACCTAATATGGCCGTCTGGTATTGGTTGAGGTTCGTAGAGAGAGACAACTGAAGAAAATATTAAAAATCTAGACAGAGTAGAAAGAGATGTCCGAAAATAATTTGTCGTTGATATGTAAAGAACACAATTGACGTATGTCTTGGTATCTATACTATAGAAAATCACTGTTATCATCACTACCAACAACGCAGATATTCAGCTGTCCCAACCTATACGGCGTCCCAACCTATACGACACTCCCTTACTTATGTAAACACGAATATTAAAAAAATTAAAATTTAAAAATTCGAAAAAAAATAGATCCCATTGCTTGCCCATTATGAGACTCGGCTTAAAACTTGTTAAATGGATAACAGTGTTTTCCAAAATTTTTTAAAGAAAATCGATCAGTACTTACATTGTTAAAAATTACGTTTTATTTTTAAAACTTAGAAATCAAACAGTAATTACGTTTTTAAAAATTTTTGATTATTTTTTAAACAAGTATGTTTTAAAAGAAACATTTTTAAAAAAAGAACTTTCCATTTGGTCAATTATTTTCGGACTTATGAACATTTCAAGAACAAGTAACGTAATTTTTTACAAATTTATATAATCTCAACAATTAAAAAATCGAAAAAAGAAATAGAAACCATCGTTTGCCCATGATAAGACTAGGCTTAAAAGTTGTTAAATGGATAACAGTTTTTTACAAAAAATTTTAAAGAAAATCGATCAGTACAAACATTGTTAAAAATTGCGATTTATTTTTAAAACTTGAAAATCTAATAGTAATATTGCTTTAAAATATTTTTCGATATTTTTTATAGAAAGTACATTTCACAAGAAATATTTTCAAAAAAAAACGTGTCATTTGGTAAATTATTCGCGAAGTTATGAGCATTTCAAAAAAAAGTAACGTAAGTCTTGAATTTCATGATAAAAAAAATTTCAAAAAAATCCGAGATGCAAAAGCAAAATAGTGTTCGATTTGGCGTGGAATGCCCCATTTATATGACGGGGTGAAAGCCAGAATGGTGTAAGTTATTTAAGATTTTAATACTATTTTAATCCTTAATAACCCTATAATTAAGGATTAAAATAGTATATAAATCTTAAATGACTTACACTATTCTGGCTTTCACCCACTTATAATGTGACTAGTCGCCGCTATTGACGATAAAAGTGTTGTTTGCATCATTTGATAATAAAAACACAAATATTTTCGTCAATATAAACTATATTGTGCAATGAAAGTAATAAAACTATTTCCAATGGT
This sequence comes from Cantharis nigra, assembly GCA_958510845.1. NCBI lineage: Eukaryota > Metazoa > Arthropoda > Insecta > Coleoptera > Cantharidae > Cantharis > Cantharis nigra. The sequence continues at coordinate 27,719,000 of OY294030.1, read as the reverse complement.
GTCTATGATGGTACTTTTGGTACTTGGAAACTGAACTTGATGACTTGTATCACATAGTTCGACACATCCAAAGTACTTACAGAAAATTAAGAAAATTCAGATTACTGAAGAAAATTTTGTAATTTATTTACCATTTAGTCTAATTTTATGTAATATTTCATAGAAACACACTAGAATCGGATCGATTAATTTTGTTATGTTTCTTTCAATCTTATGGTGGATTTGCTTCACATTTAATTTATTTGAAACAAATAAATCTTCGTAGGTCTAAATAAATCATCAAACCAAATACATCGGTATACATATACGTGTTGGAAATGTATTTAATTTACGTCCAATATATTGGAACCAATTTATTTGATATCATTTTTCATTTCTCTCAGTCTAGAAACTGAACTTGTGTCAGTTATGCCCGATTTCTTCACTTTGAGATATCTATAGGATAAGAATAACTATAAGTATAACCAATCAAACAACCGTAATTCAAATTTTTACGGTTGTTTGATTGGTTTTACCTATTTCTAGTTATACTCTTATAATTATCCGATAGATATCTCAAGGTGAAAAAAACGGGCATCAGTCAACCACAAAACATGCGCAATACTTACAGAATAATAAAAATCATAATATAAGTTCGGTGATTTATTTGAGACAAATAAATTTGTTAATCTCTATTAAAAATGTTCCTTCAATTGGAACACTTGAAAACAGATTTGGTACAAACGCAAACACATTTAGAACAAATGAAAACAGATTTTTCAGAAACAAAAATAGATGTTTAGTTTAGATACCGTGGTTTAGATGTAGTTTAGATTAATATTACTTAAATATCTATTATTTAAATCAGCAAGTGATTTTACAATCATTAATTATGGTGTTCGTTACTTTTGATATGCGCATGCTCAAAAAAACATCAAATTTTAATCAAGTTTTTACGAAGAAATTAATAAAAATATGCGAGCTATCCTAAGCAGACGATTTCCATTCCAAACAATTCCATATTTTTTTAAGATGGAGTGGGGTAAATTTAGAAATGGGGCAAATGCAAAAACGGTCTATAATTATTATAGCACGAGAGAAATTATAATAATTTAATTTTAGTGTTTTAGTTTAATAAATCAATTTTAGAATGTTAATTTTATTTATTTCTAGGGATTAGATACTTTAAAACCAAAAAAATTATTTTTATAGAAAGCAATTTACAGCAGACTTTCTAACAATTTTACTCTTGCCAAGTCGTATAATATGAAGTAGAACTTCAATGTATTTTACCTATGAGTTTTACACTTGCGCCCCATTTTCGAGGCAAGTGCAACATAATTGGCATTTTTTACAATTTCCTATCAAAATACGAAATCACCAGGAAAATTAGCCTCCCATTGAATTTTGATTAATAAGAAATAACTGCGCAATCGATTGGTACCTATAATTCTAATTATTTTTCTTAGATTGAAAATAAATCGATTTAAAGGCCAACTATGCAAAAACTATGTTACCATTACCAATACCCAACTCCACCTTATATCAAAATTATGAAGATAGGAGACCAACTTCGCGAAGGTCACCAATTCCTCTTTTTAGACTCAACAAATTATAGAAAATGATTGGAGTAAAAGAGTAATGTATCTTCTCTCTCCCTAACTATCTTTTGATAACTCTAAAACAACATATCACTGGACCCATCAGTTATAACAAAAAAATTAAAATTTAGTTTATAAAAAAATATCTTCTTCCTCTTAATTTAGGACTACATCCTGTTATTACCATGGGATGTACCAAATTTAGCAATTGGCATTCATGGTCCTTTGAGCACTTTATATATATCCTAGTAGGGTGCTAACCTTGCTAGATACATAGACCATAGGTGAAACTTAGGCTTTTAGATCACAACAGTGTAGTAAGCACGACCAAGCACTGAACCGCGACCTTTCGCTTCGTAGCATGTTGATTTAAGCCTTATATTACACTATAATCAATTGATACGTGGTTTAAGTAGTGTAACTCGATATTAGCCATATCAATATTTTAGAAAATATGACTACTTCATCGTCTGATGATGCCATAGTATGGTGAAAATGTTAGCGATAATTTATACTTACTGTGTATCATGAATAATATTTATTTTTCATTTTAATTTTGTTCAGTTAGTTATTTCATTTTGCAATGTTTTCTTATTTTATAACGAATTAATTTAAAAATATTTACTATTTACAGCAAATGAAAAGTAATCAAGTGAAGACGGAGTCTCAACATTTTAATACGTTAGATAAATTTTGGGGGAAACCTGGTCATGGTGCTCCAAAATCGTCTATTAAGAAAAAATGTCTGAATTGTATATTATATTATAATTTTAATCATAGTCTATGTAATAGATAAGGTCTCGTTACCATATAACTTAGTGTATATTATTATGTAGTACATTTCAATAAAAAATCATGTTAGAGTAATACAATTTTACTAGTGTTCATGATAGCAATATTATTTGCTAATATTATTGTACAACTTACTAAATAGATAGATCCTAATTTATCAATGTACGATATTATTTATCTATGAGTTATTGAAAATTTTAGTTAATAAAATTAAAGAATAATAAATAAATCCGATAAAAGATATTAATTTATTTAGTATTTCTATTATTTTATTTTAAATTTCCTTTACAAAGAGGTGGAAGAGTCCAAAAGAACGTCAGACATTGGGAGAGGAAAATAAAATTTTTTTGTTTGCAGGTCATCGGAATGTTTTTTTAAATCTATTGAAATTCTTTGAAAACCATATTCATTTTTCTTTGGAATTCTGAGTCTTGTGTAAACAAATTTTCAGAGGTAACCTCTTGGTTAAAATATTCACGTGCTTACTCTATTGAATAGCTGTATGGGAATGGAAATCACTCTAGATGGTTTTGGACGGTCATACGCAAAAAGCAGTACCTAATTGGTAAAGTTACCTAAAATTGTAGATAATTGTATTACACAAATCATCTACTTAAACGTATCTCGTAATATCGTATCCATTGATACTAGAAAAATTGGGATAGCGACGTTTCGCCCCCGCCGATTCGCCCCCAGCCGTTTAGCCCCCGCCGATTCGCCTGCCACCGTTTTCTCCCCGTATGTAAACTGCTCAATATTGATTGATTTAAAATAAACTTTAACTTATGATAGGTGTTTTCGAAAATTGATCTGGTAAAAATAAACTTCGATGTGAAGTGTATAATCGGTTTCTGACAAAACAAGTACAGGGTGGGTTATAAAGAATTTACTATTTTAAAACGTCGCGTCAATGCGATCGAACGGTATGTCGGAGGGGGATGCGGGTGGCTGGTAAATTCAATTACGATGGAACGATTTACGGGTGAGCAGCGTGAATTTAGTGTAAATCATGTTTTAAAATAGTAAATTCTTTATTGCCCATCCTGTACCGTATAATCTACCGCTGGGTATACCGCAACGTTCTGATATTAATGAAGGTACCTAATCCGGGCACCTCTCAACAATAACTATTACTGATACAGGGTTGACCAAAATATGCTGTGAAATATGTTTTTGATTGGCTTATCTTGAAACGTCCTGCACTGACCTGCACTAAAGTCGTTTCTTTAGTCACGGATTATTAAGGATACTAGGGAGTTCTGGTGTCGTTCTGGTACCATCGCTCAGATACCATGGATTATTTGTTTGGAATTGCCTATAATTTTGAGTTTTGAAATATTTTGGAATATATTTTAATAAATATTAATTTTAAATTATCTAACTTTCAATTTATTTAATACTAGATGGCCCGTCACACGTTGTCCTGTCCAAATTTCAATAAATACATAATTGCCTCATTCTGAAGGAACCGCTGTTACTTAAGTGGAGTTAGTCGCAAACGAAGTAAGTAAGCAAAGATGACGAATAGGAGAACTACTAATAGTACGTAAACTCGCAAGCAAAATAGGAAACAAAATCGCATAACGTAAACTCGACTTTACGTAAAGACGATTTTTGTAATTTTTTAGCCCCCCTTCTACTGTGTAGGTACGTAATATTGTGTCCCCCACCACATTTTACGTAAGAATTAATTAAAAACGGTGGGCACTAAACGGTGGGAGCGAAACGGCCGGGGGCGAAACGGTACGGGGGCGAAACATCCCGAGGCAAAATAGCGGCGGCGAAACGGTGAGGGCTAAAAGGTCGGGGGCAAAACGGTACGGGGACGAAACGTCATTTTAAATTCATCGCCCAAAACGAAACTCTAAAATGATGAAGTATAAATGGCAAAACAATATTTTTTTTTTTCAAATAATTAGTATACTTTCTTGCGTAGGAGCCAGCAAAAAACTCGCAAGCAATCCCAAAGTTTTTAGGACAATTCATTGCTGTCACGAAAGGTGAATCTTACTCAACTCAGTAAAACCGTCTTTCAATGACAATGGCAAATGAAGAGAACTCTTCTAAAACAAAAAGTAGTTTGGTATTAGAACCTCACCTAAGGCAGGTAGAGCAAAGGACTCTAAAAGAGAGAAAATTTAATTAAACAACAACCCCTTCTGATAGTCCTATGGTCGAGACCACAATCGCTTTCTCCTTTTAAATATTTAAAATAAGAATGCAAATACTTTGAAGATTTAAAATTGTTTGCTGAAGTATCATTTAATTAGAGCGTTAAATACTTTAACCAATGTAAATGATGTTTATAGTACCCACTAAAAATAAACATTGCTCAAACAAATAGATACAATGATTTTTCAATTATAACAATTAATTATAAAAATATAATTTATTTTATTAGCAACGGCATGAGCCCCTCCCTAGACAGAGCTAGCTGAAGAAAATCCAAGAGGATTTCCAAAGCGCTAGCAGGTATAATAAAAATGTAATAGTGAAAGTTTTAAAAAAATCATAGCTATTGTAGGTATAACAAAATTTATTTAGAATTATTACATTGTGTAGCTTCATTTGTTTATTATTATTACTATTAAAAAACATTAGTTGTATAATAATTATTTTTCATAGTAAAATTTTAATTCACAAATTAATTTTGTCTATAAAAAAGTTATAAGTACTTACAACGTATATAAATAAATAAAAGAATATTTTGCAATGAAAATTATAAATAGAAGGTATATTAGAGAAACTAAAAAAATTCATGTATTTTAGAAAAGTTTGATCATAATGAAATTAAAACTTAAAAATATTAATATTACAATAAACAACCATACACATAAATAATATACTACAATAACAATAACAAATTATATTATATACTTAAATAAAAAAAGCGTTATCAATAATTTTTTAATTAATAAAAACATTTATAATACATATAAACATGAATAATTAATATTATTAAAAATGTGTAATGAGATAATAAAAAAACAATAAACTGTTGTATATATTATTTATAAACTCGCTAAGCATAAGAATCTCGTTTATTATAAGATATTAAAAGTAATTAACAAAAATTCATTTAAAATAAACAAAATTTATTGATTTTAGAAATAATTGAGCAAAGTATGTTTATACATAAAAGAAAGAAATTCTTTCTAAACTTTATTTATTTACAAATTAAAGCAATTTGACCAATAAAAGGCTGAGTAAAATTTGTTGTCTTAAGATCCTGTAATATGAATCTTCAAGAATCAAAATTCATATTATATAATAATCTATAATACATAATTCTCGATATCTCGAATATCATAGTTCACTACAAGCAACATGGTAAAAATATAGTAATTTTATATTCTTCTTAAAAACTGAATTCTTTTTAAATTTTTTTGTCAATTTTTAATTCTAAAATTTAATAACAAAAATGTTAAAATAAATTAAGTATAGAGACCTATTTGTTCAGTCTAGATGTAATTAAAATAATGTTTTATGTATTATACCTATATTTTTCAATTTGAGCCTACAAGTTACTTTGCACATTTCTCTCATATAATATGAAAATATTATATAATGCCAGATTAGTATTATTATTATTTTTTATACTTCAATGTATTTTATTATTTTTTTATTATTCAAAAAATTTTAGTCTTGAAAATTAACTAATCAACTGCTCGAAACGTCGGACAATATAAAATTGTTTTAATAGATCTAGACTCAACAATTAATAATTCTCTCAAATAAATTTAAAACTTTCAAGTTTTCTTTACTTGTTTGCATTCCTGATGGATGAAATAAATTGCACTTGTATAGAACTTTTTTTTAGACTAATAAGTTTCAACACCATTTGTAAAATAATTTTTAAATCAACATTTGAAAGAAATTAGAAAATTTAAATACTTATTCGTTCATTATTATTGAATTACAAATGATTTTTGAAAATTATTTTACTTGCATATTGAAACTCATTTTGCTCCAATTTTGGAGAAGATATTATAAAGTTCAGATTATTAATTGAGACTCTTTGTGAGATTTACTGAATAAAAACAAAGTATATTGTATATTATAATAATAATATAAAGTTTAATATAATTTATATTATAAATACAAACAACATTTTTTTTTTGTTGACAACTTTCATGTACGTCCTCTCAAGGTTGGTTTATGTAAAACGTCGACGCATGCAACGCACGCGTCCAAATAAAGTTGAAGGATTGAATTTCTGTAGGACGGTTTATGCGCTTAGTTTACGCGCGTGAATTTTAGCGGCGTGCGCAACTTAAACCCTACTACAGAAATTCTTCCAACTTCCAACTTTATTTGGACGCGTTTTTGCATAAACCAACCTTCAGACTGAAGATGGGAATTTTAATATGGATTCCCGAAACACGTCTCAATTAATAAATAGGACTTAGAGAAAGAGACTCATTTTTATTTTATGTTGTGCTTTACTGACATTTTAAACACAAATAATACATCTCATTTTACCTTTTCTATATTAAAAAGCGAGATGCCCATACCACCAGAGTTAAAATAAACATGCCTGATTTAATAATTATCTATATTTAACACCATTAATACAAATAATATTTAATTAAAAGGTACCACAATGTCGATAACTTAACCTAATAGAAATTTTATTATACAAAAATACCTATACATGTTATATACAGAATAATCAAAAATAATGTGCCAAAATTTGAAACAAGATTCCAAATACATACCAGTAAAAAACAGTTCATGCAAACCAATGTCCAATCTTCTCTCTAATCCTGCTTCTATATTATTGGAGTATTTAACAATGTCGGTAATAAACATTGCATATTTACATAATATTGTAGTATATTTTCCTATTATAATTTAGACGCACAATCCTTCATTCCGTTTCTATATAAATAGATTATGTTTGGATTGTTCGAGTAAACTTTAATGTGCTATATTTTGCTGTAAAGTAGATATAGTTCAATAAATTGTATTTTTATTTCAACTTTTTTATTATTATGTAGGTATTATTAACTCATAAAGTAATGTATACTGGAGTTTGTCACATTATTTTTGTAATTCAGTGTATAAAAATGACAATAACATAAATTTTGATTACAACAAGTTTTTTTCAACAGACTTTCCATAAGTTAACATTTAAAGTTGATTAATCTATTAATAATATACTGTACAATATTATTTAAAATATAAATATGACTTTTATGTTGTGTTTAAGTGTAAAAGTGAAATTAATATTGTAAGCATCTAATAGATGTTAAAAAATAGAAAACAATAAATAGATAAATGTTAAAGAAACCAGTAATAAGTACTCTGATGTTTAGCATATTACAGGCATTCCCTTGCCTAAACTAAATAAATTGGACAATGAATTTTCTAATCTTATAAGTACAACCCTTCATTGTGGCAGTGACTATCAGTATAATAGAGCTCTCGAGTATTATTGTAATAATCATGTACTGGTAACTTGGTTAGTAGGCACTTATAATCTTATATATTGATGAGCACATGACCAACTCAGTTGCTTTGGTACTCATTCGATTCTCTAAAAATGTAAATTTGTAACTAATTCTCCAATATAATCTTTCCTGATATTTTTTTTTATTAAAATATTTGCATTAATAAAATACAATAATTATAATGCAGTAATAGGGTATAATATTTGATAAAAATGTTTAATCCATTATGTATGTATAACTTAAAAACAAATCAACTTCAAATAAGTTCATGTCCACATTTAACAATGTTACAAATTATATACCTACCAGGTAAAATCACTTAAACATGTACATCTCTTATTTACAAAATCACTATATACAATTTCAAATAATTGGCTATAAAAATGACTAGTGAAATTATTTATAATCTCAGTTTGGACATTGATAAGCGTGATATAGTACAAATAACTTTGTTTCTCTGCTTTAATAATGAATGCATCGATTGAAAGACTTAAAAAATTTCACTTCAAGTCATTTTAACTTGTAATACATAATGCATAATTATTTTATACATTTTTTACACATCCTTAATCTATTTAGGTACTATTTACTTTTTCATTTCATACGATGTAAAACTAAATCTGCTACAATAATGAGAGCTTTTTGATATGGACTTTCGGCTAATAAATTAGCTATTCTCACTGCTTCGTGGCAATGCTGCTTTGCAAGGTACTGAGTTTGTTCAAGCCCTTGCGATTTATGAACTAATTCGAAGGCTTTCTCTACATCCCCAGGTTCTTGAAACCGACGCATAATCATTGGATTTAGTTCGGGAAACTGAAAATTGTTCATACATTTAACGAACACACAAAAAATATTCTAATTTGCTTACTTTTTCACATGCGAAAAGCACGGGTGCCGTTGCCAAACCCAATTTCAAGTCAGCTGCGGTAGGTTTACCCATAGCAGCAGAAGATGACACAAAATCTAAAAGATCGTCCACTAATTGAAAAGCTAAACCTAAATTACGGCCATATTGAAAAGCAAGTTCAGCTAATTGTTCGTCGCTGCCAGCAAGCATCGTAACCTATAAAAATATATAGGAGTAATAAATATTTTCATCTTTTATTTAGTTATTATTAAAAATTGAGATAAAGAAGGATAAGAACTCAATGAACAGGAAGACCGATATCGAGGGACTGAGTAGCATTTACAGTCCACTACTTATTTAATTTCTTTGCGAATATTGGGATTAAGTTTTTCGCCATTGGTTTTTCTTAATCCACGACAACTTATTAGAATTATTAATAATTTCGTCTTCTTTATTTTCTTTCACTACCGGGTTTTCATATTATCATTCTAATCAAGTTGTCGGATGAATGTCAATATTTAAATATATTAATTTTATAGTTGCTTTGTAATTGTTATGGTTTTTGTTTTTCTATTCATATTAAACTTGAAAAAGGAAATGTCATTTTCCGAAAGCTCGTTCTAAATATGGTTTTATTTTGTCCTATAGCTCAATTTGATAATTATAATTTATATTATTTTCAAGAGTTAATAATTTTTAATTAATTAATAAAAGTATTTTTAGTTAAAACTGTTTGAATTGGTTTATCGCATTCTTACTGCAAAATATTCGATTAATTATTTAGTTTGAATATTATTTTAGCGACATTTAATATAATACTGATCAAAATTTTAAGTATACCTACCTGACAGTAATACTCTTTTTCTTATACTACAACATATTATCCTTAATTTATTTTTATTATAACAATTTATATTTATTATTTATGTTTGCCACAAAATACAAAATATAATGGATTAATTCTGATTGATATCAAGCAATAACGTACATTATTTGTACTTAAAAATTTGAATATTCCGATTTTGCTAATTATTTCATAAAATTAATAATAACTTAGATAAACAATAGATACTCATTGTATTTCTAACTTATTATCATAATAAAACATTAATCTCCATAATATTATAATGACAAAAAATATTCGAATATATTATGTAAAACAGTAATATAATAAAATAATACTATCGAAAGCTCAAATACAGGATGTACCTACTTTTAGTGTAATTAAAAATATTATAAGCTACAAGTATGTCCACTGATTATTATAGTAAGAAAAGAATAAATAAGAAGTTATAAGAAAAACTACGAATATACCATCAGACCATCACATTGAAATGTGCATGGTATTATTATATTTATAACACAAGGCAGAGGTTTAATAAAGGATAAAAACTACTTACCGATTTTAACGAATTGGCTATTAAAGATGCGGTTTTCCTATATGTTTTAGTAAGATAATGAGCAAATCGTTCATTTTCAGTTTCTTTCGAACCTAATTGCATAAACTCTCCTTGAACTAGATCAGTAACTACCTATAATATAAGAAAATAATCATTACATAATAAAATACAATTCGTTTAATAGGTACCTACTAAATATTATTATGTAGTACGCAAATAAACAACTACAAAACAATTAAACTTAAAATTTCTAAACAAAAATAAAATAAACCATAGAATTTAATTATTTTCAATATAACCAACCCATGTTAATGCCCTAATTTACGACTGACAAAAGTATAAATTAAATAGAAATAAATACAGATCTAAAACGGATCACGAGTCAAATGAAAATTTGAGCCAATGCAAAATTAATTTATTTCAAATAATTATATAGGTACTACTTGTACTTGGCGAAATATACGGTAGATGTTGAATCAAATGAAACCTAGAATTGGCTGATTTATTTGTCCCAATTAAATAAATATTCATAATATATTAATTAAATAAAATATTGGAATTCAAGATTTTAAACTTTACTTTTTGGTATCTTGTGAAAATAAAAATGGGCTTCCATCGAAATTAAAATTCTATTGCCGAGAAAATATCTCATAGGAAATTTGGTGTACAAAAATTTATGTTGCACTTCTCCTCCTCGCTAATCACAGATGAAATTTTTCAAAGCGCCTTAATTTTATACTTTCATACGATCTTGACTTAATTTCTTCCTTTAAAAAAAAAGTTGTTATCTCTATCCGATAATGCTGCTTATTTAATAACTGGTATAGTTTGGTGCGGAGGCTTCAGGTTTACGAGCATTTCTTTCTTAGCGAATCGAGTAGCTACATGCCCTTAATGGCTACACCACTGATTTTATGTAGATATTTATGTATTTTACTTAATACATTTTCGTAACAATAACAATAATAATAATAGAACATTTTTTTAAATAAGATGAAGTGATTTTACTCACCTGGCTCAAGACTAAAGTTACTTCATCATGCCGCAATTTAGCAATCATCATTGAAGCTACTGCTAAAATATAGTCGCCGGCCATTGTGACCTAAAATAAAAACATAATATAAAAATAACTTGAAACTTTAAAACCTTAAATTATTAAATTTATTAATAGAAGTTTTGAGAATTAAAATTTAAAAAACTTCACATTCTCGAAATGGTAGTCCTTTGCAAGATTACAAAAACAGTGCTTCAATTGTACAGTTCAAACTAATTTTCGCATAGGACTGTGCTGAAAATAATTCCCGTTTAAAATATATTAATAAAATTATACATAATTTTTCAATTTAATTCATTTGGCTTCAGAATCAAAATGACTTTGGAAGACTCAACGAAAAACCCAATACTTTTTTCACCAGGTTAGGTTTTTCACCGGTCCCATTACTTCTGATTCATTAATAACATGATAATCTACGCTAACAGAATCACACTATTATGATCTGATCTTCGAAAAAGTTTCGTTAAGAATTAACTAATTAAAACCAGATTATCTGGGGAGATCCATTATAAACAAAGTTTTTCTGAAAATTAAAAATCAAAATATCATATTTTTTTCTAATAATAAAAGTACTTTTTTTTTAATGGGACATGATTTGCATCTCTTTATTGTAAAGCACTTTATATATCGTGGAGTCACAGAATGTCATTAATTTAGCACAATTTGTATAATGAGATAACTTGAAATATGCAGCCTTGATTGATTTATTAAACAAAAAACCTCTCATACTTTAAAATTGAGTATCAATCAAATTATTACGAAAAATGATATTGTTTGATATTTTCCAAGGCTTACAATTTTACAAAATTAGCACTTGCCAATACATGTTGCAATATAGCTATGCTTCATACTCATGCTCATTACTTTCACTGCAAAATAATGTCTACTAAATAAAAGGCTATACAGGTTTAGATTGGTTGGAATTGTACCGTAAGAGCAAATTAAAACCTTACTAATCTTTTGCAAACTTTTATGTAAGCAAAACAAGTGAAAGATAAATGCGTTTGAATAATAATAATTTACTGTCAATTTTGAACTTGATTCTTCAATAACAAAAATGTTCTTGCAAGTTCTTTTAATCCAAAAGCTTTTGGGCGTTTAAAATAGCAAATCAAACGAAACTTGAATAAAACACGAATTGTTTTAAATATTTCTCGGAATTTAAAAAAATAGCTTGCGCATTTCCAAATAACTTCAAAAATAATATACAGCTAAACTTCAGTGCGATATCTTCAGCGGTTTTTCATTATGATGACGAAAAATACACCTATTATTTTTATTTTAAATAAGACACCTCTGAAGATATCATTTTGTAATTGGACAGATGGCAGAGTATATTATTATTTTACAAAAATAGAGGGACCCAGAATACCTAAACTTGCATTGAGTTGTAGGTGTATAAATTTATTTATTAATCGACCGAACACATGTACTTTGTTATTAAGCCCGTCGAAGTTATAAACAGCCGAAAATTAATTTTTATTTCTATGTTCAAATAGCCTGGTTTTCATTTTTCTGTGCGTTTGGCCTATATAATCCTCATTTCACCCTTCCCATTTAATTTTATAAACACCGCCTTTTATCTATTAGATCAATGTTTATCCTTATTGTTGAATAATAATGCTTCTCGAAGTGTAATGGTAATTTTCATTTTCGTTTATTTTTAATATACCTACTACCTATGCACATGATTTTATTCAATATAGAACCTAAGTTGAAACTAGTACCTATATACATATAAAAAATATATTTATTACTCGAGTTACATGTTCTTTTTTTTAATTGAAAACATGCATGTTTGTCCAAATCATATTAATTTAATTTAAACAAAATAAATAAAATATTACAAATAATATGCCCTAAGAAAATAATTTCCTTTTTTTATGTTATTCAGTATCAATATTTACATATTTAAAAAGCTCTTAAAGAGATTTTGCTATTTGTTTAAATTGAGTTCGTGGAAATTTTTGTCTAAGAAAATAGGCATTGTCTACTTTTCTTTGGAGCGTACGTGATTTTGAATGGATATAAAATTCAATACATTTGTCATGCAATTGCTTTGACTTTTTCAGTTTTAATGTTTCGATTGAAGAGCGGTTGAATACCTTGCGTTCTAATTTGGCCGTTCGTGAAGTTGAATAAAATTTGTAATAATTCACCTTGTCACCTTTATAATAAATTAATAAATGTTAATACGTATTGCAATAATTGAATAGTGCCTAATTATTTAACAATGCTGTGTTCACACACTTGAAGAAAATTGCAATTAATATTAAGTTTAACTATCAATTAAAAATGATATAAAAGAAATTATTAAAGCAGGTCAACAATAATGCGATTTCATTAAACAAAAAGAAGATGTTCAAGATTTCAAAACTTATCAAGATATATTTTAAATATAGTACAGAACAAATAAATTAACAATTATTATTAATATTATCAAGATTACAATTTTTAATCACGCAATATTAAAGAAAAGCGAAAGTGAATCTTTATAAACTATAAATACAAAAGAAACTAGAAATCTGTCCTAGTTTTCAAATTATTTAATTATAATTTAAACACATTGTTAACAAATTGCCAATGCCAAATAAATAACCAGTAGAAATTATACTAATTTGTAAATAAAATATACTCAAAATCTAAAAATAATAGTGAAGATACACTTAATTTTCAATAAAATTAAACTTTTTAAAAGAAAGCGGTAATTAATACAAAATATGCAAGGAAAGGCTTATTTTCAATATGTCATTAACTTTTATAATATAATTTACATAGTGTGTTGGTAAATGAATAGAAAGGTTAAACCTTTGATTTAACAGCGTTTGAAGATGAACCGTTAATTACTTTATAATTTAAAATTTACAAATACCACTCAAAATAATATACAATAAAGTTTAAAAATATTGAAGAAAGTTAAATATTGGTATGCGTTAAAAGCATTTTACATAATCATGGTGCAAAAAATGGAAAACGATTTTTTACATAATTTATTGTTAAATGGGAGTGTTCACAATTTCTTAATAATGTAGGTACAAGCGACACATCACATGTGATCAAAATTCCTTTAAAATGAAAGGCCCGATTTAATATTAAGAAATAAAATAAGTTGAAAATTAAAAATATTACAATTAAATTTAAAAAAATAAGTAAGATATTAAGTAAATCAGTCATATTTTTATTGTTCTTGTCATAACGAGATAGAAGAAGCAAGAGAAGATAGCATATGCTATCTTCTCTATAGCAGAAGTTAATGGTTTATTAGGATCATAAATTAAGCAGACAACCACATAAAATTTACCCTGGTGTCAAGTTCAATAGTAGACCTAGATCTGCTTAACAGAATATAATACTGCTCAATAACACGATTATTACCAGTAAACAGTCACATAAAAAAAGTTTTCATGCTTCTGCCTATCTAAATTTTGTGATGCAAAAAATAACATATTACACCGATAATATTCAAGTTCATTTGAAGAGTAAGAATTTCTTATAAAATTTGCTTTGAGGTACAAAAAATATATTATTAATTTCATATTGCCGCCACTGTATCTACCAATCAAAAATGTTTATTAAATCATAAAAAAACAAAAATACATATTAAGCTACTGATCAACTTTTATGTTATAAACTAAACATCTGCCAATATCATTACAATAATAACATAATTATTATTATTACAACACCCAATTATTGGGTGAATTGTTGAATTCTTTCAAAAAAATTAATAATTATATTTAATTGATTGAAATATCAGCTTCTCTAGCAAGCTACAAAATAAATTATTAAATTATTAATGCTGACTAGCCAATGAATATTATAAATAGAACCGAAATTTTAGGTATTTACATATTACCGCAATATTTATATTATATCGAGAGTTAGGTAAAATTGCTTTAATTTCACTACACCAGTTGGTCAATGAGTAAAAGTGCAAAAAGATTTCACTATCAAGGCCAGCCGGTCAGCGATATTGAAAGTGCGAATTCCATACAATATACCGGAAGTAGGGCAATTTCGATTTTCAAGTGTGATATCGAGGAACGATAAGAATAATAAATAATAATCGATTGATTATTTTTTAGGTTTATTTATTAAGTTTGGGTAGAAAAGCAACTTAGGATAATCCATAGAACATAGATTATTATCAGTAGATTTACAAAAACGATTTTGTGAATTTCTCAAATGAAAAATAAAATGATGATAAATAATGAAATTCTCTAATAAGCATTCAACGTATGAATTTTTGGGCATTTAAATTCTATTAACTTCATTTGACGTCAAAATCCAAGTATTTATACAGCTTTCGGTTGTCCCGCCTCTGTTCGTTCCATATTAAAAACGTTTTAAACCTTCAACTTAACGTGAATTTCAAACCCCGGGAATAGACAATTTTTATACCGTCAATTCCAAACCACAGAAGTATTTGGATCATTGTTGTTATCTAAAGCCAGTATATAGACATTTGGTGATTGCTACTGCTATTATGTATTGCCATGGGGATCAAAACCCATGATCTTGGCACGAAAGGGTAACCTTTCCTTAAAACCGCACATTTGTTTGTATTTGTTGTAACCGTTTGTATTTAAATGAATCCAAGTATTTATCAAGTGTTTGGAAACTTAATTATTTGTGTGTTGACAAATTTTATGCATAAAACACGAAATAAAAAGTGTTATTATTAAATGACAAAGGAATTATGTATACAATCTTACACAAATTCAGGGTTAAAAAATTCAGGTTAATATTTACTTTTACGTATAAAATCTGATAAAAAAATCAGTAACTATTTGCTGTTCGCTCACCATGAAATTACTAAAGAAAACTTGCTAAGTAGAGTATTAATTGTATAATAAATGGTAAAGTATTTCAGTTAAATAAATAATACATAAATAGCGTGGTGGATGATGATATTATGGTAGGTAAACCTTCGATTACCTATAGCAAATTGATAACGTTTTACACATACTTCATAATTAAAAATGCCTTGATCGTAAAATACAAGGAAAGGTATACTATTAACTTAATAATAGAATAAACAAAAACAGCGCAAAATTAGTGTAAATAATATCCGATAGCATGTTTTTATGCAAAACATCTAAATTCAATTAAAATACCTATTCAAAATAATAGAAAGATTCATATGATTTTGTTGTTGATGTACTTAGTAGTACTTTCCTTTTATTTATTTATAGTATTTTTTTGTGGAATTTAGTATGTGAAGATATATCGACGGTGGAAAGGCAAAAAGTCTTAAGCGCCATGTGAATGCCGTCGACTTAAGACTTTTTGTCTTTCCACCGTCGATATGTACATAATAGATCTGTTCCAACAAGCAGTTATCTCCAGTTTTTGGACTATACGCATGATTTTAGTTAAAATTTTAACGAAAATTATCTTTAATATTCAAAAATTTAGTTAAAGAGCATGCGTATAGTCCTTAGAACTGGAGATAACTGGAACAGACCATAGACTAGGAGCAGGTAGGTGAAGTCAAAAAAAATAATACTACTAGCGCCCGTAGCAGTGGCGTAGCTAGATGGAAGAGGGCCCCGGGGCAGAGAATAAACTAGAGCCCCTAACCATTGTACAAATACAATCTTATAAAAAGTATTTTAATTAGTTTTCAAATACATATTTAAGAAAAGTAATTAATTACGCATTGCATACCCCGGTCAAACAGCTCCGGCAAAATAGCCCAATGGCAAAATAACCCCGGCAAAATAACCCAATGACAAAATAACTCCAACAGAATAGCCCAATGGCTATTATGTCTCAGGCTATTATGTCGGGTATATTTAGTCGGAGCTATTTTGTCCGGGTTATTTTGACGGGTCACCCTTTTGAAGACATGTTTTCTCATATAAAAATCGCTTCTACAGCAAAGCTTATTAAACAGTTTTTGTTAAAAATTTCAGTCCCTTCATTTTTGTTTATATACATTTTTCTATTTCGAATCAGCGTTTTCGAGATTATTTTACAAATAATTTTACAAAAAATTGTAAAATTTTTACAGAGATTTTTTTAAGTCACTGTATCTCGGAAACGGTACGACAAAATAGAAAAATGTATATAAACAAAAATAAAGAGAATGAAATTTTCAACAAATATGTTTAATAACTTTTACTGTAGAAGCAATTTTTATATGAGAAAACATGTCTTCAAAAGGCACAATTTTCATTACTAGCGTAGGGGTGCACGTTCAATTTTGTGTATAGCTGTATGTTTAAACTTTTGTTTGAACGTGTCTTACGTGCTTTAATATCACAAATTTATCTATTACTTTTACTCTTTTACTCTTACTAACATTCAGTATTGTTATTATTATTATAGATTCTAGTTACATCAAAATTATTATAACTAAATCAAAATTATTCAATTTTCTCATGAAAATAGTTAGAATTGACCGAGGATCCCGGGGGCCCCCGAGCTTGGGTGCCCCGGGGCACTGCCCCGGTTTGCCCTATGATAGCTACGCCACTGGCCCGTAGTGGTCAAATCGTAAGTAAACTGTAGAACACATTTACATGTAATCAAATGCAATAATAATAATAATAATAAACAGTGCTTAAAAATGTTCCCAACAACAAAATACTTGTGAAAAGTTAGCTATATATCTCTCTATTTAAAATACTCGATTTATTCTTATAATAAATATAAAGATTTTATTTACTGCTGCAAAAACTACAAAAAACATTGAAAACATAACCTCAAACTGTGAATTCAATTGCTTGGTTACGGTCAAGAGTTTAATTATTTAATATTGAATAAAATACATATTTAATATAATTGAATAAAAATAAATAAAATATTAAAATAAAATAGACTCGTGAATGTTTTCTCAAATAACTTTTTCGAATACATTTATAATGCAAGCAGAACATTTAAACGACTTTTCGCCGGTGTGAGTTAGCAAATGTTCACTCAAACTAGCTTTTCGAGCAAATTTATAACCGCAAAAAAAACATTCCAACGGCTATTCTCCGGTATGGTTCGTAAATGGAGATTTAAATTGCTCTTTTGAAAAAATTTAATATCGCAAACAGCACATTTGAACGGTTTCTCGCCAGTAAGAGTCCTTAAATGGAACAACAGCGCCGCGGTGTCGAAAAGTAAAATAAACTGTGGAACAGTTTAATTTATTTTACGACACCGCGGCGCTACATGTTACTCTGCTCCTAGTCTATTATATAGGCAAGCAGTAAGACTTAGACTACTAATTATTGCAAATAACTATTAGTCTTACTAGTTTTTAGTGTTGCAGGATCACAGATGTTGTTGTAATAATCCTCGAAAGCGATATAAATAAAATTTTTAAGAAATGGAGATACTGCTTTTTAGCTTAGAACGGCAGAATTAACTTATTCTGTTTTAAGTGTGGAGAAAATTTAGGTATTAAAGTGACTTCTTTATTGCTCTCTAGTAATTACAGGGAGTGATCCGCATTCATCCATTGAGCCTACTTTGAATCATAATACCAGCTCAATATCAATGTTCTGGTGCAATAGTAATTGCAATTTCGGATATTGCAAAAGTATCACAAATTTATCATCTAATAGCACGTAACCATTTTTGTACTAATTGGATAGATGCACAGCCCTAGACACACTTTCAAACTTATTATTATTAAATTATTTTGTACGCTTCACGTTCTATAATCACGTTAGATTTTAAACAATACAACTTTATGTGTACTTAGAAGCAGCTCAAACACAATAATTTATTAATTTTTTGTTAAAATGTGAAATAATTAGTTCTTCTGTAAAGCAATTAACTAAAATAATACAATATACCTCTGAATTTCATATTTTGCAACGACTACTATTAAATATTCACAACTTTAAACTTGAAAATAAAATGTACGAATAAATGAACTTGAAATCTAGTTTTCGTAATTATTTTTACTGTTATTTCAAACAAAATTGTATTATAAATTATAACAAAACCATGAAAATATGTGATCATAATTAATTTCGCAAAAGCATTGATTGTTTAGTTTTATCACTGTTATCACTTTGGTTTCAGAACACGGACCTTCAAAATTCTGCTTGCGGCATATTTTGCTTTTTTATGAAAGAAAAAGAATATTCCCTAAAATATAAAATACCTATTTGGGGTTCTGTAAAATATAAACAGAACTATATCGTCGGTCGCGTCGTGCTACTTTTTGCTCTTTTAAACTAGGAATTTGTTCAGTAATTTATAATATTTAATTAAATACGTTAGAACAATATTATGTAAATTTGATAAGGTCTATAAATACATTATTATACATTGTCCGACGTTTCGGGTCATTTTTTATTGATCCATTTTCAGTAGACCTTATACTAAACTATTTCTAATCAAATTTAAATAAGGGGCAACTATGATTTACTGCTACTTATTATTATATAAATTGCAAAACGGTAAATTTTTTATATAAGTAGGTACTCTATGCTTACGGACCTTTAAATAAAAAGGTACATAACCTTACATTATCATACAAAAATGCTACAAAAATTCATTAAAATCCTCAGAAATTCGGCGTAATTTCCAAAAGCTTTTTTAACTTATCTAGTTTTTACTTCTATCTTCCACGATACCAAAATTGAATCATTTTTATAGATTTTTCCCGGTTTTGCCCTCTTAAAAAGAATTTGAATTCAACAGAAGAATATAGACAGCGTTAACGAGGCTAAGGCTCGCTACTTTTGAGGTTAAGGTGTTTTTCAGAAGTTGAAGTTTAAATAGAACCGCAAGAAATGGAGATATCTCTTATTTGTTTATTTTATATGAAAGAACATTCAATGACATTTAACATTTGAAAACAATTTCAGGCAAATAATGTCTGCAGCGACTACCTCTAACACAGTACATTCTCTCAGTGCGCAGTGGTGATCGTTACAAAGCGATGATCACTAATTATTTCGTTCAGAATTTACATGATATTGATCTGGATCAGATGTGGTTGCAACAGAACGGTGTCATATGCGCATATGCCATACAGTAACCGCAACAATTAATTTATTGAAAGAACAATTTGGCAATAAAATTATTTTTTTTAAATCTTATTATTTTTTTTTAATTATTTAAAGATCATGTGATTTAACGCATTTAGACTATTTTGTTTGGCGCTAAGATAAATCCTTGATTTAAGCCAATAAACCAGGGACAATTCAAACATTGGAAGCCAACATAATTAGAGTTATTTCGGGCATAAGAACCCAAATGCTTAAAAACCTAGTCAAAAATTGAACTGAGGGAATGCACTGATATTATTTGCATGAATTTGTTTTTAAATGTCATCGAATGTTCTTTCATATAAAATAAACAGATGAGAGATATCTCCATTTATTGTCGTTTTATTTAAATTTCAAGTTCTGAAGCTCTAAAAAACACCCTTTAATTACCCATGTATACACATTACAAAAAGAAACACAACTACGGTGCACAGTAGTTGAAGATGACTTGACTATTCAGCAGATTATGTTAAAATGTCCACAATATTCACAGCAAAGAAAAAAAACAGAATTCCGCAACAACTTGGTGAGGCTTTGAGCTCAGAAAGCAAAAACATTTGCTTGATGACTCACATCAGTTAATTTTGCAACGTAAACGTAGTAAATATGCTACAAAACTTATAATATGCATCTAAACCGTGCTAATAACCTAGATGTTGATGCATGTAAACCTTAAATTAAAAAAATTAATAGGATATAAACGCATTATTAAATCCCTAAATTCCTTAGGTTGGGACAAAAAATTCCTCAGATGCCACCCACTCAATAAATATACAGTTTTTTTTTAATTCATCATGTCCAAGTCACATTTTGTTTTTAATAAAACTGCAAGTGTATAGATAGACTAGTTACTACTACGAATGCATACTTTAAAGCTTAAATAGTTAGGTACTAAACTAATAATCAAGATTTAAAGAAAAACCATCGGAAATATCTTCTACAAAGCTGTATGCAAAAGTACGAAAATCTAGAAGTGTTTTTACTGGTATTTTAAATTTATGTGCATGAACATTCTGAACTTCGAAGGGTTAAAATAAAAGGTTTTTGATACTATTTAATTGATAAAAACTGATTTTATTTTATATCAATAAATTACATCTTACGAGATAAGGCGTATTCGATGATTAGAACAACTTTGATTGTAATTTTTATTATTTAGAAAATCGTCTCTGCATTGGTCCACACCTTCTACTTTCTTTTAAATTTTAGAGAATTGCAAAATTTATTTCCTTTTTCAAGTTATGAAAGTTTTTAGGAATACGAAAAAGTATAAGATACTGCATTATTTTGAAATTATATTAGCACTTGTAATGTTCCAATAAATTTAGATATTATTAATTATTGATAATAATAAGAACTCACAAATTCATTTGTTATAAAATAACTAAGCTATACTATAATCGCTGCTGTACAATGCCCAAGTAGTTCAAATGTACCAGTTTAAAACAATGATGCGCGTAAATCACGATAATTTCAACCCTAAAACAGAGTTAGGTTTTACTTTAAAAGAATAGTCCTACACAAATACAAAAATTCAAAATGGCGCAATTTTTAAAAATGTACACGCGTGAACTGATATATAATATAAAAATGGACCAGGTTGTTGGTCTTTAATAAATGGCACAAATGCAGTGAAAGATCGATCGTCGAGTTGTCAATTTATAAAAGTTGTTAATAATAATTTATGTAAAAAATTTAATGTTGAAAAATATGTGACACTTTTCAATTTGCGTGACTCATTTATCACGCGATGCGACAATTTTTCTGGTTTACGTGTGAACACCACGCGCCATTTTCAAGTTTTGCCATACAAAGTTGCGGCACCAAAGTGTACAAGTGTCAAGTGTGCATGCATCTTTATTATAGTGATGAAATGAAACGTTAAAATACAATAATTAAGATCCTAGTCATAAAAGTGTTATATCTAGTTAAAATTGCAATTTCGGGTATAAAACTAACATAATTCGAGTCAACTACTCTAATTTTTTTTCTAGAGCTAATCGTTTTCGGGATATAAACAAAAAACCGGAGCCTTATTCGTTTCATTCCTAAGTATAGTCAAACACAACCCTGAAGTCAAAAATTAAGATCTCCGAATTTCTTTCTAGCTTAGCCCCACTTCATTGGCAGGACTACTAGAGATGAACAGATAAATACGAAACGTCGACCAACATAATTATTGTGTTGCTGTTATTTATTTATTTTTCTTTATCTTGATCGTACAAACATTTTGGTTTGAATATTAATTTAAGTTTGGATAAAAATAATAGCTTAAGTGGACATTAACTTGTAAAAAAATAAATTTTCATAAATAACAATAATAATAATAATAACTATTAATAGTGCATATACAACTTATTGAAAACTAAATTATAAGTGTAACTAGTAAAAGCAAAAACGTGTTGGAATCCAATCAGGTTGAGAAACTTGTTTGTTTGTAGAAAGTGAAAAAATGAATAATTTAATAAGCGTGCTTGAATCAAGAAAACATATACGCACTTAAAACCATTGTTAGTGGATGTGCAGTTAGCGAAAAAATGTTCTTTTCAGATTTTACGAAAAATTACATTTTTTGTTACCTAGTACTATTTTTCTGTGCTGTATGTTATATCGAACCAACAATGATACAATAGTAAATATATCACAATAGTTCAAGGATAAATAATTAAAAAGAGCTTTGTCTTGTATTTGAGTAGCATTTATCCTGAAGTGCCAAAAGTGTATGCTAGACATTACGACACATTTCAACATTATATAATAAAGAATAAATTGTGCAACTAATTTTAACCTGCTGGCTGTAAGGATCGTTAACTTTAATAAATACGATTAATTTAATTAAATATAAACATATCCAGTAGGTAAATATACATATTAGAAATTCATACAATAAAGTGCTTTTTAATAAAGAAATTACTTCTAAAAATAATAATTAGCTTCTTTAAGAATTATTTTATTATGTATACCCAATAATTTGCACTAACAAGTTACATTTTAAACTCAAAAATGTTTTTATAGATTAATTTCATTGAACTTGAAATTTCACATCTTTTAATCTTCAGGCACTTACATACGTAACATGAAATGTGGAGTTTAAGATTCATAATAATTAATACGTCTCTAGCTTGGAATTTGTTACATTCAAAAATAGAACCTTATCTTATTTCCTAAGACAAAACGACAAAAGTGACAAATTGTGAAATATTATGTAGGTACTCAAAAAGTATTTAAATATTTTACTTGATCGACTATAATTTGAGATTATGTACTAACTACAGTAATCTCGACTATTATTATGAAAATATGTTGCAAAGAGCTTAAATTCAAGGTTTTAATTTCTTATTGTAATAAGGAAAGATTTTGTAAGGACAAAACTAAAGATTTTCAAGATAGTGTTTTCATTAAAATAATTTTCTTTTTAATAACTGTTTCCTAACAACCTTTAAATGAGATTAAAATACATCTACGCTTTCATTTAAGTGATATTATTACATATATTACTTGTAGGTTAGTAATGAAATTTATTAAAGTACCTATGTATCTAATTTAAATTAAAAATTAATTTTTTATTTATTATCACAGTAATAAATACATATTATTAAAGAATGTCATTAAGAATTTAGTCTCTCTGATAGCTTAATGGTTTTGAAATTTTTCTTCAATAAATGATCGTATGATAATCGATGTAAATTAATAAATATAATTAATATTTAATTTTTTGCAATTAGACAATTTAAATCTATTCTAAATGTATTAACAGTAAATTTTAAAAAATGACTTAGTAACGACTAATATATTTTCAGCCGGATATACAAAGATGCCAGATTATTATTAAAGCAAACGATAAATTATTAAGATAAAATTAAATGCACTATTATTTTTTTCGAGCAATTTAACTTAATTGCATTAATTTAATGCATTTTAAGTACTAATTAAATTGATAATGTCGATTTTCACTAAAACTCACTTTTTTAACAATAAATCGTCATATAACAATGCCAATTTTTACCATGTAGGAATAAACCAAAAAATAAAGTTACATAAAATTAAATTATCTTTTACGTTGCTATTTGCCATTGCTTTCTATGACCTTTCGAACAAATTTTATTTTTACAAAAATGCAAAAATTAACCTACTCTTATAAAAATCATATTTTAATTAATTTTCAATTTACAATGTTTGACTGTATTTCACCAAAATTTTCAGACTTACAATATCTTTTTCTAGGTCAAATTCTAAACAAAACCTAAATTGGTTATTCCAACAGTTTACAACTGAATTTTGTATGTATATTAGCACTACAGGCCTAGTAGACCCATGGCACAACTGAATTTTAGTTGTGTTAATTTTTTTAAATTCGAAGTGATTTTTCTAAATTTAACTTAAAAACGTTTGCATCTTTGTGGATATAGATTTCACCTAATTTGACACTTGGTCAAAGTTTATAGTGATCGAAATGCGTAATCTTCAGAATAAACAGCAAATGAGAAAAGAATTTTTTTTCATTTTATATGAATGATTTATTCTTAAAGATAATAATTATTAACTTAAAGCATCAATAGATGTTACCAACTGCTATAAAACCTGTAGCGGTCATCTCAAATAAACCAACTGAACTGGGATCAAAAAATTGTAATGAAAAGAAGTACTACTCTGGCATTGCACTGCTAGCAATATTAGCGATATAATGTAACCTAGTATTCACTATTATCGTTTAAATGTTATTTTTAATTTACAGGTTAATCATTAAAATATGCCAAATAAAATTTGATCAAATTTGATAAATATAATTGCCTTTACTTTTATAAAATAAAGTTTTGATTTTCGAATTAAATTCAAAACATGAAGAAAATATATTTTTCTACATTTTCAGAGCATTGATAATACTGATGATGATAAATTTTGAACTGAAAAAGATTTTTCGTTTTTTCTATTTCGATTTTTCTAATACCCTACCCAGAAGGGTAGCCATCTATACAGCTACCCTTCTGATTAAATTTAAAAAATATAGATTAGAATATAGAGTACAAAAAACTTCCAAATAAAGCTGGCTTTACGAAGTACATATTTTATATTAAGAATATATCGGATTAAAAAATAATAATCGGATAATTTATATTTTGTAGGTACCTAGGGAAAATAATTTTACTTTTTTAAAGTTATTTTTATTTATTTTATTATTTAATATTTTAAAATTAAAATAATATAAGAAGAATATTATTTATTATATAATTTTTTTTATAACGTATAATCTTCAAATATTTATTAAGTGTTTTATAATAACTAATGTAGTTGCACGAATTAATAATAATTTATACATACCTAAATAGAAATACAATTTAATATTACCTATTATTATATTTTTAATTTGTATTAATTGCAGTGCTGTACTTTCATAAATTTGGCATGAATTTTTGTATTTTTTAAAATTTAAAAATAAAAAAAATTAAAAATAAAATCTGTCGCGCGAAATAGTATTAATAAATATGAGATTTTGACATCACTAAAATGACGATTAATAACTAAAATTTGGTTACTTCATAGGCAACTCTTCGTTATTTTACAAACACTAGATAGGTACTTTAGTGGAAATTATACTGGTGTATTGGCACCCATTTGTATCATTTGTTGAGGCCCGTGTCGTCATGTCCTGATTTCAATCACGTGAATTTTTCAAATAAATTATAATAATTTATTAATTTTTTACGGGCTGATAATACAGAATTTTGAATAATCACTCAAATATTCTGATTATAGGTATATTGAACTATCAATAAATGCCATTTTGAGGTGGATTTGAATTTCATGCAAATTGTCCATTGTGTTTTTTATGGTTAGTAAATCGCAAATTATATATACATACAAGATTAGCTTAAGCGTTATTATTAGCTTAACTGCAGTTTACGTTATGCGATTTTGCTTACGATTTTGCTTCCAAGTTGCCGTAAGCAAATTTTTCGAAGTTCACGTTATACTGTTCGACCCGAAGATGAACTCGCAAACGAAATAGTGAATAGAAAACCACCAAAACCACTCATACAAGAGAAATCGTATGTAAAATCGTAACCAAAATCGCATAACGTAAACTGCACTTTAATGGATAAGAATTTGAAAGATGCGGACGGACGCAGAACCATAACAGAAGGTTTCTTACTATACACATTATGTACTTCCTATAAAAACCTAAAATGGAGCATTTAGTATAATAATTATATTAAATACAGGTAGTACCTGTTTACTGATATTCCAAAAGATTCACAGTGAAAGGATAAGTTAAATATAAATTGCATAAGCTATTATGTTTTATTAATAACAAATAACACTGAAGTTGAAATTTCTATTTTATTCTTAATTTGTTCAAATTGCAATATTTTTGAGAGTATTATATTACAATAATATATAAAAATGCAATTAAGAAAAGTAATTATTTAATTTTGACGGCTATGACAAATTATAAATAAATATACGTTAAATTTAATAACCTAGATTAAAATTATGTAACTGTTTATAACTTGATTTAGCGTATTTATCCTAGTTAGATTTCAATACTAATAAAAGTATAATATATGAAATGCAGTACCTGAATACTATTAATGTATAGGTACTACTTAAAACATAAAATATTAAAATAAACTATTTTCGTATGCAATAGTATTATTAACAGAATATATAGGAAATAATATTAAATTAAATTGAATACGTCAAAAGATTGAGTTTATATAAACAATATTATTATTTATTTATTGAAGTATGTAGGTACCTACTGATACATTAGAAACATATTTAGACAAATTTTGAATTTAATTGTCCAATACTCGGAAAAATGTTATTAAAATAATATGTTGTGCTATTTCAAATAATTATTTAAAAATTAATCGCAGCAAAACATTAATATAATCTATAAACTTTAAATAGGTACCTATAACCAACTTAATATAATTTTTACAAAAAGCCTCTCGATTGAATTACAATTTTACATTATTCAGACTAAAATATTTATTTTATTTTCATTATCCTTTTTTAAATTTTGTTTTGTTTTGGTTTCTAGATTACCTCTTTTCATAGTTAATAACTCTTACTAGTGTCTACTATAAGAGTAATGCTGAGAATAATAGAAAATTTCCCGAAACGTGACTTTATTAAATTAAAAAACGGACTTGAAGAATAAAGGAAGAATTAATTATATTTAAAAATATTTGTTAAATGTCAACGTAATAACTGAAGTTGTCAATTTTTAAAAAAGTTTTTTCGGATTTGTGGTCGTTTGAAAAATAAAATTCCAAGTAACTTTTTGTAGGTTTCCCGTTCGCTTCAGCTGCGTTATCCATAAGCTCGTAATAAGTATGCAAAACTTGTTTGTTGAAAAAGATTCGTGAGCAAACAACATGATGTTCTTTTTTAATTTGGTATCCAGTGTTTTCAATACATGGAAAGAAAATTATAATAAAAATTACGATAGTCACATCGTAATCCAGGACTAGACTAGACTATTGTAATTTGTATTATAATTTTCTTTCCGTGTAGCTGTTTCATATATTTTAGTTAAAACCAGACAACAAAATACTCTTTTTTAATTTGGTAACCATCTTTGCATTCACTGCATAGTTCAGCTTGATAATATACAGTAAAACGATTAAACAATAGAACTTCACAATAAAATAATTTATTATTATGCTACGATAAAATCAAACACAAGAATTAAAATCATTTTTGTAAGACTTTTACTATTACGGCAATATTTTGGAACATGGTACCATGGTAGTTTTAATTGCACCTAATGAGAAACTGTCAGTTTTTATAAACAAGAAAATTACGTAATTTAAGACAAGTAATCGACTCATCAAAAGTAATCGAATTATTATCGCCTGAATTAATTATTGCACAATAATGTTAAAAATCAATATCTACTCATTTACCATGCCATCCTTCTAATGTTTGAAAACTTGAAGTGAGTTCGAACATATTTTTACTAACAATAGCACAATAAGCTGCATCTCTGATTTACATTCTATTGTTAATTTGAAATAATTCTGGTATATACTAAAAATAGTGCAAACAACCTCAGCACTATCCATTTCAATGGTACAAATGGTATTATAATAATACTAAGAATTTTTCAAGAATACGAATATGTCTTAGTTAAGAAAATAACAATGCGAATTTAATTTTTTAATTCATTTTATTCATTTTTTACCTTGACGTTCTGTCAATTGGCCAGACTTATGTAAATAGTATAGAACCAATTTTTAAATTCACAATGTGTTGATGCACACCGGAAGGCCGAGCTAAGAAATTCTTTCAAATCCAAGATTCGAATTTCCGCTCTGTAACTCAACCAGCGATCACACCAAACCACTGCTGTGGTTGGCTTTAACTTAAATTAAATTATCTTAACTTTGCGGTAAATAAATCGGGTGCCTATAAGCTCTTTTTCTTGTGCAACTAATTTTCAGCGAATAATTAAGTTTTAGATTATTACAATATGAATAAATTTTATATATTTATTTAATAAACAATAAAAAAACCTATTTTTTGAATTATGTGTAATCTTACCTTTTTATGACTCCATAACACGTTCGCACTGGGCTTCCCTCGACGAAAATCCGATTGATCAATTACATCATCGTGAATAAGTGAAGCCGAGTGAATCATTTCAGATATCATTGCTACTTCTCTTTGGGTTTCCAAAACGGCACTATACAAAAAATATATTTTTAAATAATAAATACATATTAACAAACTTAATAATTGTTATAATAAATATTAGAATATTAACTACGTTACTACTCGTAATAAAAATGAACTTAAAAATGAGAAATATGAACTTAAAAATGAGAAATTTTAAGTAAAATGTGTG
The DNA here is from genome assembly GCA_958510845.1 of Cantharis nigra. Lineage (NCBI taxonomy): Eukaryota > Metazoa > Arthropoda > Insecta > Coleoptera > Cantharidae > Cantharis > Cantharis nigra. Next base: position 27,690,018 of record OY294030.1, on the reverse strand, counting down.
GTATTTAGTATGTATTTACAAAATATAATATTTACCAAAACATTTAAAAAATCTTAACCGCGCAAAGTGAAGAAATTAATATATAAAAAAATATTTTTTATTTTTTTTATTTACTTTTTTATTTGCCTACAGAAACTGTAAGAAATCCGTAGCGGCTGAAAATCTTTTTGTTTTTAACTTTTGTTGTGACACAGGTTCTACAAAGTGTAAAGAAAGTGTTCCACGCACAGTCTTCGCTCTTTCAAATCGAGCTTGTAAGATGATATCTTCTTCATGTACTATTTATTGGTGAAATAACAAATATCGATATTTTTGATATTTGGATTATTTTTAATCCAATCGAAGAACTTTCTCGGTGTGTTGATAGGATCCTGACGGGGTTCCATGCTGGCGTTCAATCTCTTGAGTGTCCCTCCGATGCCGTCACATGGGCCCTTTCCATGTGCCGTCTCAAAAATATGCCATTCGGCTAGTAAGCCAAAATCTTCTTCGTGGTGACAGAGGTTTATGAAATCATTTTTGTTTCTATATTGAGCACTGGCTCCGTCCGACAAAAAAATAATTGTTTGATATATCATCAATTGTCGCTGAAACAGGTGGACGGCAATTGTATTGTGCTTTAAGCATTCTGAGATCGCGACAAAATTCTTATATCTTATGTCTCCATTTTCTTTGTAGTAAATAACAATCGGATGCACTGTCAGTTGGTCGTTATTCCAATGTAGCCCCTGAACGGCATCTTGGATCACGAATGCATAATTTTCGGAAAAAACGCATATACTATGTAATTAGGTATTCTCCGGTTTTCAAATGATTCTTCCACACTGAAAAAACCTTCGATTGCTGTTCAGCAATGAATGCATGAGTTACCAGTCTATCGAGTTTCACGCACAGCTTTTCCAAAAAATCCTGTACATGTGCTTGTATCGCATCCAAATTTGTTAGATCAACTAATACCCACTGTCTCTACCTTACGGTGGGTGTCTCGAAACTCATTCTCGAATAAATCTTGAAACTGCGCTACTAAATTTGTTGTACCAGGACAGTTAATACAGTTTTTTAAATGGCAGTCAACTGTTGGTGGATTGCATAACATTCGAGCCAAACAGTCTTTAAGTTCTGCATTGGCTGTAGTGTGTTGGATGTAAGATAAGCTATTCTTGCACCATCAATCATCAAGTTCACATTTTCATGGATTCGGATGGCACAAACGCAAACACAATGAGTTCCGCTCGCTCCAGAAAGTACCCACTGTTTCGGTCTGAGTTCAGCAAACTTCGAAAAACCGATTGTGACTTTCGGGCATTTTTCTGAGAAAATCCGGTATGTTTCCTTCAGACTGGTACTAAGTAATAATCTTTTCTGCTTCTGAAATTTCCATTCTTATTTATGGTCACGTAATTTTTTTCAACAAAAAATTTGATGTCATCATTAGCAATTAATGTGGCCCTAGCATTAAATAATATTTTTCTATGTGTGAATTTCTTCAATTAACTAACTAGAGCTCGGGCCAAATAGAAATAGAACCGAAAATCATCGTTTTTTAGCAATAACTTTCTTGATTTTAGAGATACAGCAAAAATTGTAATATACAATTTAAAGAACTAATAAAATTCTTTAAGTTCGTATATTACAAGTTTTGCCGTATCTCAAAAATTAAGACAGTTATTGCTGAAATACGATGATTGTCGAGTTCATTTCTACTTGGCACGAGCTATAACTAGTACCTCTATCAGTGAGCATTTAGTTCTTATAATTTTTAAAATTTATTCATTTTATTCTACAATATAAACAAAACACTTGCTTGCTTCAATAAGCATACAATAGTTTTGTATCTAATTATATTAAATGCGAATTTAATTTATGACCTTTACTTTTTGAAAGCAGACCTTTCAGCTTCAAACAGGCTCTTTTATACATCACGGTAATTTGTTAAAATAGCACTGTGATAAAATTTTATAAATATTAATAATATGTTAACCTTTTCAGACCCGACTTTTTTTGGCAGAAGGAAAACATTATTTTTTTTTAATTTCGTATTACTGTGCTCTAAAAAGTGTTTTTGGCGAGTTTCATAATTTTTTGATTTTTAAATAAGAAAATACAGCTAAGTAAACTTTAGTTGACCTAATATATAATAAACCATTATAAAACGCATGATAACAGATTTAAACAGGTGATTATTATTCGTAGATAATTAGTATGATAACAACTAGCAAAAAAAAGTATGCATTTATAATGTTATTTGGCTGAGTATAAGGTATTTGACAGGGGAATGATATTGAACAATTTTTATTTTAATTAATTTATTATCATAGTTTATGTTACTAATAGAACAATTTTTATATTTTTATGGAATTCCTAGTTGTTCTTTTATTAAAAAATGATTGCTATCTAACATATAGGTTTGTCACCAACTTCAAAATAAATTAATAAACGTAGGTACACTATACTGCCGTCCTAAGCTAGAGAGCAGTATCTCCATTTCTTAAAAATTTTATTTATATCGCTTTGAGAATTATTATAACTAAGGCCCGGATTTCTAGGCATTTGCCTTTTTTGATTCCGTACAGGCTTTAAAATTCTTTTTGCAGCAAAATGTATTTTGCGACTTTGCGATCATTTTAAACCACTCTTTAAAATGCCTAAAATGCCTATTTTCTAGATTTAGTGCCTTTTTTCGTAAATTGCGCCTAAATGGCTTTTCTCAATTGATTTTATCCTATAACTTGCCTAAATGAATATTTATTTCAATTATTTTTTAATTTTAACCATGGAATATAATAATTCAGAAACGAAAATATATTTTGAATTTTACAGTCTTGTTTAAGTCGCTGTCAGTTAATAACGGGGCGACAAAATAGAAAAATGTATAGGTACAAAATTGAAGACAATGAAATTTTTAACAAAAAATGTCCAAAAAATGTTCCTGTAAAGGCGATATTTATAAGTCAAAATACGGTTTCAAAATGTGCAATTTACATTGTTAACATAAGAGTGTCCGGATATGTTCGTTACTCACTGTATTCTATTGCCTCCAAAGCTTATGCTAACGAGATGGGCACATGCATCAGGGCTGCAGTGTTTTACCATAAAAATTTTGAAAATGTAAAACAACTCATTGATAGTTTTATTGATTTCAATACTGCAGACTGCATAGAGAAAGCACAAGAGGCGTTTAAGGCTTCTAATCTTAAAAAAAATTTAGTAAAGATTATCTTCCTAAGAGCTAAGAAACTAAGAGAAAATCATTGCATACCAATATTAGCAAATTGGAAAATTTGCAACAACAATAGAAAGAAGCTCCGGGTAAGATAGTAAAACTTATTTCAGCTCGATTGGATGCTCTTTTGGTGAAAAACCTGAGTTACTCGGATTTAATGCAAATTAGCAAAGTATTATCTGGAGATTCAAATAGTCTCCCAAATTAAATTGGAAGCTTAGATGGCTCCAGATTTTGAATATGCTCCTGTTACTTCTTGTGACGTAGAGCGGTCATTTTCTGCGTACAAACAAATTTTAACGGACAACATAAGAAGTTTTACTCCAGAATATTTGAAAAATTCTTTAATTTGTTATGTAAATGTTTATTGTTAAATTAAAAGTTAAATTGAATAAATTAAATTTTTTGTACAAATTTTATATTTATTTTATATTCTTTATTTTTATAATTTAATTTTTTATTTTGGACTGCCTATTAGTGCCTATAATCTAATTTTTTGATGCCTATTTGCCTGCCTATTTTGAAAGTTTTCAGTGCCTAAAAATCCGGGCCTTAATTATAACAATATCTATAATCCTGCAACACTAAAAACTAGTAAGACTAATAGTTATATGCAATAATTAGTAGTCTTACTGCTTTTTAGTGTTGCAGGATCACAGATATTGTTGTAATAATCCTCAAAAGCGATATAAATAAAAATTTTAAGAAATGGAGATACTGCTTTCTAGCTTAGGACGGCACAGTATAGTGTACCCTGGGTCTGAAGGGGTTAAAGGGCAAAACGTAATCGAAAAAATTTTCTAAACTGATTGTTTGAAATATTTAGTTACATTTAAAATAGATTCAAATATGTATAATCAGTTAAGTAGTATGTAAAATTCGTTAAATTATAAAAATTAGCATTCAAAGTAAACAAGCTATGATTACGCTTTTGTTAACGTAATATTTTATATTATGTGTCAGGTATTTTTGATTTTAATTTAATTAAAATATTTCAAATTCAATTCAAATTTAGTGCACGAAGTGGTTTGCTGATCTTATTGATTACCAAGCAATACTTAAGAAACATGACGGAATTTCTTAGTTCGCTAAAATAAGCTAAGTATTAAATTGCGTAAATTATGCTGTACATAATTGCTCAAATCTGAAATCTATCTACTCATTCAGTAATCTGCCATTTTTCAAACTAGTGGTATAAAATAGTATAGCAAGCTAAGTAATACACTTAACATAGAAATTATTTTCAACTTCCAAAAATGAAAATGAATACAAAATATAATATATATACAGCCAGTAATTGAATCATTTCCAATTAAAAATAATTTTTATCATATTAACATAACTTGATAAAATATTTACATATTATATTATATAGTATAGTTTAAATAATAATGTAGGTTAATTAATAAATCCATATAAAAATCAATACATATCCAAAATTAATTAATACCTACTTCATTTAAAAATTAAACCGACATGGAAGTTTTATTTAATATAATTTTTATTCTTTCGTTCAAGCTATAAGGAGTGGACGGTTTTAAAAATCATAACACACACTGTGTACGATATAAAAATTAATGTAGGTGCATCCTTAAACATCATCAAGTTCATTTGTAATTCAGATCAAGTCAAAACATGAATGAGTTGAATTGCAACCTTGTATAGTAAACTCATCAATGATACAAGGTCGTTAAATACATATTATGTATATTCACGTTTGGCAAGTTGGACAAGTCGGGACTAATTTTATGTTAAGGAAGTAACTTCATTTTCTTTCTATAGATGTTTAATACAAGCAGTACTCCGTAAAATTTCAAAAACCACTATTTTGTTTACACCAGCTTTGAAGTTCAATACCGACATCTTTTCTCCGACCATAAAGAAACTCCATATAATTCAGCATTAGGTATACATTTTTGGAAATTTTAGACAATGTACAAAATGAACCGTAGCATTGCACTGACTATTGTGATTCTCAAACTATTTGGATCAAAATAACCACCCAAAATAACATCGTCTGTGGTTTGAACGATGGATATTTGTTTTAATGTTAGGTTTTAACTTTTTAGTTTAATTTTTTAAGCTTGAGTGACATTATCATACTTTGGTTATATTTTCGTTAAACTTTCTTGTCAAACATTTTGCTTCAAAGTTTGATGAAAAATTTTGGGTGGGGTTATGTTTGTAGGAAAGATATGCGAAAGCCAACCTTACTGCATAGTTGAAAAGTTGAACGAAAATATGACACGCGCTACTTTGTATCATACAAAGTTTGACGAAAATTTGATAATGTAATTTGGCTTATATTATTTTCGTCAAACATTTGACAACAAAGTTTGACGAAAATATAACCAAAGTTTGATAGTGTCACTCAAGCTTTAGTTATAGCCAAAATAGTGACAATAAAGAAAAATGAATCCACAATAAAACATGTCAAGTGGATTTGTAGTATGTGGTATATTATAATTATGTATTTGTAAAATGTAACATTTAACAGAACTAAACAAAACGTTAAAATAATAGAATTTTAACAGTAAAGTGATGAATACGATACGTAGAAAAATTAATTATTTAAATAACCAAAAAATACATTAATTTATCACTTGAGAGGTTAAGATTAAAAATATTTAAAACAAGATGAATTAATATTATGTTATAAAAAAATACATTTATGAAAAAAAAGTTAAAAATTCGTAATTTCACGTATTTCACGGTTATTGAATATCATGGTTATTTCCGATCTTCCGCCGCATTAACAAATAAAGTGAAAAAATATGAGAAACAAGAAAAACCATACGAACTAAATATTTAGATTCGTTATAAAAATATTTAGAAATCAACATAGGGGGTAGTGTTATTCAAATCACTTTTAAAATTCATTATTACACGTGACATCGCTTAGATTTGATATTTTTGTTGGGATTTTGGTGATTTTTAATATTTTTGTCATTATTTAGAGATTCTTTTTTTATTTAGTTAGCAGTAAAAGTATACTATCTTGAAAATACACACCTAAATACAAAAATTTAAAAGTTTATTGATATTTTTGTAAATAAAGACAAATTTGGCAGTTTTATTTTTATTTAAATTGTTTACCAAAATAATTTCAAATATCGAAAATAATCGTAAAATAAGCCTTATTTGCATAACTAGTCCTTTTTTAAATTTTATATATTTTTTATATCATTTTCCACAATCTTTGGTAGCGACAAAGTGATAAATTATTATCTACTCGTATTTAATGTATTTTAAATAATGACTATACAGTTTAAATCCTATTATAATATTGCAATTTAAAAATAATAATAATAATAAATAAGTAATAATAAAATAATAATATAGGTACCGTGATATTTTTTAGTGATTCATGACTCTAAATAACAGTACATTATTAGTACAAATTTAATAAAATACATTCGTACTGTTTGGTTTTCACAAATTTATATAATAAAAAGGACGAAATTTTTACAATTAAATTTACGGCCATTGAATAAAAATATGTTATTCATAATAGCTCTAATTGTTCAGTATATAAAAAATAAATTAAAAACAGTATTTATTAATAAACAGTAAATAGTTGTCTTTTATTTAAAGATTAAAAATACTAGTTTAGTATAAGGTCTATTAAAATATTGTTTATTATATTGTTAATAATTTTGTCAAACTCACCTTGACAATATGTGAATAAAAACCGACCCGAAACGTTGGACAATATAATATTGTTTTAATAAATCTTATATTAAACTAGTATTTTTAATCAAATTTACTAATATTATTATTAATTATTAACAAAAAAAATAAGTAGTTTAAAAAATAGACATACCTTTTTTCTTTGTACATATGATAATTCATTGCCCTAGCCATTAAAATCCCTACCATGGGCCGAAGCGCTTTTCCTTGACCATCAAAATAATATGTAGCTATTTCACATAATTCTGGTTGTGTGGTATTTCTTTTTAATTGCTGCAATAATAAATTTTAGTTGAATTAAATCACTAAATATTCAATAAAACCAGTAGCAACGCAGTATAAATAGTAGTGCTGTATTTGCTAAAATATTAGATCTAGATAAAAGATCCACAAAGTCTAAAGGATACAACAGAAATGGAAATTGATTTAATCTTTATTGAAAATATGTAAATGATTCGCTATCTTGTCATATCTTTAGTTTCGAAATTTGGATTTTGTGGAACCAAATACCTATACAAATAAAGACTAAAGCACTTCCTACTATCGTTATACGTATTCCTCAAGACTTGGTAGTCCTTTAATCTTTTCTAAAACTGACATAAAAGGTAGGTACCTATACCATACAATTTTACAAAATAAAAATTTCCCAGCAGAATTTCTTCTTGGCAATACTATTTCAATCTGCTAGTGATTAAAACGGGTGAGTAGATAAAACCTTTTTACTCAACCGTTGCATACAATATTTTATCTAACACTTTCAAGTAAAATATTGTTTAATTAAATATTTTTAAATTTTGAACTTTTAAACTCAATGTAAACTCTGATTAAAAAGGTTAAGCTACAAGATATAATGTTACACTTGAAAGTCTTGGATAAACATTATTAATTTAGGTATGTATTTATTAGTAATTATTGTACTTGTTAATTAAACGATTGTGAATTAGAATGGAATGCAAAATTCGACTTGGTGATTAAATATAACAACTAAAATATTTATTAAAGCTGAAAAGTCTTGAAATATTAAATACAAAATTATTCACAGCAAAATTAGTAATATGTATATTAAATTCATAAAATACTAGGGTAAGATAAAATAAACAAGCAGAGAGTTTTAATCAAATCAAATTAATCAAGAAGGGTTTCTAACGGCTGGCACTTGGATGGGTGACCAATTTAAGAACGGCATGTGTCGCTCCCACCTGCCAACATCTTCGTTCATAACCGACATTAAACAGTAGGACCTATACATTCGCCTTAGAAGTGGTTCCCAAACTTATTTCTTTCACGCCTCCCATCTACCAAATAAAATTATCGGCGCCCCCTTCAAAAAAAAGGTACTTTTCCACAAAACGAAACTTCTCAATTTTTCCAAACAAGGAAAGGGAGTTTAAGAAAAGTATTGAGCTCCAACCGTGTTAAAGATACAGGTGGGTATCAAACAAAAAAAAATTTTAAATAAAATTTTTTTTTCAACTACACAAGTGGCCAGCGCCCCCCTTTGCAGGTCTCTGCGCCTCCCATAGGGGACGCGCCCCCCACTTTGAAAACCATACTGCCTTACACGATGAGAAAAAATATGTACCAAAGAAGGAAGCTTATGTACATACATAATATATACTTAGAATCTAATATAGAATGGATAAAAATAACTAACAAAGCGAGAGAGAGAGATACAAAATAAATTAAATTATATTACAATAATGCATCAACGATCAAGGTCAAGGTCGCACAATATTTATTTCTAATATTACTGTACAGGTACACCAAGAACTTCGGTCAGACAAGTGCTTAAGTAATTCTGCAGTTCCAAATCTTGGGAAATCGACAAAAATACAATCTAAATCAACTTGACCTTAGTAGCTCATTCAAAGTATTACTCAATGCTTTAACATTTAAGCTCAATTTTTAACAGAAAATATCAAAAACGATTCCTTCAACCTAAACTATGGTTCGTCATTTATACAGTTACTTATTATATTATGGTAAATAGTTAGTATACAGAAAAGATCTTTTCTTTCAATAAGAAGAAGAAATCTAATCTATAGTAATATTTACTGATTTTAGTTAAAAAATTTCATAATAAATGATAGTAATTACCACTTTCGAACAGGTTTCGATAAAGTCTAATTATTTAATCAATTTAGTATTTTTAAATTACACATCACCTAGTTATATGTTTTTCAGAAACTACTCGATTTTTATTGATCAACATTACTTTTGAAACTACTCATATAATACGAGAATTCCTTCTTCTGGCGCAAGAACTTGCAATTAAGTACATTCTTTTAAACAGATTTTAATGACCAAAAGAAATTCTCATTCAAGGACTTTATTGTTGCTGCTAAGAAGACTCGTAACGGATACCAACTATGTGCAATATAACTGTGGTACTAATTTAATTATTTAAAGATAGATATTAATTTCATGTAATATCGTGAAAGCATCAGAACTGGATCGAAATTATAAATGATAAAAATTAAACATAAAAAGAAAAAATTCGGAGGGAAATCCATTTCAAGTTTTCAATTTTAGAGGCGAAAAGAAAGAGATTCGCATGAAACTTGTAGAGAATTTTTGAGACTTTTTTTGTATCCCCAACCAGTGAATTTTTAAGAAAATAAAAAAGACAAAAGATGAATTTTGTGGTTATTCTCTAACTTCATTGTTAATTTGAAATTAGAAAATCTTTTAATAAACATAAACTTTCCCCATCTTGTGGTAACTAATCCCTTTTTATAAGACCACCAATAATCGACAATTAAAGTGCACATAATGTCGAACAGCATTGCTAAAACTAAATAGATAATAATTTTATCTAATTTCGTGGGAAAAGATGTCTTTTCGGGCACGAAAATTTGTTGTTTAATGGATAATTACTCCAAAAAATTACGTACTGAACTTTTAGACTTCACGAATTAATGAATATCAGAATTTTTGTTACATATATTATACATCCACCCTGATGTAGGTATATTATACTATTAAGATAATCGATATTGCAAGCTCTTTTAATACTATACAATACAACTCTATAATATGAATGGGGCGTAACAATAATAATAAAATATACGTCGATTTTAGATATCAATAATATAAAATAATCTGCACATAAACAAAGCGATGTATGTATATTATTATGTATTTAACAGAACTAAACAAAAAGTTAAAATAATAAAATTGTAATGGTCAAGTGAAAAAATATAATACAAAAGTAAAGTTAAGAAAATAATTATATAAAGAAATAAATTGAAGCAAAACCCTTTTTAAATTTTCTTAACATGGATGGAACCTATATAAACATGTTCCCGAAACTCACATTTAACAAAAAATAATAAAATTGAACTTGGAAAATTATTTCAATTTTAATAATGTTGATGATGCAAGTACAACCAAATATGATTTCTTTTAACTGGAACTTACTTTTCGTATGTCAACATATACGTCTTTAAGGTCATCTTCTAATAATTGGTATGGATCTACTTTATAATCAGGTAAAGAACCTGGCTGGTGCGTTCGAAGAGTGCTATACGTTCTGGCGGTAACTATTTCGCGTCTACTACAAGGATGCCAGCTTCCTGACGAGGATGTGTTAGTTGCAATCACACTACATGTAGTTTGATTTTTTATCTAAAAAAAAAGAAAAATCACATTAATAATGCATGTAATTCATGTTTTCAAGCACATAAATATAGAATTTTAATATACTTTTAATATAATTTCATAAAAAATTCATTATTGCATAAATATTATTTATTGGATTTAAACTTCGGAATAATAAGTAAACTGAATCCTTGAATAGTTATGTACTACATATCGGGTATTATATTATTATTAAATTAATTGTCATGGAAGCCAATTAACTTAAGTTCTTCTAGGGCCCATTTTACAACAACATCTGTGATCTAGCAACACTAAAAACTAGTAAGACTAATAGTTATTAGTCTTACTGATATTTAGTGTTGCAGCATCACAGATGTTGTTGTAATAACCTCAAAAGCGATACGAATAAAATTTTTAAGAAATGGAGATACTGCTTTCTAGCTTAGGACGGCAGAATAGTCAGAAAGCTAACTGTCCGGACACATCAGACCCGGTGAAACACCCCTTTAAACATTCAATTTTCATAACTAATTTTTGTTAAGTTATGTTAACTCAAATTAAACAATTCCGAAATTTCTCGATTTGTAGAGCAATTTATTTTCACTTCACCATGTTAAACCTAACCCTTTTAAAAATTATATCTTCATCTTTCATTTTTGACTACGAACTTATTCGTGTTTGTCTCATTACTCCACGAAAGACGAAAACGTACTTGGAACCGATCATTTGGGAACTCGTCCTGTTGTCTTTTCCCTGTTGGTCGTCGATTTTAATTTAAATGTTGCTCAATCGAGTTTCGTTCGTGTTATTCACATCATCGGAATTTTCTAATGCTTGAGCTAGTTGACTGCTCGTAGTGTTAGGTTAGGCCCTATATGATTTGTAGTATTTTTATTTCTACAGATCTTACTATTTGTTTGACTCTTTTTGTTTTAGCTCTTTTGCCTCCGTGTCATAATTTAGGATAGGCCGTACCATTGTTTTGTATACCTATACCTTAAACTTTCTATCCATTCCCATATATTTGTTGCTCAGTTCGTAATTCTTAGACTTTCATTATTTGTGTCTTCATCTATTAAATCTCTCGTGCTGTTAAGTTCAGTGTCCAGGTAATCAAACTTCATAAACATGTTCAACTATTAAAAATTTTTTAACTATTTTTCCAATAGATTTTTACTGCAATTGAACATATTCCAAAAAAATCAAAGATTTGACTAAATCTTGTTCTACTAAAAAGTTGCAGTTATCCTTATGAAATAACAGAAAACTTCAAAGTTAAATCAAATATAATCAAAAAAACAACTATGATAGACATGTTTCGACCTTGTTAGGTCTCATCAGTATTACATAGTTAGATTCTTAAAAATATTGAATTAATTGTTTATCTTATACAGGAAAATTATTACTACAATAAACTGAATTTTCTGAAAATTCAGATCAATAATTCGCCTGATTTACTGACCCCTGTACCGTTTACTGTCGTAATGACATATCCTCACGACTCCATCGGAAAAGTACATCCGGAGCACAATCCTTATGCCACAATTTCATAAAAGGAGGTCGTTTCCACTATAGCATTGCGCAAACAATGTATAGAACAACAGTAAGAACAATGGTGACATATTATTATGAGTGTGAAGTATGGTTATAGAGGAAAATAGTACTATTTTTATTCTAAAAATATGGGTCGTACACACAAAATAAATAGAATCTCTTTTAAGGAAAATAAATAAGTTATTGATAAAAATCACTTTTTTTAAACACATTGAAACCATCATTTTTTGTGAGAATTTAGTCGACATAAAAAATATCAAAATGACATAAATAATATGTAGTAGTAGATCCGAAATAAATTTACAATTTATTGTTGTTTTAAATTACAGGGATGGATGTTCGAAAATGATGTTAAAAGTTGAAAATCACTTTCACATTCTTATAAATCGTGATTAAGTAATGTGAGTTGTTAAACAAGTTATAAAGGTACTATACAATCGTATACACATTATTTATATCTATGTACAACGTTTAAGATTGCCTGAAAACAGAATTATTCATTTAGAATTATTTAACTATACCCATAGAACTAGTTAATATATTTTATATTAAATTAATTAATTAATAGTAAATTAAATCGATTGATTTTAATTTTTTTATAAACGGATAACTATTTAAAGGACCTTTAACTTGAGGTATCAAAAAGGATATAGTGTCATTTAAGTTTCTCAAGTTAAGGGTTAGGCCTATTATGTTACTTTTATATTATTTTTTATTTATTTTATATTTGTGTTATGTTTAGTTTCAGATAAATACCTGTTACTTTAATGAATTTAACAAGTGTTTTCATTTGAATTCCTAATTATTGAAATAAGGTAAGTTTATGCAATAACGCCGTAGTGCAATATTTCTACAGTTTCTAAGTTTAAAAGACACATGGCATCACAGATAATTAGGGTCCGGATTCTAGGCAATCCGTTAACGACAGACGACAATCTTTCAAAATGAACAATTTGAAAAAATATATGATAATTATTTTTTTTTTAATTATAAAGCGAATGTCTAATTAATATTTAATTAAATTACATTTTGATGTTTGGTTTTTAGTGCTTTTTTCAATTTTATATGACTTTTTTCTGTTTTTTGAAACTTTTAAAGCGCTGATTTTGCAATTATAAGTGCTTTATAAGGGCTTATCCGGGTTCTACTTATCATACAGCCCTCGTTCATCGAATGTGTCCACATGTGAACATTTGCAACAGTCAAGTATTGAGTACGGGACAATAGCTGTCAGCAAACATTCGCCGAATCACGCATCGTGAGGATCCGTATAACATACAGAACCCACTCTTTCACTCATATATTTAATAATGATGACCAATCGAGTTGCACATTAATTAAGTTTGCCTGCATCCACACGTTAGTATAGAACAGATATTTCCGTCAAAATCTGAAAACTAGAAAATATCGGGATTACAATACTTCCTTTTTACAAGGAAGTAAAAATGATTGTCTACATTTTTACTAAAAATGTTAAAAAGTGAGTAAAACACCAGCAATAAAGCCCTGCAAACATAATATGAGATGCAGAGACATACATGAGATATATATCACATAGAGATCGATCTGAAAAAAGTCAATTTTCAAGTCAATTTTACACTTCTAGTCGACTTTTGAAAGGACCAGAGAATGCTTCGCTTTCTATACGTTTTCCGATAAAAGAAAATATACGTACGTGAGAACATACTATAAAGCGAAATTGTGCAAAGCGACACGACGCTGACTTGAGTGAAACCGAAGCAAACACGATTCGAAAGATTTCTGTGCACATTAACTGGAATTAATTTCGTTCGGCTTCGCTTCTTTTTCGCTTTATAGTATGTACATATACACTTATATAAATTTAGACATATTCCAATACTAATAAGAGAGAAGTATGTATACAAACTTTCTAAAAACAAATGCATTAGCCCATATCTGCCCAAATGAAGATGTAAATAAACAAAAATATTGTTACTTATAAGGGGAAAACACACGAATTATATACAACTACCGCTACATAAGATAAAACTAATCTTATGGTAAGAAGTGAGTGTTGCAAAAATCATTAGTTCATAACAGCATTTTTAGTATCCTGATAATGATCGAAACCAGTTGATAAAAAGAATTTGTTTTATTGTAAGATATTATAACTAGAGTACGGACTTTTAAGCATAAAACATCGTGAAAATAGCGCTTAAAATAGCACAAAAAATTGCCATATGCATAAAAATTTGATTTTATCTTAAATATAAGCATTAAAAAAAAATTTTTTTTTTTAATAAAATTAATTTGAAAAAACACAAGAAAAAAGTAATAAATTAAAAAAAATTGTTATAAAAAGTAACATAATAAAATAATGTCTCTACATCATTTTTTTTATAAAAAATGCCATTATTAAATTATTTTCTTAATTTTTCATTAAAAATTTATTGTGATTAAATTTCAGTATCATTTCATTATCAATTAATTTTAATTGTTAATTTCATTATCAAAATTTGCTTTGACAACACTATAGACTATAGCTAATTGATCTAATCAATGTATAATTGATAACTATATTTTGTGCCAATACTTAAGGTCTTTTGCCATAAAACTTGAACTTTTGAAATTGTATTTTGAAAGATATTTACCACATCTAGGTATAGCTTCTGTTAAAGGAAGACCTATTGTTTCCAGCTATCTAATAGATGACCTAATTTAACTATTATGCGCTTTTATAAAAGTGAGTTTTAGTTAAAGTTCCTTTTATAATAATTTAGTTTAGTCGACAAATTAATGCCTACTGTGATTTAAATTTCAATTCAATTAATTATCCTTAGGAGGTAGACGTCTGTCGATTTCAATTCCCTAGTCAAGAAAAAGAACACAAGAATTTTGTGACTTTTTTTTTAATATATCGAAAATGTGTTAAAATAAGCACCTAAAATGCTTAAAAGTAAATCTAAGCATAAAAGTATCAAAATAAGCATATAAGCATAAAAATCATAGCTCCAAATGTCTTCTTTTTATCAAATTCATGGACATTTATAACAATTACACTTCTGCTATTAATATTTATGTATAGCAAATTTGCTAGAAATCCGTACTCTAAATAACAATACCGATACCTACATATATTAATACAGAAAAATATGTGGTACCAACAGAAAATGCCGTTCACGAAAGGAACGTTTGCCGTGCGGAAACTTCAACGTTTCTTCCCTCAGTCCTAATCTCTACAATCATTATTTAAGGTTTAAAAAATTTGAAGAAACACAGCCGCAAGCTTTTGAGAGATCGTTCCAACATATTCGCCGTCCCTTTCCATTCCCATTGTAATGTATTCCATTCGAAAATGTATTGCTTCTGAAGTCGATTCCATTTTTCTAAGAACGTATTGATTCTTGTTTGGTAGGCAGTTTGTTTCCATTTAATTATGCAACTGATCTTCTTTTGATCTTCCGAGTATTGGAAAGTTTTGGTTATTATTGTAATAAATTGGAATCGGTGATATTGACTTATAAAATAATCGTTCATGTCCCCCACGTTACCTAGGAGTAAGAATAAGCGTACCTTCAAAATATAAGATACCTCCGCGCAATAAGGCCTGTATGCTATTAAGGCGTAAGTAACAAAAATCATACTTAAAATAACCCCCGTCGATCAATACCACACTAACAGACACACCTATTGCATGTAGAAGTTGCTAAACTTTTGCGGGCGCTGAATATCCCGCATCTAGCCCCCAGTGTTACATCATTTATCATAAGGTAAGACCATGCAGCCCAAAATAATAAAAATCGGTTTAACTAAATCGTAAATATTTTTTGCAATATACAGTTAGCTATTATAAAATTTAATTTTTATCTTTATAAATACATGCTTCGATGATCTTAAAAATTTGAATATCGTATCGTGGTCCAAATATCTTTTATTTTATTTTTCTTACATAATGTGGTCGGCGGGTATTAATGCCTACTAAATTTAACCATAGTCTTACTTCTTGTATCAAAGTTTGTTTGCTTTATAATGCATTTTAAAGTAATTTCGAGATATTACGAATGTAAATAATTAGTACGCATATTTATTACTAAATGATTGAGCGTTATTTTTAGTACTTCATGCCCGATGCCTCCTAAACGAGCCACGTGGTCAGAAATGGATGGTTTTAATTGCTCCAATGCGTTGTAATTAATACTTTTTTTAAAAGAATGTTTAGTTGTTGCATGTATATGTTTATTGATTTAAAATACCAAATAATATTAGGTATAGCTTACTGGTAAGGTTTACCTTACTAGATGTAAAAAGTGTCTTTTTATAACACGGCGCGTTGTCCATCTCGGCTGCGCCTCGATGGACAATTTTCACGCCTAGTTATAAAAAGTATCACTTTTACATCTAGGTTGCATAAATAGCTATTTACTCACTAGTCCCATAAATTACTATTAGAAAATGTAACAAAAATAGGATTATTAGTAAAGCATGTGGATTAAATTGGATATTTTTCATTTTATTCCAAATATATACCTTAGCTAGATCTTATTACGCACAGGTAACTTTTACTAGAAGATCTAGAAAATTCTCTTTCTTTCTCACATAGAAAAACATTGCACCACAAAGTGATAAAAATCACAATATAATATTATTCAAATGTAAAAATTCTAAAAAAATGTATCCTCTTGTTATGTAGTACTTTAAAACGTTGTAGCCTGTGGAAGCATTTGGGTATGACCAATTTAAGAACCGCTAGAAAACTAGAATAATATAGATGCATACTACAAAATAAAATTTAAAATCAAATCACTTTTGCTTAAAAAAGAAAGTGCACCGGTCTTAGAAAGCACTGTTTAATAATAAGTGAAAATTGAGTTTATATCCATCAAGGGCATTCCTAAATAATTTAATTTTTTTAATTAATGTCAAGTTCGACTGCTACAAGTGTTACCTAGTCATCACGTCGAAAAGAAAAAATATTTTTATTACAGGATTCCCCTTAGTTGATATTGATATTTATTTGATATAAATTTGATATTTAAATAAAATTTTCGTAACTTAAGAAATATAATGAACTATACTTCAGGTACGTAACACTTTGGGATTTGTTGTAATTTATAAACGATAACATCGGAATCGAACTTGCAAAATTACGTTTTACAACTTCAATGCAAGTTTCAACTCCAAAACAAATTTTCTTCGCTTTTTCTCTCAATTCTTGAAAAGGTTTTTTAAATGCCAATTTCTCGGAATCGAAACGAAATTCCAAGTTGCAAATATATGATCTAGAAATTGCACTCAAAATTTTTAAAAAAAATACATTACTCGTGCGTTTCATACGTAAATTATAGTACAGCAAAGATTAATATTATATTTCGTAAGATGTTGTCACACAAATATAATAATAAATTATTACACAATAATAATAAGTATGCTGCAAATTTGATAATCACATTTATTGTAATCAAATATTAAAAAAAAAAAACTATTAAGAGTAAATTAAATATTGCTTTAAATACAATCAAATCGATTAGCAAATTACTTCAATTTAATGTTTTAATAGGCAAGATTAATATAAGATATAATTCGGTTTTTAAAGCGCGTGATTCACCAGACTTTCAGAGTTAAGGTGCGGTCCAGACGTAACAATGTAGTATTTACAAATATATCTGCACAAATATCTGAACATTCTCCTTCTATTTCGTATGCTTCTTGGCAGAAGCATCATCGTCGTGATCTTTTAAAGGTTTGACATGTTACCTTGGTGGTTTTCTATTACCTTAGGAGGGAAAAAAGTTAGATTAGGTTTTTAGTCCGCTCGGAATCAATCCGAGTATCTCGGCTTAGCAGTTGATACACATAATATGCGTCAGGCCATATTACTGTTTTCTGAACATAACATTATTTATTCAAATATATACATAGTAGATGTGTCTCAACAAGAAAGTTGTTTCAATCCAGAACTGCGACAAGATTTGAACACATCTTTGAGATTTACTCAACGTTCAATTTCCTTTACTCGGATTTCTTCCTATATCTCAAACTTATAAGTACTATATGTATGTATAACTCCATTTCTTCTGGACCTCGTAATAGAAATTTGTTACGTATCGTATTCAATTAAAAATTTTATTACTCCAAGTTTTTCAAACATAATAATTATGCATTTTTATAAACTGATTTCAAAAGTTAGTTATTGCAGCATGCTATAAACTATTCTTTTAAATGATGTAGGAATTACGTTCAGCGAAGTATTGGTTATAATTAATTAAATAGGTACTTTTTCTTGGCAATTGTTTACAATTAGAATAAATTATGGCAATATAATTTATAATATTGTAGATTATAAGCTGTTACTAAAATTGCAGTTTTATCAGACGCGGCGAATTTAGTTTTTCTGTTATAATCTTGTCTCCTTTACAGAGGTCAACAAAAAAATTAAGTTCAAAGTTAGGTTTCCATGTATATAAATAATATAATAGCCGGGGAGCTAGTGACGATTAAACTTAAGGTTGTCAAGAAGGAAATTGAAGTATATGAGAAGTTCTTGAAATTTTTACAGTACTTTATTTGCGTAATAAAAAAAATTCTGGCAAAGTTTGAACTTAATCTTGTTTTTAGTTACCGAGATAAAAAATATCAAATTTACATTGCGTTTATGTTGATTTAAAGTTCATTATTTCAACAATCAGAAATGTCAGCATTACCAAAAATCACCAAAATATTTATGAAAGTATTATAAATAAGTATACCAAAATTCAAAAAAGTCATGTGTTTAGCTTCTGAGAAAATTAAATTGTTATTCCAAAAAGTATACAAAAGCTAACAAGATTTAATACATCGTGGCAACGTCTGATTTCGTAATCCATTCATTTTTCCAACAATATTTTTGTTTTTTAATGTATATTTATCTAAAAATCTTGATAGCTTTTGAACTACTTTTTAGAATAATAATTTAATTTTCTCAGAAATTAAAAAATTTATTGACGTTTGGGTATACTTATTTATAAGACTTTCATAAATATTTTGGCGGTATTTGGTAATGCTGACATTTCTGGTTGTCGAGATAATGGCCTTTAAATCAATGTAAACGTAATGTAACTTTGACATTTTTTATCACGATACCTAAAATCAAGATGAAGTTCAAACTGCGCCAGAATTTTTTTTATTATGTAAATAATGTACTGCAAAAATTTGAAGAACTTCTCATATACTTACTTTAATTTCCATCTTAACAACTTTAAACATTTTAAGCGTCGCTATACTTCATAAGGGTAGGGTGCTTCCTGACTAGGAAATCAAGGCCGACAGACAGATACCCCAATGGATAAGGGTAGTAAACAAATTTGCAATATTCAGAAATTTAAATGACAGTAGGAGTTCTGCCGAGTATAAAGCTTTATAATGGTATAAAAATATTCGATCACTAACGTATTATTATAATTACATAGAGCTTATGGATTTACATGCACCGAAATACTTGAAAATATACGCATTACGTAAAGTCCGGATAAAAAAGCATAGAAATTCTAAAAAAAAGGGCTTAAAAAAGCATCAAATATTACCAATATTTAATTCAATTTAATAAAAACAAAAGCACACGTTTTTCTGGTTATCAAAAGCATTAATTTGATTTCAAAAACAATTGATTATTAAAAATTGTTCCAAATGTTCTGAAGTAAAACCATTCGTTAAAAAATTTTGTAAGCTGAAAAGCTTCTTTCAACGTCGACACTACAGATTAGTGCAAACTTGAATTTCGCTACTCCAATTTTGCTATTTCCAAATTTAGAATTATTTTGCCAAATATTGCTTTTTTTAAAACCCTCATTCAGTGTTTTTTAATGGAAATTCCAACCTGTGCTGTAACGTCAGACGTATGGTGTTTTTAAATTTTTCTATTAAATCAAGCGATTCAGTTAAAGGCTGCTTTTCTAACCTTTTATAATATCGCTTACAAATCCTAAATGTCACAAAAATTCTTGATTCTTTAACGCATAATAAAAACCAGCATTCAACTACGTCCCCCATCTTGTCAAAATCGGTAAAAGAATTTAACATTTGCAAATGAAGTATTAATTAAAAAAATTAAGTTTTAAATATTTTTAAATAAAGCAACGAATGAATTTTAAAAAAAGCACTGAAAATATGAAAATTAAAGAAAAAAGCACAAAATGCATAAAAATTAAAAAAAAGCACAACAACCAAAAAAAAACAAAAAAAAGCATATAAAACATGGTGCCAAATAGTCTCTTTTTTGATAAATCGTTGAGATTATTTAAAACTTTTGAGCTGCTTTGAATTTTCAGGAAAAGCATTTTAGCTACAAATCCGGACTCTACGGATTAGTATATCGACGGCATAGAGCACAGTTGTGGTATGTGCAATAAAACTAATTTTACAGTAGAGAGATTTTAAAGTTTGGATGTCTATGCCATTTAAGCTTACATACTTATAACTTTTATATTGCTATAAACTTGTATACTATTTCATTGCCTAACGCAATAATTATAGTTAGAACAATTAAACTAAATGTTAATTACCAAATTTTGAATTAATTACAGTGACTCGTAGAAGTTTTCGGACGCTCCTATGATACTAATGTAAATTGAACATTTTGAAACCTCTTTTTTTTCATATAAAAATCAATTTTACAGCAAAACTTTTTAGACATTTTTTGTTAAAAATTTCATTGCCTTCAATTTTGTTTATCTTAATTTTTTTTATCTTGTCGCGCCGTTTTTGATTAACAGTGACTTAAACAACTGACTTTGTGTAAAACACAAAAAAATTGTCATCTATATCTCGGAAACGGTGCGATAAAATAGAAAAATGTATAGGTACAAAAATGTAGAGAATAAAATTTACAAGAAAAAATGCTTATTAATATTTTAATTTTCTTGCACCGTTTCCGAGATATTGATGACAATATTATTTGCATTTTACATACTTGTTTAAGTCGTTGTCAGTCAAAAACGGCGCGACCAAATAAAAAAATTCATATGAACAAAATTGAAGATGATGAAATTTGCAACAATAAATGTCTAAAAAGTTTTGCTGTAAAATCCATTTTTATATGAGAAAAAGCGGCTTCAAAATGTCCAATGTACATTGGTAACCTAGGGGTTATATTAATAACCCTTAAACGGTAGGTGGTATACTTACCACATTTGTGCACATCAAAGTTTATGTTAAAACGGTAAACTCTGTGTACTTAACTAATTTTTGAAAAAAAATGTACTTACCACTTTTATGCTTTATACCGTCGATATTATCATAATATTATATATTATAGTACTTAACCCATTCGCAGCCATGTTTCAATTATGGAACAATTGAAAGTGTTTCATGAGGTAATGAAATTACTAGTAGTATCATTTATATTAAAAATATTAAATAATTTGAAAAAAAGGTTTGGCTGCGAATGGGTTAATACCAAATTTCTCTAAAATATGCACTAAAATTGATAGAAAAAGATAAAATATGCATTGATATACTTTGATACGCTAACTAAAAAGTATTTTTTCTTCGAATTTTTTATAGATAAGGGGACGTCCATTAATTACGTGAGGCGATTTTAGCGATTTTTCAACCCCTCCTCCTCCCCTGGTGAGATGTCGTGAGATTTGGCTCGATCCCCCCGCGCCTAATCTCACGTGAGATTGTTTGTTTTAGCTTCTTAATTTAACCCAATTCTCTCGCAATTTTACAGTTTCTTGCGGAAAAAAAATTACGTGATATTTGCTGAGACCCCCCTCTCCCCCACGTGAGATTCGGTGAGATTCTTCTCGACCCCCTCCACCCTCTAAACGTCTCACGTAATTAATGGACGTCCCCTAAGTAAGTTGTTTTAAATAAATACTACCAAAATTTATAAAAGTGAATAATTTATTTTTATTCTTTTTTTTATTATTTCTTCTTCACTTTACTGTTAAAATTCTATTATTTTAACGTTTTGTGTAGTTTTAATCATATTTTACACACCTACTAATATATCAAATCTACTTGATATTTTTTATTACCATCTTCTCCTCTCAGTCTGCCTTTTCAGTATCTGATCCTCCCGGCGATACTCATTGTTATTTTTTAAACCATATAGCGTAAAGCCCACACCGGCCGACTGGAAAGCGGGTAACCGCGGTTCAAATCCTGGTCGCGTCAAATACACTGCTGTGATCTAAAGGGCAAGATAGATCTGTAGGCTAGGGGAAACCACCCCATTAATTAAATTCCCTAGTCGTCATCTTGACTTCAGCCAAGTGATCTCCTACACACTGCATAGTGTATGGCACTTGAAGAAGAAGAAGAAACCCTATATAATAATTTAATTTAGTCCGAAATTATCCGAACATTTTATGTCTGTTTACTACTCTTATCCATTTCCTAGTCATGAAGCTACCTATAAAGTTTCATATCGCCTAAAATGGTTAAAGTCAAACCGTCACTATAGTCCATTTATTTAACACATGCAGCTGAGAATAACAAATGCATACAGTTTGCATGTGATTTATGGGGAGGAGCTTGACAGTGAGGAACTAATCTAGGTTGCCCTGTAATTCAAACGCCACATGAAAATTATAAGCATCTACTTACAATGAAAAAGTGTCAGTACAGAAGGAATATGGGGTTGTCTTGTCAATACGAGCATCCAATCGCAATTAAATATAATGCAAGCACGTGCATATCATGCGGTGATCATTGTTTACATCAACTGCATGTGGTAAATAAATAGACTATAACTCCTAGAACCCAGAGTATAATACTATGATGTTTGATGTACCTGCTACCATGATTTGCAATTTAAAAAAGTGATTTTCTGATGTAAATTCTAGCAAATATTTTATTGCTATAAAGCAGAAAAAACCTAAAATAAGAAAATTAAGAAATGAAAAGTTGAAAAGTGATGGGGAGGTAAAAAGTTTTAAGAAATTAAAGTAGATGGATGTCTATATGTGGCTGAACCCAATGTGTAATATTAATTAATGACCCACGTTCGAATATTTCAATCTGCATTGCATCGTGACCTATACGTATTATCAAAGGTATTATTTACAATATAATTAATTTATCATCTACATAATTTTTGTAGATAATCACAACAATAAATATGTACCTATAATAAACTCAAACTAAATTATAAAATTTTAAAAAATGTTTGAAAAATATGAAATTGCCAAGTGTTTATGCGGAAGTAGCTTTGTACTTTAAATTTAAAACAATAATAATTAAATATTTAAGTGCATTAAGTAGATATTTGTAGATAAATATCAATTAACAATTTAGGTTTCTTCTTTGTTTATACATAAAAATCTAAGATGTAAATTGATGCACGTTACAAAATAAGAATGTTAGCACACAGGTGCAGGGCGTGACAAACTTTCTCCAGCTTCTCTATGCTCAATAAGGTTGTGCGATTACAAAATGGCTTTATGAAATTAATTACTTACAGGTGCCTGTTTATTGCTAAGGTATTCGTTTTTAAAAATTTATTATAATAATTCTACTTAAATAATAATATTATATTATAATAATAATAAGGTTCGGCCCTAATACTATAAAACAAACTATGTACAGGCTATAGGTAGTTGTACTGGTTGTACTGCAATAACATGGCAGTCGAAACAGATGTACTAACTGCTAAACTGACCCTCATAACTGAAAACACCGTATCTACATATAGCTTTATATGGGCAGATACGGCGTTTTCAGTTATGAGGGCAGTAAAAAGTACAAGATTAGTATTTTATACTGAAATTATTAGATGTTGAAAACGATTTTGAAAATTAAATGCATACGCGACATTTATGAGATTTTTTAAGCGAACATATATTAATCAATAAACAAATAGGGTAGATTTCCGTTCAACCAGCATCCAATTAACCGACATCAAGATCCCACAAGCGGCATGTAGAAATAACTCGCTCCAAACTTGTAATAACAACAAAACATCTTTAACAACCTTTCATGGTAATTAATCTAAACGATTAAATATCAGCCGACGCTGAGTCTGGAAGTTTCGTATACATTTTGTGCATTTAATTAAGTTTTTAAGAACAGTTCGGCCGTCGGTTCTGTCACTCCTTATACTTAACCTGTTACCTTTTCGCCCCGACCTGTTATCGCGTCCGGACATTACTTATACATTTAGTATCGGGAGGAGACGTTCCAGCTAGGGTTGCCAACTATACTTTATAATAAAGTATATACTTTATTTTTTGCGAATAGAATTTCGATATATATCGATTCCTGATGATTATTTTTTTATGATTCAAACGACAGATGTTATAAAATTATTAGCTTAAAACTTAAAATTAAAAAAATACCTGTTTTTCTTACAAATACTCTTTATTTCTCTTTTAAAAGATTTCATACTTTATTTCTTATCAGTAAAAGTTGGCAACCCTAGTTCCAGCTCCCGACACTTTAACTTTTTTTTATGACACGAACGTTCGGTTTAGACACATGGTTCTTGTTCTAGAAATCGTAATTATTGTAATATTCAAGCCACTATTATGACAATATTACAAATCAAACCCAGAAATGCCACAAGTTACCATAACCAACAATTATGAAGAGGTATTACCAAAACTAGTATTGCTATTAAAGAATTTTTCGATCAAAACTTTTTATTTCGAAATACAGGTATAAAATTGTTACCACAGCAGTAATTAGGTGTGATCATGTGATCACTGTTTGAGCTACAGAGCAGAAATTCTGGGTTCGAATTTCGAACTTTACAGAATTTCTTAGTTCGGCCTTCCGGTGCGCATTGACCCACCGTAGATTTAAAAAATCGTTCTATACTGTATTTACCTAAGTCTGGCCAATTGACGGAACGTCAAGGTCAAGAAAAAACAAAAAGAAAAATAATAATAATAATAATAGAATTGTTTAATTATTATAAACTAACATAACATAAATGGATTAAAAATAACGAAAAACCGTAAAATTTAAATTTTCAGCAACAACAGAAAATTAATAAATGTCAAAAAAAGCTTTTCCATATTTTTATATGTATAAGAAACTACCTATAGTTTCTAGTGGAATAATGAATCAGATAAATGCATGCACGGTCAACGGCATACGAAGAAGAAAGCAAAATGTGACATACTTTTGTAGGAGCAAGGTCACTCTCACCTCTCCTAGAGGCTATTGCCTTATACTTTGCACTGGCACTCGTATGAATATTTTAATGTTCATATTACAATATTAAATTCATTCCGTAACTAATAATAATCCATCAATTTTCTTTTATTTAAAAAAGAAAATTACACAATACCAATTCAGAAATCGAAAGATAGTAAATATTTTAAATTAAATTGCAATAATTATTCCCACGCATAAAAATAATACAAAATGTTTTATTATTAACCCTACAGTGCATACGTCGGGCCTATTAGGCCCGAAGCCCTTTTATTGGCAATCCATTCAACTTTTTTAAGTTTTTTAAACCCATGTCGATGTCTTTTCATATTTTAGACAGCTACTAATGATATGGTGAAATTTATTTAAACGGTTCTCTTTTTATATTCATTTAAATGTTCACTCGGGCCTGCTAGGCCCTACGTATTCACTGCAGGGTTAAACATAAAAGAAATAATTTTATGCCATTTTCCATTTCTTTCTATGTACTACCTAATCTGGTGGTAGGCAAACACCAATTTTAAAGATAAACTCTGTTAAATAAAATAAAATCCATTTTAGGAGATATACCAACAGTCGTATACATAATCATTTGGATCGTGGTGGCAAGATAGTAAACAAAACCTTACACGCACTTAAGACTTAATGTCACACAAATTGAGCTCATCATCCCAGAATTTCCGTGCTGTAACTAAATCAAAGATCACACAAGCCTGTAGCTACGGACTTATTGCTCAACTTAATTTCAATGTAATTTAACAGAATTGAACGTAGAACTCTAAAACACTGATGGGCACTTTTTCAAGTTTATTTATAATTTTTACAATTTTACAGCCAATTTTTTGGCCAACTATAGCCAAGAATGTTGCATAAATAAACAAGCGCACCTTGCATTAATAAGATGAATTAAACTCGAAATAAATTCTTCTTCTTCTTCCTTCTTTTAGGTCTGTGTCCTATGCGTTTACCAACTGCAACCACAGTGGTGTTCCGAAGTCACTATTACTGAATTGTTTTACATCTGAGGGAGCTTGGTAGGCTAGCCTCAGATATGCCCGTAACCCTTTATTTTTAAACAAAAGTTTTGATGATAGTCTCCGTAATAAATTGATTGTAGTTAATTTTTTTTAATTTAGTTTGTGATTTGTGTTAATTTTTAATTTATAAAAATAATTCAAATTAAAATAATGTAAACAGTTCGTCTTGTGAAATCTCAAGCCAGAATTTCTTCTTAAAAGGCATCTAATTAAACCACACCTACTACAAAAAAACAATTCCCCCAGCGCTCATTTTACTCGATAGGCTCATAGGAAAATGATCTTCCTCCTAGCTCGTAACCAGGCACTCGAAGTTCCCCTCTTAATGAAAAGGCTGCCGAGCCTATTCAGCCTATAATTAGTTATGACATTTGTACTTCTAAACGCAAAAATGATGTTAAGAGTTAATTGGCAAATCAGCGATGTAAAGATGATATAAGAGCATAATTGCCTTGCGGCATTCTTGATTTTATGAAAGCCAGAGTGGAATAAGCTTTTCTGTACTTAACAAGGAAATATTATATTTGTCAAGTAAGATTTCAATACTTTGCAATAAAGATGAAGTAATTTTAACTTAATTTTATATAAATACTAGGTATAAAACCTCTGTACCACATCAGAACGATTTTATTAGTAATCATCATTTATTGAGTCCTTGCCAATTTAAGTCTAATTCCTCTGGATGCCCAAAGAAAAATTTCTGCTGATTTCTGATCTTCACCTGATTTAGTTGTATGCCGCGTGACGAGACTAGCCTGATGGGAGCCCAGTTATAGCATTTAATATTGAAAGCTCCTCCGTCCTCCAGCTATAAATCTGAGTCCAAAAGTCCCAAAGAAAATTTTATTTAATTATGAAATGTCCTAGAAACACTCTTGTTGTTTAGATTTTATACTCATTTCAGAATTTCAGAAATATAAATGGCTACAAAGCTCCAAAAATGGCTCGGAGATGAATAGTAGTAAAATGTTCGGAAGCAAACTGTCTAAATGTGAACTGTTCGGAAACTAAATGTTACCCATTACATTTTACCAACTCTAATAGTACTAGTAATTCGGAGATCAAACATTTTGTCCATATTCGAGATTACTTTACAACTTTCATGTTGTAAGAAAAATAATCTCTGCTTATTTGAAAATCAACGTTGTGCAGCAAATATTCAAGCCCCTAGCAGTTAGATAAATTATTTTCGAAATTAATATTAAAATTCAATAATCCGACTATCCATCTAATTCCATCCATATTTGAATGAAAGTTTAAAAAATTACCTTGAATCTACTGCAGTCATCAAATTCTAAAAGCAAATATTTACAACATTTTTATGAAATAGACTAAATTGTGTAATATAGTTCCATCGTTCATGTCAGATAATTATTTACTTTACCTAAGAGGACTGTTCAGGAAACCCATGTTTTAGTTATTTTAGTATTATTTCAGTACGTCAGCAAACTTTAAATACCTAATCACTAGTTTAGATAATATGAAAAGTATGTGAAAAACAATAATGCACAAAACATTAATAATTACAGTATAAAATTGGCAGACGATCCAATGTATCTAAGATACCAGGATTAAATACAAGGCGAATATAAACTTTGTTATAACCGTCTCCGTGCTTCGGAAGGCACGTAAAGCAGTCGCGTCGGTCTTCCTAGGATTGCCAACACCACATTAAACACAAACACATTCCCTGATCCGGTTTAAGCAGCCGTGGAGTCTAAAAGCTGAAACCTTTCTCTCAGAGAAAGCAGCTGACTGTCCTGCAGTGGATAGAAAAGGCTCAAAATGATGATAAAATTGGATAACGCCCTTAACCACATTATGTTTTCACATTTATTTTTAAATATTGAAAAGCAACTGAGCGCGAAGATCGCACTCTAAAGGTAGGCGTTCACTTATCCGCATCGTCGTCACCGTCCGCATCGGACGAATTTTCGTGTTAGGGTGAGCCTGTGTAGAACGATACGATGTAATGAACGATGGCTCATTTAAAATAATGCAAAGCAACTGAAAATGCGATGTCGGCGTTGCTGGCGGTGAGGTCGATGCGGACAAGTGAACGCTTACCTTAAGAATGAGGAAATCGCCTTTACAGTCGGATTCAAATACGATGCGTTCGTTACTACTTATACTTAAAACGCTACTGTTAAACAAAACAAAAATTCGACCTTCTTGGTCTTACTTAGCCCTTAATACTTGTCTATGAATCCGGGCGTTAATCTGCATTACAAGTTGTTGTTTCACAACCTGCCAAAATATTTGTATAACAAAATACAAATTTATGTCCATGGTTGCTGTACATTAGCAACTCCAAAAATATGTTTTTAGGTGATAACTGATAATGTCTAGCTAGATGTGAGTTAAAACCTGCATTATTGTGTTAACTTATTCATGGACTTTACTCTTTATTCTCTTCTTTGGTGATAGTAATATCCTCAATTCCACATACTCAACAGGAAAACCGATTAATATATTAAATTTTTTAAATTATCTAAAAGTTTTGTTTTTGAAGTTGTTTTAAGTTACTGCAGATAGTTTCAATTACAAACCTTGTGGAATTCCAATTAATTAATTTTGAAAAAATAATTTTGCCACGTCCCGGTATAGAAATTAGAAACCAATAATATGGCGTTTTTCGTTAGAATCTTGTTGTACAACACCGCATTATATCGAAATCTTCCGATAATAGAAGGAAGTGTCGTAAAACGTCAACTGCCTTAAATTGAAATCGCATCGCATGAAAAAACAGAATCTATTTCAAAAACTATCGTAACGGGAATTTTGTAACAAAAAAAATTTTCAAACAGATTTTCCGTTTTTTTCGTATTTCGTATACGATTTTACGGAACATGAGAACTAGGCCTAGTAGGAGGTTTCAACCTATATACTACATATTTGCCTTCTTCAGAATCTAAAAAATCGACAATCATAAAATACAACACATCAAGCATCTACAGAATTATTTACGAACAAGTTCTTAACAAATAGCATCTACGTTGATGCACGTAAAACAACATAAAAAACCATAAAAACATTCGTAAACAATGCAGTCTAAAAGTGTAAAACAAACAAAAATGAATCCAAAATAAAAAATTTCGAGTAGATTTGTGGTACCTATCTATGTAGTAGATATTATGTAAATGTAAAAAAGTGTAACATAACAAAACTAAACAAAATGTTAAAAGAAAAGAATTTTAACAGCACAGCTAAGAAATACCGTTCGTAGAAAATCAATTATTCAAACAATCAAAAAAGACATAGCTTTCACTTGACAGGTCAAGATTAAAAATATTTAAAAAGATGAATTATTAATAACGTTATAAAAAAATATATTTATGAAAAAATTAAAAGTTCAAAGTTGTAATGCGATATAAGGCCCTATTAAAAATGATTAAAATATTAAAACTTTGACGTAAATTTTCATAATAGTTACCTTCTTATATTACACTGAATCATTATTTGTTTTTTTCTTTATAGCATTTACTGATTATATATGGGAAACTCCACTATTTTGTTACTTCAGCTACCGGTCGTTTAATAATTTTTTTCTTACTTTAGACGTATACAAAAAAATCTGAAATAAATTCTGAAGGCTTAATTTGACCTCTATTTTAAGATTAAAACAATTTTTTTAAATTGAGTAAATAATGTAATTACTCGTATACGAATAATTATTATCAACAAGGTACTAAAAAAATTACATGGTTTTAATTTAGTAGTAATTAAAATTTTGTAATCTGCGGTCTAGTATTTTGTTGATTAATCGTTGCCTAAATTGTATTTAGTTCATTTTTATTTTTTAACT
The DNA here is from genome assembly GCA_958510845.1 of Cantharis nigra. Classification (NCBI taxonomy): domain Eukaryota; kingdom Metazoa; phylum Arthropoda; class Insecta; order Coleoptera; family Cantharidae; genus Cantharis; species Cantharis nigra. The sequence goes on along the minus strand of OY294030.1, from coordinate 27,660,011 downwards.
ATTTTAAAATTGTTCGCTGCTTGATGTCCTGATAAGCATAGCATTGAAATTTTGATGATCAGTTACGGGAGCAGAACTTCACAATTAATTAGATAAATTTACAATTTATTAAATACTAAATAATATCGTAACGAGAAACCAATTCCTTTAAAAATGCATTACTTGACTTGACGATCTCACTGTATTCTAGAGCTTTATAAAAATTAATACAAAAATCTGTCGATTTGTTCAATGCACCAACTACAGTTTTTAATGTCTCTAATAGAATAGTTAATTATTAAGAATAATACGTTGTAATTTTTTTAATTTAAAAATGTCCAGGTTTCTACAAAAAATCTTTAGTGGTAAACATAACCAATCACAAATTGATTACGTGCTTTTGTTAAATTATGATTTAAATTAAAAAAAAAATAACTAAGAACTAATTTTTTTAAAAACCATGTTTTCATGAAAATAATCTTGAAAATTGTCAACTTTTACTTTATTAATAATTTGCAAGAATTATTTGGTATACCTACTCACATTTTTTATAGTATAAATTATGTTCAGATTAAAACGAGGTTCAAACAAACAAATGAAAGTAAATCGCTTAAATATTAAAAATATATTTTAAATATTTTGAATATTATCAAAGTATCAAAGTTGATGTATTTAATCAACACATTATTTATAAAAGAAAGTAAGAGCGAAGATAGAAATTGAGAAAGTTTTACGAATTATGTATACTAACACTGTATTTTCAAGAATGTAAGTAGATCCGCTTGTTAGCCTACTTTTTACCTATAATTTCATTAATAAATAATATCCATAAAAATTTCGATTAATATTATGCAATATTTGAACTATGTAGGCAAAACCAAATACCATAATGCAATATAGGTTATAAGGTACCCAATGGGATTTCAAGAAAGCACAAAATCGTCACGCGCAGAATCACTATCGTTTTATCCCTGTTGCCAGATTCTACTTTAGTATGTAAATAGTAAGAAAATTCATGTAATTGGAAATTATAAAATAAACATCTAAAGCTTGATATTCATAATTTGGCATTCTTTTTTTACCAAAAATTTAATTAACTCCCAAGCTATTACCCGCGACTATAATAAATAATATTTAAAGAATCGTGGATTAAGCAACCCAACATAATGCAATTTGATCATACATACTGAAAATTGAATAAAAACTTTTCAGGTTTTATTGATTCGATTACAATAATGTACAAGAAAATTTTATCTATAAAAATTTACGTTAAGGTAAATGTGGCAACTAAATTTTGTATACGAGCGCAAGGCGGCAAAATTTATAAAGGATGTCAACATTTAAAACTTACGATGAATATTTTGAAACTAATTTTAAAATAAACATCTATTCAATAAACCATCTAAAATTATAGCAATATATTCCAACTTTTAGGGGTCTCAATATACATACAAATAAGTATGTATGTTGTGTACTTGATACCAAATAAACACAACATAAAATGGTTAATTTTGAATAATTATATAGAACAAAAAACTAAAATATTACAGAAATTCAAACTTCGATAAATAATAATATAGTAACGAAATTGAAATAAATAATTAATAAAGTAATATAAAAATTAAATAAAAATGAAAGTAATTACTAGTTTATTATTAAGCAATTTATAACTGACCTGACTTTCATTTAAAATGTTCCTCAGTGGTGGCAAATTTCCAAATTTAAACCGGGCACAATCGTAGGATTTTTTTCTAACTTGGGGTAGTAATGGTCCCAACAGACACAATTTTGTTTGAACACGAACACACAGCCTACTAGACCCTAAACAAGCCATCGTCAAAACTATTGTGAGACAGCAAATACAGGCCTGGTGAACGTAGGGCAGAGCGCCTGCCGCTAGCACCACTTTCTGGTAGTCGCCGTCCCACTACAGTTGTTCAGAAAACGTGGGGATCATGGCTGCTTCGTTATTAAGTCGACTGAGTGTAATGAAACAACGTGTTGATTATGTTATTGCTTCATTTTTCGGCAGAGGATTTCCACCAGGTATCGACTATTACATAATACTTTCAATCAGCTATTACTTACTGTAATCATTACGTACTTTCTAACCTTAGTTAACCTCACTTTATTTGTTTTTGACAGTCGAATTTTGTATCGCTGGTGTTAATTTGGATGTTTCATCTCGGCCACCGCCTAAGACACTTCAATTAAAGGATATAATAGGCGACGGATTTTTATGGGCCGTGCCACGAAATCGTCGAACTATAGAAAAGCGATTGAAACGCAAATTTGGTAGTCCCGACCAAGTCTTGAAACTTCTACTTCCTAAAAGCTCACTTCGGGTTTGTAACGTCTGTGGAGATGATCACGAAGCTGGAGTTTTATGTCGTAAGTTAAAACTAGTGACAGTTATTTTGTTATATTACTTACTATTTATAAGCTAACCTTGTTATTAATCTTTTAAATCTTGAGGGTTCAGTTTTAATCGTTATTTTATCTTTTAAACTTAAACTGGAGAGATGTATATAAGATTAAAAAATAAATCGATAAGAAATTCTCTTAACATTGTAATAAAGAATATCAACATCTCCGATTTACCAAATATCCAAAATCAACAAAATATGTCTGATTTACCGATTTTTCTTTTTAAAGCCTGGACGTCTAAACCTTATCATATAATATATTTTAATTTAAAAAGTTTAATTACAGTAGTTGAATTATTTTTATTTATTATTAAATGTTAATCTGGTATTTGGCACTGACAGTCCAATAATTCTATCCCCGACAGCTTTCTTTATTATTTACATTTTATTTTATAATCTCAGTCTAATTTGAAAATTGTATTATTACAGCGACATGTTATAAAAAAGTTATTGATGAAACCAAAGTAATGCAGGACGCCATTCAAGAAAATCTTGGACTCCAACCAATTGAAAAGGAAGTAGTCGTGTTATATGATGGCGAAAAAGGAAACGAAGGGCAAGAATACTGGGAAGGAAAACGAATTGTAGAAATTCAAAAGCCCAGGCCTTCCTGGTTTGGTAAAAATCTTTTACAACAAACTACCCAACAACCAGCTACATCTACCGATATCAAACGTTACTAATATTTATTTATTTATATTAATTACTAGAACAAAAAATAAAATATATAAACAATTTCATTTACCATGAAATGCAGGTAAATTTATTTACTCCATAGTTAATTGTAATTAATCCTTGGCGAATTGAGTACTTACACAATAGTTTTTGTTTGTAGGAAGTTGCGAAAATCGGAATCTTAGGATGCCATGTGACATGATTTGAAGTTTTAATTTAATTAGTAATTACAACATGTTGTTAAATAATTTGATAAAAATGATTAAAATGCGATCAGATGTTGGTAATGTATATGTTACGGTCAATGATGACAATTCGGCCATTAACGTTAATGGCCGGATAATGCCCAACTAAGCTGGGTATTGACGTCAATACTCAATACAGGGTGGGCAATGATGAAATTATTATTCTATAGATTCCATCTGAAAGTAATATATTAAATGTGCCTTTGCAATTAATACTAGTTATTAAGGGATACTGAAAAGTTAATTTTGTTAGAAAATATTAGTGATACGACCAAGGACCAAAGAAAATGAGATTACTCTTAGAAAAGCAGCAGCTGAAAGCAGTGTTTTAGGAGGCCACGGTTGCAAGCGTTGTCATTGCAAGGGTGGATGTAAAAATAATAAATGTGTGTGTCGCGCCAGCAATCAAATTTTGCAATTCTAAGTGCCATGGGTCACTCCCGTGCCAGAATAAAAATGATTAATTTAAAAAAATTTATTTCATTATTTTTGTTAATAAATAATTATATTATATTTATAATACAATGAATACAACATATATGTACTTAAATATCACTTGCCAGTTAGCTGTCAAATTTAAATTGCCATTTTGCTGTTCTTTATAGTATAGTTATTCTATAATATCATCATTGTCCAATCCATTTTGGCCATTAACGTCATTGACCGGCCAAAGACGTAAACATTACAATCAAATGAAAATATTTACAACATTGCCCACCGTTAACGGGCGTTGACCTCAATAGCCGGTCAATGACGTTAATAACCAGCGTAAATGGGCATTGACGTCATTGACCGTAACATATATACAATCAACTAGTATCTCTAAATCTAATTCTCATCATGCATTAAATTGATTTGATTTAGGGACAGTTTTAGCAAAGGTTTGAGTTAAGAAAAAGACAGAGAAATAATTAACTAGAGCTCTTGCCAAATAGAAATAGAACAACCGACAATCATTGTTTTTCAGCAATAACTTTCTTGATATTTGAGATACAGCAAAACTTGTAATATACGAACTTAATATAAATTAAGATTATCAATAGTGAGCTACAAGACACAAATAAAACACTTTTTTAAACGAGCTTTCGAAAAATGACTTTCTTTTTCAAGTTTTATACGAACTTAAAGAATTTTATTAGTTCTTTAAACTTGTATATTACAATTTTTGCTGTATCTCAAAAATAAAGAAAGTTATTGCTGATAAACGATAATTGTTGGTTCTATTTCTACTTGGCACGAACTCTGGAAAAGTTTCTTATGAAAAAGATGTTCCTTCACTTACATAAGGGAAATACAACACCAACTGTTTCCACTTCAAGATACCAGTGCTAGATTAGCTATATACCAGAACTGCAGATGCTACGGCCCCGCGCCTAGGTAGAATTCGTGAATCCGCGCGGAAATAAATAACTAAAAAAAGTTACTCAATTTTTAGCAGAATGAAGTCTTGCATTTTGAGGTAGTAATGAAACTATTGGTTCACCTCATATTGGAAATTATTTAGGTTTATTGAAATTAATAACCAAATTTGGTTTTCTAGCTCTGCAAATAAAGGAGGGACATACAGTATAGATACTTATTATTATCAAAAACAACATACGAGAAATTTATCAACAGTAAATGTATTAATAAGGGACCGTCCTTTAATCACGTGAGGTTTTTTTGTCATTTTTTTACCCCCCCCCCCCCCACCCCTGTGGTGATACGTCATGAGGTTTTAGGCTACCCCTACCCAACATCACTTGTATTTTTTTTTTGAAAAATGTTTTCAAGTAGAGACGGCGGGACAGAAGGCCGCGGGCAGCGGGACGACGAGTGGCGTCACAAGGTCCAGTGCCGGAAGCCAGCTGAGAGCTAAATATTGTTGTTATGTTGCTTTTTAGGCATAAATTTGCTCGCTCGAGATTTCACGTGGTAGCAAGAAAATATACACGTGATTGTCACAGCATCCCCCCCCCCCATCGTGATCAATCGTGATGTTATTCGAACCCGCTCCTCCCCTGTTAGAACCTCACGTGATTAAAGGACAACCCCTAAGTGCATAGCGAGTTGCCGCTAATCTGCCTAGAAATGCATGATAGCTTGTTATTATTAATCAATCTTAAAGCCTGTTTCTTTTTAAACAAATCTTTTAACCGCATGTTGATAGGATAAATAGAGACTAAGATATTTTATAATTAGTAATAATTTTTTATCGTTGACTTTTTTTATTATTGTATATTAATATTATGTTATAAAATTGTTGAGTTTGAGGTCTTTTGTTCTATTAAATTATCCGACGTTTAGAGTCTTTTTAATTATGACCCATTTTCAAGGATGTATTGACAACTTTTTTGACAAAATAAAATTATTATTTTGGGTCATAATTAAAAAGACTCAAAACTTCGGACAATTTAATTGCATAAAAGACCTCAAACTCAACAATTTTATATCATATTAATATTTTATAATAATATTATAGTTCTGAAAAGTGTTAGTGCATTTTTTCGGTTTTCTAAAATATTGATTAAATTTTATATAATCATTAATTATAGGTAGGGGAACCTGTCCAACAATGAGACACTATATTTTTTTAAAGCGATATAATTCATAAACCATTTGACCTAGAGTACTGATTTACTTACCACTATACAAAACTATCTTTACCTACATATGTGTGAACAATGTATGGATTAAGTTTCCTATTTTTTTTTGTAAGAAGAAACTATAGTTGCATTTGCAGTTGCACAGTGAGACACCCAATTATTGTTCGCGTAAAAATTTAATAAGACGTTTTAACGTTTAAAATGTTTATTTAAAATAAAAAGAAATACATTGGATGATTTATACCAAATATTAATTAACCTGAAGTCTATTTCAAAAGAAAATGTAGATTTTTGGCGACTTATATGTCCGCATAGAATTATGATGGTTGTTAAGCCTAACAGTGAGTCCAATAGTAAGACAGGATCTCACTGTTAGACAACAGTAAATGTTTCACTATTGGACACACTGTCACAAAAACATATTGGTTTATAACTAGTGAAAGACAGTAGTTTCATAAATTATAAAATCATTAATAATATAGACTATAATATAATTCACACATACTTAGAGGGGAAACATGTTTTACAAAAACCATTTTAAATTTCTTTTCAAGATGAAATAGTGTATGTGGTAAAATTTACTTTTACTTGTCAGAAATACACTTATTTCCAATATGTACAAACTCGACCAATAACCGCGGCAAATAATCATTCAAATCTATGGCTCGATGCTTCCCCTTTCCTGTTAAAAGGTGAAAGAAATTTGAGAGCACATGAAGTGAGAAAAACACTATGTCTCACCTATTTGAAGAGTACACGGGAATACTCATCAGAGTCACAAGTTTTATATTATGGAGAAATTATGTTTTAAGATTTACATACCCCTAAATGGGTATGTAATGTTTAGTATTTGAAAAACATTTTGACACTGGATTAAAATCATTTTTATATTATGTGTTTAATAGAAGATACCCACCATTACCATCTATCAGATGGCATTAATAATTTATTTTTCAGCAAAATTGAACCCTGAAACACAATGAAACATAAAAATACGAAGCAGAATATTTATTACCATGGTCTTAGAAGGTTCTAAGTCTAAGACAACAAGAAAGAAAATTTCCAACAGTTTTTTAACACTTTAGGTAACAGATTTATGGCTGGAGGCAAAGAGTATGTATATATAGAGGGACAGCTCTTATGGGAATACTTGTTACAAGTATTTCTTGATGGCTCTGCTACGCCATCTAGTGGAGGGGGTTATCTCTACGTCTTTATTTTTGGTCCTCTATATACAGGGTGCTGAATGAGTTAGCTGAACATAGGAAATTAACATGTAAAAACTTATTTTTGTAAAAATACCCCCCTGTATATAAAGGATCAGCCATAAATTTAAAATTAAAACGTAGAGATCACACCGTCTACTAGATGGCGTAGCAGAGCCATTAACAAAAACTTGTGACAAATATTTGTTAATGGCTGTCCCTCTATATATACATACTCTTTGCTGGAGGCGATTTTAACGCTTATTTTTTATTTTAATTTCTGTTGAAACAAATTTATTGAATAAAGCAGTAAAATATAGTGGTCTAAAAGTAATTCACAATTAAACTTTTTTTGCTTTATTTATTATTTTCTCAATTTTCAACGGATTTTCAGCTGGCCTCTAAGTTTAGTTATGACTTATGATGCATGTTTATGCCAAATTTCATTACATTTCGTTGCGCGGTTCAACCTGCACGATTGATACTATTTTGTTCATACCCCAACCACACACACGTATAAACACACTTACACAGCGTGACATACACACAGGCAAACATTTAAGTAGCTAAAATTATCAAAATGTTATCAGGGCATGTACATAACATTTTAATACCAACATTTCGATTTTTGGGTGGATTACAATACTTTTTCTAGACATACGTTAATACATATTATGGGAAAAGTCAAAATGTAGGTATATATCTAAATCAGACGTCACAAGGAAAGCCGAAAGCACACACGTATAATATCAATCAATTTAATATACTCCTGTTCGATATTTTAAATCCGTTGCTAGGAAACTGAATAAATGTAAACAGGTATCTTTAATACGCAGTAGTACCTGTATAAAATAAAATGTAATGATATTAGTAGATACTTATTTACCCGGGTATTTATATTTTAAATAAAAATTTATTTAATATGGTTACACGTGTAGATTCGGTTAACGGCTATCAAAGAATAAAAACTATAGGAAAAGGTGAATGTTTATTAAAATAAATTAAATAAAAAAATCCATCCAATTATTTGTAGGTGCATTTGGAACTGCAGTGCTATACAATAGATTGCACGATAATCAAAATGTGGTTATCAAAGAAATATTTTTATCCGACATGACCGAGTCCGAAAAGCAATTAGCTTTTAATGAAGTCAACGTTTTAGCATCATTAAATCATATTAACATTGTAAGGTACTTGATTTTATAATAGTCGTCTTAAGGGAAAATACAAGAAGGTATTTCTCTAGCTTGAAAATATTTTATCATAGTAGGTAATTTTGAAAATTTTCTTAAAATTTATTCTCTACCTCCTTAATTGTAAGTTGCCCACCAGGGCCGTATCTGACGGGAGGTTTAGGGAGTTTAACCCCCCCTCCCCCCCCCCCCCCCCCGAAATAAAGTGCGAGATAAAATCCTAGAATATAAAATTAATAATTAATAAAAAAATTATTAATATTCATATTTAATATAAAATTAATATAATAAAGGACTATATAGTGCATTTCTGTAAAGTTCAGAATTAATTTATTAAAGAATAAATAGTTCTTATAAACTTTTATTTTATATCAAAAATACAATTTTATTAGGGGCCCAGAAACTATTTTTGCGGGGGGGGGGTCCAAATTTGGAGTTTCGGCGATGAGCGTACCTCCGTTTATTACATTATTTTGAAGTTGGTGACAAACTTATATCTTCATCAGCCTGTTTTTTTTTATCCACTCCTGGACGTAGGCCTCTTTCAATAAGGAAGGTTTTCGCATTAAGACCCCACGGTTGCTTAATCCGGATTGGGGAATGCCTGTAACCCTGTTTTTTTTAGTAGTTGATGGCGGCAATCATCAACTCAGGGGGACCGCCTGCTTTACGTACCCTCCGAAGCACGGAGCACCTTATATACTAGATAGCAATTATTTCTTAATGAAAAACCAATGAGGAATTCAATAAAAAAATGTTCTACGAGAATCATAAACTATGATAATAAATTAATTTAAATACAAATTGTAAAAAAACATTCCGTTGCAGAATAGCTTATACTTTAGTATAACTTTAGTTAAGAATAACCTAGCGAAGTATTATTATAAGTGCATAATTTTTTTTTCGGTAATTGTTATCATACTAAGCTTGGTCTATGAATAATAGTCACCTGTTTAAATCTATTATTGTGCATTTAAAATGGTTTATATATTAGGTAGGGGAGTTTGCCCTACAGTGAGACAGGTCCAACAGTGAGACATTGCGTTGTTCTCACGTTGTGTGCTTTCAAATTTCTCTTACTTTTTAACAGGAAAGGGGAAGCATCGTGCCAAGGATTTGAACGATTATTTGCCGTGATTACTAGTCGAGTTTGTACCTCTTGAAAGTAAGTGTATTCCTGACTAGTAAAAGTAAATTTTTCCACATAGATTATTTTATCTTGAAAATAAATTTAAAAAGGTTGTTGTAAAATGCGTTTCCTCTCTAGGTATGTGTGAATTATGTAGTCTTTATTAATGCTTTTATAATTTATTAAACTACTGTCTTTCACTAGTTATAAACCAATATGGTTCTTGCGACAGTGTGGCCCACAGTGAGACATTTACTGTTGTCCAACAGTGAGACACTGTCTTTACTATTACTACCATCAAAATTTAAGCATCATAATTCTATGCGGACATACAAGTTGCCAAAATGCTACATTTACTTTTGAAATTGACTTCAGGTTAATTAATATTCGTTAAAATATACATAATTGTATTCCCTATTCCTCTATCTGGTATAAATCATCCAATGTATTTGTTTTTATTTTAAATAAACATTTTAAATGTTAAAATGTGACATATTTAATTTTTACGCAAACAATAAATGTGTGTCTCATTGTTGAGCATTAGTGTCCAACAGTGAGACAAATGCAACTATTAGCTTCTTCTTACAAAAAAAGAACGAAACATTAAGGATATACCCATACATTGGTCACATATATGTAGGTAAAGATAGTTTTGTATAGTGGTAAGTAAATCAGTATTTTAAGTCAAGTGATTTATGAATTATATTGGTTTAAAAAAAAAGTGTCTCGCTGTTGGGCAGGTTCCCCTACACTCAAGTTTACTTTGCTGTATTTTCGTGTTTAAAAATCGAAAAATTATCTCGGTACCTATATCAATTTTTAAGTACGAAAGATTTCAAAAGTTCTTTCAATTCGTTAAATAACATTAATTTTGTTTTTGTTTTTGGCTTGTAACTTTTTCCCCTCACAAGTGTCGATGTCCTAAACTTCGAATTTAGGTCCAATAGGTCAATACGAACATTTTGATATATAATTCGTTTAGTTCTACGTCGTGATTGATTTACTCCTTAACAAACTATACCTATAAGCGACTTTTATGCATGTTCCCGCTCCACCTATTTTTGAATGTATAATTGTTGTCCTCTGAATGCCATCACTTTTGTTGTATTTATAGATATTACCATGAAGACGGTCAAGGCCTGGCGCTTGTATGCGCCGATTGCTATGCCAAAATCACCAGTTCGATCCCGGGCGGAGTAAAACCTTTAGAATTTAGATTGACAATAGATAGACAATGGCAAACCACGTAGGTATTTGAGTTGAAAATCCTTCTAAATAAAAAGAAATGGTCACTAAGCTCTTACGTTAAAACGAAGGAATCTGAGAGATAGAGAGAGATTACCATAATGTATTCATTCATGGTTCGGCTTTGTTTAAAAAGAGTGTACTGTAAGGAGTTTTCACTGTTTGCTAATATGGCCTGGTCAGCCGCAAAAGGTATATATAGCTATTACAAAACCTCGATTGTGTTATTGTTCAGATTTGTTATGTAGAAACGTATCTGTTCCTTCCATTACTTGTTTCAAATAATGTTTGCCACATATTGCAAGCATAATCCACGTATGCTGCGTGAGTTACATTGTCTATAGGTAGGTACATAATGTTGAGTTATTACACAAATAAAACTAATCGTATTTAATTTACATAATATGTATTGCAGTGTCTAAAAATGCAAGCGAGCGAGCGATTGTTAAATTTTTCAATTCAAAGATTATTTTTAATCAAAATAATATTTCAAAGAAGGAACATATTAGTTATAAAGTTATATTTGAAAAAATCAGATAATTTTGTTTGGTTTTGACTTTTACTTAAATTTAAGTAAAGTTGGTAAGCAGAAAATTTAGACGAATTGACACTTTAAGTACATTTCTATACAGTAGCGGATTTATATGGATGCTTACGATGCTGGAGCATCGGGCCCCCGATCATTGAGGGGCCCCTAAGAGCCAAGACTTTACTTATTATTTTATAGAATCAGTTTTGTTTATTATCTTTCCTTTTCAAAGAACATAAAAGCAAACGCAAATTATAAAATTTTGTTTAATTTAATTAAATTTTTATAGAGAAGCTTAAGATGCTGGAACATTGAATATTAGACCCCCGATCATTGAGAGCTCCATAGAGACCCCCAAACCTTACTCGTTATTTTATAGAATTGAATTTGTTTCCCTTTTTATGAAAATCAGTTGCTTTTGCTTTGATTTTTAAATTATCCATAAAATAATAATTGATTGATACGTGGTTTAGGCGTTTAGGTAGTGTAACTCGATATTAAGCATATCAATATTTTAGAAAACCCGAAAAATACACACACACATTTTAGAAATAAAATACACTGTAAGTATAAAATATTGCAAACGTTTTCATTATACTATGGTGTCATCAGGCGATGAACTAGAAAGGAAATTAAATAGAATCCGTTTAATTGTTGTTTGGGGTGGTGAAAAAAAGTATTTTTGAAAAATAAGGGAGTTTTTAGGAAAGTGATTTAATAAGAATAGTTGTATTAAGAATAAGTGTTCTTATAGGTCAACCTTAAGGGGGGGGGGAGTTAATTCTTTTTTGAAGATATAATAATAGAGATGAGTTTTTTTCACATCAAATTGACTGTTTAAAAACAAGAACGATTGCGAATCAATTTATTGATTTCCATAGCTTCTAAAAATTCTAGTTTTTTACTTTTTGGCTATACATGTAAAATTTCGTATCCCCCCCCCCTGTTTGTGATTAATGTCTAACTGGTGTCTAATTGATTTTCTGTCTCCAAGTCGGACGGGATTGGAAAGATCTACCTGAATGACCGATATATGTTTGAAATCATTTGAAAGTGAACTTATAAACTCCCCATTTAGTCAAAATGTAACATATATTTTTTTTACTTTTAAAATTAGATATATATTTCTTTTTACGATAATTAGTTTGATAGTAAGAATAAATTTTTTTCTTACCTGTTACATATACCTACCATTATTTTTATACTAGACAAACGTCACCGCCCCCCCCCCCCATAATATCCTACCAGGGGCCTCTAAAATATAATTAGCATCGGGCCCCAAAAAGTCACCATCCGCCACTGTTTCTATAAGTCATTTGTACAAAACAATAAATTCAGGGAAATTTGAAATTATGTATAGCACAGAAAGATACGCTAAAACCTCCGCACGGATAATCCGCGCACGGTAATCGATCGCCCACGGATAAACCGCTTCACGGATAATCGGGGTTCTACTGTAGTTTATTTGAAAAATTCACGTGATTGAAATCAGGATATGACGACATCAGGATGCACGACATGCAAATTGTCCATTAAGCGAGTGGAACGAGCCGAACGACGGTTACCGTCTGATACTTTAGCGCGTTGACTTCTAAGCAGAGAACCTTGCTTCAAGTCCGAGTGGAGCACAAAATTTATTCTAATCGTCCTCCCTCGGTGGGCAATGCCAATAGTCTGCATTGAAAACTCTTCATAAAATTAAGTGGCTAACTGTATATGTGTGTGTGCGTGTGTAGTACCAAACGATGCTATAAAGTACAAATTACAGTCTAACTATGATCTTTTTTTATATTCTAAAAGAGAATTTTGTAATTCCTAATATAAGTAATAAAACCGATAAATGTGCAAATTTTGATCAACTTTACTCAGTTGTTATTCAAATATTTTATTATAATATTGTGGTAACAAGAAAATAGCTCAGGATGTATACTTTATATACTTTGGATCCCGTCATGAGTATTTCCCTAAAAAGTTTTTTCTTTGCATGGCCAGTTTAAATCCAGCTTTACTCGATAAGTGTCAACAAACAAGCAGAAGAATCGCCAGCTTAAGGAAATTTTTTAGTTATAACTTATAAATTATAAATAATTGAGTATACATTATATAGGTATATAATTTATTATTAAGTAACCCAGTGGCTCAGCCAAGGGGGCTATAGCCCCCCCCCCAGACACAATAATTATACCGTAAATAAGATGACCACGCCCCTTTTTCCACGCACCTTCTACGCAGTTTACTTCGTTCGCATCTTTTAGCCCTCCCCCCATAGCAAAATCCTGGCTGCGCCACTGAAGTAACCCCTTCTAGTGTTCGAGTTAGAGATATAATTAGAGAAGAAAGTAGAAGTTAGGGACTACTGGCATAACAATTCTATTCATTTTATCAGTGTTTAATTATTTCAGATACATGGGAAGTTTTGAAAAAGATGGCTCTCTCTTTATAGAAATGGAATATGCTGACAACGGAAACTTGGCCCAATTAGTAAATGTTCGTAAAGATCGTAAAATATTTTTTCGAGAAACTGATATTTTAGAAATAATATCTCAAATTACTTCGGCAATAAGTTACATGCATTACCATAAAATTTTACATAGGTAAGTAGATTTCTCTGTTTTTTTTTACTAGAATAAAGAAGTTACTCCATAAGAGCCCGGCTGATTGAACCAATCATATTTAAGCGGGGTTAGCTGAACTGAAGTTTAACATCTAATTTTTTAATTAATTTTAAATTTTAACAACGAATTAGGTAATATTTAACAGAACTAATCAAAACGTTAAAATAATAGAATTTTAACAGTAAAGTCAAGAAAATACAATATGTACGTAGAAAATCATTATTAAAATAAAAGACATTAATTATCACTTGACAGATTAGGATTAAAAATATTTAAAAAAGATAAATTAATATCACGTTATAAAAAAAATTTTTGAAACAAATTTGCTAAAAGAATGTCGTAATGCGAAATAAGGCCCTATTTTAAGGTTATTTCCGAATATGAGTAGCATATAACAAAGATAGAGAAAAAAAATATTCAATCTAAATAAATAAACTAAAATAGGCGGCAGAACTTTCCGTCATTTCAACCTGGCAGTGCCAGTTTTAAAATGTTGTTGTTCAAAAACTTTCAAAATAGTCATTGCAACTCATGACATTGCTTAGATTTGATATTTTTGTAGGGTTTTTTGGTAAGTCATTTTCGTCAACTTTTAATATTTTAGTCATTATTTGTATATTCCGTTTTATTTAGTTCGAATATTTTTTTCTTGTTTCTCATTTTTTTCGTAATATGCAACCGAAGATCGGAAATAACCGTGAAATAGGGCCTTATATCGCATTATAAATTTTTAATTTTTAGCAAATTTGCTTCAAAAATATTTTTTTTGATAATGTAATACTAATTTATCTTTTCACATATTTTTACTCCTAACCTGTCAAATGGTAATTACTGTCTCTTTTGTTTCTTTTTAATAAGTAATGATTTTCTACCTATTGTATTCTCTGGATTTTACTGTTAAAACTCTATTGTTTTAATGTTTTGTTTAGCTTTTTTTTCAAATAATTGAAAAAACAAGATAAATAAATATTATGTTATAAAAATTTTAAAAAATAAATAAAATTTAGTGGTCCAATATTTCACTATTACTTTTCAAATGTTTAGAAATCTAGGATATCGGCTACATTGCATTATAGATTTCAAAACGGCAGTGTCGTTATTGGGAACCTTGTGACTCATTAAACTTCTCTAAAATCATTGTATTTAGTGGCATCGCATCATCGCTTAGATTTGATATTTTTGTATTCAAGTCATTTCGTCAATTTTTTAACATTTTTATTTATTATTTGTATCTCTTCTACCATTATTTTAATAATTTAGTTCGAATATTTTTGCTTGTTTCTTATTTTTTATTTTTCTCATTTTTCTAGTTATACATATACATATACGACTAAAAATTGAAAATAATCGTGGAATAGGGTCTATTATTGCATTACTAAATTTTGTTAAATTTCTATTATTTTAGCATTTTGTTTAGTTTTGTTAAATATCGTATTATTTTACAAATACATACTAAATAGCACAACTCTACTTGAAATTTCTAATTTTAAGTTCATTTTATTGCTATACATACATACATATGTTGTGGCTTATGAAGCCATCTTTCATAAGCCTGTACCGTACCTAAACATTATCATCATTAAGCCTTCATTCTATTGTGGATTAATCCTTATGACTGGTTTTGTTACAATTACAGTTTTCTATGTGTTTTCGCCTTGCTTACTATTTTTCGCCATTCGGCTCTATCCTGACACTTTGCTTTCCGCACAACAACTCTCATTTTATCAAAATCCTCTCTTACTCTGCCCGTCCATCTCATTTTCGGTTTTCCTTCTACCTCTACTCTTTCCGGGTTTCCACCCAGTCATTGCTCTTGTGATTCATGATTGGTCTAGTTAGTTTCTCCATCATTTTTTATCCTTTATGGCCCAGCACTTTTCTCAAGATCTAACGTTCAAAAATTCTTAAAAGTTCCTCCTCTCATTTACATACCACGGTATACCTATACCCTATAGCAGGGGTTCCCAAACTGAGTTCCGCGGAACCTACGGGTTCCGTAGAATAGTCATCAGGGTTCCGCCAAAATTATTTTTTTTTTTTATAATTTATTTATAATTATTTATTATAATTAAAATGTTCATATAGTGTTGATATGTAATCATTTGATGTGGGGTTCCATAAAATAAAAGGTATTTGGTTGGTGTTTTGTTATCTTCAAAGTTTAGGAACCCCTGCCCTATAGTATATTTTAATTAACCTTACAAAAGTCCTTACAAAACAATAGAAAAACACATTATTTTGGATTTATTGATTTTTATTCTTAAACATAGTCTCTGTTTAGAATTGCAATCTGTTTTGTATTATTTGAAATTGACGTTAACTTCATTTATATTATATTTTACATCCCCCTGTATATTTTCCGTGCGCAAGTCGATCTTGTGCCGCCAAAACACCAGTATTTCGACAGCTTTCGTACGAACTGCACATCAGGTTCTTCGAAACTTACTCCTTTTTGTAACAAAGACTCAAACCATTTTATAAATTGTAACAACATACATAACAGTTTAATGAATAAATCAAGTGCAACTAAAAGTGTTTATTTATTCACCGTTTACATTCCGCACTACTGAAAGTGTTGTTCAAAGAAAACGCTCAGACGCACGTTTTCACGCGGCAACAATTTTCGGAGGCATAACGGCCCATCGTATCGTCACCCTTCAAGAATTGTGTAAGCCCCATCAGTCTCCTTTTAGCTCGATACACTTTGTCCAACGTTTTTCCAATTTCATTAAGCCTTCCTTATAATACGATTTGTTGAACTCTGCAAAATAGGCGTTAGTTGCAGCTATTACTTCAACATTCGACCCAAATCTCTTTCCTACTAGCCATTTTTTTAAGTTTGGGAACAAAAAGAAGTCACAAGGTGCTAAATCGGGAAAATGTGGAAGCAATTCATAATATAATTCATCCAATTTTTGTTGAGATTTCCATGATGAATGCGCTAGTGCATTATTTGATAACCATGCAGAAAAATTACTTTATTCTTTGCCAAATGAGGTCGGTTTTTGTTAGGAAGTTTTTAGTGAGCCTTGAAAATATTGTTTGTCAAATATTGAATAATTTTTGATTAGCTTTATAATTTTGTTAGGATTTGAATTTGTTCGACAAAATACATAGGGAATCAAATGTAAGACTTTTTACATTAATTATTATAATTGTTCATATAATTATATTTACTTTTCAGTGAATAAATCTTGACTGATATTATTCCCCTTTGTTTTATTCGAATCCGACAACATTTTTTCTGTATTTCATGACTCAATCGGTCCAGTAATGCCACATAGTCATATCCAGTGATAGTTTTTTGTCTACACCATTTGCATCCCAAAAACCAGTTGCCATAAGCTTTCCAGCTGATGCAACGATTATCTCCTTCTTCAGTGCACTTGAACCAGCTTCAACTCGTTGCTTACATTGTTCTTTTGTTTCAGGTGTGTAGTGATGAACCCATGTTTCATCAACGATTATTAATCTACGCAAAAATTCATTTGGGTTACGTTTAAAACATTGCTGTGAAATGACCTCACGATCACGTTTTTATTCAACTGTTATCAAACTCGGCACCCATATTGCTGATAGCTTTTCTATATGCAAATGTTTGTGTAAAATATTGCGTACACGTTTTATTGAGATCCTAATAATGTCAACTATCTCATGCACTTTCATTCGATGATCTTCCAAGAGTAGATCATGGATTTTATCCATCATTTCTGGAGTAGTCACCTCAGTTGGACGTTCCGAACGATGTTCATCATTTGTGGATGTACGACCATGTTTAAACTCATTCACTCAATTGCAAATAGTTTTAAACGATGGTGCAGATGTGCCATGAACTTCATCCAAGTCGGCTATGATTTCTTTCGGTGTTTTGCCTTTCAAATGAAAGTGTTTAATCACTACACGAAACTCGTTTTTTTCCATTGTTTGAAGATAACAAAAGTTGTTTGCTTTAATCGATTGTGAAAATGAAACCACGTGATCAATTTGGCTGAAAATTTGACAGTAGTCTTTGATAGATGATACTTGTCAAAAACAAATTTATTTAAACATCCGAGCTCCATTTCTTAGATTTTGTAAGGACTTCTCAAACTACCCTTATTTTAGAAAGCCCAAAAATGCACAAAACATTTTTCAGAACTAAAACGTTTTTAAGTTATCACAAATAAAATACACTAATGCCCGTATTCACAAACGTTCGTAAAACATTTAACGAACCGTTTAATTTTGCAAACCAATGAAAATGATCTCGTAGTACAAGCAAATAAATTCCATTGGTTTGTTTAAGGGTGCGATTTTTAGAACTGTTTCAAAACTTCAGTTACAGCTCAAAATTGGTTATAGATACAACTATGATTTTTTTTTTAACGGAAAGAGGAGAATTTTCCGAACACTATGATATATTTTTTAATCTGTTTTGGTAACGGATTAAAATTTTGATTAATTTAATTTGCGATTTTATATAAAAAAAAATACATTAATTACAATTTAAAATATATCATAGTGTAGTTAACATAGTAACCTCTAATATTCTGCATTGAAATCGTTTTAATATCAAGTATTATAAGTGCTGTAACTGAAGTTTTGTTTCGACTATAATTTGAATGATTTAAAAAAAACCGCCTTTTAAAACCAATCAAATTTTTGTTTCATTTTTTCCAACCAATGAAAGGCATCCAATTTTAAATCTAGATAGAATTTTACGAATGTTTGTGAATACGAGCATAGGTATAAAATATCGCCATTTCAAAAATACCTGCTTCCACCACCCCAAACAATATTTTTTAATCGCCTAATGATGCCATAGTATGGTGAAAACGTTAAAAACGATTTTTTATACTTGTATAAAATTTGTATGTGTATGTGTATTTTATTTGTGATAATTTAAAAATATTTTAATTCTGAACAGTGTTTTGTGCACTTTTTGGATTTCCTAAAATATTGATAACCATTTATATTTCAATTAATTTTTATACTGAAGGATGGCTTCATAAACCGAAACGTCTGTATAACATTATAATATTAATTAGTAAAATTTAGTAAATAATAAAATTATAAATAACAAGTTAAATTAAATAATATAATCAAATTATATTTTTAAGCTTTCGACGACGTTTATCGTCTTCGTCAGAAATTTATTTAATATAAACAAAATAAATTACATGGAAACTTGTTATTTATAATTTTATTATTTAATTTCTCACAAGTTAAGATTTATATATTTAAAATTTAGTAGTCTGGTAACTTGCACGTTTTTTTAAGTCTTTATTGGGAATTTTTTTTCTACGGGAAAATAAAATTCAATGGTTTTGGATTTTTAGTAAAATGGATTTTTGATATCTAAAGGATACAAAACAACTTTTTTTTACTTAAATTTACAACGTTTTATTATTATTATTATTATTGGTCAAAGTAAAAAAGAAGTACGTAATTGGCCCGGGTGATGTCGGCTCTTGAGGACATCGAAAATAAAAAAAATCAAAAAGATTATTAATCCATAGATTAATGCGATGAAAATGCTTCAATATTTTTAAAAATTAAAAGAACATAAAATTGTTAGCCTACCATGTTATCAAGATGTTTTATCTTGTTTTTATCCCTGATTTAAATTAATATACAATAACATTAGTGTCACTAAAACATCGATGTTTTCAAACGTTGTTCCCAATGACTTCAATGTCAATATTTGATGTCGATAGCGATGTTGAACATCGATGCTTTCTATAGATTTATAGATATGAAGGTTAATGTTAAGGTCTCTCTGAAAGACTTTTTCATAACATAATGTTCTTGTTATAGAGACCTTAAAACAGCAAATATTTTCTTAACAAAGAATGGAGTTCTTAAAATTGGCGATTTTGGAATTTCAAAAGTTATGACAACAAAAGTACAAGCTCAAACAGTGGTTGGGACTCCTTATTATTTAAGTCCCGAAATGGTAAATAATTAATAATAATTAAACAAAACATATTTTAATTAAACAATATTTTAGTGTGAAGGAAAAGATTATAATGAAAAATCTGATATTTGGGCTACAGGTTGTATCTTATACGAACTCATTTGTTTTAACAAACCATTTCAAGCAACAAATCTACCAAGTCTAATTCAGAAAATTAGTGCAGTTAGTTTATTTAATAGTAAATTTATTTATTAAAATCTGTATAACACATAATTTCAGTGCCAATACAGTGAAATTCCAACAATATATTCGAGCCATTTATCGAATCTTGTAAAATCAATTTTACAGAGGGACTACACTAAGCGACCTTCTGCTCAGCAGATCCATGATGTTATTCCTTCAATACTAAACATGTTATCTTCGAAAATTAACAAAACAACTCAATTACCGCTCGAAGCAGTTACCAATAAGTATAGGTATAATTATCTTTACTAAGTATTTTGTTAAATTCACACTATAATAGTGGGCGTGATGTACTTATGCACTTTTGAAAGTTTTCCATGCATATTTTAATGTGGAGGTGATAGTCTCAAGTCTTAAGATAGTCTCGGAAAATCCACTTTTTAACTTATTTAATTCATATTATGCGCTTTATGGGTTGGTTTTTAATATTTGTGATTTTAACCCATAATCAAGTCCGTACAATTACTGAGGTATTTCATACTTCCCGGTGCGTACTGTCGCAATTCATAAATATATTTTGTTCTGAAAAAGTGAAATGATCTTAAAATATTATTCAATTGATACATTGTTTAACACTCTGAAAAAAGATTTGTCGTCACAACAAAATCTAAGTAACTATAGCCTCAACAGAGTTTTTTTGCTGTTACAACAAATTTTATGCTGTTTGGAATAAAAAGTTTGTTCTGAATACAAAAACTTTGTTGTGGCAGCATAAAATTTGTTGTAACAGCAAAAAACTCTGTTGAGGCTATAGTTACTAAGATTTTGTTGCGACGATAAATCTTTTTTCAGAGTGAAGTAATGTAACTGGATGTATTAACCATATCAGTATTTTAGAAAACCCAAAAAAGTTGCATATGAAATGCATTCCCAAAATTAACTAGTTTTTCACATGATGATGATAAGGTAAAACCGTTTTTGTTAATTATACTTACAGTGCATTTCATTTGTGATAACTTAAAAACATTTTAATTCTAAAGAGTGTGTGTATATTTTGGGTTTTCTAAAATACTGATATGGTTAATATTAATATGGAGTTTGACTACTTAAACCTCATATCCAATTATTGGGTTAAAGTCGGTCATTCAATTAAATCTGCTGTAGAGTAGGAATAGAATAAGAATACAGTAAATTATCCAGTATTTAAAGAACCCCATTTACTTGGAAGGTTAACGGCAAATAAAATTATTTTAAAATTTAACTGAAGTTCAATTTAATTGTATTTTATAGAAACAATAACAATAGAGAAAGGTCAATGTTATATTATTTAAATGGATTTGACGACAATATCAACTTATCTCCTATTGAGTTACCATCAAATTTAATTCTTGACTTTTCTGGAAATGGTGACCACTTCATTGCAGTTACTAAAGGTAATGTAAATTATCAAACAAATTTTGTAAAAGCATAAATAGGCGGTTGAATAAATTGTATTATGTATTGAATAGATATAGTATTGAATAATACTATGTATTAGGTGGCTCGCGGCAGATGCATGGATTTGAAGAGGGCTTTGCTTTCCTTCCTAACGCTTCTAGATACCCAGTTGAAAGTGGGGTGTTTCGAAAAAGGGTGAAGGGAAGTTTATTCCTTATAAGGAATCTAGGAAGGAAGGAAGTTCCTTCCTTAAGGGAAGGCAAGGGGCGATTTCTTTTTTACCGATGGTCAAGGGTTTCTCTAATCCCACATACTTTTCCACCGCTGCCGTTAGCAGGTAGACTGGTTAAAATTTTAATACTTTATTTGTTGAGTCTATATAAGTAGTTCTTAAATATAATATATAAATATAATTATACAGGGTATCCGCGCAAAAAACCGACAGAAAAAATATATTAATTAATAATACAAAAAAGAGATATCCGCGCGAAGTTATCCATCGGTTATGTAGGTTAGTGTTAGTTTATAATTTTTCTTTAACGAAAATGTCCATAAAAAAGAGATTTCCGCTTAGATATGCATCGATTAAGTAGGTTAGTGTTAGTTTATGATTTTTTTTAGCGAAATTATCCGTAAAATGATCAAGGGTTTACAGTCACTTCTGCACGTTGCCTGATCATTATCCAGGAGTTTTTCTTATCTCAGTTGGAATGGATGGAACTGGAAGATATCTGGTTTCAGCAGAATGGCGCCACAACCTGCACTAAAAGGGATTTTATGAACTATTGCAAGACTTATTCCCAGGCACCTCATCTCCCTAAAAGGCGATTTGAACTGGCCAGCGTGCTCTCTTGATTTGGCTCCTTGTGATTTCTTCCTGTGGATATACCTAAAAGTCTTGGTTTATAACGATCGTCCCAGGACACTGGAAGCCCTCAAACACAACATTCGAGCCCAAATCGCCGAAATTCCTGTCGCAATGCTTCAAAGAGTGCACAAAATCTTTAGAAAAAGGCTTACTCAGTGTTTGGAGTGTGAAGGGTGCCATTTGGTCGATGCTTTGTTCAAAATCGTGTAAATTTAAATTTCCCGTGTTAATGAAACAGGAAAAAATAAAAAAGTTGGTCATTTTGTAACAGTCTGCGCTTTATTCAAATTCATTTATCAAATCCATGCGTCTGCCGCGAGCCACCCTGTATATTACAGAAGGACCCTAACCCGTGTCCGAACAGTTGACTATTGACCTCGCGATAATTGACTTTTGAGTTAGACCTAGAACACCTGACTCTGGTAATAAATAGTTGACCTTACGGCAATTAGCTACCATGACAATTGATATATTATGACACGGCTGATGAAGTCTTGAAAGGCAAGTGAATAGGTTTTTGGAATCCTAAGGCCAACTCAAAGATCAATTGGTTTGTATTGGTAATACAAACTCATAGCCATAGGTGTGTTGTAAATATTTTAAAACCGGCTTATAGATTGTGTCTTAATTTTACTCGCATAATTAATTTATGTTTCAATTTTTCACTCCAAAAATGTCTAAAGTGTATCTCATCTAATATGGAGATATAAAATATAATTTTGTATGAGGCCCGCGGAGTTATAGTGCATTTCCAAAGTGGCCAGCAAAATGTTCCTATTTAATTTTTTTTTATTTAAATTTAATTTTAAAATTTTTAGATTCTTTAGTGTACACATGGGGTAGCGACTCGTTTGGACAATTAGCTCATGGAACAACTCGTATTTCTCGTAAATTTCCTACCTGCGTAGAATATCTCAGAGGAAAAAATATTATTAGGTATAGTACACCCACCTAGTTTTTTATTATATTTTTATTATATGTATATTCATTATATTATATGTTTTTTATTATTATTTCATTTTTTGTTTTTTTGATGCCTTACTTCCAGGTACCTTTATATACTATTCTTGCAGTTTCGTTTGTTAATACAAAGAGTTGACAAACATGTACTAGCTTTTATCTCTATAAAGTTTTCAGTTAACCTAAAATCACTACTAAATAAATTACTTAATTTATAATATTCATCTTTGCAATACTTCGGAAAGCAAATAAAAATGTCTTCTTCTCTTTTAGGCTAGAATAAACTTTTGTTTGTATTGACCTCGGGCTATCTTCTATCGAAGATCAAAATTGTTTTACATCTGAGGTAGCTTACTGGGCTCGTCTCAGATGTCTCCGTCAAATCACGGAGACGATCATAAGAAATTTTAGACTCTTTCCGGATGCAAACCGGGTACCTTAGTGTGACCGTCTTGTAATGTGTTATAACATTTTAATTTTTGAAGACAAGAATATTCAAACAAAATGTTTGAAGTAATTATATTTTGAATTTCGCATTATAAATTAATGATGAGTAGTATTTAATTTTTGGTTAAAAAAGTAGTATGTCTCATTTGGATTAAAAATATCTTTGTTTTAATCCGAATAATACAATGTACCTACTATTAAATAATTACATTTAGTCCGGGAGCTAGCGACACAAAATTTTGTAAAATTTTATGAAGATTAGTTTTAGTTTATTTGTGTCATATTAAAGCTACAGAAACCTAAAATCGATTCACAGCGACCCGGCATTCTGATTATGTTAAAAAAAAGATAATCGAAAAAAAATAATATTTTTTATACTCGCGAGATCACCGTGTACAGAAACGTAAAGATCTGTAAAGGATATAAAAACAATAATTCTTCTTCGGTCGGTCTGGCTGACTGTCTGTCGTCAGATTTTGTCCCTCGCTTTATTCCTGAACCATCCAACCAATCACGACCAAATTTGGTAGGTAGTAAGGTTTACGGAAGAAAGGTAAAAATAAGGTGTTCGTCGCAATCTGTCAATCAATAGTGCCACTACAAGAAAATAACAAAAGATTTTTAAAAACAATTTTGTCTTGTGATAGGTTATTTCAAAGACCCTAAAAATCTTTATCCAGAATAAGTGAAATTAACTTTCTATCTAGCATCCAGAGCCGTAACTAGGGGGTGGCGTGTGGGGCTCCCGCCAAGGACGCAACTGCCCAGGGGGCGCAAAACTGACCATTTTTTTAATAGGAAATTTTGTTAAGAAGATTGGAATTGGAAAAAATTAAATATTAATTTTTCCGGGGTGACACCCGGACCATCCCTGCCGGCCCATTACGACGGGGGTTGAGGAGGGAGCCGCAACTTTACAGGTTTGCCAAGGGCGCAGCCTTACCTAGTTACCAAGGACGCATCTTGTTAGATTTTAGGTTGGCATCAAGTTAGCATCTGCCAAAAATTACAAGCTGCCAAAGTTTAAACTTCAACAACTCATCAAGTACTGAAGGCATTTACCAAATTTTGTATATAGGAACATTGCCCCACAAGACTTGACCACATATAGAACCATTTGATAAAAATCAGGAATTCAACATGAAAAAATAAGATTACTTTTTTTTTTAACAGACTGCTGACAATCGTTGCCCCGCCAACGAGATGGCAGTTCATTTTGTAAATCAGTTTCATTAATATTATAAAATAAAAGATAAACCAAGGTTTATAAAATGTGACAATGAAAAATGTCGCTAGCTCCCGAACTATATAATATTTTAGTAACTTGCTTTTTATCATTAAATAATATAATTATACTGTTTATTGTGAATTTCAGTGAATTTAATATAAAGGTGGCCGAACCGAATTCCCTCCAGATTGTGTATATCCTTCGTTCAGATTTGTTTACCAGTATGAGAACTCGGTTGTTGAGGTGCAAATCCAGACTTTTACCATTGGTGGCACCTATTCTAATTCAGAATTTGAATAAGTTAATTAGTTAAAAGACAATTTAATCTTCAAGTAGTGTGATCAATTTTCCTATGCGTATAATATTATGGACCGCTGAAATTATTTTAGTTAGACCCCCTTCTGCTGCAGCAAAACCGTCACTCTTTTGTATGTATGGATGTGCGTTGTGAAAATTTAATCCGTAACAATAATGATTAATGAGTTTGAAGTGGTTTGAAGAGTTATCTTGCAACATCATTTTATTTTGCGTAGCTTAATGAACTATACATTAGATGTAAAACAATTATTCTTCATAGAGCTTCAGTAGACCATCTAACATAAATGATATTAATACTATTTTTTAGTATTCTTATAATATAACGTAAATTTTACAGATTCGAGCAGTGATTAAAGGTTGCGCAAAAACTTTAAAAGTTTTTTATAATAAATTTTACTTAACTAAATTATCTAATTTTAAGTTGTGCCACTGGACAGGAATTTAGTGTATTTTTAAATAAAGATGGTGTTGTATTTACATGCGGAAATGGCAAATATGGATGTTTAGGTCACAATAACTGGAATAATTATTTAAGGCCAACGATAGTAGGTAATAAGTTATAAAAGAGCCGCCAATAGAAATGTTACCTTTCAACATTAACTTATTTTGCATTTTAAAGAGATATTTACAACAAACTGTGGTTGTATGCCTGATTGCAATCTCTTCCAGTTTTAGTATTACAGTAGAAGCCCTCGTATCCGAAATGAACGGGACCCATTTCCGTTCGGATAGCGAATGTTTCGGATAAATGGTTGATTGAAATATAAATACCACAACATGAAACGGAAGTCTGCCTACGCGTTGACCTCGCAAGCATCTTTCGGTTGACGAGATAAATTCTAAGAATTTTCAGATACGAGGGCTTTTACTGTATTTTATTTTAATGTTAATATTAACAGTTATATATTTTCAAATATTAATAAAAGCGCCTGGCAAAATCAGCTTTACAAATCACTGCACATAAGATTATAACACATGTCAGTTTTACCAAATAAATTCGTTTGCTTTCTTTCATCACTCTGCACACAGAAGTCCGACAAACAATAGTATATTGTATATTAAAAATTTATAGTGAATCTTTTGTGTTCGGAGACACACGTAGCGCTTGCCTTTTGCTTGTGCTTCAAATTACGCTTCCGAACCCAAAATCCACTTTACGCTTGAAGAATGCATAACATTTCTCCTACGCTCATTTCAAAAATTAGTAAAAACTAGGTAAACCTTACAATCAATCTAATAATGATATTCTAATGAAATTTTGTCCCGTGGTGATAGGCATGGACTCTCATGAGTCAGCACCATGAGACTTTCAAATATTTCGGTTTAGATAAGATATAGCATTTTCGAAAATCAAACATGTTGTCAAATCATACTGTAAAATTATATGCAAAAGCCCTCTTAATGTTGATTCAATAGAATAATAAATTTTTTACATGTCTGAAAAATTAATAATTGAAAAATTTACTGTTTTATTAGATAAAAACTATACAAATTAGTTGAATTAATTTGCGACAAATGAATTCATATGTTTCAAATTTCGGATCTCATCAGACAAAGCTAGAATAAATTTATAACAAAGCTAATCCGAACAGTATTAAAAATCAATTAGTTGGTACCTATATAAAAAGTCAAATTTATTTAATATTACTTTAAAACACAATTCTCCCTATACTTGATGCCAAAATTAGAATGAAAAAATGTTTTCTAAACTAAACAAAGCAAATTTTATATTTTATTGTAACTAAATAACCCAAATTTCAAAATCTTACAGTTTTTGTTAATATATAGCTTACGACAAAATAAAAATAATTTTTTTAAGTTTATTAGTGCATTTCATTAGCATGAGAAATGAAAAATCTTTCAATTGAAAGAATATACTAATCCAGAGCATTTATTTCTTGATTGAATTTGCAACATCCTGGGCCGAATAAGGGGATTTTGCAACATCCTGGGCCGATTTAGGGGCTTGTGTCGCCACTGTCCCTATAAAGTCACTGTACTATAGGCTATTCTACACAATTATTTCACGAGCATTCATTTGTTACAAACTAATTCAACTAATTTGCTTAGTTTTTATCTAATATAATGATAATACTATAACAGTAAGTTTTTCAATTATTAATTTTTCTAACATATACAAAATTTAAAATGTTTACAATATTTTCACATATTAATAACTATAATACTATAAACCATAATAAATATATAGGTACTGTGTTTATATACTTTATACATAAAATTGATGGATCAAAAAAATCGGTATAAAGCGATTTATATTTTCCATTATTATTAGCTACAAAATACATGCAAGAAACCCAACAAACTGGATAACCCGAGTATTTAAAACATGTAAGAATAAAAGAAAATTATACCAACAGGTAAAATTGGGAGAAATCGCTATCTATATAATCGTATAACAAATACAAAAACGTTTTAAGAAAAGTCATTGCTAAAAATAAAATGTGGGAAATAATAAAAACTTACTCTAAATCAAATAAAGACAGCAAAAATAAATAAGTATTCTCCTAATATGTATACTAGAAAGCTCAACAGATAAAATGGCAACACTTAATGAAATCAACAATTTCTTTATTAACTGCTGCCCGGATATGAATGGAAATTATTATAATATTCGTACGCAAATCAACTCAATTATACCTTAACGATACAAATTCCATCCTAAATACTATAATTGATCTAAAAAACACCAAAGCAACAGGGGCAGATGAAATACCAGTTTCAATTCTAAAAGAAGTAGCAGATGTAAGATGTAATAATATAAGTGAACCTCTGATATTGATTGGGGCTTACACACACTTGAAAGTTTGCGGAAAAAACCGTCTTGCTTTCGAAGTTGATGCCGCGTGAAAACGTGCGTCTGAACGTTTTCTTTGAACAACACTTATGTGCGGAATGTAAGGGTGGAAATAAATAAACACTTTTGGTTGCACTTAATTTATTTCTAACTGTTATTGTTGTTACGATTCATAAAGAGTTTGAATCTTGTATGAAAAGGAGTATGCTTAGCAGAACTTTAGTTGTAGCTCGTGCATTAGCTTTCGATACTTGCTGCTCGTACAAGAGCTTTCGATGTACTACTGAGGTTTTGGCGGCACAAAGATCGACATGCGTACGACAAATGTACAGGGGGAAGCAAATGTAACATAAGTGAAATTAGCGGCAATTTTAAATGATGAAAAACAGATTGCAATTCTAAACATAGCCCGCGGGTTGAAATAGCATATTTCAAAAAATAATTAAAAACTAAATCAAATTAATTGAATGGTTTAACAAGTGCAAAGAAATTAGAATTGTACAAAAGGTAAAACGGCAAAATAAATATGAATTCTAAATAGGAACTGAAATTTCACAGGTACATAAATATGAGATTTGAAAAAACTAAGAGCTAAGATTATACAGATAACACAAATAAAATTCGAAAAAATGGAAACGAAAAATAATGTTCTAAAAAACGAAAATCACTAAAGCTTAAAAGCTTATTACAGAAAAGGCTCTAAGGTTTTCACAACACTTCCGCACTAGGTAGAGGACAAAGTTTGGAAAAAGCTCTCTTCATGATGCCGGTAGTAGTTTGAAGTGTAGCAACTCGATTGATGCCATCGGGACCAGGATGTACCTTGATGACTCGACCCAGCTTCCACTTAAGCGGCGGTAAGTTGTCTTCTTTTATGAGGACGAGAGTGTCGATAGTTAGATCGGAGTGATGCGTTTTCCATTTAACCCTTTGCTGAAGCTCGGAAATGTACTCTTTGCTCCAGCGTTTCCATAGATGTTGTAGGTGTTTCTGTAGAATTTTGAATTGATCCAAACGATTTTACGCTATAAGCGTGACATCTGGATCCGGAATTGATGTCAAAGGGCGTCCAACCAAAAAGTGTCCTGGGGTCAACGGTTGCAAATCGTTGGGATCAGAGGACAATGGGGACATGGGACGAGAGTTGAGGATGGCTTCCACTTGGTATAGCAAAGTACAAAATTCCTCGTAAGTAAATACATGATTACCAATGACTCGTTTAAGGTGAGATTTACAAGATTTTATACCAGCTTCCCACAAACCTCCAAAATGAGGACTATGGGCAGGAATGAAGTTCCAATTTATACCATGGTTAGCTACAAGTTCAGAAATATTTGAGTCATTCTGTCTTAAAAATTTACCTAGTTCAAGCAACTGATGGTTAGCTCCTACGAAATTAGTACCATTATCGGAATAAATTTGTAGTGGTTTTCCACGTCTAGCGATAAAACGTTTCAAAGATAGTAAAAATAAATCAGTTGACAAACCGGTAACTAGTTCGAGATGCACAGCCTTAGTAGCAAAACAGATGTACAAACACAGATATGATTTAGTGATCTTTGAGCCACGACCTTTTCGATCCTTGATAAGGATAGGACCTGCATAATCAATGCCGGTATGCAAAAACGGAAAGGTGGATTGAATTCGAGCTGTAGGTAAATTTCCCATAATGGGTTGAGTTACCTTAGGTGAAACGCGAAAACATGTGACACATTGATGTACCGTTTGTTTGACCAAGTTTCTACCAGACGTGATCCAAAATCTGTCACGTAAGATCGATAATAGCAGTTGGGGACCAGCGTGAAGCATTCTGATATGTTCATGAGCCACTAAGAGTTTAGAAAAGTGATGCTTTCCTGATAATAAAAATGGATGTTTTTTGTCATTTGAGTAAAAAGAATTACAAAGTCGTCCGCCTACACGCATTAAACCATCGGAATCGATAAAAGGATTGAAACTGATCAAGGATGAAGATGACTTCAAAGGTAATCCTTCTTTTAATAGTTTAAATTCTGTGCGGAACGGCTCGAATTGTGAAATTTTTACTAGTAGATTAAAAGAATTTTTAATTTCCTTTGCTGTTAAAGGACCAAAATTACGTTCATCCCTGTGCATAGAGCAATTTTTCCTAAAGCGTAAGCAATAAGCTACGGTTCTTTCGAGCCTTGTCAAGTTGGAATAATTTTCAAATTTCAAGGAATCTTGCACAGTGGTTGCGAAAGTTTGGGATTCTTTTCTAAATTTTGTTAATAAGTTTAAATAAGTTTTAATTTCCTTTACTGTTAAAGGATGTCCTGTTGTAGTAAGAGAGGACCCATTGAAAACTACTCTAAGTTTGGTAGTTAAACTGTCTAATTTTTGTACTCCGTGATGCGGAAGGTAGTAAGAGGGACTCAATTTACTATTGTCCAAAGACATGTGACCCAAGTCAAGATACTCCTGTATGAAATTTGAGTAACTCTTTTGTAGTTCAGGATTGGCCTGCAATCGCCGTTCCAAAGAAAGGAATCTTTTTTGAGCGGTAGCAAATGAATCTCCCAAAACCGTTGGAGGTTCTTTAAACGGAATAGATACAACAAATCGCCCGTTGGCGTCGCGACGAGTATTAGCCATGAAGTGAGCTTCGCAAGCATTTTCTTCTTGCGACAGTACCCTTTCAGTAGGATAGTTGTCAATTTCCCAAAATCGCGTTAACTGATTTTGTAAATCGTTTGAAGTGCTGAGGTGGCATTGGACTTGATTGCTCAAATGAGTGCCGGTAGGACCAGAGATAATCCAACCTAAATAGGTTTTTTGTAAAATCGGCAGGCCGGTACCTAATCTTATTTGCCCAATGCAAAGTAATTCAAAAAATAATGGAGAACCTATAAGAATGTCAATTTCTCCTGCTTTATCAAAGTTGGGGTCCGATAAATAAATATTTTCAGGTATTTTGAAATTATTGAGCTTCATACTGAAACTCGGCACGCTTCCTGTTATTTGATCTAGGACGAGACACGATAATTTGACTTTAAAGTTGGAATGATTTGCGTGCAATTCTAAATCGCATTTAGAATTTATGTAAGTATTGGAACTATTTAGACCGGAGACTGAAACGTTAGCACTCGTAGTGCTCAAGTTAAACTTGTTGCAAATGTTAGTCTTTATGAAGTTTGATTGGGATCCTGAGTCCAATAATATTCTTACGGTATGATATTTTCCTAAAGAGTCCTGCAATTTTGCGGTAGCTGTAGGTAGCAAAACTTGCGTTGTTGTTGAACAAAATGCAGATACAACTTGGGTGGGCTCAACGATAGGGTCTGTAGTTACGGCAGCAGGGAGTGCAGTAACTGATGGTGCAATAGAATTAATTTTATGAGACGACATATGGAGCAAGGTGTGATGTTTTGAATTGCACAATCTGCAGGTATACTTGGAAGTACACTGCGGTTGAAAGTGATTCCGTGACAAACAATTAAAACAAATTTTTAATTCCTTGACTTTTTCTGATCTTTGTTCGGCGGTAAATTCCATGAACTTTTCACACCTGTTGATAGTGTGCTCACCTTTGCAAAGTGCGCAAGTGGGGTTCGTCGTTACAAATGATTTCGAATGAAACTTTGGCTTTTCGTGGGTTGGTTTCACTTGTCTCCTTTCAATGTTTTCTAGTAAGTTAGAGTGGTTGGTTAGGAATTCTTTAAATTCTTGTAAAGTGGGCATTTCTGATGTGCCCTTGTTCAGGCTATATTCCCATTGCTTTACGGTAGAAAAGTGCAATTTGTTTGAGACAAGGTTGACAATAAGAGTGTCAAATAATTTGTCGGTAGTTGAAAGAGATTTTAAGGCTGCGACATGTTTAGATAAGGTGTCATTGACCTTTCTTAATTCACGAGATGATTCTTTTTGTTGAACCTCAAGATCGATAATGGCATTCAAGTGGTTTTTTATGATTAAACGGGGCTGGTCGAAACGATTTATCAAGGTTTGCAACGCTATGATATAATTTTCGCCAGTGAAGCTCAAGGAACTGATCACATCCGTGGCCGCATCTGTGAGACTTGCTTTGAGGTAGTGAAGCTTTTGTACCTCATTTAATTGCTCATTTTCATGTATTAAACTAATGAAAATGTTTTTGAACTCTGTCCATGAGTTAGGGTTACCATTAAATTTGGTTAAACTTATTTTTGGCAAACTAATAAATGATGGTGCTCGAAATTGATTGTGGTTCGGTAATTGATTCGGTATGCCATGTCTTAATTGACTTATAACATCAGTGTAATTAGCTTGTGTTGAAACTTTTGAATCAATTGACTTGTTTGGTGTACTGCACCTCGAACTATTTACAGAATCGTTATTAGGCGTGGAGCGCCCTGACCTATTTGATTTGCATGAATGTTTATTAATCAGGTTTTTTGCGAACCGATTTGATCGTAATAAGTGTCTTCGAAGATTTCTAAGTGAACTTCTTCGGCTTCCTCGTCTACATCGAGAGTATCAATAATTTGAATATGAATTTTTTTGAATTCTGATAATAGTGGTAATATGTTTTCAAGTCTTGCCTTTAATGTTTCGATAAGCTGACTTGGGACAGTAAGTGAAGATTCAATTGAATTTTTATTCTTATTTATGAATGTTTCAAAACGAGTTAGATCTCTTTTAAGTTGCGTTCTGGCTTTTTTTAATTGTTCCATGATTGTAAAAATCGATAACTAATTAAATTAATAATACGGAAAATGCTAAATATTAAGATAAATGAAATGTCAATTTCAAATGTAAATAAACTGATTTTAAATCGATAAAGAAAACTGTAAAAATAATGCTTGAAATGGTAACTGTAATACCGATAAAAATTGTACTTCGCTATAGAAAGTAGGAACCTGTAAAGGAAGGTAATTATGGAATGCAATATTACCCGTGTTGGTTTCTGTTGTTGTAGGCACCCTGGTAGAGACTACAAAATGGATGGTTTGGTTGCCGTGCTGCACAATTTCACTTGGTAGAGGCTAGAAAATGGCGTCGGCGTCACTTGGCAAGGATTTTTAATTTTAATTAGTTAGACCGCTGTCATCAACGTTTACTTGGAAACCAATGAATAATGGCTCAATCCAGTAATTAAAATACCTTTGATGTTGCTTCGGTAATTGGCGGTATTACCATGAACACGTGCTTGTTGAAACGGTACTGTAGACTTCCTATGTCGATGGAAATCCTGTTTCGCAGGACCATATGAATAATCCCGATCGAAGGACCAAATGATTGGGGCTTACACACACTTGAAAGTTTGCGGAAAAAACCGTCTTGCTTTCGAAGTTGATGCCGCGTGAAAACGTGCGTCTGAACGTTTTCTTTGAACAACACTTATGTGCGGAATGTAAGGGTGGAAATAAATAAACACTTTTGGTTGCACTTAATTTATTTCTAACTGTTATTGTTGTTACGATTCATAAAGAGTTTGAATCTTGTATGAAAAGGAGTATGCTTAGCAGAACTTTAGTTGTAGCTCGTGCGTTAGCTTTCGATACTTGCTGCTCGTACAAGAGCTTTCGATGTACTACTGAGGTTTTGGCGGCACAAAGATCGACATGCGTACGACAAATGTACAGGGGGAAGCAAATGTAACATAAGTGAAATTAGCGGCAATTTTAAATGATGAAAAACAGATTGCAATTCTAAACAGATATACTTATACGTTTCGTGATTTAAGTAAAGCACTTGATGCAATAAGTCACGAAACATTAATCAACAAATTATATCGATATGATGGAATAAGGGAAAAGGCTTAAAACTTGATTCGTTCTTATATGCACAGAAGAATGCAATGTACTACCTATTATAACAAAGTAAGTGAATCTACCATTAAATCGCTTTTATCAGAAGTGAAGAAAAGAGTGCCTCAAGGATTAATTCTGGAACCGCTACTCTTTCTGCTGTATATAAACGATATGCCTAAATGCATCGACTACTTTTCTGTTCTTTATGCAGACGACACCTCAGTTATCGTACACGGTACACGACAATAACAAACAGAAACTCGAACAAAAAATCTTAGAAATGTTTACTCGATTGATCCAATGGTATTAGAAAATGAAGCCAAAATAAAAATTATAAGTAGATTTCTGGTATACATAAGTAGTATGTACAATATTATTATTGACACAATCTTCACTTTCGGCAGGAAAATCTATTTGTTACAAAAATATTTTGAAATTATTAATATAATAACCAAAAACTTTTTCTGTCCCATAGTGGTCTACTCTAACCCTATACCTTTGCATAATTAAGAATTCTTCCATTATTCTTGCATATTCTTGAATTAAATACAAAAAAAATCGCAAAAAAATCCGAAAACTTGAATCATATTTAAAATTATTCATATCAATAAATGTACATAGTACTCGTAATTTTTTGTCAAGTCCTGGAGTTACCAATAAAATAAAAGAATATTTTAATACATTAATTATTATAATTTTGTTAAATTACAATAAACAAAAAACTGTTTTTGCAGGAAATCAGAGCTGGTACTTTCCAATCAACTTACAGATGCGTTATCATCACATCAGCTAGAAAATCTTTGGTTTATTGTTGCATAAATTACCGAAAATATTGCATAATATTAAACATAATCACTGGCGTACCTAGAGCTTTTGCCGCCCGGGGCGGTCTTAAAAGTTGCCACCCCCTACCCACCCCTTATATAAAAAAAATTATTTTATACAAAAAAATTAAAAATTAAATGTTTTTAAAATTTTAATACAAATATTTTTGTACAAAAAGAAGCAAAATGCCGCCCCTAAAAATGTGCCGCCCGGGGCGGCGCAAGTTTTCCATTCGCTCGGCTCGTTCCACTCACCTCGCAAATGAAATAACTCGCTGGGCAGGAAAAGTTAATCTTTCCATCCTAATAAAACAATATACTATTTTCACTGCTTTAATTTAAAAAAAAACACGAAATTTTATTTATTGGAAATAAATGAAATTTCCACAAGAAAATCACTTCACTTCCCAAATTTGCGTTTTACATTTTGAAGTAAAATAAACGAACTCGATTTCGATTTTTAAATGAATTATTTAAAATCGCACAACAAAATTTAAACTTGATTTAATTGCCAACAATTCTATTTATTGTTTAATTTCAATATTAAATCAATATTAAATTAATTTAACACTAAGCGAAATTTGCATAAAAAATCTTCAAATTTTGTTACAAAAATTATAACAAAAATATCACTTCTACTTTCGGACCCAAAATTGACAATCTTTCGGCGTCGGGCTCAAAAATGGCAGTCCCCGGGCGGACTCAAAATTAGCAGTCGACTTTTCAAAATTCAGCTTCCCTTTTTATGTGATTCATCCCCCACTTAAGTTTTCGGAACGCGGAAAGATGCGCGACAAAATTTAGAAAAGGATGTTATTTTTCCGAAAAAAGAAAACTTCTTGCACGTGGAGACTTGATTTTAACTTTTTGTTTTTCCTTTTTCAGTTCCCACACGAATGTGACTTACTTTCATGGGAAGTGCGTAGGTTTTTATTATTTATGAATGATATCTGTATGTCAACCTGCCTGGAAATGATAAAAAGATTTATATTTAATTTTTATCTTTCCAAAGCTACAATGTAATACCACTAATTTGTATTTTTCATCAATAAATAAAATCTATAATCAATATTGAACTCTTTCAAAAGAAGCGCAATTTTATGCCTCCAAATTTGATATCAAAATCAAAATAATTTTTGATTAGTCGACATTTCCCACGTTTAGCTCATTTAAACGTTTATCTACAGAGTGTTCTTTTATGTATGCCAATTAATATAAAACATTTTTACATTTATTTTCACCTAAAACACACTGGAAATTTATTTAAAATTTCTGGGGTGTTTCACATACAACATGGAGGTGAAAACATCGTGGTGTGGAGCTACCTTTCCCTTGATGACATTGAGTTCTTACACAAAATTCATAGTATTATGGATCGATTCATATGCATATATTGACATATTGAGGAATCATATATGCTACCACATGGTATGGCTAAAATACAACGTGGATAGATATTACTTCAAAACTACAAAAGCATTCGTTTGTTTGAATGGCCTGGTAAGTCTCCGGATCTGAATTCAATAGAACATTTGTGGGAACTCGAACGACGTATTAGAAGTGAAACGTACCGAAATACAAATAAGTTGTTACAATTTTACAGAAAGAATGGACAAAATAACATTAATAGAGAGCATTTAGTAAAGCAGAT
Organism: Cantharis nigra; assembly: GCA_958510845.1. Classification (NCBI taxonomy): domain Eukaryota; kingdom Metazoa; phylum Arthropoda; class Insecta; order Coleoptera; family Cantharidae; genus Cantharis; species Cantharis nigra. Next base: position 27,623,808 of record OY294030.1, on the reverse strand, counting down.
TAACTCTATTCAATCAAGGTGCAAAACTGTTATCACTGCAAAATTGATCACAACAAAGTACCAAATGTTTTTATTCTTGGTTATTTACTTACACTTTCTTATTTTTTGTTTTAAGCGTATTTTAGATGTATGCGTAGATTAGGTGCATGTTATATTTATTATATTGTAATTGTAAGTACCTATATAAATATTACTGCTCGTATTCACAAACGTTCGTAAAAATTTTAATGAACCGTTTATTTAAACAAACCAATGGAATTTATTTGCTTGTACCACCAGATCATTTTCATTGGTTTGCAAAATTAAACAGCTCGTTAAATGTTTTACGAACGTTTGTGAATACGGGCACAAGCCTTTTTACTTTCCCATTTACGTAGTAAAGGAAACTATTGTAATCGAGTAAAAAAAAATTTTTGAACTAGCATTTTTTCCATAGTCTATAAGTCCGTACAAATCGTTTGAGACAAATTTTGCAATGATTTCTGGATGTGTGTGCATATGTGCGTGATGTGTGTGCGATTTTTTCGTCCACGATTTTTTCAAAACGCGTGAACCGATTTTATTCAAATTTCATATACTGGTTTGTAACAGCCATCTCAAGAGCTGATTAGATTTTGGTTGAAATCCATACGTTATTTTTTTATTTAATAAATTTTAATATTTTTTTTTAAATTTTAATTTTAATTATTATTATTAATTTAGTAATAAATGGGAAAGTTATGTGTTGTCACATCAGATTTTTTAATTTTATTTTTAAATATGTGTATTATTATTTAAAGAGACACAGTTATCATTTCTAATTCCAAAACATTTAAAAAATGAATTTGGAAATATTGTAAAAGAAAAAAGTTGGAATTTGAAAAAGTTATTGCGAAAAAACTCTTCGCTAACATATATTGAACGCTACGACTATATTGGTGGAGTATTGATACAATATTTATGTTATGTTATTAATATAAATATTTAATAGTAATATTAAATAAACTATACAACAAGATACACCGCTGTAAAACAATGGTAACAGTTCATTGGCGGTTTCTTAGCGAAAATTTAATAGTTTATGTAAATTACACAAATATTTTTAGAATCTTTAATAACTACGAATATTGTTAAAATAAGTAGTGGAACTAACCATGTACTAGCTTTAACATCGAATGGAACAGTTTATTCCTGGGGATTATCTTCTGATGGTCAATTGGGAATGGGAGATACTAAATTTTGGTAATTACTAGTTGTAGAAATAGTATTTATCTCCAAGATCAACGAAAGTATAACTTTTTGTACAATTTGTCAGACTCAAAATGATACTTTGTGCTATTGTGTTAAAAAGACATGTAACCTGAATAAACACGTACAGAATAGTATATTCTGTAACGAGTTAGGAATTGGCATATTCTGCACGAGGGGTGCACGAGTGCAGAATAGCCATTCCAAACAATACTCTATTCATTTAGCACATTCAGTTGATGTAAACAATAATCGCTGCGTGATATCCACATGCTTGCTTTATATTCAATTGCGATTGGATGCTCATAAGGTCAAGACAACCCTATATACTTACAGTTTTTCATCGTAAGCAGATGCATATAATTTTCACACGGCGTTTGAATTTCTAAAAATACAAGGCAACCTAGATTAGTCTCTCTCTGTCAAGCTCCTCCCCATAAATCACGTGCAAACTGCATGTATTTGTTATTGTCCACTGAATGTGCTAAATGAATCGAGTATAGTTTCAGACTATACCATAGTATAAGAAGTTATACAGTAGAGACACTCGGTGTCGGCGTCTTTGATGTTCGTGTTCCAGATTTTCAAGTCTGGGTTAAGTTCATTTGAGACACGTAGAGATGGCGCTGAAATATTAATTTAAATTTGAAATAAACCGCAAGAGACTTAATTATTTTAAAGGATTATTTTCACATTGTAATTACTATTATTCATTTCAAAAACAATAATTTAGCATTGAACAATCATTTAGAGTGAATATTCTTTAATTTCTTTTTCTTAAATTTTGAAATATTGAAAAAAATATTGAAATAAACCTTGTAATGCATTCTCTTAACGAGAGAAAGTAATGTTAAAGTACTTTCATTATTAAATTTTTAAAATTTTTACAAAGTCACCAAAATTTATTGTCAAATCATTAAATCTAGCGACATTTTAAGTGACTTGACAACACTGTAGCAAGTTGTGAAACAGCACGAATCACTGGCGAAACTGCACGAAACAGTCGCGACATCTGCTAACTTATGTAGGTACTTAACCCAGACTTTGACATGCGCATAAAAATTTGGAACACAAAATAATTGCGAGTGTCCCTACTGTATAACTTCTTATACTATGACTATACTTTCTATACGACTGATGCACAGTGCTAATACTTGTAACAGTGCTAATTTTTGTAATACGCAAACTCCACTGTGATAGATGTCACTACTAGGTTTTAATATTTCTTAGATGTGAGAATATAGTCATTCTGTAACGAGTGTTACAATGAAATATTCTGTAACAGGTGCGAAGAATGTGTATTTTCTGAACTGAAAATTGAGCCAGAATGTTCGTATTCTGTATTAGTCGTATAAAAAGAATTGAATGGTTAAGTGCAAAAAAGGAAGTACCTATATTACATAAAATCAACATTCGAGAAAATCGATTTAAAGTGTCTGCTTTGTGTAATTGATTTCTAAATTTTATATTTTTGTTACAATTCTTTAGAAATATATATTCTTTATAATATGAAACACCACAAAAATTCACCTCCACAATAATAGTTTTTAAACAAACCCTTTTCTTATATCATGAAGTACTTTCCGTTTTGCACTAAATCATAATTTATTATTAAAAGAGATACAAAATTCAAGCAAAACAAAATTTTATTCTTTAAATTGAATCATAATAAATTGTTTAAATATTATCCTGATCTTGATTTTGATTTTTTATAGTTTGCCAATTTAATATATCAGCATAAAAATGTTCTACTACTTATTCGAATATAATTCGTAGCTTTACGAATATCTTCAATTTTATTGCATTTAATCGGTATTCTGCCATAATATACCTTGCTCAACGAAATACTAACATCTCTTTTTTTTAAAAGACGAAATCAACTCATCCAAGTTCGTGCACTCCTATGTTAACAATGTAAATTATACCGTTTGAAATTGTTTTGACATAATATCATAAAAATTGCTTTTACAGCAAAATTTATCAGGCACTTTTTGTTTTAAATTTCATCCCCTTAATTTATGTCTATATGCAATTTTCCGTTTCGTCGCATTGTTTCCGTTTTACGGTACAACGAAATAGAAAAATGAATAAGATATTTTTTATTGTAAATTTCATTTCCTATAATTTTTTTCATATACATTTTTCCATTTTATAGCACCGTTTCTAAGATACTACAGTAAATCCTTCCTTTATGCACTAAATGAATATTTCATAATGGTAAAAATTTGTTAAAACTTCACGGCACAATGTTTATTTTTGCACCAAACGATCGGGCTACGTCAAAACTATAGAAAACATGCATATCTCAATTTTGGTAAAAATGTCAGTAGTACTTCCCTTTTCGCACTTAACCATTCAATTATTTTCGAGTAATTTTTATTCAGGTTACCATTTTCCGTCTGTCTTTATATTCAGGTTACATTTTATTTTTTTTTTATTTTGAGAAGGTCCTGTCTTGGAGGTAATGATGCATACGTATTTCGCACCAACACATTTCTTTACGTAACAAGTAAGCTAACAGAACTCATCACTCTGCAACTCGTTCTGCTAATCTGCTATATGCTTACTCGTTAGGTAAAGTTACCATATATTATTATGTATGTATGTTTCGATAATAATTAACTATGAAAATATTAATTATATGTTTAAAATATTTTTAGTTGCGCCCCGTCTCTTGTAAAATTACCAACCGACAATGACATAGTAAATATAATTGCTGAATTTAATTCATCAGCGTGCATTGATGTTAATGGTGATTTGTTTGTATGTGGAGATAATAGTTATAATAAGCTTGGAATATTAAATGAATCAAATATATTGTGTTACAAAAAAGTAAATACATTAAAAACAAAGATATCAAATATGTGTGTTGGAAAAGATCATACCATTGTAGTAAATCACGCTGGTCAAGCTTTTGGAATGGGCAAAAATACTGAAGGACAATTAGGATTTGGCCACTGCAACACCACAAAGTATCCTCAACCTATTCTTCTTTTAGAAAATATTAAGGTAACCCTAGTTAATGTGTTTTTTGCATAAAAAGTTTTGTGAAAAAATATTTGTCGAAAAAATAAAGAAAGGTTTCAGTAGCTATAGCTCCAATAGAATTTATTTGATACACTACCATGCAACACATTTTATGGTGCCATAACAAAAATTTTCGGTTCAATAAAAAAAACAGGAAAAAACTTTGTTGTACCATAAAATTTGTGGTAGTAACAAAAAACTCTGTCGAGGTTATGGCTACTAGTTCTTTATTGAGGTGACAAATTCTTTTTCACAGTCTAATATTATGCTAGCTAAAATCTAATATTTAGAATGAAAATTTGTTAAAATATTCAACTTCGTAGAACTTCTTAACTTTAGCTTAAAGTTCCTGTGCTGGTTGCAACAACTTGCAACAAAACATATTTATGATCGTATTAATGGTACGAGTAATTTTAATGGGCTTTTTTTTTAGGTTTGTTTGGTACCTATCTATTTAATTCGTATTTTCGTTGCAATTTAGCGGTATTAATTAAAAAATTCCTTCGTGTACACTGCTAGTGAACCTTGAATCAATTTTCTTTGTTATTCTTTTCCATCAACTATTTTCATCTTCAGATCTCAGTACTTTTGACATTGCTACATAGAGATCGCCGTTGCTAAACACCGGTTCAGGCAGATATATTCCTACTTTTTCTAACGTCTGTCCCTGAGCCTTGTTGATTGTAATGGAAAAGGCAAGTTTAATTAGAAACTGTCACCGGCGCCGTCTTAAAACAAATGGCAAGTCTGTACTTGATGGGGCTAAATCTATGTTAAGTCTATTATGTTCTTTTTTTTATCCTTTCTTTTATCCTTCAAGTAACACCGTTGTAATATACGTATAACCACAATTTTAGTAAGTGTTTTTACTAATCAATTGACACGGTGGCGATACAACGGTGTCTTCATTACTATTGGTGATATAATTAGGTTTGTTCCAACAAGCTATTCGATTATCGACGGCAACCAGTAATTTGACCATTTATTGCGCCTGCGTTAGGAACACTAGTAAATTCACAAATAGTAACTTAAAGCTGTGTTGGAACGTTTTCCGAATTGTTTTAGAACCGAGATTAACCTTAAATATTTGACAAGTGTGATCATAGAGAGCGATGCTTTTCGTCAGTATTTAAGGCAGCAATAAATTGTTTTAAAATGTATACGATTTACGTTATGAAGTTTTTCTATGCTTTTATTTTGCCTTTTTGAGTATTTTGTGCAAATTTTCAATTTTTGTGCTTATTTCAAGCCTGTTTTCAGGAATATTTTTTTGTTTTTAAAGTTAATTTATAATTGTTATTTTAAGAACAAGTCCGATGGTGAATTTTACTAAAATGGAAAATATGAATAAATTAACAGTTTTACAATTCCTCATGCTTCTTCCTCCATATATGCTAGAACGATTCGGCACATATCATTTATTTAAACTTTTACATATTGAAGTAGTAATACACTTAATACGCACAAAAAATTAATTTTTACAACTTTAATTGGATACCTAAGTAAAACGTTTTCTCATTTCTTAGAATGGCCAGGTAACAGCCCGAATTTAAATCCGATTGAAAATCTTTGGGCATTATGAAACGAAAAATTACCGATAAGAATACAAAATCACAATTGCAAAATTTATTAAAAGTTGTATGGCAGATGGCAGAAAGTCATTACAGATGAAATTTTACAACATTTCGTTAAATCTATGCCTGCCCGATTAAAAAACGGTTTTAAAAATTAATGCGGGTTCTAGAGGATGCTAATAAAATACCTGTAATGTAAAGACATTAAATAAATTTTTGATTTCATATTTCTATGGTTTGATACACATTTTAATAAATATTTTTTAATCCTCGTTTCCTGTCACCATCCATTTATTAATATTTTTCTTTTTTGTAATGTGTACTTAAATATGTATGTATTTTATCATTTCCTACTAAAAATTTCTCGATTTTATTACGAAAATTACAAAATAATTAATGATAGAGGAAGTATTTCGGCTGTACTACTCTCAACTAACATTTGCGCATGGCTATTCAGGTTTCGAACTACTTGGTACTTGCTCCTTAGCAAGTATCGTTTGAACCGCAAATGAACCAATTCGATCCCTTCCACATAGTTGTTGGAACAGCGGTTTGTTAGTAATCTAGGATTGCGAACTGGTAACTTGTGTCTGTTGGAACGACATTTCATTAATGCGCTTGCGTTGTAGTAATATTACTAAAGATACTCGTTGTTGGAACAAACCTAATGGTGTTTTCATTACTAAATACTAAAATAAGCGGATAATCGCGATTAATCGATTTCCATAATAATTGATGGAAAAGAACATAGGAAATTGATTCAAGGTTCACAATCAGTGTAGACAAAGGAATTCTTTAATTAATTCCGCTAAAAAAGAGATCCACCGGCCAGTTGCCCGTTCGTGGACGGGCTTTCCAGCTAGTTTATCATAAATTATCAGAATAATTAATATAATTAAATAAGTACCTACGAGATAAATTATAATTACTTCATAAATATTTATAGATGATTAGCTGTGGATCAACATATACAGTAGCAGCAACTGATACTGATGTTATTTATTTTTGGGGAACTTATAACAACACTTCACGTAATGCAAATAAACTATCTAGTCATCACTCCAATTTAAGTGAAAATAATAACCAACAGAAGGTAATCATTCATTTCTACCACAACGTATATTTCCTATTTTGTAGAGTAAAATTTTTGTTTTAAGGTTTCTAACACAGATATCGAATTCGAATTTTCAAATACTAAAAATAACCCGGTAACTCTTTCTAAAATTTCAAATTTGGTTAAAAATCCAAAAAGTATTTTAGGGTATGTATATTATGCTTTAGTATATTTATTATCTGAACCACCAAAGAAAAACCCTGATCATTATTTTATGAACTTAGAAATAACATGATATATTATATTATTATAATCTCTTTATATCGTTTAACGTAAAAGGAGCAAAGATGCAAAATAATGAGTTGTCTTACAGATAATAAACTATGAATTTGACTACCATTTGATGTAGGTATATGTTTGGTTGAGTATATGGCGTAGGTAACTATATGCATATTGTAGTGTTTTTAATTTTTTTGAGATGGGGGTTTAAGAAAACAACAACAAAATTTTAATGGGAGAGTTTCATTAGAAATAATTTTTAGAAATAATATATAAACATGAAACTATAATAAAAATGCCGCATGTTGATGTAATTGGTTGGTCTTAAAACTCAGCGTACAATTTAAAATAAATTTTTGAATTTCAAAAAAATATTTAATCTGCCCGCCACAGCTAACCAATCAGATTTAAACATGGCCGTCCGATGTATATATTTTTGAATCACGTAGTGCTATATTTTATGCAGTTAGGTTAGGTTTTCATTGTTGTTTATAACCTGCAACACTTTGGCAGTGGCATTTACATTGTTTCAAATTGGCAACACGTTTTTTATTGGTTTCTGAAACCCCGTTATTTTTTAAAAAAGGGGGACCGTGACGTCACCGGCCTCTCTTTTAATAATTTTTTTCTTACCTTTTAGACGTACTCAAAAAAATTTGAAAAAAAATCTTAATGCTCATTTTGACTCCTACTTACATATTAAAAAATAATGAAACACGTCTATCGTAATTTAATTTGTAAACGAAACTTTATTTTATGTTATTTGTTTGAACTTGTATTTCCGCGTTAGTTTTCATTAAGCCGCCAATAAAATTTTTTTGAATTATGTAAAATAAAGAAAATTTTGATAAAAATTTGTTTAATTAGTAATAATTTTTATCGTTGACCATTTTATATTAATAAGATAAAGAATCGTTGAGATATAGGTCTTTTAAACAACTTTATTATATTGTAATATAATATAAATATATCTATATTGTAATATTTTTAGCCTTGAAAATGGGTCAAATTAAAATTTGTCAAAATTGTTTAAGAGACCTATATCTCAACGATTCTTTATCTTATTATTAAAAATTTGTTTAATTTTGAATTAAAATAAGGTTAAAATAAGAACTATAAAATTTGTTTTTTATAGTGGAGTTTTTTATGTGGATTGAACAAAAGTGAAATTTATAAAAAGTGCCGGTAAAAAATTTGTAGAATAATTAAAAAACATAATTATTATCAGGGCTCGGAAGTTATAGCACTAAAAAAGCAAACTTTCAGCTCTTTTATTTAATATGCACTTCAAAACACCAAAATGAGCACCACAAACAGCACCAATTAATGAAAAATATGCAAAATAAAAATGTCAATCGGTTTTTTTTATTTTTCATTATTTGGTGCTGTTTGTAGCTAATTTTGGTGTTTTGAAATTTGAAGTCCATATTAAATAAAAAAGCTCAAATTTAGCTTCTTTGGTGCTATAACTTCATCCAAACCCTGATTATCAGTATATTCTGAATTTGATTTAAATTAATTAATTAGCATTTATTTTAAATATAATCTGAACCAAGAAAGAAAAGCCCTGGTCAATACCTGAAATCTATCCGAACGATATGAAATATTTATAATTTAAAAATTGTTTTTTAGTACCTATAATATACTTACGATACTAGTATGAGTGCATTCAGTAATTATTTCCTAGTGAAAAAAACTTTCTAAATATAAATATTTTATAGAGTTAAGATAGATTTTAGGGTTTGACCAGGACTTTTCTTTCGTGGTTCAGATTATATGTACTTGTGCTTCTATGCCTTTTGTAACTATTCGTTTCTTGTAACACCAATAAATAATTTCGTTTTTACTTTAATAAATATTTTGTATTTATAACTTAAAAATCATATTTGACTTTGACAGGTAGAACGCAGAAAATAATAAGGTGGGGTTTAAATATAATATATTATGAAAAAAACTTTGATTTGATTAGCTATTCTCATATTAATTCCTACTCTCATAATTGATAAAGTTGGGCTTTTCTTTGGTGGTTCAGATAATATTTCTTTATACGTAGGTACTTGATACAGCACTAACGATGATTTAATTTTAATTTGATTTTTATATAAATTTTATCAGCTTCTGGCATACTCGTATAATGCACAGATAATCATTATGTCAACGACTTGCTTAAGAGTTTAATTGACCTAGTTGTTACAAAATTTAGTTACTTTTCTTACGAAGTAATATACCTACGCATGGGGTGAATTCGCCGGATTACGATTGAATAACAAAAATGACAAAACATGACATAAACATGTAAAATATTAATTTTTACTTTCCGAACTCCTTAGTAAGGAAAGTTTGTAATCTGAAATTGAAAAAAAAAATTGACCCCCCATTTTTTTATCAAATTTTTATATTTTGAGGTTTCCCTAAACGAAATTACTCCAAATTTTAAATTTAAGTTTTGATCTATTGTAGCACAAAGCCTATTAAAATTGGTTGAAATCGTATGGGGGGCACGAAAGGTTTACTTAAAGCGATAAAATAATCCATTATAACTTCGAAACGCAATGAAATAGGTAAAAGTTTATTATGACAAAAATTATCCGTATCAAAGTACCTACAACTTTTGTTCTATAAAATTTTTTCTACAATAATAAAACAAAATTAAAAATTTTATTTTTGTTTATTAAAAATTTTAAAAAAAATTGTTATAAAATTTTTAAATTTCCTTTAAATAAGCAAATTTTTTTGTACATAGAATGTTAATTATTTGTGATATATATTTTTATTTGTATTTTTGATTTTTGCTTATTATTTCGATTTTCTGAATGTTTTTGACGATTATTGCTGATGCTCTGATAAGATTTAGTAATTTAGTTTTTTCTATCCGAGGTAAATTGGGAGTTACTTTTAATATTCGGAAAGTTATGCGATGGCCACATCCGAGTTTTTTATTTAAAATGAAAGTTAAAGTTATGGGCATGGCCACATCCGATTTTTTCTCAGTGTTACAATTTTATTATTTACAGCTTTTTTTTAAATCGATAATTTTTATTAGAATTTTTAAAATTATATTTTTAATATAATTAATATAATAATAAGGTGTTCAAACTATATTAATTAATGAATTCATTATAAATTATAATAAATTAAAGTTGCTATATAATATTATAGTAATTTGTTTATTATTATTGACAATATATCAATTGTTAAAACTATTATTTTAATTAAAATCAAGTAAAAAAACATTTTATTCAACAAGTAATGTCAAGAAATGTCAGTTTTTCAATAAAAAAAAGCACAGCGAATTTACTTTCAACACCGATGTTGAAAATAAATCACTTTCCGCACTAGTGCCTAGAAATAGTTTAATATGTAACTCAAATCAGTGTAGAAAGTGAGCTATTACCTAACGCTAGTAGATAATAACTATTTACGGTAGAGTAACTGAAACATCCAATCTATATGACTATTGTGGAATGTAAACATTCTGGTTCAGGTTTTAATTAGAGAATACCCACATTCTTAAATTTGTTATAGAATGATTTTATTCTGACACTACTTACAGAATGATTACTAGTAGTAACATTATTTTATTACCAAATTATTTAACGATTGTTATGATCATGGGTGTTTTTGACTATACCACAAGTTATTTTATTACATAATGAAAACATACATATAAATCTCAATAAATACTATCTTATTGTACGTGTAGAAACGTTTTATTATCGTACTCGATTGTTTGTAAAACTCGGCTTACGTTTTCGTTTTGAAAGTATCGCACACGTATTTTTGTCATGAAAAAGCACATTTTAACTGAAAGCATAAAATCAAACGGGTAATCATATGGAACTACAGTATGCGTGATATAAATATTACGCGGCACAAAAACTAGAACTACTGTTCGATATCTTCTTAATTATTTGGACTTTGCGGAGTTCCAGTTATTCGCTCAAACCACATTTAAATAAAAACTTTTCATTTTAGGTTGTATGCTTCAAGTAAAAATGTAAAGGATAATTATGTGCTATCGTTGAAAAAACTGCAAGCTCTTTCAAACGGAATTATGATGTTAATTAATACAACAGCTCCACTTCCAAAAAATCAGAAACTAAAATCAGCATCGTTGAGTTTCGGCAACCAAACTAACGTATTATTTAATTGTTACAAATATTTTTAAGAGAAAAAATTATAAAATATTTATTTTTCAGGTTCCTAGATGGATGGATATTGATTTTGATAATTTTTTAGATACAACTTTACCTAACACACCTTATAATGTCCATTCATAATTTATTGTAAATGTGACTTGTAACGTTCATTTGAAATATATTTAGATCATTATATTAGATCAATTACAAAGAAATTCCTGTATAAAACCACCCAGTATTCAAATTATATTTATTAACACTGTACTCGGGGCCTGTTTTACCAGTAGGCCCGTGCCTGGGGCCCCTGAGTCAGGGGGCCCCACACTCGACTCAACTGTAACTGTTTAAAACAACAATTTATTTTTTTAATTAAATAAAAATTATTAGCTCTTGAAAATAATATAAATTAGGATTATCAATATCAAACTTGAAAAAGAAAAGTCATTTTTCGAAAGCTTGTTTAAAAAATGTGTTTTATTCGTGTCTTGTAGCTCAATATTGATAATCTGGATATCGATGTACATGATCTTCTAGAAAATGAATTAATGCAATTTAAGGAAATGTGTAAATCAAGCAACATTGTTCAAAATCCTGAAAAAATGTTAGAGTTTTTGATCAAAACTAAGATTGTCTCAACATTTTCCAATGTTGAAATATTACTTCGGATACATTATTTGTTAATACCAAATTTAAACATTCATTCTAATGAAATTATAAACCAATTTGCGGAAATAAAAACGCGCGAAAGAAAAATTTAAATATATTTTAATTTAATGCGCTTTAGTCTAGTAGGAATTTTGGTTTTGTATTGTTTTTCTCTCTTAAAATATCGTTTTTTAGTACATATTTTATTATTTTCTGTGTGCTAATATAATAGTGTCCTATACCTATATATTTTATGTCGACAAAATGATATTATAAAATGTAGGTTTTTTTCTTCGCCGGTGCCGATATTAATGCTTTACTAAACTTACGAGGGGGCCCGGAAGGTATATGAGCCTAGGGCCCACTAGAACCGAAAATAGGCACTGCCTGTACTGTAAATTTCAGTTATTTCAGAAATAATGTTCACTCTGTTGTACGTTTTCAAAATTTATTTTGAAAAATGAAGAATAAACAATAAAAATATAAAAGAATTTTAAAAAAGTGGAATCAGTAGTTGGGTATTGAACTTTAAATTGTCATACATTGTTACACGTCCCGAACGTTATCCTTTTGCCATAGAATATATGAGTCCACTAGATGCAAAAGTGTGTATATGATATTCAAGTTGTTTTGAGATATTTACACAAAACTGTTATGAGGAAAAGTATAAAAATTTCTTCCAGTATATTTTGTTTGTCTTGTATTGTATTGCATTTTGAAGTCACAATGATAATTTTTTTACCAATATTTAGATTATTAACCGTAGAATTTTAGTACAAAGATTGCATACAGACAGTTTTTCAACTGAACCATGTTTATTGAACAATTTTGCAACTGAAGCGTTAGAATTAATTTAATGTTCTCCTACTTAGAATTTATCTACTGATTTCTAAATAGTAATTAAAAGCATATACTGATATTTAAAAGATGCGCATTCGATTAACGAATACAACGCCACCAATAACTCATTTTCGAAATTTTTGCATTAGTGGACTCATATCAACAAACGTGTTGATCTTGAACGTTGTACATTCATAAAAACTGGGGTCTTAAAATTAATATTGATAAAACTAAATACTTAGTTGTAGGAGGCAAAGCAAATAATTTGGATATAGAGGGTGAAACGATCGAAAACTGCAAGGAATATAAATATCTGAGATCTATAATATCAGAAGAAGCCAACAGTAGAGAAGACATTGAAAATAGAATGGTAAAAGGTCGGCAAGCTGTGAGACAGCTAAACACAATTTGGTGGTCGGAACAAATCCACAAACATACAAAAAGAAGAATATACAATTCGATAATAAAAACCATATTGACTTACGGGTAAGAAACGTGGGAAATCACAAAAAAATACAAAGAAAAACTAAAAGTAATTGAAATGGATACATTACGAAGAAGCTGTCCAGTATCAAAATTAGAGCATATAAGAAATGAGAATACTAGAGAGAGAATTAATGTACAGGGTGGCTCAATTTCGATCCCTCTTATGGGAAAATCGGTAACTATAGGAGATATCAAACGTACGACTAAATGCAGTCGTGTCTCAAAACGGCTCCGTCCAATAGGAGCGTACCATGAGTCGTGCGCATTCGTTTTAAATTTGACGTTTAAAAATGTAGAAAGCTAACCTATAAATTAATGTTGTCTGTCATTAAATTTTGACGTTTATTCAGAAATTTCAAAATTCTGTTTCAAATTCAAGATAAAAACAAATCAACATCGTATTTACTATAATAGTTTATCTATCGTTTTTAAAAGTTCAAATTGTTGGAATAAAAGTGTTTGCTGAATATTTCATAAGTTTTTATTAATAAGAAACAAATAATTTACAAAACAAAATTGAAGACCGTTTTTTCAAAACTCAACAATTAAAAAATATCAATTTTTCAGGAGAGCGTTTAAACGGTGTACTATATGCTTGTATCTTATGAAAAAACAAATTAAAATTTTATATTTGCATGTTTATCATTCAACTTAGGTTAGTGCATAACTCAATTTCGGCAAAATTGCATTTAACGAATTTTGAAAAAACTGTCCTCAATTAAGTACGACTGCATTTAGTCGTACGTTTATACCAACAATTTGAACTTTTAAAAACGATAGATAAACTATTATAGTAAATACGATGTTGATTTGTATTTATCTTGAATTTGAACAGAATTTTGAAATTTCTGAATAAACGTCAAAATTTAATGACAGACAACATTAATTTATAGGTTAACTTTCTACATTTTTAAACGTCAAATTTAAAACGAATGCGCACGACTCATGGTACGCTCCTATTGGACGGAGCCGTTTTGAGACACGACTGCATTTAGTCGTACGTGATATCAAAATATGGATGGCGCATCCTCGATCTCTTTTTTTGAGAAAATCTGAATGGACAAAACCGGAATTCGCTATCTTTTTTCGTTTTCGAGTTAAGGCCAAAAGTTCGCTTTCTCGCCTTTTCGTTAAATGTGGATATCTCGGTTGTTTGTAACGTTATAGAAAAAATATTTACCTACACCTTCTTCAGACACTTTTTTAAGGAGAATAAACTGGACTAAAGATAAATCGTACTTTTTAACAATGTATGTACTGATCGATTATCTTTAAAAAAATTTGGAAAAAACTGTTATCCATTTAACAAGCTTTAAGCCTAGTCTCATAATGGGCAAGCAATGGGATCTATTTTTTTCCAATTTTTAAATTTTAATTTTTTTATTATCCGTGTTTACATACATATTTTTCAAAAGCTCTAGAGCAGGCGTCGGCAACCTATGGCACGCGTGCCAGGCTTGGCACGCGATGGGGTTCTGAATGGCACTAAAATTCTTCTCCTCTAGAACCCCATTATATAATTTAGAATTAAGGCGGCACCCTGAATCATATTGGTAGAGTGGCTTGGCACACCACAGCTAAAAGGTTGCCGACCCCTGCTCTAGAGTATAAATTTTTTTAAAGATATTTTTCAACATGAATAACTAAAATCTTAAAAATTAAAAAGTTTTAAAGAGAATTGATCAGTACATACATTGTTAAAAATTACGATTTATTTTTGAAACTTGAAAATCAAATAGTACTATTGTTTTCAAAAATTTTTCTATATTTTTTATAGAAAGTACGTTTTAAAAGAAACATTTAAAAAAATACGTGCTCTTTGGTCAATTATTTGCGGAGTTATAAGAATTTCAAAAACAAGTAACGTAAATTTCTAAAAACTTATATAATCTTGATAATTAAAAATTAAAGAAAAAAATAGAGCCCATTGTTTGCCCATTATGAAACTAGGCTAAAAGTTTATTAAATGGATAACAGTTCTTTACAAAAAAAATTTAAAGAAAATCGATCAGTACATACATTGTTAAAAGTGGTGATTTATTTTTGAAACATGAAAATTTAATAGTAATATTTATCGTTTTTTAAAATTTTTTAATATTTTTTATAGAAAGTACGTTTTAAAAGAAACATTTTCAAAAAAACAACGTTCAATTCGGTCAATTATTTGCGGACTTATGAACATTTAAGAATAAGTAACGTAATTTTTTTTAATATATAATCTCAACAATTAAAAATTCAAAAAAAATAGAACCCATCGTTTGCCCATGATGAGACTAGGCTTAAAATTTGTTAAATGTATAACAGTTTTTTACAAAAAATTTTAAAGAAAATCGATCAGTACAAACATTGTTAAAAAAAACTTAATATATCTCTTGAATAACATGATTAAAAAAATAGAAAATAGTCATGGGGGCTAGTCTCAACTAGTACTAGAAGAAAAAAAAATTTCAAAAAGATCCGAGATGCAAAAGCAAAATGGTGTCCGATTTGGCGTGGAATGCCCCGTATATATGGAGGGGTCAGAATAGAAGTGAATCAAGTCCATATCAGTTTTTTAAAAATGTACCTAGATACAGTGTAGTGCCTGAATCTAAACTTACGCAATTAAATAAATTAACTAATTAAGGATGTATAGGAGATACAATCGGAGACAAAAGTAGGATTAATTTGAATATCACGAATATTGGTCTTATGTGTGTAGTAAAATACTTTTTAAATATCATAAACGATAAACAAAGTGATAAAAATGCATGAAGAAAGGCTTTTTTCGTTTAAATCGGTTCATTTTCTGAAATTACAAATATTAAATTTGACATAACAAAATTTTTATTAGTGACTATCCCTGCAATCCAACCTACTATCTAAATAAAAAATGTAATAATTTTTATGAGTAAAAATGGATATTTGTTGTTAAAACTAATAAAAACCGAGATATACATAATATTTTTAATACCAACAAGTTTTAAATATGTTTAGGGTTCTTTTAACGTCGAAATCTATTTTATTTTTAGCGAATTAAACGTGACAACCCTATATCGGTTGTTCAATTACTAATTAATTTCTCGAGAACGGGGTAGTAAACCGTGATGAAATTTTGCTAAAACCTTCTTCTATTTACAAGCTATAACTACAAAAAATTTGAAAAAATTCTTATATTTTGATCATATATTTTAAGCTAATATATTATTCAATAAAATGTTTTTCATAAAATGATTTTTACATTATATAATTTTTTTAGGATTTCTTAAGATTTAGCTTTAGATTTTTATTTAGACAAGTATTTTACTGTTTAACACCTTGTGATTTTCCCTAAAAGCAGACTCTTAAGCAAAACCATAGATGTAATTTTCTTGAATTTTAACTAAAAGTCAACATCAAATTAAAACTGCAAGAACTATTGAACGGTGTAGTGAATCGATTTGAAATTTTTTTTATTACATCGCAAAGTCAATGATGACATGTGTACCAATTTTCATCGATATCTTATATTTTTGAGTTTTATTTTTTGTCTCCTATAGGGACCGAGCGAATACCGTAAAGTGGCGCCTAAGGCGGACACTTTGAACATTTTTGGCGTGAAGGTCATAGCCACAAAACATATATTATTATTGTTAAAGATCGTTAATGTTCAATTTAATTATGATTTCGCTGTGAATCTAGTATTAACACTAAAACGCAATTATTTTCAAAACATGCTACATTTTATTTGTAAAAAAATACAACATAATTACATGACAAATTAAAATTTAATAAAATATAAACCAAATTTAGTTCTCTTGGAAATGTTTATAGATTTTAGGGAGGTTGTCGAATAAATTGGTGGTTGCAAGTTAGCTAATGCACAACACAAACGGACTATGTCATCAAGGTAAGGCATTAAATCGTGGCTTATATTGTGCAAAATATGATGGGTTTTGATTCGCTGTATTATACTTCTTTCGACATGAATTCGAAAACTCACTTGACTACAAAAATCTCTTTAAGCTTCTTCTGCACAATTAATGTTCACTTGTTCTTTAGATCCACAAGGTCCTACTAATTCTAATTTATTTTCTTTTCGCTTGATAGCTCGTTCAAACCTGGCACATTTCTACTTTTTCTAGAAATTGGTGTTTTGGCGTTTTTTTATGTACCTAATATCAAGTTTTACTGTTACTTTTATTATACTTGAATCAAAAATTAATGTTATATTTCTTCTTCACTCAACAACATAAACTCTCGGACACTTAACTCGAAAAATTAACTTATCATGGTCCGCCCCCCTCCCCCGCCTCTACAAAATTTCATTATTAATTTTGAAGTCAGGGGAAACGGAGAATTTTTAATACGGAATTTATAAACAGGTTTCGTAAGTGGAACAAATCTCCGTTTCCCCTGACTTCAAAATTAATGTTTAAATTTTGTAGGGGGGGGGGCGGAGGATGATAAGTTAATTTTTCGAGTTAAGTGTCGGAGAGTTTATGTTGTTGAGTGAAGAAGAAAAAATTATTTCTTCCTTTTTAAAGGGAACAGTAGTTTTTAAAGTAAGGTGCTTTTACAGTCAGGGATTTTTAAAATTTTTGATTTTTATTTTATTTCACTCTTTTTGGAGTACATTTTGTCAAAATGTATCGAAAAACCGAATATATGTTTTAAACCGCTTCGTGATCCAATCAGACGATGTGGTAGCGCGAATTGTCAGCCAATGATATGAATTTGACCCTACATAATCTAACAAACATAGAGAACGGGGGGGATAGAGTAACTAATCTTGGCCGATTAGACCCTCGCGGCAAAAGGCATCAATTGGCAGGATTTTTAGCTTCTGTTACAGCGATCTGGGATCAAAAATTTTGGTTTGAGCGTGTTCATAAAACATGTACCTATCTTCTAGTTGAACCAATAAAAAAGCAAAAAAGTCAAAAAATCATAAATTGGCTCGCCTTAGAAAATAAAAGTACAATTATTCACCCTTTTTTTCGATGGATTTTTCAAGGGTTTTTCCTTCCTAGAATACTTTAAATTTCTGGGGCCTTAGGCTTTCGAGTCCATTTTGTTGGTTGCCATAAACTTTCTATCACTAAAATAAACAATTAGGATGTCTTTAATTGTACCAGTAAATGAGGAAAATATGGAATATACTTATTGTTTTTCCTGCGAACACTTTTTATCCATTGATCACGTCGCTTTTTTTCGTGTGTTTTTGCGGGAAATCTATAAAATTTTACAGCTCCTTCGGTGTTTAAATAATTATTTGTACACCCAACAACACAGCAATTCACATGAGTACCGATTTTTATTGTTAAAAGCACGTGATACTAATAAACAAAATCTAATATGCAATATCACTATTTGAAATGATCACGCCAATTATGCAAATTATCACCACTACTGGCGCTGGTTGCAAATACGCTCGGTCCCTATACATCCTTTTAAGGTAAGTAAATGAATTTATTATCAATAATACTTTTATAAAGGTTAGCATAAGAAAATGATTGCATAATTCTCACGCTAAAATTCATAGACAAGTTTTAAGTTCTAAGTAAGGTCGAAAAGGTCGTAGGTATTTGTTTTCAGTGCAACTTTATGAAACAAAGAATCGATAAATTTGCATCTTTTATAACACTAGCTTTTACAGCAGCAATATTCGCTTCACTTCTTAAATTTTAATTTCTTATTGGTAGTTTAGTATTATTAAGAGTAAACACCTTTTAGTATTTTGCAAGGATTCGACAAATAGCACTCACACTATAGGTGGGTTATGTGAACTATAATTTTCATCAAGTGCGTGATGAATATGCGCAAAAGAACAATTATTTTTATAAAATTTTTAACTAATTACAAGCAAGCAAGTTATGCAAGCATGTATTGGTAAATTTTATTGGTGCCATGATAAATTGTCAAAAGTATCCTAAAAACATATAACAGCTATAGGTTTTCAAAATCTTGAACCAATACACGTCAGAGGTATGACGTCTGTCATGACCAACACATAAAAATGAAATTCCAATTTATCACATTATGCAAATTACGATTGTATAGTGATTTTTATTTTTGTAAGTTTGTATACATTAACGACATTAATGACAGTTCAGTATATTATTATGTCTCACCTTATAATCGCATGGTGTTTAAAATTTTGACAAAGCTGATCTAATGTGACGTCATCAATGCTTATGACTTGCATTGGTTTGGGTTTTAAAAACCCTATAGTCATGTTTATACCATCATAAAATAATATGGTTGTCATAACATTTGAAAATCATATTGTCCCTATTGAAAAATCCTCGACATTGTGTGAGTTCCTTAACCCATTTCATCCCGATGTTGCGTTGCTGACACAGTCAATTTTTATATTTCATAAAAAGAATTTTAAAAAAGTAAGTGAATATTTATACATAAATAATAACATATTTATACATATCATGAGGTTTGGTATTTTGGCTATACAAATAAATATATTTTAAACTTCTCTCATCTGTCCTCCGGTTCACCTGGTCCTTTCGAAAAAATGTCCAAAAAACGAAAATTTTTTAATAAAAATATAATTTTTTAGCTAAAATAAGTAATTCTTGAAAATTTCATAAAAAAATTTTAACGTCCTAGGCGCTTTGTCCGAAATGGGTTAAAGTGTCTATTTACATTTTTGATTTTATTTTAATTTTATATTACTTTCTAAACTTACGATATTTTCTATTTTACTAATAAGACACAGAGCGGAATTTAAAAAGCACAAAAGCGATTAAAATCCCTAGGACCGGCTCTGGTTACAAATAGTGAATATTGCATTTATCGAAGTTTTACTGTAAACTATTTTATAAAAATACATTAATTTACTATAATTTTATAAATATTCTTCAACACCAAATATGAAGCGCTTTTCAACACATCATACAACTGGCTACTTTTATAATATAAATCATTTCTTTATCTATTTTAGTATTAATATCTTCTCCATCTTATTGTATCTTAAAATATAACCGAGTTTAAAAATTGTAATAATTCATTTAACTGTGTAACACTTACTTTATTAGCTTTTAATACAGCTGTGCCATATGTTTGTATAAAATTTTGGAAAAACGCAGTAGATCTGTTAAAGACCTTAATAAATAAATCATCTGGAACATTTTCTTGCAATTTAATTCCTTCAAACTTTTTTGTTACTAATGCTTCTAAAATATAATATATACAATTTAGATTAAAATAAGGAAAATATTATAGTAACAAACTTGTAGCCAATTCACTTCCCCCTAGTTCATGTTCTTGAATTTCTTTATCTTTATTTTCCAACAGCTCAACTAACTTTTTCTGTCTAATCTCCAAGTAACAAACAGTTTGTGTTAAAGGTAAAGTAAATTCATTAAAGTACTAAAATGTTTTAATTATATATTTATATAAACACTAACTTAAAAAGCATTTATGTTACCATATTTTGATCTCCCAGCGCCAAAATAAATCTGTATTTTAATTTAAAATTTGATAATGTAGAAAACTCGGGTAATGTACATTTCAATTCAATAATAATTTGGTTATTTTGTTGTGATACACTAATATTACTTTCATCGTTAATTTCATTTATAACAGACATACTTTTTTCTTGAATGGAATTATCACATAACGAATCGCATTCAATCATCGGATTGAGTTCCTAATAAACAGATTTGTTCCATCAATGTAAACAGTAGCTATATATGACTATTTCTTTGCTTTTTATGAAAAATAATCGGTATACAGTATATTTAATATACTAATTTAAATGATATACAGCAAATGGAGTAAGCAATTTTAAATTTTTTGATAACTCTTTTATCATTTTACAATATAATATATTACTTACCTTATAACGTTCTAATAAATTGTTATTAGGCAAATCTTCGAACCAAATTTGTTTCATATCTGTTAGATATACTGTAAAATGTTCACCCTGTCTGCATTTTATCATAAAATTGTAATTATTTGCAGTAAAAGGTATCCACATCTTTTTCGTATTTATAGGTTATGTATAAATTATGTAGTTCTCAAACAAACTGTCAAATAGGTATATTTTGTAAAAATATTGCTCAGTGTTCTGTCATCTTTGAGCACCTTAATCTTGTGTGGCTTAAAGTGTACTTTAAGTTTCCCATCTTCACCGATGATAGCTTAAATTATGGTAGCACATCAAATGTATAAAAGAAACTTTTTTTGATATACAAACTTAGAAATGTATAATATATTCCAATAAACTTAAGTATATTTGGTACTGATGATGTCGATATCTATTAAAATTGAACTATTGAAACAAGTTTTTACATATAAAGTACATTGTTATTTGTAAATATAAATTTCGTAAAAAATTTTTTAAACAATCAAGAGGTTTAGGGTTTTGACAAACTAATCTATCGTTTAAAAAAAAAACTGACAGAAAGACAATTTTTTTAGGTTTAGACAGGAATAATAATTAAAAATGTATTTAGAAAAGGTATGGATCCATTTTTGAAATAAAACTAGTTGTCATGGTAAAAGATTTTTTAAATATATTTTATTTATTTGGAGGATTTGGAGCAGCCCCCTGGCACTCCATGTTACAGAAAATTGCGTAATGTGGTTTCATCCCGCAAGAGGCGCTAGTAGAATAGTTCATCCATAGTATAAGAAGTTATACAGTAGGGACACTCGGTGTCGGCGTCTTTGATGTTCGTGTTCCAGATTTTCAAGTCTGGGTTAAGTTCATTTGAGACACGTAGAGATGGCGCTGAAATATTAATTTAAATTTGAAATAAACCGCAAGAGACTTAATTATTTTAAAGGATTATTTTCACATTGTAATTACTATTATTCATTTCAAAAACAATAATTTAGCATTGAACAATCATTTAGAGTGAATATTCTTTAATTTATTTTTCTTAAATTTTGAAATATTGAAAAAAATATTGAAATAAACCGTGTAATGCATTCTCTTAACGAGAGAAAGTAATGTTAAAGTACTTTCATTATTAAATTTTTAAAATTTTTACAAAGTCACCAAAATTTATTGTCAAATCATTAAATCTAGCGACATTTTAAGTGACTTGACAACACTGTAGCAAGTTGTGAAACAGCACGAATCACTGGCGAAACTGCACGAAACAGTCGCGACATCTGCTAACTTATGTAGGTACTTAACCCAGACTTTGACATGCGCATAAAAATTTGGAACACAAAATAATTGCGAGTGTCCCTACTGTATAACTTCTTATACTATGGTTCATCTACAGTCACTAGATAGATACAGTACCGCAAACCAATAGGTCAATGAGTTAGAGAGAGAACGTTAATTAGGGCCCCAATATGGCGTCATTCGAAAATGTCAAACGACATTTGTTGTAATTTTTACAATTTTTAAGGTTAAATCAGTGGCGGCTCGGCAGAATTCCCTAAAATTATTAAAATTAAAAATAAAAATAAACAAAAATATGCAGGAAAATACATACATAAGACGAAATGTATTGTTTTAACTTGTCATTATTGAAAAATTATAACCCCAGTTACAATTTTGCAACTTTTTTTAAATTTCCCGCATAAATTAGGGCCCCAATATGGCCGGCCTTTGCGGTAACTGTATCTATCTAGTAACTGTAAGTTCATCTAGTGACGTAACCAGTGACGTAACATATTACTGTAACGTAATTAAATATGCGGAAGATTTAAAATTAATTTTATCATAAATTCCAGACATTATTATAATGTTATAATTAACAAACCTTTCTTAGTAAATTACACCGATTAAACACTAGTTGAACACAATTTATTACAATAAGTTAAATTATCAACACAACATCGAACAGCTGTTAGCCTTATCTATGTTAGCAACACAGAACATTATTGTAGCAACATCTCTATCTATCTCTCTCTACTATGAGCACCCCACATGAACTAACCTACTATCGGCATCCTAAGGAACTAAAATTTGTGTGACAACTTATGACCACTTTTTATATTTTCTCTCATTAGATTGCTAGGGGGCTGACAGGGGCTGATTTGGAGCATTCGCTTGAACGCGGCCATCGTATCGGAGGATTGCATATGCGCATGCGTACTATTTCAGATAAGTTAGGTTATCAATTTTTGAAAGCAAACGTCTAATTAGAAACTACTTCAAATAATATTATACATTTATTATTCTAGTAATTTTAACGCCAATTGGCAAAGTATGACTTCAAAAATGCTTATAGCATGGCAAGGGCTATTTGAAAATTTAGAAGAAACTTCTGCAAGGATATTAAGAGTAGGACATTTAACTGGTAATGCATTTTTTATATAAATTTATTTCAGATAATTTAAAGCGCACATACCTACATTATAATTTTTGCTGTTTTAATTTTGATTTTTTATTAAATAATTGGCAACTCTCCCTTTTCATTAAACATTTCCAAATTTAAAAACAAATTAACTGCCCTTTATTCTATCGATCCTAGAAGAACATTATTATGCATGTCTTCAATATAAATTAGAGTATCATTTACACATCAATTGTTATTTACAATCAACTCTCACACGTTCACATAAAGCTCGAGATAATTGCAAAATTCATTATTTATTGATTTTTCTAGGAAATGAAACCAGTATTGCAACAGTAATAGATTCAGTCAAGCAGTCCACTTTCTTTAAAAAATATTTAAACAACAATGGAATTCCAGATGAGCTTGCTACAGAAGCACAAAATATTCTTAAATTATTTATTGCCAATACTAAATTTAAAAACAAGACTTTATTACAAACACAAGAATATTCTCATTTACTTAATACTCTTCCTACATTATCCAAATGTATCCTTGCAAATATTGTCATTCAATTGGATTTAACTGAAAACTTTTGTGTATTGCTATTGGATTTGCCAATTCAATTAACTGTGGAGATGTTAAACGAAATTACGGTTTATTTGAAATTTTTTTTACCAGAGAGGCGTTTGGAATACTCATATACATATTTGAGAACAATAATTAAACTTGTTACAAACTTGAAGGAAGAGGTAAGAATTTTTCAATAAATTTCATATTTTTGTCATTTTATTACGTAACCTACAAGTTTATTTCAAAATATAAATATAATAATTTATTACAGAATAATGCACATATAACTAAGCTGATATCATATTTTAAAGATTTGATGAAAAATATGGTGCCATTGGATAATACGAAAGACTTGAGCGATATTGAAGAAACAAAGTTACTTCAAAGTTACGGATATACACTTTTCTATTTATTTCAATTAATACAAGTGTGTTCATTGGAGAGTAACAAAAGTGACATTTTTCTTCCCGTCTTAATAAATGCTTGCGATACGGTGTTGTGTGAAGTCTCCTTAGATGTATATGCTAGTTGGGAAGAGGTATTTTTATTTTTAACAAAAACTAATTTAATTATTAATTAATATGCTTTAGGTTTTGCTAGATGATCTATCACTACAAGATGCCGTTGCAATTGAGGCATATGAAATTAAAAAAAAACTTAAAAATTATGATCCTGCTAAGGAGATGCTTAAAAAAATATGTTCAACCAAAAGTCGCGACGAGGTTATTAAAAATTCTATGAAAGTAGCCGACATATCCATCATAATAAAAAACGTCAATATAGTTGATCAATATCAAAAGCTTTGGTTTCAAACTTTACTGAAAAACAAACATGTATTTGATAATATCAATTCCATCAATTGTTTAAATACGTGGATAAAAATGTGTACTCGTGAAGATGTCTCTTTACTTATGGCTCATCCTAAGAGAGATGAAAACTCCGTAAATAAAAATTTGATTTTGGAATGTATCAAAATTTTAAATATAGCTGACATAAAACTTCTTATTCAAGAATACTATCAAGAACACAATGTAAATGATGTTCTTTTTGAGGTGGATAATATTAATGAAGAATTAACTCCGTTGTTAAACAAAATAACTATGACTAATGAAGTCGAAGAAAATGTAATGAAAAACATTTACGTGTTACTTTTACTAAACCCTCAACTTATCTTGCAAGCGTTCTGTAATAGATGTTTGCAAAACACATCCTATATTACCAGAGTAGCAAGTTTATTTGAGTTTATCAAATCTGTACCAAAGGTGGTCGAATATTTTCAATCTACTCTAGAAACTGCATTACTAAGCAATCCCATATCTGCAATCAACTATACCAATTACACAGATTTAATAAAATTGATGTTAAATTTAAATTATTTTTCCAAGAGTGGTTTAATCTCAAAGATATTAATGCCCCAGGTGGAATCGCTATATCAAAATGAAAATGATGATTTGCTTTCTATAGTACTTCAACTGATAAATGTTAGTATCTTTTGTTATGCATATTGTGATCAGCCATTTGGTTCATATGATAAACTTGCTTTTTTTTAAACTTTAGTTACATAGTCTTTTTTTCATTTCATTTTTTATCTATATAACTTTTTCGTATGAACCTTATTGATAGCTTGCTTGCATGATGTCCTTTATTTAATACTTTTAAATCAAAATTTATTTTTATATTTTACTTGCACAATTTTATTAATTAAATATTAAATCTATCTGAGAAGATTTTATTATTTTATTTTTTATTCAAACGTTTTAGGTGCAAAGGTTTATAAAAAAATAAACATTAAAAAAAATTTTGATTTAAACAGTTTTATTCAAGTTAACAATTTAATTTTAGAATTTATGTGGAGATTATGATGACGAGGTCCCGTTAGCTTTGATCGAGATTCTTATTAAAATAATTGATAGTTCAAGAACTTCATCTTTAAATTTCTCCTTTAATAAGCAGTGTAATCTTGGAGTAGCTATAGAACTTTTATTAAAATTGAATCCTAAAATTAAATCTACGTTTCGTCCAAATTTTACTGGTAATACACTTTTTTTCTCTTTTAAATTATTATTTGTATAGAATTTTTTAATTTTTTTTTTGTTTCCAAAGTAAATTTTAAAATTCAATTTAATGATTTATACATATAAAATGTAACTAACAACTACATACATTATTTTAGATACATTTTCAAAACTCAAAAGAAAACATGAATTAACTAAATATTATTGCGCTCTTATCAGTGGTAAAATGGAAAAATCATTTTTTGAAACCTACCATGGCTCATTTGATGTCCACAAAATTCACAATATGGTAGTGCCGTTAATCATGGTGAGTTTTTTTACATTGTTAATACAAAGAAATGGTACTTTTGATTTGTTGAATTGGTTAGTTTAAGGAGTTACACTCAGGGACGTTTTACCCTATAGGCTAAAAAGGCTAAATCCTAAGGCACCAGAAATTTAAAGAATTCCGGGGATATTAGACGCCGCCGCGATCTGCTATCCCGAAAAGTGTAAAAATCCCCTAATTTAAAATCCCATATGTTCAAAAATTAATTAAACATGTCTCTTTTAGTAAATAAACATAGGTAATCGATACACACAAGCGGGGGGGGGGGCACCGATTGATTTTTAACCTAAGGCGCCTTAAAGCCTAAAACGTCCCTGGTTACACTATAATAAATGAAGCGTTTTTTGACAATTTTGTTTGCATAGAAGGAAAGGTAATAGAATAATAATATTCGAGGTACTTATTAGGTATTATATTTAAGTCTTAAACAAAAAATTATCATCTACAAATATTGAGATGGCAACATTGTCGTGAGGATTAGTGAATTTGAGGCGCTCTGCGGCACGGAGTAGCGTGTTAAATTTGAATTTAAAAAAAGAAAAAAAATTTTACTTAATCTACATGTTCATAGCTAGATAAATACGTAGGGGATTTTTAATAAGTTTTAATAATGAAAACTTTCAATTTTCGATAACAAAATCGGTAATCATTTGTTAATAAATAGTGTATAAATCAACTTATTGAAAATCCCATACGTATTTCTCTAGCTATGAACATGTAGAAATTTTTTTTTAGATTCAAATTTGAACACGCAACACTGCGTGTCGCAGATTCACTAATCTTCAAGAGAATGTCGCCATTTCTCAATATTTGTAGATTGTAGATGGTAATTTTTGTTTAAGACTTAAATATATGTATATTTAATAAGTACCTCTAATATTATTATTCTATTGCCATTCCTTCTATGCAAAAAAAATTATCAAGAAAACACTTCTTTTACTATAATAGTGTAACCCCTTAGGGATGTATGGGAGATACAATCGGGGTTAATTTTAATTTCACGAATATAAGCCTTATGTATGTAGTAAAATTATTTTTAAATATCATAAATAATAAACAAAGTTAGAAAAATGCATGTAGAAAGGTTTTTTCTTTAAATCGGTTTGTTTCTGAAATTACAAATATTAAATTTATTATAACAAAAATTTTGTAAGTGACTACCCTGCAATCCAACCTACTAACAAAATAAAAAAATGTAATAATTTTTATTAGTAAATATTGATATTTGTTGTTAAAACATTGATAAGAGAAACTTTGAGTTATGGAGATAAAATTACACGTAAATACACTGACAAACCTATATATTTTTTCGAAAAAAAAATTTGATTTATACTTATAGAATAATTCGAGTTAGGGAAGTTTCACTGTATGTATAATATCAACAAGTTTTAAATGTTTAGGCTCCTTTTAACGTCGATACCTATCAAGTCAAAATCTGCTATGAGGAGAAATGTAAATTTTACAGGAGGTAGAAATAACATAGCAGAAATTTTTAACGTCTACTCACATAACAGATTTTTACAACTCGATTTTCAGCGGTTTTTGAATAAAATTCACATAACCGATTTTTTGGGAATGTAGAGCTTGTTAAAATCTACCATGTAAGTATAAAATGTAAAAATTTGAAAATCTACCCCATAGCAGATTTTGACTTGACAGCGACGCTATATTATTTTTAGAGATTTGAACGTGACAACGCTATATCGGTTGTTGAATTACTAATTAATTTCTCGAGAATGGGGTAGTAAACAGTGATGAAGTTTTGCTAAAACCTTTTATTTACAATAGCTACAGAAAATTTGAAAAACTCTTTACATTTTTTTTCATGTTTTAAGCTAGTATATTCGTTAAAATGTTGTTTTTCATAAAATGATTTCTACATTATAGGATTTTTTTTTGATTTCTTAAGATTTTCCGTTAGATTTTTATTTAAACAAGTATTTTACTGTTTAACGCCTTGTGATTTTTCCTAAAAGCAGACTCATACGCAAAACCATAGATGTGATTTTCAAAAATGTTTAACAAAAATTAAACATCAAATTAAAACTGCAAGAACTATTGAATGGCGTATCGATCGATTTAAAAAATTTTTTATTACATCGCAAGTCAATGATTTAATATTGATCATATTAATGATCTGATATTTTTTAGTTTTATTTTTTGTCTCCTGTGCATCCTTAACTGGTTTATAAATAAATTTTTATAAAATATTTTCTAACGTCACACGTTTTATAATAGGCATAATACAAATGAAGTGGGGGGGGGGGGGACCAAAACAATCTAAAATTCAGTAAGGGGTCCTTGAATTGAAATTTTAAATATTCAAATTTTAATGTTTAGTTTAAATTGGACGGAGTTATGCAAAAAGGAACCATCCACCAATAGTTAGTTTTGAGATATTGAAGCTTTAACTTAAAAGAATACAATTAAATCGGTTGATAATTATATTTTAATTTTGTTTAAATAACACATAATGATATGTAATTTGTGTTACCAGAAAAAGTTTGTGAAATTTAGTTTTCATATTATTTCGGTCACTTATAGTAAATAAACTAAATTTTATTACTTTGTCGCTTGGTTCCTTTTTGCATAACTACGTCCAATTGTACTTACCTACCGATTATCTAACTCAGAATAGAATCAGCAAAATTTGAAAAAGTACATCTCTGCATTCGGAGAATTATTTGTACACCTTTATAATTTTTTTTTATTTTTCAATTAATGAAGGAAATTAATGGATTTGATTGAATAATTTTTTATTTATTTTCTACCGGTTTCGCTTTTTATAGCATCGTCAGGTATTTTATAATTTTTCTAAAAAGTTGTCAATAATAAAAAAACGTACTTACTTACATATTTCAAAAAATAATTATTATTTTTTGAAATACGTTTTTTTATATATTAGTTTATAACCTTTATATAAGTACTACATAGTAATTATTATCGTAATCTGATTATATTAGTAATTTTTCCGTAATCCAAAAAATATTTTTAGTTGTGAAATAATAAATCAATAAGTATAAAAATTTATAAAATAAACAAAAATTTGCCATTCAATATTAAAATTAAATTTATTGTATGTAATATGGGTACACGACATTTAGGCGACGGGCAATTAGGCGACGTCAAATAGGTGACGGGAAATTTGATACATTTTTTTAATTAAAAAAATTAGTAAAATAATATTTAATTACAAATTCTAATAGTATTTCGTATTACTTATACTATAGGTACATACCTAAATTACCTATGTATACACACAAAAAATGAAAGATTTTCAATCCATGTTGTAATTTATTGTATGATAAACCGCGAACCAACCGCAAAATCAATATTTAATCTGATTAAATTATCGATGAAGGGATTAAATTTAAAAATAATTTTGTAATTAATAAAAGTGTATCGAATTTCCCATCGCCTAATTTGTGCCGTCGCCTAATAAGCCCGTCGCCTAAAATACCAGCACCCAATTGACCGTCGCTTATTTGACGTCGCCTAAGTGACGGTGTCCCTGTAATATCATAATAATTACCATAAATTATTTTGATAAATCAAACTACAAATGAAATTATTATGTGCATTAAACCTCATATCAAATTGATCTGCGGATAGAACCGCAAATAAAATGTTCAATCAACAATGTTCCACAAATTTGGACAATAGTTTTGAGTTGGAAGTGTTCTAGCCCCCCCACAGTCTCATTATTAAGTTAAAATAATAAACTTTCAAGTAGATTTGTCGTATTTAGTGTGTATTTGCAAAATATGACGGCAACTGAAGATCAAAAATAATTAACCAATTCTACCACATCGGCCAAAAACAGACTAAATATCAAAAATAATCGTGAAATAACGTCTTAAGGGGGATTATACACCTGGAAACGCGAGAAAAAGAGAAATTTCGAGAATTTTTTTCAGGGAAACTATTGGAGTTATCGGATCGGGTTTTTTTCTAGGTAACAATATACACTTTCAAGAATATTTTCAATTTTTTTTATTAAAAATATTTTAAAAATCACTGAAGTAATTGAGTTGTCTACGGAGTGCCATAAAGAAATCTGCTTTTGCGGTACCCAGTGGCGTTTTGTTAAAAATCATCTGACATCAAAAAATCAAACAGGATGTTAAAGTAGCTACTATTATCTAGTCTTTGTCATAGCAGATTTAAAAAATATCAATTTTTAACAAAATGGCAGACGCTTGAATTCAAAGAAGTGATTTTCAAGGAAAAAATCGTTGGTATTTTGCCAATAAAGAACAAACTAAAAGTCGGAACAAAAAAATCCTATGACAAAGAATAGATAATTATATATACAATACCAAAAAAAAAAAATTCAAGCTGAGCGGTTCGGTGGTTTCGAGATATTTTGGGTACCGTTTGAAATATGTGGTTTTGAGTAAAACGCATTTGAAAATTTTTCGGTGGATAAACCCATGCGCAAACCTATGTACTCGTTGGGCTGTAACTTTGTTATATTTTAGAAGGTTTACTTGAAATTTTTACCAAACATGCTTAACATATCAAACAAGAAGTAAATGTAAACATTGCAAAATCGCTTTTTTGGAACCTGCCAGGTGTATAATCCCCCTTAACTTATTACATTACTAAATTTTAATTATTTTTAACGATATGGATTAGTTATTAACATGTGAAATTATTTACTAAATACAATTAATTCTTTACATATTATAAAAATTGATGATTGAAAATACTTTTTTTATTTGCTCGGTTGATATACATTTTCAAAAAATTATTATTTTTATTTATTTTGGAATCAAGTTAGGTAGAATTTTATTTTAAAGAAATGTCAAATAATTTTGAATTTTTATTTTTTCTATCTTATTGAATTGAATACTGTGCGCGTTAATAATATTTTCCAGGTTTGCCTGATGAGAATCCGAAATTCGAAACACCTGTGCCCAAGTGTAGCAAACTATTTCACTTAATTTGCATATTTTTATCCTAAAAAACAGTAAGCATTTTCAACCATTAATTTTTATAACATGTAAAGAATTAAATTGTATTTTATAAATTATTTTTAACTGTTAAAATTCTATTATTTTAACGTTTTGTTTAGTTCATAATAGTCAATTACTTTGACAGTAAACTAACAATAATAATTATTATCTTTGTAACATTTTTCTTGACTGATAATATAATCATTTTATTTCTCTTTAGATATTAACACAAAGTGTCGCAGAAGAATGGGTTTTGGTAATAAACGAAATTCAATCAAAATTAGATAATAAAAGTGTAATACAAATATTGACCAACATTTTACAAACTCTTTGTGAGAACACGGCAGCAACAAATAATATTTCACAAAGTAATAATTTTAAATGGTGTTTGGATCAATATTTAGTCATCATCAAAGTAAGAAACAAAGTAGAGATAAAAAATAAATTCTTTTCAACAAATATAATTTTTTAGGAAGTGTTGAAACCTGCTTGCAGTACAAAAGAAGATGAATCTTTATTAATCGAAAATGTTGTTTATTTATTAGCATGTTTAAATGAAAATTTTAGATCAAATGGATTGAAATTTATTGATTTAATAACATGTGAACAATTTCGCTTGTTAAAAGATGATGAACAGTTTGTGATTTCATTGCTAACGTTTAAAGATAAAGCTTTAGCAGAAATAATTGCAAATAAAATGCTGTTATAAAACTAATTTAAATATTTGATTGTTTTACTTGGCCAAATGTTGTATTATTTGAAAAAAAAAAATTATGTTTTGAATTAAATTAAGTTAATTATTTTTAAACTTAGTATTTATTTATGTGGTGCCTTCCTCAACGACCAGCTTACATACATTGGTTTAGAAGATTTTCTTTTAATTAAAATTATGTGATGCGACTGTTCGGTTTAATGGATTAATTTGAAAATTAAAATATCATTTGAAAAATGGTTTTTGAGATGAATAAATTAGTAAAAGTTTATTTTCTAAGTAGAATAACTAGTGACTTGATTATTTACCACAAAAGAAGCAATTTATGCAAGTAAAAGGTTCTTATAATAGACCGAGAGCTGGCAGTAAAAACTACCGCCTCATACGATACCAAAGGTTTGCAATTTCGGGTGTGTAATATCGCCCGCACTAAATACAAAACCGCTCATCTACCGGCCGGAAGTGGTCGCCTTATATTCGCAATAATTTTCAAAAGTGTATAAAAATTGACCTACTACCGCCTAATTAATACCAAGATGATTTACGAGCCAAAATAAGCGAAAATAGGAACTATGTCGAAAATTATTCGTCTGCCGCTTTTATGTGGTCGCATTCTCGAAGCAAACGAGCTCAAAGTTGAAAAGAAATAAGTTGAGATTTTAATACTAACCGATTGTCTCATCAATACCAAGCTGGTTCACGCACAAAAAAAATGAAAATATGATTAATTTTTAATCACACGGCCTTAAAGCAAAATTGCGGAGATTTTTTAACCAAAAGCCGAGAAATGGACGAGAAAAAAGTCCAGTCAAAATAGTGAAAATAGGTGCATTAATTCCGGTAAAGCTAATTTTTTTATCAATTGTACGGATTGATGCCTGGATGGAATTTTAGTAATTTCTCTATAAAATTTTTGCCGCGGGCGCGCCATCTTCAAAAAACAGCAAACTTTTCTTAACTTTTTTCGGTTTTTGCCAAATGGCGGTCAAAATAAGCATCTGTAAAAAAATTTACTTTTGCACCTTTTTAAAGTACATTAAATTTGCTATCATTTGAGACTAAAAATAGTTTTCTAGCTACAGTAGTTTCCATGTTACAGCTCTTCAAAAATTAGAAAAATTTCTCAAAATTGGAAAATTTGGGAATTCCAGCCAATTTTTACCCTTTATCTTCTAAATGACTACTCTTAAGTAAAAATCCTGTATAATAACTTTCAACTAGTGCAAATTTTCTACAATTTGACCACCTAATGTGTCCGCTTGTGAATCTTGTCTCCATTATAATTTTTCAATATAAAATATAAGTTATGACAACCTCAGAAATTGTAGGTAAATGTAACGAAAAATTTATATTGTAATAAATATAAATTTTATTCATTTCATTATAAGTTAAGAGTTTTGGTAGAATTGTGTTATATGTATAGTGGGGTTATCCTGCTGGGTACGGGCATGATGATGATCTGCTACATAAAGTCATGTGGCGTAAACAAACTTCTACTTGATTGCACGTGATTTTAATTGCTTAAAGATGAATTCGAAAAAGCTTCCATACATGTGAATCAGGCACTTGTAGACGCAGATTATATTAATCGTTAACACTGCCATGTGACAACATCAGAAGAATTGAAAGATGTTTCTGGTTTCTCTTGACCATTGTGTCTCCTCAACTTCGAAGTCCACGATTTTTTCAAACTATCCTAATAATGACGATCTATATTTTTTTGTTGTGTAAACAACGAAAATCGTCATCATTGTGGTGTTTGCTTCATAAGCATGGCCGTGGACTAAGACGAGTGAATAAGTTGGGCAGCACTTTGGCATTTATATAATTATTATTATGAAAATTAATAAAAAATTAAGTATTTAATAATATATTTATTGATATTTGAAACTGGAAAAAACAATTATTTATTAATTGAAATAAACCCGCCTTTAGACTCTACAAAAGAATCTACATTTTCAATACCGATCGAATGCTAAAAATTAAAAGAAAAATTTATAATGCATTGCCAATAATAATATTATTCTTATTACCTTTCACCTGCATGCACCAAATGCAATGCCTGGTTAATATCATTAAAACTTAGATTATGAGACACGAAATCGTCAAGTATTAATTTCTTTTCCAAATATTCATCTACCAATTTTGGTATGCTATCACGACTTTTCCAACCTGAAAGTAATTAGAACTATAATGCATTATAAACTTGTGAAAATGTGTTTTACGAATGGTTAACTGTAAAACAAATAAAATGTCAAAAGAGTTTCATTATAATTTACTTACCTCCAAATGCAGTGCCTTTCCAAACACGTCCACACACTAATTGAAATGGTCGAGTGCTAATTTCCTGTCCTGCACCAGCTACTCCAACAATGACCGAAACCCCCCATCCTTTATGGCAAGACTCCAATGCTGCTCGCATAGTTTGTACATTACCTATGCATTCGAATGTAAAGTCTAATCCGCCATCGGTTAATTCAATTAAAACTTCTTGAATTGACTTTTCGTAATCTTTAGGATTCAACAATTCTGTACAACCAAACTTTCTGGCAATTTCAAATTTGGAAGGATTCAAATCAATTCCTATAATTCTTGAAGCACCTGCAGCTTTGCAGCCCATTGCGACAGCTAATCCAACAGCTCCGAGGCCCCAAATAGCACAAGTGCTGTTAGGTTCCACTTTAGCTGTGTTCAATGCAGCTCCATATCCAGTTGAAACGCCACAACCAAGCAAACAACATTTATCCAAAGGTGCCTTATCGTTTATCTAACAAATACAAATTATTTATTAACAGGTAAAAATGAAATTAATCAAAATGTACCTTAGCAACCGATATATCTGCAACCACCGTATATTCACTGAAAGTGGAGCAGCCCATAAAATGAAATATAGATTTTCCTTTGCAAGTAAATCTCGATGTTCCATCGGGCATAAAGCCTTGTCCTTGAGTAACTCGAATTGTCGAACACAAATTTGTTTTAGGATTCTTACAAAATTTACATACTCCACATTGAGGAATATATAATGGAATCACGTGATCACCTTAAAGAAATAAAATATTTTTTATATCAATATTATTTAATATATTATAATTAATTATAAGATAAGACCAGCAGTATAGCGTAAAGTGTAAAGCCTACACCGGCCGACGGGGAGGGGGGAACCGCGGTTCAAACCCTGGTCGCGTCGAATACACTGCTATGATCTAAAGCCCAAGATAGATCTGTGGGGAAGGCAACGGGAAACCACCCCATTAATTAAATTCTCTAGTATATGTCCATGCCCATTGAAGGTACGACACATTTAAGAAGAAGAATTAAAAATAGCAATATAGTTTATTTCCAATAGGCAAACCCAATAATAGCAGAAAAACATTGTGGTACAATCTAGCGCAATAGTTGCCAATTTGTGCAGTCTGTCACAACAGCTATTTGACAGGCTATATGTATGCAATTTCGATTTGATGATAACTAAAATGATCTTATCTTTAATGATCATCATATTGTAGTTTACAAAATAGTATTTTACACCAAAAGTTGAAAAAGGACAGAGTAGTTAATGGAAAAACACAGATTTAAGCATAAAGCTACTTAGTGCATGAAGTCTATTTTAGCCTGCAGTTACTTCGAGCATGGAACCACAACCCGTTCAGCAATAATAATAATAATAATACTTCTTTTTTCATTTTCCTATTGACTGAATTTGTGACTAAAGTAATTCTTAACCATTACGGTGAAAACGGACATATAGCTTTCCATATCATTTAAGATGTTTAATTTTATCTCAAAATCTATTTTTTATTGTTATTACCAAGGCTAGGTAATTATTAATTATTAAAGCTTTAAGACCATATTCAAAAATCTCAATTAGTCACTATATATCAGCTAACTAAACTTTTGGTTTTCACCAGTGATAATTAAAAGTTAATAGTTGAGTTCTAAAGAATTAAATTATCCTTTATGTTTCAAAATTAAAATCTCAAAAATTATTTGAAAATAGCGAAAATTAACAGCAAATTTACCAGGTTTAACATTGGTAACTCCTTCACCAACACTTTCAACGATTCCACCTCCTTCGTGTCCTAAAATAACAGGAAACACCCCTTCAGGATCTTTACCGCTCAATGTATAACTATCAGTATGACAAACAGCCGAATATTCAATTTTAATACGAACTTCATGTGCTTTCGGAGGAGCAACTTGAATTTCTTCAATTTTTAAATCTTCATTCGGTGCCCATGCCACAGCTGCACGACAAGTGATAGTCTAAAATTAGTAATTAATTAATAATTGTAGAAATGTTTTCTAACCAATTTTCGTATTCTAACTTTTCCTATTGTTTCGACCATTTTTCCAAATAAGACTCGCGAGAAGCGTCTCGTATATAAAGAATAAGAATTTAGCTTATGTGGTTTTTACTTTGACCTCAAGATCATTCGAGATTTTCAATTAATAAATGAATATGAGATTATGTCAATGATTAGATTTAAACTGCTGCAATCGGCATCAATCGGCATATTACAAAAAATAACCTTGAATTTAATTTAAAAGCTGTGAACTTAGCATTTAATTAAAGACAAAATTGTAAGCGAATTCGCGCGAAACAATATTGAAAATATAATTTTCAATAAAAAATTTCGTTCGTAAATGGGAGAAGAAACCTAGTACAAATACCAAAAAATACATTAGAGCGAATAAAGAAGCTTTTCTCTAGTGTCCATAGATAAGAAAAAGAGTTAAATTTTGTTTTTGGTACATCATCGAGCGGGTCTATGCAGCGGGTAATGTAGACGGTGCCTAATATGCGGTGATCACAAAAGCGGTGATTCATGAGTGATTCAAGTTTGTTATGCCTAACTGCCAAACGTCAACGTAAGAATAGGTTGTTGGGGCGTAACTTTGTAATGTAACTATGCTTACAAAAATTTTATTTTGTTATATTTTTATTCTACAACGAATTAATGCAGGTAATTGCTTATCTATTATTTACTGTTGTGATTAAATTTTATTTAAAATATTTCCAACATTTTAATACAAAATGGCTGGTTTTTTATTAATCTTTTATAAAAAGTAGCAATAGCTTTACTATTACTTTACCTAACTTTACTGATAATTTTGTTATTTTTTTAAGTCCGGTGTAATTTGTTTAGATAATAATAATAAATGTATATTTAAATAGATATTTATGATGAATACGAGTGCTACACACCTCTTATGCAAAGAGCAGCCGTAACAGCAACTTCGTCGCTAAGAGATCGTGGTCCTAAGAATGCAATTTTATATGGTATGTTAGTTTATTTATTTATTTTAAATACGAAACTGATACTCCTTAGTTAAACGGCTAAAGATTGAAATAATCGTGTTAATTGAATTGATTTTTTTTAATACCTACCTATATATTACTCATTGTTAATTATTCTTATAAAATGCTTTAATGACCTAATTAATGAATAATATTTTAACTCCGAAATTTAAATACAATGATTTAACGTGATTATTTATGGAACGAATAAACAATAACATTTCAATATGCAAAATCATATGATGTTTTGTTAATTAAAATCAAATTTTTAAGAACATAGATTATTAATTTTTTTCAGGTACTTCTGCTTTTATCTAAAACTCATAACCGCAACTGTAAGTGGAGAAAATCAATTTAATTAAATTATAGTTCATTTTTACAAAATGGTCAATAAAAGCGTGCGTTGGGCATTTAACTTTGCCAAATGGAATCCATCGGAGGCTGAAATGTTGTTAGCAACTTCTTGCATTCAACGTGAAGAAAAGGAACGTTTGGCTAAATTTGCTTTTAAAAAGGATTTTAAGTCTTCACTTATTGGCAGACTAATGATGAGAAAATTTGTACATGAAACAACTTTGGTGCCTTACAATAAAATTCAATTTGATCGAGATGGAAAGGGTAAACCGTTTGTGAATTTTCCCAAGTCCAACGAAGTGAAATTAGCATTTAATGTGTCGCACCAAGGCAATTATGTAGTCTTTGCTGGAGAAATAGAAAAAAATGTAATAGGCGTGGATGTTATGAAATTCGAGTGTTCTGGTGGTAAAAACTTGCAAGAATATTTTCGTATCATGAGGAAGACATTTTCTGATCTGGAATGGGCCGAAATTAAAAGTAGTGGCAACGATAATCAACAAACTGCTATGTTTTGCAGGCATTGGTGTTTAAAAGAGAGCTACGTTAAAGCAACTGGCGTTGGCATTGCTATAGATTTACAAGATATTTGTTTTAAAATTAACACGCGATTGTTAAAAATTAATGCCTTAAATACCGACACAGAAATATTTGTCGATTACGTGAAACAAAATTGGCTATTTCAAGAAAGTTTATTAGACGATGAACATTGTGTTTCAGTGGCATTACAAAAAGACGATTGTGAGAACTCCGAAAACAATTCGTTATTTGTTCACATTGATTTTTTTACACTTACCGACAGTGCTATTCCTTTATTAGATTTTGACAAATCTTATTGTGAATTATTTTCAAAAAAATTATGAAACCATTTGGTTTTACTGAAATGATAATAATTATTGTTATTAATATTCGTTCCGTAAATATTTTTAAAATTTTATTTACTACCTTCTTCCTATAATGTAACTCTTATGTAATCGATCAATAATAAAACTTTATTTCTTATATTTTTTCTATATTCTTTTAATAATTATTGTATAACATATTTTTAAATTTTAGATACAAAAAATTATTTGTGTAAGTTAGTTATTTACATTTAATATAAAAACAAATAAATATTAGGATTTATTTAATATAAATGGGTACCATCTTTCAGATGATACAAGAAAATTTAATTTAAAACCTTGCATGATTAATGTGTAGCATTAGAATGTATAGATATTTATTTTTAGTTCCATAATTATTTGCATGATATAATTTTGTTTGTTTTTGACTTTTTTTTTTTTATATAATTGCTTCATTATTAATTTTGATTTAATAATTGAAAGAAAATTATGTTTGGTAGATAGTACTATGTGTTTTACTAATTCAATTTCCAAGAGTTTTTTTAAGATAGTAGAAAAAAAAACAAACAAAAGAGATCATAATTATAGACCATATAGAGACCTATTGTATTAAAAATATATTCTCAAGGTGGAAATGCGTGGAGTTCGGAGACCAATGATTTTGATCAGAAGCTAATCATTGACTTAGGACAAGTAATGAATGTTACTCGTATTTGGACTCAAGGCAGGCCACATAGTATTGAATATGTTATGGAATATAGTATCAGCTACGGTAGTAATGGCCTTGATTATGCTACCTACAAAGAGCCGGGTGGTGACGTTAGGGTGAGATTTATTTTTTGTGCAAAAATAAATCAATTTCTACTAAATAAATTACCTAATCAAATTAACAATTTTTTATTTTATGAAATCAATTAAACTTTTATTTTGAAAGAAATTAATACAAATATGATAGTTTATTCATTATTTATATAGTTGTTTTATTTAACAACTGGACTAATTCTGTTTTATGAAAGTTAATTTTTAAAATAATACATAATTTTTAAATAGTCCAGACTGATTCGGAAAAAATGTAAGAGAAATTGCAAGAGAATTGATTTTTGCTATTAACCATTATGTCTAGAAGCATACCATAATGTGAAAAGTTTACAATAACTGGAATGTGTCCAATAAAAATCAATGTTGAGCTTTTGGCTAATTTAGTTTAGAATTTTGGCTTTTGGCGAAATTTCAAACTCTAGACTAGGTTAGCATTTTGCACTATAATAATATTATTGAATAAGATAAAATCAATCTTTATTAGAAAGTGACATCTCAAATGAGAAATTTTTGTATAGTTTAATATTTCGTCGGTGTCGTAGCAATACCAAGTAAGTCGAAATAATATATGAAAATAAGATTTTAGTTGAAATGGATAGACTGTAGACGATATGTTGATTTTTAGTAAAGACGAAAAAGAACATAAAGAACATTGTTCTTCAATCAACATATCATATTCATTCAATCAATATAAAAATCAACATATCGTCTACAGTCTATCCATTTCAACTAAAATCTTATTTTTGTAAAATTTCGACTTACTTGGTATTGCTATGACACCGACGATTTAAAGAAGTTTACTACATTTTTTTAATGTTGTAACACTGCGAGCATGTTTCTAGAAGCTTTTCACTCCTTTCATTTTCAATTTTTAGGTGTTACCATCAATGAAAACATTTATAAAATGAAAATTTAGGAGTAGAAAGCTTTATAAAAAATCAATTCTCAACTTACTTTCATTTTTTCGTGCATCAAAATTTCGTTTTTAATATTTGAATGTATCATTATTTTGTTAATATTATTATCAGACTTTTTAATTAATTTTGGAAAAAAAAGCATTTTTAGCTTTATTAATAGAATTTAATTAAAAATAATAATCACCACACTATCGCAATTCTATATTACACAAATAATAACAAATTTGATAAGAAAATTACATAATTTTATGTTGTAATTGTCTTATTGCTGATTGTCGATTTATTTTTAATTTTATAAAATAATATTTTCAAAATTAATAATAAATAAAGCATTCAAAATTTTTAAAATATTAAGAAAAGTTTTACCATGAATTATTAGTTGTTGGACAATTTTACAGTAAATTACACTTATAACATATTTTTGGTGAAGGTTTAGATGGGTATCTACAAATGCTTGAACTATTTTTTTTATAGTAAAGTTTAATTTATATAATTGCCTGGTGCACTTTTAAATAATATGCATGCTGTATATCTTGCAATTGTTTTAATTTTCTCTTATTACGTACATACCATTTGAGTTGTTGTATTAATAACATTCTGCATTTTCCCTTTGTAACTTATCAGAAACATCTTAACTTAGGTGCCCAATACCTAATAATATGATTAAATGTAAATGGTGTTAGGTACGCCCTTATGTTCACAAATATTTATACGTAGCTAATAATTTATTGTTTTTGCATTTACCAATTTCTAACTGACGGCTTTTTAACTCTTATGAATAATAGGAGACTCGGCATGGGCTCCCGAGTTGACCAATTACTATCAATTTTTAACATTGGATTTGGGTGGACGTTATGAAATTCGGTCTATTGCAACGCAAGGTCGTAGTAAATCTTTATATTTTGCCACCGAATATATAGTACAATTTTCTGACGATGGAGAAGGTTGGAGAAGCATTACTGATACAAAGGGAGATCCTGAGGTGCTGTTAATATTATGCTTAATTAATACTATTTTGCTATTGGTATATTGGTCTTTACTGCTTTTTGTACTGCACACTAAATTTTTCAATATAAAAAAGTATATTTTTTTATATCCAATAACTGTTTTAACTTGCTTTGAAGTGTGTAATATTTTAGACTTTCGGTTAACACAACCCAATCAATAATAATTAATTTATTTTTATCAGCTTGTATAATTTATTAATTCAATAAATTTTCATTATTTTGTTTAGTGCATCCTAGGGTTGGATGATAAGTGGTTGCAATAATAATCATATGATAGCCGAAAATTTTTATTACACAAAGATAATTATAGAAATGCGTAAAACCTAATATACATACTGTGCACTAATATCAAATGTATGGCACCTGAACTTTTTGCATTCTAATACTTAATATTAAGAAAAAGTAACTTTAAAATTATCTGGTGGTTGACACTTTTCAATTAAAATTTTCATGTAACACAATGATTACCTAATTCTTTCATCAATTAAAATGAATTAAATGAATTCAAATAATATATAGTACAAACCAAATAAATTTGCCGGTGCGTCATTGTTTAAAATGGTATGAATCAAGCTGGAAATGCATTTTTCTTCTTATTTTGATATAGCTTTCTCTTTTCACCACAATTTGAAACAATATAAATGTCACTGTCAAAGTGTTGCAGGTTTTAGACAAAAATGAAAACCATTTTAAACAATGTCGCACCGGCAAATTTATTTGGTTTGCACTATATAAATCTTAATTTGTGAGAATATAAATATTAAAACTTTAATATAACAAGTTAAATTAAATAATATAATGGAAACTATAAATTATTCTATCATATTTTATAAATACATTTCTGACGAAAGCGATAAACATCGCTGAAAGCTTAAAAATATAATTTCAATTATATTATTTAATTTAACTTGCTATATTGAAGTTTTAATGTTTAAAATGAATTAATTAGACAAATCTTCAATTTTAATGATATTTGAATATACAGTAGAACCCCTCTATAACGAATCCGGTTATAACGATTTATCGGCTATAACGAGTAAAAGTTTAGTCCCTTGACTTTTGTTTACATGCTAAACTGAATGTTTATAGCGAAAATCTGCTTATAACAAGTAAGTAGGCTTGTCCCTTGAGCTCTCGTTATAGAGGGGTTCTACTGTATTATTAAATATCAATTGATTGACAATCAATAAAAGTTATACCAAATTTTAATATATTATTTGATAAGTTCTATAATATTGTGTTATAAAGAAATTCATATTTAAAAACGACTTAATTGCTTTCAAAATATAGGTTAACTTACTAAAATTTACAAAAAATAACTTTAAACTGTAAAAATACTCATAATGCATACATTTGAAGATATTAGTAGCATGAAAGACAGAGCCTGCCAATTATACAAGTGTTGCCAAAAGCATTTCAAATAGTTTTGGTTTTCTTCCACTGTTAATAAACAAGATTATTTTAAAGAAACTATCTTTAAAAATAAAAATAAATTAGAGCGGCCTCCGGAATGGATAATGAGGAGAGGTAATCAGTTCACAAACACCAATTTTAATTCCGGAAAATTTTTTATTATTGCGTAACCAGTTTTTGCATTTTCAAACGCTGAATATATTTGCGACTGAATACATAGAAGTGACAAGTGACACCCGATAACGACAGTTATCAACAACGTACATATAAATATAACAAAATAATTGCAATAAAATAGGAATACAAATGAGAATCTTAAAATTAAAATTTACAAGTAAG
The DNA here is from genome assembly GCA_958510845.1 of Cantharis nigra. Lineage (NCBI taxonomy): Eukaryota > Metazoa > Arthropoda > Insecta > Coleoptera > Cantharidae > Cantharis > Cantharis nigra. The sequence goes on along the minus strand of OY294030.1, from coordinate 27,580,741 downwards.
AATGGTTAATGGTAAACTCAACAGGTCAGGGGGAAAAATTTATCAGCTGACACAAGAAACATTCACCAACATCGAAGAAACCCCTTACCGTTTATCATATCACCTCGGCAGGCCCACCATCAAGAAGGTGTTGAAGGTTGTTGATAACTGTCGTTATCAGGTGTCACTTGTCACTTCTATGTATTCAGTCGCAAATATATTCAGCGTTTGAAAATGCTGGTTATGCAATAATAAAAAAAATTTCCGGAATTAAAATTGGTGTTTGTGAACTGGTTACCTCTCCTCAAACTATCTTTATAATCAATCTAATCACACGACGTAAAAATTACGATAATATATTCCTTTTTATTCATTTGGGTGATAGAAATTTGGATTTCTATTTATAACCAAAACTAATGACTTTCGAGTAAGTTCTGACCCTAAACGTTTTTTTATTGCAAGAGGTAATTGTGTGAACTTCTCCTCACAAAATTCTATATTGAAAGTTGACCAATAATTGCACGTTGGTTTGGATAATTTCGATGGAAATCTTACAACAAATATATTTTAGAAATACAGAGATAATAAAATTGTTATCAGTAGATTTGTGTTTTATAGTTTATAATATTGATGTCAGCAAACATTATCTAAAGACAAAAATAACATGACTTGCTTTTTCTCATGGTCACTGAAAAACATTAATTCATAATGTAGGGCAGGATTTATATTATATCCGCTTTTAAATAGTTTATAAACCACAAATCAAAATTGATCTGTAGGTTATAGGAAAGACAACGGAAAAGCAATCCAATTCTCTAATTTAATAAATTTTACATGACAGAGCGTTCTAAGGATCTAATTTTCGTAATTTTTGGGAAAGTGCTCCATTACATTTTTCTAATTTGTTCTCTAAATTTCTACATTTTTAGTTAGTTTTACTCAAAATAGGCGCATCTATTTTTGTCTTGATATTTACTAAACGTACAGTGACTAATAATAACTCAGACAAGCACTAATATTTGCGTTAATTTCCTTGTAATTGGAATATTTAAACAGAAAACCCAGGTCACCAAAAGTATAAAGAAGTTTTTAAAAAATTTAACAACTAGAAATGATAGTAGAAAAAGAACTCAGACAAGATACATATTACGTAACTTCAGTTTTGTCAATTTCACAAAAAATTATATTTTTCTGTATGATCCTTAATTTCGTAAACAAGTCTCCGTACGGTACAATTTATATTGCTAATATAGGAAAATATAGGATCATACAGAGACTTTTTTGGATCACTGAATAGAAGTAGCACTTTGATAATTGGCAAAATCGTCTGGCAATGCAATATTAATTTCTATTTGTGTAAACTAAATTTCAACACATATTGACTTGTTTTGTAGTTATTCAAAGGTAACAGTGATGGCGATTCGGTTCATAAAAATGAATTTGAAGTGCCTATTATTGCTCAATGGATTCGGATAAATCCAACAAGGTGGAGAGATAGAATATCTATGAGAGTTGAACTATTTGGCTGTGAATATGGTTAGTTGTGTAAAATGGTGCTAGTGCAGTTTTTAATTTTTGATATTTTAGAATCCGATGTTTTATACTTTAATAGTACTTCTTTTGTTCGGATGGACCTTTCAAGGGATCCTATTTCGGCTTATCGAGAAAGCATTAGGTTTCGATTCAAAACTTCCATAGCAAACGGAATACTTCTTTACAGTAGAGGTACTCAAGGAGATTACATTGCATTACAATTGAGGGACAATCGAATGTTATTAAATATTGACTTAGGTATTTCTTCTATATGTTGCACATTTATAATACAATCCAATTATTGTGTTTATGTATTTTTAGGTTCTGGTATTTTAACAAGTTTATCTGTCGGTAGTTTGCTTGACGACAATATCTGGCACGATGTTGTGATATCAAGAAATTATCGTGACATTTTATTCTCGGTTGATCGTGTTGTAGTACAAGGAAGGGTGAAAGGAGAATTTAGTAAATTAAATTTAAATAGAGGGGTAAATTTTAATATAATTTTATAATCAATAATTGATTATGATTTTATTACTTACAGTTTTATGTTGGTGGTATACCTAACATGCAGGAAGGTTTGGTGGTAACACAGAATTTTACCGGTTGTATTGAAAATATTTATTTAAATTCAACAAACTTTATTAGAGATATGAAGCATGCAGGAGATATTGGTCGAACATTACAATATGGAAACGTCAATACAATTTTTGGTTGTGTAGATGTTCCTCTTACATCGGTAACATTTTTGACTTCTCAGTCGTTTGCTAGATTGAAAGGTTACGAAGGCGTTAGGTCGTTAAACGCATCGTTTGCATTCAGAACATATGAGACAACAGGATTGATGTTGTACCACGGATTTTCGTCTACTGGCCATGTTGCTGTAAGTTTAAATTTTACATTAGAATTAGAATGTAACAATTGTCATTTATTATAAAATTTTCTTGCTATTAGATTTACTTAGAAGAAGGAAAAATAAAAGTTGAACTTGCTACACCGAACACTCCTGTAATTAATTTAGATAATTATGACGAACCTTTCAATGATGGAAAATGGCACACCGTTGTTTTAACAATTAACGTTAATTCTCTCATTTTGAGTGTGGATTATAGACCAATGAAAACAATTCGAATAATACAAATTACAACTGGTGGCATATACATGATTGCAGGTAGATAGTTATTTATTTTTGAACGTGAAAGATTTGATAATACTATAATTATTCATAGGTGGAGTGTCAGGTGCTATAGGCGTAAATGGACAGAAAATTTCTGGTTTTATTGGTTGTATGCGTACCATAAGTATCGATGGAAATTATAAATTGCCAACTGATTGGACCACAGAAGAATATTGTTGCGCAGGTGAAGTTGTTTTTGATTCTTGTCGAATGGTGGATCGTTGCAATCCCAATCCTTGCGAGCACAGTGGAGTATGTAAACAAAATTCTATGGAGTTTATGTGCGATTGCACTTCTACCGGTTACGGAGGTTCTGTGTGCCATACTTCATTAAATTCGTTATCGTGTCAGGCTTACAAAAATGTGCAAGCGGTAAATCAGAGGGCTCATATAAAGATAGACGTTGATGGTAGTGGACCGCTTGCTCCGTTTCCTGTAACTTGTGAATTTTATTCGGACGGACGTGTTGGCACAATTTTGAGTCATATAAATCAACAAGTAACTCCAGTAGATGGCTTTCAAGAACCTGGTAGTTTTAGGCAAGACATAGTATACGATGCTGATGATGATCAAATTGAAGCTTTATTAAACCGTTCAACGATATGTAAACAACGAATTCAATACTCTTGCCGTTCGTCCAGATTATTTAATTCGCCATCAGACGAAGCTAATTTTCAGCCATTTTCTTGGTGGGTTTCAAGACATAATCAAAAAATGGATTATTGGGGAGGAGCTTTGCCGGGATCGCGCAAATGTGAATGTGGAATTTTAGGAAATTGCATTGATCCTACTAAATGGTGTAATTGCGATGCAGGTTATGAAAGTTGGGCGGAAGATTCTGGTGACCTAACGGAAAGAGAAAATTTACCTGTAAAGCAACTTCGCTTTGGCGATACTGGAAATGCTTTGGATGAAAAAGAAGGTCGCTATGCACTGGGACCTTTGATTTGTGAAGGAGATGATTTATTTAATAATGTAGTCACTTTCCGCGTATCCGATGCAACAATCGATTTACCGGCTTTTGATATGGGACATAGTGGAGATATATATTTGGAATTTAGGACAACGATTGACACTGGAGTTATTTTACATGCGACGGGACCTAATGATTTTATTAAGTTAAGTATATCTAGTGGCGATATGATACAATTTCAGTATCAAGCTGGATCTGCACCTTTAACTGTCAATTATAAAGCAACTTATAAATTAGCCGACAATAGGTGGCATTCAATTTCTATAGAGCGTAATCGTAAAGGGGGTAGATTAGTGATTGATGGTGCTTTGAAATCTGAATTAAGAGAAGATTCGGGTCCAGTGCGGGCTCTTCATTTAACTTCAAAATTGGTTATTGGAGCTACTGTTGATTATAGACATGGCTTTACTGGATGTATTAGAGCTTTGTTGTTAAATGGAAATTTAATGGATTTGAGAAGCCACGCTCGTCGGGGGATTTATGGAGTGTCAGAGGGATGTGTTGGAAAGTGCTCCAGTTTTCCGTGTCTTAATAATGGAACATGTTTTGAAGGATACGACAGTTACACTTGTGATTGTCGTTGGACCGCTTTTAAAGGTCCAATTTGTGCTGACGAAATAGGAGTTAATTTGAAATCAGATTCGTTTGTAAAATATGATTTTATGGGATCCTGGAGATCAACTTTGGCTGAAAAAATTCGAGTTGGTTTCACCACTACAAATCCAAAAGGTTTCCTATTAGGATTTGCTTCTAATATATCTAAAGAATACTTGACCATTATGGTGTCTAATTCGGGGCATTTACGTATTGTTTTTGATTTTGGATTTGAAAGACAAGAAATAATTTATCCTCAGAAACATTTTGGATTAGGTCAGTACCACGATTTGAGAGTGTCAAGAAAAAATTCTGGAGCTACTTTGGTAATGAAAGTAGACGATTATGAACCGAAAGAGTTTAACTTTAACATTAAAGCTTCGGCAGATGCTCAATTTAATAACATACAATACATGTATATTGGAAAAAACGAATCCATGACGGAAGGCTTTATAGGCTGTATTTCTCGAGTTGAATTTGATGACATTTATCCATTAAAGTTATTGTTTCAAGAAAAAGGACCACCAAATGTTAAGTCAGTAGGCAGTAAGTGATGTTGAAATTTAATTATTTATTTTATGAACATGTATTGTTTTGTTTAGAACAACATTTACCTGAAGATTTTTGCGGAATCGAACCCATAACTCATCTACCAGATGTTGCAGAAACTCGTCCACCTCCAATTGTTGACGAAGATAAACTAAAGAAAGCTTATGATCAAACAGACTCAGCAGTTCTTGGAAGTAAGTTGTACGATTTTATATTAGCAAGTTTTCTTATTAGCCAACCCACTGCTTGAAAGTTTTTTGTTAATAATCTGTTTTTAATCTCTAATATATATAAAAGAGCTTGTTTGTATGTTTGTTCGCTATACACTCCTAGACCCTTCGACCGATTTTAACCAAATTTGGAACACATACTCAGTAGGACTTGGAAAATGTTTTAGTGCAAGAAAATGTTAAAAAAGTTGAAAGGAAAGTGAGATCTCACAAAATTAGCTGATGCGCATAAACGGATTAACTAACGGATTAATTAATTAATTAACGGATTATTCTTATTCTTATTTACTAAGGCAAAGTATTATATTTTTAATGAGACCCTGGGCGAAGCCGGATATCCAGCTAGTTATTAATAAATTAGTGTCAAATGTTTAATTGGGAGAATTTTTAATTATAATAAACAGAAAAATTGGCAAGAAATTCAAATTACATTGTAATAGTAATATAAATTAGAATTATCAAATTGAGCTACAGGACAAAATAAAACACATATTTAAAACGATGTCTGTTTATGTGTTTTATTTTGTCCTGTAGCTCAATTTGATAATTCTAATTTATATTATTTTCAAGAGCTAATAATTTTTAATTAATAAATTGTAATAGTAATAGAAACAAAAATTTTATTTTGTTTTAAATATAAAGCGACTCATATTAGCATATCTGGGATAGCATTACTGTGTTTTGACAACAATGGTTTTATTTAAAACTAAAACATGCAATGATAATATTATTTTTGACGTAAATCAAAAATTAAACAATAAAACAATGTAACATTATAGATGTTCATTTTGAACGATGCAATTCTTTTTTAAAAGCACATACTCAATTTTATAACACCATGTTAATAGATCACTATATTATTATACTTAGTTGTATATTTCACTATATACCAGCAAGAAAACTTGAAAAAATTCAAATTAAGCTAGTAAAACGTATTTTGTGCATTGAAGTGCAATAAAGACTAATCGCAAATAAACTGCTACAATGTATTACAATATTTTACGTGTAGCAAAGCAAAAAGAAATTAAACTTAAATCTGAGTTCTAATAATTGCTGCACAATTTGAAGCTATTAATTAAGATAATTATAATTTATGTAAGTAGTCTAACGCATTTACAATAATGTATAAAGAAAATTTGATAATGATTCAGTGTAATTATTTCTTTGTATTCAAAAATTTATCTTGCGATATCAATAAATTTTCTTGCGCAATGTTACTAAATAAAAAAATTTCTGAAAATTGATAACCCAATATATCAACAATTTTGCAATACTAAAGGACAAAGCATGAATGTTACTTTTTTTTTGCTTGTTATGTTTTAATATTGTCCTATTTAAAAAATGAAGATTATAGAACAACTTTCCTGTCTCACTCTAATAAAAAAAATATATAGTGATAATTTTTATTTGTAATAAATTGCATTAAACATTTTATTTTCTTTACAGGTGTTTTGGCAATCATTTTTCTCGCTTTAGTGATATTAGCAGTTATAATCGGCAGATATTTACATAGGCATAAAGGCGAATATTTGACTCAAGAAGATGCCGGTGCAGATAACGCAATTGATCCTGATTCTGCCGTAATTCATGGAACGACTGGTCATCAAGTACAAAAGAAAAAAGAATGGTTTATATAGTATTTCAAAATTACTTATCTAATTAAAGTTAAACATATGTTAGTTTCTTATAGTACAATATTGAATACTGCAATTTCAATAATAAAGAACAAATTAAAGATGTCGATGACCGATTTTAAATCTAGGTCATTTTCACTGCCGCTTTCTCAAAAACTTTTTCTAAAAAATTTATTACCTGCAATCAAATTGTCGGTTTAGAAGTAAAACTCACTAATGCTCGTATTCACAAACGTTCGTAAAAATTTTAATGAACCGTTAATTTAAACAAACCATTGGAATTTATTTGCCTGTACTCCCATTAGGTATTGCACTTGCAGTTGACGCCGGCCGTAACTACTGTGTTGTTACTGCTTCTAGCAAAACCGAGGTACAATTGAAGCGCAGTACCTCCCATTAGGTATTGCACTCACAGTTGACACGGCCGTAACTGCTCTGCTGCTACAGTTTCTAGCAAACCCCAGCTTTACAGTGACCGTTTTCCTACGTAAAATTTTACATGTTGTTCCACAAAATGTCCAAAACCAATTTTTGTAAGAAATGTGACTTATTGAGTTTTACTTCTAAACCGACGAAATGCACTTCAATAAAATTGTCAATTTTTCTTCAACTCATTTTAATTTAAATGAAATACTATACCTATTGTATATTATTATGCAAGCATAAAGCTACATATTTTTGTATTATAGTCTACACAAATTAAAGTGTTTTATAAAGTATTATTTGTTAGTCACAAATCCACATGGTTGATAATATTTATAACGTAGTAAACTTAATTTTTTAAATAGTTTAAAGTAGTTTTAGTTTTTTTAATTAAAATTTCTAAGTATTAATTTTTCCGTCCATTTTTATTGTTTTTAATTTTAATTAATTTATAATTATTGTAACTCAAATATTTTTTCAAGTTGTATATAATTTTTTAAATGTTTATTTCATGTACAATGATATTACTCTGAAGAACTGATCTTCTATACAAGTATCTGATGCTTTTATTGTTTGGCATTTTTAAAGAAACAATTTAATTGTTTTAATTTCTATTATTTTTTTATGTATTCTTTATTTTATAAATAAAACTTTAAGGTTCTGTACAATTATAGCTTTTTTAATATCTTTTTTTTATAATATTTTGTAGTTTCAGTAAACATAGCAAAAATTTTTGTTCACACATTGACATAGCATTGCTCATTTCTTTTTTGCTCAACTGCCAAAACTTTTTTAAAGTACTAATCTACATACACATGAATTCCATATAATCCTTACTCCTCACTCTGAAAATCGATTTTTATGTATTTCCTCTGCTGATATCCTGGATTGCATACAAGTTTAAAGGCATATTTAGAAAAATAAGAGCTAAATATATAATGTAATGAATGTAATAAACAAAAATTCAAACTCAAGCCTTCTAGAGGCATAATTTACCTACAACTGACTACTTTCCTGCAAATTCAAATTGACTTGCAGATTAGTATTTTTGACTTTTAGACCAGAATCGGGAATAAAGTTTGTTACAATATAGACAAAGTAGTAAGTATTGGGATTGTACAACATTTTAATTTTTCATTTATATTCAACTAATGAAGAATAAATTATTTTTTCCTAAGCTATGCCAAGTTAAATCAAAGCGAACACGATTCGAGCTTTTTTTTTTAATTCATTTTTGATCTTAACTATCAATTGGCCAGACTTATTTAAATATAGAACTAATTCTTAAATGCCCAACGTGTTGATGTACACCGGAACGCCGAGCTAAGAAATTCTGCGAAGTCCAAGATTTGAACTCAGAATTTCCGCTCTGTAACTGAACCAACAATCACACCAATCCACTGCTGTGGTTATTCGAGCTTATTAATTGGAATAATTTAATTTGGTTTTACTTTGCTTACAGTGTGTGCTTGCCTTTATGTCTTCAAGTTGGGCGCTTGGTAACAGGTACGGGGGTGAAATTGTCTCCCTAACTCACCACCAAAACACTTAATTTCGACCAATTTTCAAAATTTCAAATTTGCTTAGTAATGCAAATCTCTGTTGTGCACGAAACGACCTATGGACCACTAACTAGTAGTAATTTGACATGTTTTATGCAATTTATTTACCAATTTTAAAGAAATTTAATTATCATTACCATTTAGCCATCAGGGATCATAAATAAGAGGCTAGAGAGTCGGAGCAGACTGACCCTAAATGTTTATAAAAGATTATTCATTTCCTATAGTCGACTTCTTCACTTTTATAAAGTTTTTAGCATTTTAGTTAGAAAAACTCATATTTTGGTACGGATAATTTTTGTAAGCCCTGTATATAAAAACCAGTGGTAAAAATCATAACCTATAATTTGGTTTTTCCCGCCAAACCAGTATTCGTTTGTTCTTTTGTTACTCGCTATTTTGTTGTTGCTTTACTGATTTTTATTATTTAACAAAAAATTAAACAACAAAATTATGCCTGCAATGGATATCGCAGATGTCGATCAACGTCTTCGTGAAATTCAAAGTGAATATTTAGATTTCTTAGACGATGAGGTATTGGATTCTAGATTGAGGCAAATCTGTAGTATTATTATTTACACTAAATTGTTTCAGGCTGATCAAGGTAAATATGCACAGCTTGTGAAAGACATGATCGCAGAGGAGTCTTGCCGTTTAGTAGTGAACGTAAACGATTTACGGAAAAAAAATTCCAATCGTGCACAATTGCTTCTTAGCAATTCGTTTGAAGAACAAGTTGCTTTTCAACGTGCTTTGAAGGAGTACATTGTTACCGTGGCTCACGAATACGGAAAAGATAATCGGGAATTTTTTATTGGCTTTGAAGGTAGTTTTGGAAATAAGCATGTTACACCTAGAACACTTAATGCTAGATATTTGGGAAATTTGGTATGCGTAGAGGGCATCGTTACAAAATGTGAGTTGCAAAATAAATAATTTTATCTTATTTTATCTAATTATTTGAGTTAGGTTCTTTGGTTCATCCAAAAGTGGTACGCAGCGTTCATTATTGTCAGGCAACACGTAAAGTTATGGAACGCCAATATACCGATTTAACATCTCTAGAAGCATTTCCTTCCTCATCCATATATCCTACACAGGTTAATTTTGATAACTTATTACTTGTGAAATTTTTAATCACTTTAATAATAATTTAGGACGAAGATGGAAATATCCTTGAAACCGAATATGGTTTATCTCATTACAAAGATCATCAAACACTTTCTATACAAGAAATGCCTGAAAAAGCTCCTGCCGGACAATTGCCTCGATCTGTCGATATTATTTGCGATAACGATTTGGTTGATTGTTGCAAACCTGGAGACAGAATCCAAGTTGTAGGTAACTATCGTTGCTTACCCAACAAGCAAGGCAGTTTTACGTCTGGAGCATTTAGGTAATAATAACATTAACTAAACATGATTTTCCACTTTGTTAAGGTATAACTTGCATTTTCAGAACAATTGTGATAGCATGTAACATCAGTCAATTAAGTAAGGAAACCAGTACAGCAATTTCTAGTGACGATGTAGCCAAATGTAAAAATTTGGCTAAATCAAATAAAAATGTTTTCAATCTTTTGGCCAAGTCGTTGGCGCCATCAATTCACGGTCACGATTATATAAAAAAAGCGATTTTATGTTTGCTTTTGGGGGGTATAGAAAAGATTTTACCAAATGGAACCCGACTTAGGGGCGACATTAATGTGTTACTTATTGGTGATCCCAGCGTGGCCAAATCTCAATTATTACGCTACGTTCTTTGTACCGCACCTAGAGCTATACCTACCACGGGACGTGGTTCTTCTGGAGTAGGTCTTACTGCTGCAGTTACAACGGATCAAGAAACTGGAGAAAGACGCCTCGAAGCTGGAGCCATGGTGCTGGCAGATAGAGGTGTTGTATGCATCGACGAATTTGATAAAATGTCAGATATGGATCGTACAGCTATTCATGAAGTTATGGAACAAGGACGAGTAACAATAGCTAAAGCTGGTATTCATGCTAGTTTGAATGCTCGATGCTCTGTATTGGCTGCGGCTAATCCAATTTTTGGAAAAGTTAGTCTCTATATTTATCATTTCTTTTTGGTGTACTTAATAAAAACATTAATTTACATTATCTTTATTTTTAGTACGATCAATACAAAACTCCCATGGAAAATATTGCATTACAAGATTCTTTGTTATCACGTTTTGATTTACTATTTGTAATGTTAGATACTGTCGACGAAGATCACGATTTAATGATATCTGATCATGTCGTTCGTATGCATCGATATAGGTAAACCACAACATTTTCTTAGTTTTTTAGATTGATTTTTATAACAATGTTTTTGAAATTGAGAAATTTTAGATTCAAATAATTTCTTAGATTTTATTATTATAATCTGTGTTATCTTCCATTTTTTTTATGCAATTTATTTTACTAACGTTTTAGAAATCCCACTGAACAAGATGGTGAAGTGTTACCAATGGGATCGGCTAGCGATATGTGGAGCACTCAAAACTTAGAGGTTTCAGAAGAAGATAAAAATACTCCAATGTTTGAAAAATACGATCCACTCCTTCACGGTGGTAAACGTAAAGCCACAGACGAAATCCTCAGCGTAGACTTTATGCGTAAATATATTTATTTTGTTAAGATTTTGAAACCTACCTTAACAAACGAAGCATCAGAAATAATATGTGACGAATATTCGAGGTTACGATCGGAAGATGTTATGGATAACGATGTAGCTAGGGTGAGCCAGTTTTTCTTTTAATCAAAATTTTCTCGTCCGATGGTAAATTAATGAAACTGGATATTGGGTTTGCGGACACCAAATAAAACAACTATGTTATATCGTCGATGTTTCGACATAGTTGTTTTATTTGGTGTCCGCATACCCAATATTCTGTTTCATTCATTTTTTCTTTTGCTTATGTTTGTTTTCAAAAGTTAATAAAAATATAAATGATAAGAAAAGTATTGCTATATGATCAAGTCGCAGTAGTGGAAACTGTGTTCCAAATTTCAGTTCTCTAGGATCTGGGAAAGTTTATTAACCCGTTGACGCACGCATTTTCAATTTTGACCACAAAAATTTTTTCATGATATTTTCGTTTAAAGCTAATTTTTCTGCACATTTAAAAAAAAAAAGTTGCGATCCGATCTATACCATAGGAGATATAGCACGTCCATAATTATGGACATCGTGCGTCAACGCTACAAAATGAGACAAATTTAAATTTAAAAATTTAATTTTTATCGTTTTATCTGAGCGGAAAAAGTAATAATTACGACAAAAAATGTTGTGATCAAGTTAGTATATTTAAATTTTTCCAAAATAGTGGCAATCTATTTACATTTTTACAACAATTGCCGGAGTTCAGCGTTTATATTCTCAAGATGCCTTTTTGATAAAGCTCAATAACCAACTGACTTAAAATTATTACAAAAACTTAAAACTTAAACCTGCAAAAATCATCCTTAACTGGAAGCGGGAGCTTATAAACAAAATGCAAAAATATTAATTCAAATGAACCTCAAAAGCGGGGACTTCCAAGTAAGTAATTTTAATACCATCGCCAGACATAAGCCGACAAAAGACAATATAGGTACCGACAAATAGAAGTACAATAATAAAAATAAATCCCAAAAATAATTTTTAACATAATGTATATGGGACATTCCACGCCAAATCGGATAACGTTTTACTTTTGCATCTCGGATTTTTTTGAAAATTTTTTTTCTTTTAGTTCTAGTTGAGACTAGCCTTCATGACCTTTTTCAATCTTTTTTATCAAGCCATTCAAGAGATATAAATTTTTTGAAAATTGCGTTACTTTTTTTTTAAATGCTCATAACTTCGCGAATAATTTATCAACTGCCACGTTTTTTTTTTTAAATGTTACTTTTAAAACGTATTTTCTATAAAAAATATCTAAAAATATTTTAAAACATTACTATTAGATTTTTAAGAATGTTTGTACTGATCAATTTTTTAAAAAAATTTTTGTAAAAAACTGTTATCCATTTAACAAATTTGAAGCCTAGTCTCATCATGGGCAAACGATGGGTTCTATTTTTTTTTTGAATTTTAAATTATCAAGATTATATAAATTTTTAGAAAATTACGTTACATTTTTTTGAAATGTTCATAACTCCGCGAATAATTTACCAAATGCCACGTTTTTTTTTAAATGTTTCTTTTAAAACGTACTTTCTATAAATTGATCAGTACAAACATTGTTAAAAATGGCGAATTATTTTTAAAACTTGAAAATCAAATAGTAATGTCGTTTTAAAATAGTTTTCTATATTTTCTATAGAAAGTGCGTTTTAAAAGAAACATTTTTTTAAAAACCCGTAGCATTTGGTAAATTATTCGCGGAGTTATGAGCATTTCAAAAAAATGTAACGTAATTTTCTAAAAATTTATATAATACTGATAATTTAAAATTCAAAGAAAAATAGAACCCATCGTTTGCCCATGATGAGACTAAGCTTAAAATTTGTTAAATGGATAACAGTTTTTTACAAAAATCGATCAGTACAAACATTCTTAAAAATGGCGATTTATTTTTAAAACTTGAAAATCTAATAGTAATGTCGTTTTAAAATATTTTTCGATATTTTTGATAGAAAATACGTTGTAAAAGAAGAGCGTCATAAAAGCGTGTTTTTTGATATTTTTAAAACTATAATATTTTATTATTACTTAAATTGACGTACTTAGATGCCTACTGCTGGATACAGCCCTCAGAACCTCGCGGAATCAATCAAAACTGTGTAAAATCGCGAAACAACAGGAGAGCAAATTGGCATGTGTTACGTTTAAAGCCAAATAAAATAAAAAATATCATACTTACGAAGAATTTTCTGATCAAAATACGTAAGAAACAGTGAAAGAAGCTGCCGAATTCCACTTTTCATTTTTTGGGGTCAACTTAATACCTTACGTTATATATAAATACCTTACGTTATTTTTTAAAAATCTTAAAAAATTTTGGTGGCCTTTTTATTACTTAAATCGGCCTACTGATGGATACAACCCTCAGAACCTCACGGAATCAATCAAAACTGTGTAAAATCGCGGAACAAATGGAGGGCAAATTTTTGAATTAGTTTATTAACCCTTTCAGTCACCAATTATCAATTGACTACAAGGTGTCCGAAAGGGTTAAATTTAATTATTTTTTAGTTTTTAGAGCGTCATAAAAGCGTGTTTTTTGGTGTTTTTAAAACTATAATATTTTATTTTATACTTTTCAGTCTTAAAATAACTTCAACATAATTATTATTGATTCAGAAAACATTGAAGGTTCGCTTAGTTATTTATTTATTTTTTAAACCTTGAATAGTAGTGTCGATAGGAGATCGTTACATAGCTAACCATGCATTGTCATCTAAACTATACGTGTATGCAAAATTTCAGCTCAATCGGAAAACGGGAAGTGAGTCAAAAAAGCGTTTTTTTCAATTTTTTGTTCGAAAAATGTGAAATTTTTTTTTGCAAAGTGTATTGTCGTCGGGGACGAATCTATGTGCAAAATTTCAGCTCAATCGGAAAACGGAAAGTGGGTGAAATTAAGCTTCAAGATTTTCTTACATAGTTACAAGTGAAGCTAATGACCATCCATTAATCCGAACAAAAGAAGAAAAATTCAGTAGTCCGCACAAATAGTCATAATCCGAACACAACTAATAAAATTTTCGGATTATAGAAAAATGTTCGGATTACAGAAAACAAAATAAGGTGAAAGATATGTATGTAATGCAATACATAAGCACTACAAACTGCTGACACTACTAACTACAAAAAGCTGTCGATAGTTTTAATGTTTGTTTAAGATTGGCATGTGAAAATGATGTCCCATCTCATAAAATTTTTTGTATGATTAATTTAAAGAGGTAATTAAAAAGGAAATGGTTGCGAAGAAATAAATCGTAATTACAATCTATTTTTCTAAAAAATAATTTTATTTTTTCTAAGCACAGTAGAATATGAATGTATGCAGTATTTATTTTAAGATTTGTTTATCTCTAACATAAAAATTGTTCTAAAAATTTCGATTTTTAACTTTTTCCAGTAATCCGAACTTCTCTGTAATTCGAATGAGGCCAGGTTTCTATTAGTTCGGATTACCGAGACTGTACTGTATTTTATTAATGTGTTATATTTCTGATTAGACACAACCAGTAACGGCAAGAAGTTTGGAAACAATGATTCGCTTAGCCACTGCTCATGCAAAAGCTCGCATGTCACCTACAGTAGCAGCTGAAGATGCTTATGCAGCTATAGAATTAGTGCAGTATGCATATTTTAAGAAAGTACTGGAGAAAGAAAAGCGCAAAAGGAGACGTGACTCACAGGAAGATTCATCTGATGATGAAGACGATGATCAAAGACCGAGAAGGAAAACAAAGGTAACAATATTCCAATTGATTTAAAAAAAACATTTTATTGTGATTTTTTAGAGAACCCATACTGCAGGAGAATCTGAAGAGGTAATTATTCCCAGTCAAAGATCTTCTCGCAGTCAAACTCTTCACGCAACAAATGGCACTCAACCATCCTCGAGTACCGAGAATACGTCTGCTCCTGTAGAAGAAATGGAAGTCGATACTGATGAGGCAATTATTGAAGCAGATAGGTATGATTTTGGTTTTTAATATAAAAATTGATTAGCTACCTTAATGTTTTTTAATGCAGATTATTGATCTTCAAAAGTCATTTGTTCCGCATATTCAAAACTGCTCGAGCACAAGATTTACCTCTATCTCAAGTACGTGAGAGTATCAATTCCGAAATTAGTACTTCGTTTACTACAAGTGAGTTTGCTGCTGCTATAAAAAGAATGACAGAAGACAACCAAATAATGATATCGGGCGAAACTGTATTTTTAATTTAAAATTGAAATTATCGAACATACTCTTAATATTTTATTTAGAATTATAAATAAGAACGAGAAAAAAAGTAGTTTATTTCAAAGTTGTATGAATTTCTTGTAAATTTAATAGCATTTTCAGGTTTATTTAAAACATATTTTAATATTGTAATACATAAAAATAATTTTATTAATATAAACTTTAAAAATGTTAAAAAAATTAATTTATTTTCGCCATTCTCGATCGTGTCTTCGATTTTTATGGTGATCTTTGTAAGGATGTGAACGTTGATTATTTGGATAACTTCTTTGTCTTCCGTAAGAACGATTATCATTGTATCTGTTGTTTCGTTGATTGCCTTGATCAAATGACTTGTGTGGAGTAGAAGCCATCACGGTGTTTTGATGAAACAATCGGTTATAATCCCCACTGAAATTTGGCAAATTATGACTTGGCAACAGATTATTTCCCATTTCTATTAGCTGATCAAACAGATAGTCATTGGTTATGTGATATTGTTGTGTTACGTTTGGTTTATTTGCTGTTCTTGGTTTAATATTAATTCTTTTATCGTATAACATTATTCCGTTAAGTAAATCTACTGCATAATTTACCGATTCAATGTGTTTAAATGTAATAAATCCATAACTATTTTGCTTGCCATCCTTGTCTTTAGGTATGTGCACTTTTTCTAAAGGTGCAGATTGTAAAAACAATTCGTATAGGACCTCTTCCGTAACTTGACTAGATAGATTACCACACCATACTGTTCGCTGATCGTCGTCCATTCTCTTTCTAAAATATTGATATTTATTATGTTCTTCATTGAATCTGTGAGGTTTAAGAATTAAGAGTGACAAAGTTAATTATACCGAGTGATTTACTTGGTAAGAATTTTTGTCAAAGCATTTTTTGAGTCAGTAGCATGTATGTGGCCTTGTGGACAGTTTACACTGATGCCCGATTTCTTCACTTAGAGATATCTATCGGATAAGTGACCAAACAGACAACCGTTTTGATTGGTTATACTTATAGTTAAACTTAAAATCCTTTTATAAAGAAACATTTTATCTTGTTAATTAAGTGGTCAGTCTCTCCCTGCTATAAGGGATAGCCCGATCACATGTTGTTTTTTGCGACTTTAATGCAGTAAATTAAAAAAAAGCTTAAAAGGAATATTGCTTATATGGTTAAATATGTTTTGTCTTGATTTGTGTATGGTCGACCTCACCTGATATTAGTGGTCGATCTAACCCGGACATATGGGTGAGTCCGGCCAATTGCATTGTTTATTAAAAGCTTTTATTTAACTTGTTTTTTTATTTAATATAATCAGAAATGTTTTGCGTTTGTTGCATTTGAATATTTATTTACAATCTAGACTCATTGGCGAGTAGATGAAAAATATTTGGAGTCAAAATGTTCATAAATGGATCATTTTCCAGGCGTTACTCCCGGACTTACCCTACTGTATGAAAAAAATTAATGTTTTTTTTTAAATTATATAATATTATGTACTTCTTCGATAAATATATCGAATCATAATCTCAAAAATAAATTCAAATTCAACTTCGTAAAACAAATCCAGTTAATTAAATGTTCGTTTTTACATTAAACGTCAAACTTTCAAAACGTTATAACCAGGGCTCGGAACTTTATGCGCTAAAAACAATGAAATATGTGCATACGTATGCGCTAAAAAATAGAAAAATATGCGGTATAATATGGTATAATACCATACCATAAAATATGGTATAATATGCAGTAAAAAATTTGGATAATACTATTATGCAAAATTTATAAAAAAATCTAAACAGAGAAAAATCTTTCCACATCAACTGAAGTAATTGGTGCAAACTTGTAAAAAATTAAATCATTAATGGCGAGGTCTTCAAATTTTTTATACACATTCTGGCCATTATTACTCTGTGCAATTTGTAACTGAGCTTGAACTTTATTCACAATATCTAAAGATTGAACTATAGGCATGTTTTTTAGTAATTTTAAATTTTTTCTGTTTAAAACAACAAAATATGCGAGTTTGTCCAAAAAGTAACAAAAAATGCAAAATTATGCGACAAAAACTTTTATATTTGACATGTAGGTAATATGAAACGAATTTGTGGCAAACCAGAATTACAATATGCAAATAAATTTCCAAACAAATATGCAAACGCCTCAAGTTCCGAGCCCGGGTTATAACTCAAAACTATGCTTTTGTCAGTTACCTGATTTTCACAGTAAGCAGATGATATTTAAAAAATGTGTAAATTTTAGACAGTACTTGTGCTAAACAGTGTAATTAAACAAAAATTTCAGACGAAGACAACTGTCGAAACTTGTTCACATAAAATATATTAATTCTCGACAAAATTGTTTATTTTATATTTATACATAACCTCAAGTGGCTCAATAACAAAATATATTATGTTTGCGTTTCGGATAACTAATTTTAATTGATATATCGTCAATGTGAAATTAAAACAATCATTTACCTTATTAATTGATAATTATGTTTTATCCTACCCGATAATAAAATTAAAATGTATCAATTTATTATTGACAAACCAATTCAACTGACATATATTTTATACAAATGATATCTGCTGCCAATCGCTACAAAAATCACCATAATTAAAATTGAAGTTTAAAAAATATATATGCTCAGAGTAATTAAACGATGTAACATAAATATTTACATCGATAATACGATATTTGTCGAAATTATTATCTAAATTTCTTCAATATTATAAAGAACTTTTGTTGTTTGAGGATCACTGGCATAAATAAAAAGTCACCATATCATTTTACACTACTTCTGTTTATTTGAGCTGTATTTTCGCGAGGTACCAAAAGTAACCGGTTGCAACCGCTGCTATTTTGGCGACAAAACGGTTGTAGGGGAGGTAGTTTACGTTCAAATATTTAAGCTGTATTTTCGCGAGGGACCGGTTGGTTGTTTGCGGTTACGACTGGTACTTCTCCCACTACTAATTTTAAATGACCGCGAAAATGAAAACTAACCATACTTTTTTAAAAATGAAACAAGTAATATAATTTACTTTTTTGTGAGTATGAAATGTAAATTATGTATCAGAATTCCCAAAAACTTCATTCTAATTAAGATTTTAAAGAGAATTGGATTTTAATACGATTAAAACAATTTAACCGAAGCAGTAGCTTTCCTGGATTTGTTTAATTTTATTTTTATCTTTGCCGATATTTAATTATTAATTTTGCATTTTACCTTTACCTTAGAATTTTTAATTTAAAAAAAATAGTGGTAATTATTAATAAATAATTTTACAGTTCCTTGTCGGAACTATTTTATGCTATTTGTGATTACTACCACGTGAATATCTTTAGGAATTTAATATATTTTTGAAGAGTTAGATACTTTATTTGAAAAGCTATTATTGTACCTACAATTTTTGAATTCACAATCTAGATAAATGGAATAAGTATAACATAAATACAAAGAAATGTGCTCAATAATGTTTTTATCGTAGTTAAAGTACTCAAGAAATATTCAAATTTTAAATGTGGCGGGCACTTCACTACAACCGCTATATGTAACCACTGCCTGACAGCGGTTGCTTCGGTTAGGTAAATATTTGAACGTAAACTACCTCCCCTACAACCGTTTTGTCGCCAAAATAGCAGCGGTTGCAACCGGTTACTTTTGGTACCTCGCGAAAATACAGCTTTACCTAACCGAAGCAACCGCTGTCAGGCAGTGGTTACATATAGCGGTTGTAGTGAAGTGCCCGCCACATTTAAAATTTGAATATTTCTTGAGTACTTTAACTACGATACAAACATTATTGAGCACATTTCTTTGTATTTATGTTATACTTATTACATTTATCTAGATTGTGAATTCAAAAATTGTAGGTACAATAATAGCTTTTCAAATAAATTATCTAACTCTTCAAAAATATATTAAATTCCTAAAGATAATCACCACAGAACACGTGGTAGTAATCACAAATAGCATAAAAGGTTGCACATTACCATCCGACAAGGAACTGTAAAATTATTTATTAATAATTACCACTAATTTTTTTAAATTAAAAATTCTAAGGTAAAGGTAAAATGCAAAATTAATAATTAAATATCGGCGAAGATAAAAATAAAATTAAACAAATCCAGGAAAGCTACTGCTTCGGTTAAATTGTTTTAAAACATTTTTTAATTTAGGTAGGTACACATCGTATTAAAATCCAATTCTCTTTAAAATCTTAATTAGAATGAAGCTTTTGGGAATTATGATACATAATTTACATTTCATACTCACAAAAAAGTAAATTATATTACTTGTTTCATTTCTAAAAAAGTATGGTTAGTTTCCATTTTCGCGGTCATTTAAAATTAGTAGTGGGAGAAGTACCAGTCGTAACCGCAAACAACCAACCGGTCCCTCGCGAAAATACACCTTTGACAATGACAACACCGTTCGAACAATAAATTATTATTGATTGCTTTTCGCGTTAACTCAAGTTTTGATAAATTATATTTTGTAGTAAAGTAATATTTTACTGTAGTGCAACTAAAATAATTACGGAGTGTTAACAATGAGTTAATAATTTACTATTACGATTGTGAAGGATCTAAATCAGCCACTTTGCTTTACATATTTTGTGTTAATATAAGAAGAATAAACTTAATTTTTAACATAAAAAAGCAAAGCGTCTGTAATAATGAATGCTTTTCAGAATTGCTACGACACATCGGATTCGGTTGCTTTATATCTTCCTCAACAATTGTACTTAAAACCGATTGCTCGCTTAAACATTTCTCTGCAATTACCGTCGAGGATGTTGGGTAAAAGTGTATCAAATTGGGAGGCAATGGAAAAGTTGCGATCTATGATCAAACCAGAAAAATTTATTACGTTGAAAGTTACAAAAACAAACTTGGAATTTATTAGATTCGAAGCAGAAGTCGACACTAAAATTATATTGGAAAAGGTGATTGCAAAGTTGGACAATAAAATGATTAAACTAAAGGATTTTCCCGAATTAATGAAGCTTCGTGCAGGCGAAACTAAATTGAAATTCCCAAGTCGTCACGTTTGGGATTCGTTTTTTAGAGATGCCAAAGATATGAATGAAATGAAACCTGGCGAGAGACCAGATACAGTTTATTTATCAAACTTG